>CM077083.1:76674208-77349786 GCA_039513925.1 Platanthera zijinensis
TCCTCAAAGTCTCCAACACCAGATGCAAGTGCTTGAAGTGATCTTCTTCGCACTGCGAGTACACCAATATATCGTCAATAAAGACGATCACAAAGCGGTCCAGGAAATCTCGGAACGTCCTGTTCATCAAGTCCATAAACACTGATGGAGCATTCGTCAGTCCAAACGGCATGACCGCGAACTCGAAATGCCCATACCTTGTGTTGAACGCCGTCTTCGAGATATCACATTCCCTTATCCTCAACTGATAGTACCCAGACTTCAAGTCCAACTTAGAATCTACCGACGATCCGACTAACTGATCGAACAGATCATCAATCCTCAGGATCAGGTACTTGTTCTTCTCCGTCAGCTTGTTCAACTCTCTGTAGTTGATACACAACCGCATACTCCCGTCCTTCTTCTTAACGAAGAGGACCGGTGTGCTCCAAGGCGACGAGCTTGGACGCACATAACCTTGCTCCATCAGCTCCTCTAGCTAAACTTTCAACTCTGCCATCTCCTTAGGCGCCAACCTATACGGAGCACGTGACACCGGTTTGGCCCCCGGTACGAGCTCGATGGTGAAATCAATCTCCCGCTGCGGTGGGGCTCCGGGAAGACTATCCGGGAACACATCGGGGTATTCACAAACCACGGGGATGCTATCCAACGTGGACTTTGGCTCCACAGCCCCCACTATTTCGAAGAACAGCTCTACACCAGCACGAACTGCCTTTACCACCTGAAGAGCAGACATCAGCGTCTTGCTCGACCCCTTGAGTCCCTCGAATATTGTCCCCCTCCCAACACCCAGCTTGACCTCCTTTCGGTCGCAGTCAATCCAAGCTTTCTGCTCCAAAAGCCAATCCATCCCAAAGATAACGTCGAACTCTACTAGCGGCAGCAATGATGCTAGAAAGTCGAACTCTTGGCTCCCAATGTGAACCTTTACGGCACACACTCTGTCCGCACGCATCGAGCACCCATTCGGTAACAGCACATCCAACTTGTCCTTCACCATCGAAGAAGGGACTTCGATGCGCGATATAAAATTTTCCGAAAAGGAGTGTGAAGCTCCCGTATCGAATAGTGCCCATGCCGGACTATCACTAATCAAAACAAAGCATATGCAAACCATATTAGGCTAACAAGCAATAAACAACAGTATCTAAGTTAAATTGCTATAAATTAACTCGTACCTGTCACCACATCCGCTTGTTTAATAGCCTCCTGCTGCCCCAAGTTGTAGACTCTAGGCTGAGTCGGAGCATAGTGGCACGCGGTTGACTCCACCGCCTTGCCCTTCTCTTCGTAAGTAGCTCCTTGTTTTCTCTTGGACTTTGGGCGTCCGCTCCAGCAATCGCGGGCAAAGTGCCCCGTCTTTCCACACGTGAAACAAGCGCCCAGGGTTCGATTGGTAGTTGCCCCCGAGGCACCTATAGAAGAAGCTGGACCTGACGTCCTAGCCTTCTTGTAGAATCTTCGATAGCCCGACTTCGACGTAGTCGGCGCCTTGAACTCTGATTTCTTCCCACCAGATTTCTTCTTAGCTTGCACATTTCTCATGTCCTTCTCCAAGGACCGGGCCGAGTTGACCAAGGTTAGGAAACCCTGCGCCATGGGCCCTGACAGTAGCAACCTCAGCTCATCTCTTAACCCTTCATAAAAGCGGTTAGTCTTTCACTCCTCATCGGCAAAGGTAGCGCTAGCATATCTCCCCAATCGAGTAAACTCGTGGAGGTACTCGTCTACATTGCTATCTCCTTGCACCAACTTTTGGAACTCGTTCTCTAGTGCGATCCTCTGCGCTGAGGGGAGGTATCGAGCCATGAACAGTCTCGAAAATTCCTCCATAGATACTTCGGCCAACGACCTTCCCCTCAACTGGTGTAGCTCTAGACCTTCCCACCATAACCTTGCGTCCCCATCCAATAGGAATGTCGCTATTGTGGTTTTCTTCCACTCTTCCGTTTCAGTTGCTGTCATCACCCTATTGACTCTTGAGAGCCAATCTTCAGCCTGGGTCGGGGTTCCCATTCCCGAGAACACCTGTGGATGGAAGCCCATCACATGCTTAAGCTGTCTCTCAGTTGCTCTCCGAGGCAACTCTGGCTCCACCGCCACCTGCTAAACCCTTCTAGGCTCCGCCGCTTGGAGCGGCACTTGCTCCTCCACAGGAGCAGGCTACTGCACCTGTCTTACAGGTTGCGCATTAATCATCGCCATGACAGCTTCTACCACCAACCTAATGGTCTCGGCTGACGGAGGTGTTGCAGGCGCTTCACTTGGCGCACTGCTTGCCTCAGAACCTGGCCGTTCTGACGGCCCAGCACCACTTCTGGTCACCTATAAATGTGCAAAACACTGATAAGCGACCAAATACTATTGCAAACGGCAATTATAGGACCACGCAGGTTCCTCAAACATGTGTATTTTCATTCCTAAGTGGACATTCATGGGTTCTTTTCATGTTATAACAATTACGCACACATGTGCTCACCACCCCTTAAAGTGAATTCGCCCACGAATTCATTTAAGTTTGACCGAAACCAGTAGTCTGATACCAATTTGTAACACCCCTATTTGTCGAATAACATATAGCAGTAGGTCCGGCCGGGGCCCGACGCCATATACTACGGACAGACCGGTTGGTTACGCGTTGAAACCATACAACCAATCACCAACGTCCTACACAGAGTCATTCTAGCGGAAGCAATTTCTTAAGTTGCACAAATAAAAGAACCCTGCCAAGCATGAATGTCCACTACTAAGATAAAATAGGAATGATTAATACAAAAGTACCGGCCTTATGGCCTTACAATAGTTCTCTCAACAAGAGTGTCTTTCATACTTCGGCTCGCAGGCCGGCCATACATGAGATAAATGGAAAACATAAAGAAAGGTAGGCCTTCGAGGGCCAGCACCGCAACATGGGCTTTAGCCCGCTATTTCCCGCTCGGCTCCGCAGCACCTGCAAGCCACAATCCACCGCCCAGGGGTAAACAAAAGCAACGGTCAGCTATGCTGACCAAATTATAACGATCCCGCCCCCGTAATCGTGGCGGCGATGCTCTTTCCCTGCACTTTATTAGTATAGCATCAATATAGTGTAAACACACTTCAACACAGGCATAGGCTCGCACGACCACACACCTCGTGCACACAGGGCACATTCACGGTGAACCGGCCAACATCACGTTAATTCAAGCCATAGACGTTCCCGTTCCACCACTGCCCCTTGGACGACCAACCATATGAGCATTTTGTCTTCTTGGCCTTGGTCACGACAATTTAAGCCATAGACCGCCGAAGACCCTCATCCATGCCAACGGTTCCATCGAACGACATAGATCGGGTACGGTTCCGCCTGACCCGTTCTCATATCGCAATGGCAATTTAAGCCATATGCGCAGGTCAAGACTCACTGAGTCCCATTTCCACCACAATAATCACATAACCCGGTTATGTTCACGTTGGATCCCCGAACACCATGTTGGTAAAACTCGCTTTTGCCCAGTTTTCTAGGTGCACCTTGGAGTTAATCTCCAAGGCTCCCTGCTGCAATCTACTACGTAGAAAACCCAAAAACTCCCAAACACCCGGAGTCTTCCCCGGTTCATATGCAATGCAACATCACCGATCCGGCTCTACATGTCCGGATAGGCTTCACACACAATGCCTATGCCCGTTTTCGCATACGGACTCTATACAAGGGGGACTTTACATATCTACCCCAAGGAACACTCCAACTCTTCGCTCACTCGCGAGAGAGGGCTTTCTATGTAAAGGGAAAAAGGGCTTCACATGCCCAAGGATGAGAAATCGTTACCCTTGCATTCTTCCGCGGTGCCATGAAAATCTACGCGGATGAAAAACACTGCAATCTCCTTGCCTCCGCGGATTCGAAGACGGCTCGCGATTTGGAGCTCCGAAGTCCTGCCGGTGACCGGATCTAGCTTCTCCTTCTACCTCCAAGCTCTCTCCTCTCTCTAACTTTAGAAAGAGAGTCAACAAAGGGAAATGAGGGATTCTAAACCCTATTCCCGGACTTAAGCCCCTCAGGACCAATCCCAGCCATCGGATCCAAGGACAAGAAAATGGACGACCATGATTAGGCCTAAAATAAAAAATCTGGGGCCGAACACGGGTTGCAACACGGCCGTGTGCATGGCCGTGTCACCCATTTGCCGTCTCGACCGACTCGATAACTAGCACACGGCCTTAGACACGGCCTCCGACACGCCCGTGTCGCATGCGACACGACCGTGTCGCGACCCGTGTCACGCCCCGTATGCAACGACCAACATTCTTTTCCCGAGAAGGACACGGCCTGCAACACGGCACTCGACACGCCCGTGTCACAAGTGACATGCCCGTGTCTGTGCCCGTGTCATGGCCCGTGCACAACTGCCAGCACTTGTTTCCCGAGGAGGACATGGCCTGCGACACGGCACCCGACACGCCCGTGTCACATGTGACACGCCCGTGTCTGTGCCCATATCATGACCCATGTACATGACTCAGAAAACTCCCAAGTGTGGCATACCCGTGTCACGCCCGTGTCACGCCTATGACACGCCCGTGACACCAGCTCCAAGTCCCAGACTTGGCTTAAAACGTCACGCTTCCCTCCTTTGAGTTTCAGGGTGTTACACTATGTTCCTGCTTTGTGTATTTTTATATTATTGAGTCTGTAATCAGTGACCTCACCCAAATAGGGGGAGATTTTTGGAACCTCTAGTTGAATTTGGGCTAGGTTCACTGAGTTAGGATATGACCCAATATGTATAGATCAGGGTCATAAGTGTGTCTTAGAGTCTAGGGCAAGTTCTTAGAGTCAACAGTACAAAGGACCAGCCTACATCACTGCTAGAGACTCAAGACTTAGAGAAATCAAGGTTTTGAGAAAGAGATCTACGTTTGTCGATCTCAGGTCGACGATAGTCGTGCTCAGCTCGACTAACTCAGAGCCAAAATCTCTTATCTTAGCTCGATGAACTCCGTACTCAGATCGACTAATTCTTCAACACTCATCGTCATATTTCACTCAAAGCCAAGACTGACTCAGAGACAAAGAGCACTCAATGCCAGATGTGTTATTCACTCAATGCCAAAAGATTGACCAAGTTCTTAGGTCGACTAACTTCACAGTCTCAGGTCGATGAACATAGAGCGAAAAATTAGTCAGTTTATGCCAGCAGTTGATTCATAGAGATAAGGTCGACGAAAGCAGATCTCATTTCGACGAAAGCTGATTAGAGGTCGACGAAATATCAGGTCGACGAAAGTAGATTAGAGGTCGACGAAAGTTGATCTCAGGTCGACGAAAACTGTAAGATATTTTGTTACTTATTCTTTCTCTTTCTGTCTCATCATTTTATTTCCATTATAGGCTATTAATTCACTTGCAAATCAATGCACTTATATTCTCAGAATAGAGCCATTACTGGCAGCATTGATTGCTAACATCATCCATGGAATTAATTTCTTATATCTCGGGATAGACATAGAATAGAATATTTAACAGCATTCGTGCCATTTCTTGTTCCCAAGATTTCGACTGAGCATTTATTGTAGAATTTCTTTTGAATTCGACCAAGTTGCAGCGATCAGATATACATCTCCCTGCCAAGAAAACAGATGTGACAGAAGAGTATAAACGATCATCACCTTGAGTCACAGAAAAGAAAACGTCCAGAAGTGCAGTGAAAAACAACTCTCAGAAAAATCAACTACTCTCAAGAGAAGAAGAAAGAACAATCATCACCATCAAGAGTCTTTATTTCTTTCTCTCCCTCTCTGTTTTCAGGGATCTTAAGTGACAACAACATTCAAATCAGTCAAGGATCTCTGAAAAGCTGAAGGCCTACACCCTTGAACAAAGCTTCCACTCCTGAACCATTCAAGATCTCAAGGGGAGCTTTGACAACAACTAAGAATCCACACAGTCTTCTCATTTTGATTTGAGAAAAGAAGACTTACATCACTCTCTCATTCCCACCTCTATACAGGGTTTTAATTCCCTTCAAAATTATTCTGGTTGCAAGTCTCCTTCCAAAAGACTTGAGGTTTGGTTTTTGAGCACCTGATCAAAAGCTCATTTGTGACAGTCACTGATCAAAACCTGTAGTGGATTCCTACCAAGGGTGGTAGAAGAGTGGATGTACCCAGTTTGGGGAACCACTATAAACTTTTTGTGTTGTCTGGTTGCTCTTTCTTTTTTGTTCTTGCTGTAGCGTGTTCGTTAGATTTTCTATGATCTTTGATTTACTTTAATCTGTGTTAGTTAGATGTAGTTGTTAAAGGTTAAGATAGTATACTGCTAAAGAAGAAAATTTTATTAACACTCAGACATACTCTATTCACCCCCTCTAGAGTATATCAGATCTAACCCTAACTTTCAGTAGAGAATGAATGAAAAATTGAAACATTAATTCAAAGATTGAATTTCCCCCTCTTTCCCTCTTCCCCATTAGGCAATTTTCGGACCTCCTCCTTATTCACTTTCCTCTTGGCCTCCGGCCATTCTTTTCTCCCCCTATTTCTCGGCCTCGACCTCTCCTCCTCCTCCTCCTCCTCCTCTAGTTCTCCAATAATAGCCCCTCTTCTTATCTCTTCCCGAAATCGAGCCTCACTTCCCTCCCAAAACCCTTGTCGGCCACCTCCCTAGCCGCCACCCTCTTTCCTCCTCTTCCACCACTCGGCCACCACTCAGCCACCACCTCCACCCCCAAACCCGAGCCCTCTCTTCCAATCCAACACCCAAATCAGACCACCTTCATTATCACCAAAACCCAAACACAACCACCCTCAACCTTTTTTTTCCACCATATTTTCTCACTCCACTTTCAATATATATAATCCCTCAACATTTCTCTCACTCAAAAAGGTTAATGTAATGGAAGAACGGCTTGCGTCTACATCGTTCGGTCCGAATCCATGGAGTTTACATGGAAATAGAAAATCAACCACCGTCGTGTGCGATTCCTCCACTCATCTCGTGGACGACCTTCGTGGGATTGGGTAACGATTTACAAAAACCTCTTTTGTGTGATTTCTTCAATATTATTTGTGAGGTATTGGTGGAATTAGAAGGCTAGTATTTTGTCCTGATTTATATTGAAATTGTGCTTAATTTAAATATGAAATTTAAAGAGTTAATTACCAGAATATTTTCGTATAATTTGGAGCGGGTAGATCTCGGGAACACTAGAAGAAATCGGGTTCTTCACCCTTGATTTCCCCTTGAGTTCAAGAGATTTTGTATACCCTCATATTAATTATTTTTGGGATTGATTTGTACTTTATTTTGAATCGTAATTTTAGTCCGGATCCTCTCGTATTGGTTTGTGATTCGCTAGCGAATAACTTCATTTGGAATTGCTAATTGTCAAGATCGGGAATGTCCTATTCGCTTGAGCGAATAGTGGCATATAGTCATTTGTTCAATCTTTATAAGGGGCAGTGACCCTTTGCGTTGGGTTTTGTTATATTGGTTGATCATCGTTAGTATTAATTGTAAGACCCCCTTTTTTTTTCTTTTTCAACCACCGGGGTCTTAGGCCCAGAACCGTCGCTTTGCGGTGACACCTTCGCGTCCTGAAGGGTCATCACCACAAGGCGCCGACTCTGCCGGCCAATTCGATCACAGAAAAGTAGCACAATTATTGAAGTAAGAACAATACAGTCCACAATAATAAATCACATGTAAATAAGATAAAATCTCCACGAAGGGAGTGTCCACAGAAATCATCAGAGTACTATAAATACGGGCTTATGCCCGGTACAATATGTCCTCACTACAAGTCTCTCATGCGGAAGCGAAAACAGAAACTACTCAAGGTCGAGACTCACGGTCCCGGCTGTGTGAACTCCGGAGCTAGACTGCCCCATCTCTAGGCGCACCGATCTCTGGGGCTGCTCCTCCATGCTGGGCTCCACGATCCCCTAAACGATGCGGTTCGAAAACCGTTAGTCATAAAGACTAAGCCCTATCATCCCCTACCCCTTCCCCCATGGCTCCTAGGTACCGAGCGGGGAGGAAGAAAGGGAAGGACATGATGGTAGAGATAAGACAAGAAACAGGTGACTATGGACTTAATCTACCAAGATGTATTCGGTGAGCAGTTAATATGATTGTTATAATAGGTCTAGCAATAAGAAAAGCAAATATATGAATTTAAACCTTCACTTATGCGAGAACACATAAGCAAAAAGGATCTTTTGCAAGGCTCCCATCGTATAGAGTGTCCCATACCACTTATACGTTGGGGTGTTGGTTATCAAACAGCAATGGTTGTTATATATTGAAATTAACCTTTGATTTATAAACTTGCCACACAAGCTTATAGACCAAGGGGTCGTTTTGCAGGTCCTAATGTATAAGCGTCCCATACCACTTATACTTTAGGTGTCAGGGTTAAATGAATCGATTATGCTATGACATGCTAGTGGGTATGATGAAACATGCAAGTGCAACTCACACACCCGACTCTGTGCACACAGACCTTTAGTTCCCCCTTTCGGAGCCGTTACCTCCCAAGATACCTCCGTAGTGGCAGACGGAAGCGGTGGGTTGGGCCTCGCCCACCTCAAAACCAGTAAAAGCACCACTGGTCTGACCTATCGTACGCCTCAACGCTTGGTGCACTAAGCGGACGCCTGCGTACTCTTGCCGGCTGGCGCACCGGACTTCTGTTGGCGAGATGCTAATCACCCCGCCGAGTCAACGATATCGGTGTCGGTGCAATCGAACTCCCCGATATCGAAAGACCCACCACCTTAACATTTCCTATTTTATGCACATGCAAGTTTAATCGTAAACACACAAACCGAGCCGAAGCTCCCCGGACCAAACGTCCGTCTCCAACCAACCGAGCCGAAGCTCCCCGGACCATCCCGTCCGTCTCTTAACCAACCGAGCCGAAGCTCCCCGGACCCAAACGTCCATTTCCAAATCACCCGAGCCGAAGCTCTCATCAATCTTCCTGTGCCAACAGTGTTTGTGAAAAGTGCAATCCTAGTTACTAAGTTACTCTTGCCAGTTTATTATTACAGTTTACGTTAGCCCAGGACTGCCCCCGGTATACCCCGTGAAGGGCTCTCAAGGGGCACTAGGAACCAAGACGGCGACATTACGGCCCGAAGTTCCCTTTCGCAAGGCACTTAATATTATTGGTTTATTTCGCTTAACCCGATTCCCTTCTCATATTACGATAGACTATCCTAGGGTGATTTTTAAACCTTCCACTCTTCGGGAAAAGCGATCTTTCGCCAAACCCGAGCACCTCTCAACTCTAACTATCACCACTACTCACTACTCTTTATATCTTCCTCAGATCATGTCCTATTGCATTTCACAATTTACTAAATGCAGACCGACCTAGGCTACATGTCGAACCGGTTATGAAATGATCCATTACTCATCCAAATGCCCTTAATTATTTACTGGAGACTTACCATGACATAAATGACCTAAATCCAGAAAATGGAAATTTTCCTAATTTATTTGGCATTTAATTAAATTCCTCGAAAATCCCAAGGGCTATCGGTTTGAACATGAACTACCCTAAGTTCTCATGCAAGATGTCCAGCAAATTTATGATAAATACTATGTTATCTCAATAGGTTAAATCCTAAGTATCATAATTTTTCTATCATTAAAAGGGCATGAAAACTATTTTAGAAATAATCCCTAACTTCTGTTGTTTATGAATCAAGTACAGAAAATATTCTTCCTAAAATTATAAATAATTTATGCCATACAAATAAAGGCCAAAAATTAGCACTGGCCGAGTTTCATAATTTTCCAGCAAGTATTTTATTCATAATTAATTTTTTTTAAACATAAAAGCCCTTTCTATCATCTGTGAATAAAGTACTAGATTTACTCAACATAAAATTCTATGAAAATCCAGGAATCAATGTTCTACTAGTCAAGATCTAAATCCAGTATTTTAACTGATTATAATTAATTTAAAGCCTCCAAATATTTGAAACAACAAATCGGCCTAATAATCCTTTATCACATGAAGTATAATATTTATTAATCATAAAATTCCAGGAAAATTATCATAAGTCTAAAACATCCTAAAACTCCCTCCTCCCGAGTTTCATAATTTTTGGAGTAGATTTAGTGCTTAAAATAACTAAATTACATTTCTATCCTTATTTAAACTCTCAACTTCCGAGGTACCCAATTACCTCCAATTCCTTCACTATTTCAACCAGAGGGTTTTCAGCATATCATGCCACTCTCCTCCAAATTTCAAGGGCATACAAGAGCTTTTGCTCCTATGTCCTTCACAAACCTCAAACTCCCACCCGTTGGATTTGAGCCAATCTCTTAGGGTAAAATCCACCCTAATCCACACCATGTTACCCAAGAGGGTAGACATAGACTCAACAATCAGTGGCCAACAACTTCAGCCTCTTTTGAGGAGATTTGTCCACTCCATCTCCAATCGTACTTTTCCCAAAGTACCCCTCACCAAGACCTATCAAGGACTTGATACTTCCCTATTCAAAACTCGTTCAATCGAGTTGAAATTTTGTACAGATCTTAACATTGATGCCAGGGACCACCACCCAAAATTTGGGGGAGTTTGGACTTAATTTCATCTCCTAATTAATTTTATATTGTTTATTAAAATTTTACAAAAACTTTAGGCAAAAGTTCTCCAAAAATTCTCATTTTTGTACAGCCTCTCGATACACATATTATAGATCTCCAGTCCAAATTTCAAGTCATTTGGACATGTTATGAACCGTGGGCAACCATTTCAATTTCTGGTTAGCCTAGGTCTTGATCCCACCAAAATGAGTGCTGTGGTCAAACCACTCACCCAAATTGAATAAAATCAATTTTATATTAAAGTAGACCCAGAGGGCTACAACTTTTGTGACTGGACATTTTTCCTAATTCAGCCTCTAAGTACCTCGTTTTGCAGCCTCAAAAATACATTCAAATAACCTATTTTTCCATTATGTACTATATAATAATCTATGGATTATAATATTGATTCTACTGTTCATCTTCTTCATGAACCCGAACAGACACAGAAAACATTTTTCCTGTAAGCATTCCGTGATCCGTCGCCGGCCGTTCGGTCACTTCCCTGGCCAGCCACCACCACCACCACCTCCGTTGAGGCGATGGCTAGCGGTCGGCGGTGGTTTGGCCGCCGGAGGTGGCGGTTTCCGGCGAACTCGAATTACCTTTTTCATGGTTTTCCCATGAAAACGAGATACGGGTCCGGCTCCGTTGAGCGCGAACCTCCTTTCTAAGAATCCTAAGATCTTCCCATGAAAGAGAAGGAGTAGAGGAGGACCTTGTTCGCGGTTTGAAGGCGAACAGAACGACGGGGTGCCATGGCGCGGTGGTGGCGTTTGCTGAACTTCTCCTACAGCAAGAACAAAGTTCTGATCCGATTACTTGAGCGTGTAACCTTCTCCTCTTGTCCAGGTGGGCTTTTATAAATTAGGAAGTGGGAAGGTGAATGGGTAAAACCATTATGGCCATGAAGGTTCTCCCCTTAACGTTTCGGTTACAGTGAAGGGATAAGAAACGGTGGAAACTGAACAGGTGTGTCCAGCTGGCGGCTTCCTATTGGACCATCTTTTCCTCATTTATTATATAATTATAGAAGGAAAACGGCCGGAAGTTACTCCTGGTGTAACTTCCCACACCAGCATTTATTACCACGCGTGTTAGAATAATTTCGGGCCTGAACCGTCGTTTCGGCCAATGTCACGGGCGTGACACATAGGTCATGGGCGTGATAGGCCCGAATAGCCAATTCTGGGTTCGACGATCGTCGAACTGAGATCGACGATAGCCGATTGGGTCACGGGCGTGACACCTGGGGTCACGGGCGTGACAGGCCCGAACGGCAGATTTTGGGTCGACGATCGTCGAATTGAGATCGACGATCGTCGAAGGCTGGTCACGCCCTAGGTCACGGGCGTGACCTCTAGGTCACGGGCGCGACATGCCCGAACGGAAAATTTCGAGGTCGACGATCGTCGAATTGAGATCGACGATCGTCGAAGGCTGGTCACGCCCTAGGTCACGGGCGTGACACTCATGTCACGGGCGTGACATGCCCGGGCCGCAAGGTCGACGGTTGTCTCACGGCGATCGACGATCGTCGATGGGGTCACGCCCATAGTCACGGGCGTGACACCTTGGTCACGGGCGTGACATGCCCAGTCAGCACGTTCGACGATCGTCTCGTGGAGATCGACGATCGTCGAAGTAGTCACGCCCAGGTCACGGGCGTGACGGGTCGGTCACGGGCGTGACCAACCCGTGACCCGAAATATTGATCGCTTTATTTAAATTTTATGTGTTTCCTAGGGTTCCGTCACAACTAACCGACTCCTAGGGGTCTAGCCGGAGATGGGATGTTACAAATCCCAATAAACAAAACAAAAATTTCGTCCCCGAAATTGAGGTTGAGCCTACGGGGATTTCTATCGGAATAAATTAAACTTGTAACATCCCATACGATCTTTCTATTGGGTTCAGGCGACTGTTCGTTTGATAACGAAGACAATCTCCCCAATAAACAAAAGATTAGCCCCTACCTTTCTGATTAAGTGCGCATGCCTAGGTCCTGGATTTTCCGTATCTACTCTTAACATTCCAAAACAAGAAGGCAATCTATAGTATACCGAGAGGCGGTGAGATGTACCTGACTGAACAACTCCGGGTATCTTTGCCTCATCAGATCCTGCGGTTCCCAGGTGTGCTCCTCCTGACCGTGATTTCTCCACAGAACCTTGACTAAGGGGATCTTCTTACGACGCAAGATCCACACTCCTTTGTCGTCGATCCGAACCGGCTCCAAGTGAACCGATCGGTCTGAAGCTACCGGCCCTTCGGTGGTCAAAATCCGCTGCTCCGGGCGTAGTAGAGCCCTTCTCAGCGAAGAGATGTGGAAGACGTCGTGTAGAGCTGCTAGCTCTGGTGGCAACTCTAGCCTGTAGGCTAGGGGTCCGATCTGCTCCAGGATCCGGTAAGGACCCATATACCTAGGGCTGAGTTTCTTCCTCCGACCGCGCACCCGTGAGACTCCGTGCATGGGCCAGATCTTCAAGAACACTCGATCCCCTACCCGAAACTCCACCTGACGATGCCGGGCGTCATAGTATTTAGCCTGTCTGCTCTGCGCCTCCAACATCCTATCTCTGATCAGTCTCACCTGAGCCTCGGTGTCTTCAACGAAATCCAATCCCAGCAGCTTCGGATCCTCGTCCTGAACCCAAGAAAGCGGGGTCCTACATTTTCGTCCATACAAGGCTTCATAAGGCGCCATCCTGATGCTGGACTGGTAGCTATTATTGTAGGAGAACTCGACCAACGGTAACATCTTCTCCCACGGCTCCCCTCGATCCAGTATACACAATCGTAGTAGATCCTCCAAGGTCCGGTTGGTGCGCTCGGTCTGCCCGTCCTTCTGAGGGTTGAAGGCCGTGCTAAAAGTCAACCGGGTGCCCAAATATGCCTGCACTGACCGCCACTCCCTGGATGTAAACCGTCCATCGCGGTCCGACACTATCGTCCGGGGCACGCCATGATATCGGACATACTGCTCCACAAACTTCCGTACCAGCACTCCCACCGAGTCATCCTTCCTGATCGGTACAAAGCGGGCCACCTTCGTCAACCGATCGACAATCACCCAAATCGAGTCGTTCCCCGTCCGAGACCGGGGAAGACCATGTATAAAATCCATCGCTATATCGTCAAACTTCCACTCCGGCACCGGGAGTGGCTGCAACAGTCCTGCGGGGTTCCTGCACTCCGCCTTCACCAACTGACACGCCTCGTAATGGGTCACGAAGTACGTAATGTCCTTCTTCATGCCCGGCTAAAACATCGTCCTCTTCAAATCAGCGGTCATCTTTGTGATCCCCGGGTGTACCGAGTACCGGCTGCAATGCTCCTCCATCATAATATCCTCTCGGATCTGGCCTCCTGCGGGTATATATACTCTGCCTCTGAAGTGGAGCAAACCATCTCTCAGGGAATAATCTCCTGTCGAACCTTCCTCCAAAGCTCGGAACATCGGCTCCGCCCACGCATCTGTCCTCTGTCCGTCCCGAATGCGATCCCGAATATCGTCAATGACCACTATCGATGCCAGATACTCCCAATATAGAACTGGGTCATCCTCGGACACTAGGGATATCTGCATATCTCTGAATGACTGGACCAGCTCCATGGACATAACCTGGGGCTCAGCTTCGGAAGTGGCAGCTCTCCGGCTCAACGCGTCGGGCACCACGTTTGCCTTCCCTGGATGGTAGTGCATTTCATACTGATAATCTGCTAAGAACTCCACCCAACGCCTCTGCCTGATATTCAGCTCCTTCTGCGTGTCCACGTATTTCAGGTTCTTGTGATCGGAGAAGATATCGCAGTGGACTCCATAAAGATAATGGCGCCAGACCTTCAGAGCAAAAACGACCGCTCCCATCTCGAGGTCGTGCACCGGGTAGTTCCTCTCATGGGTCTTCAGCTGGCGGGAGGCATATGCTATGACATGTCCGTTCTGCATCAGCACCGCTCCCATCCCTTGGTATGATGCGTCGGTATACACTTGGAATCCTTCCTTTCCGGATGGAAGGGACAGAATAGGGGCCGAGATGAGTCGGTCCTTCAGCTCCTGGAAAGCCGCCTGGCACTGCGGGGTCCAAACAAAAGGTGCCTCCTTCTTTGTCAAAGATGTGAGGGGGAGGGCAATCCGAGAGAACCCCTCCACGAACTTCCGGTAGTAACCGGCAAGTCCCAAGAAACTGCGTATATCGGTGGCTGTCCTCAGCTGCGGCCAATCGCAAACTGCCCGAATCTTTGCTGGATCTACTACTAACCCGGCTCCGCTGATGATGTGGCCTAGGAATGCCACCTCCTTCAACCAGAACTGACACTTGCTAAATTTTGCATAAAGGCGATGCTCCCGCAACCTCTCCAAGGTCAGTGCCAGATGTCGAGTGTGCTCCTCCTCCGTCCTAGAGTAGATCAAGATGTCGTCTATGAATACTATGACGAACACATCCAAGTAGGCCTCGAAAACCCGGTTCATGAGACTCATGAACGCCGACGGAGCATTCGTGAGCCCAAAGGGCATCACGGTGAACTCATACAGGCCATATCTGCTACTAAAGACCGTCTTCGGGATATCCTCCTCTTGGATCCGCAGCTGGTAGTATCCTGATCTCAAGTCCAGCTTCGAGAAATAATGGGCCCCCTCCAGCTGGTCGAATAATTCGTCTATCCGTGGGAGTGGATAGGTATTCCGGACGGTCAGCCTGTTTAGTGCTCGATAATCGATGCACAGGCGGAGTGTCCCATCCTTCTTCTTCACGAACAGGACCGGTGCTCCCCATGGCGAGGAACTCGGTCTAACAAAACCTGCCTCAACTAATTCCTGCAACTGAGTCCAAAACTCTGCCAACTCCTTTGGGGCCATCCGATAAGGGGCCCGAGACGCCGGCTTGGCTCCCGGCACAAGCTGTATCTGAAAATCCTGCTCTCGGTGTGGAGGTAGTCCTGGTAGTTTCTCTGGAAAGATGTCAGCGAAATCTCGCACCACCGGGATGTCTGTCACCGACTCCTTAACTTCCGCCATCTCAAAAAGAATCTGATAGACCTCCTCTCCCTGCAGATGGGCCTTAACGGCCTGTACCGAAGATAAGAGTATACGAGAGACAGGTCTTATACCTTCGATGGTAATGAAAGAGTCCCCGTGTCTCACGGTGATCCTCTTTGCCTGGCAGTCAATCTGGGCATAGTTCCAGTGCAGCCATGCCATGCCCAGGATCAGGTCGTAGTCCGTCTGCTTCAAAATCGTCGCTAGAGCCTCGAACGCTTTTCCACCAATTTCTGCATCCATATTGTAGTGATCTGTGGTAAGGAGCTCAGATCCATCTGGTAGTCGCACCCTCATCCTCGATCCTGTGAACTGCTCCACACCTTCCAGTCCTTCTATGAACGTCTCCGACACAAAGGAGTGAGTAGCTCTAGTATCGAACAGCGTGCGGGCCGGCTTGCCGCTGATGAAGACTATACCTGGGGTGATTAAATATCTTAGGGTTCTATAAAGAATTTTCTTTCCTTGTAAATCTATCTAGTGCGGTTCTGAGTTTTAACAACTTAAAGGGAGATTCTATGAAAATAAAGAAATATTGCAGCGTACCTGCGATGACCTGCTCCGGATTTCGAGGCTGCGCAAGGTCCAAAGCATATACCTGCTCTCTTTCCTGTCTACGATCTCCCCACTGGTATCCACGACCACGGCCGCATCCTCGGCCTCCGTAATGCTGAGCTGGTGGGCCGCCCTGATGTGCTGGAGGTGGCGCCCCCCTCATGGGGCAGTTCCTCCGAATGTGCCCAATCTGATGACAAAGAAAACACTCTGGTGGGGGATACGCCATTCCCCTGGGTCTCGGCATCTCCTGCATCCGGAGAGGGGGAGGGGCTAATACCACCTGTTCCCTCGGCTCCTGCCTCACGTCCTGACGAGGCTGGTCCTCTATCCTCCTCCCCTCTGGTACGGCACCCCACCGCTGGTCATTCCTACCTCTCCGTCCCTGATCCTCTGCTGGCCGCTTCTGGCCCCGGGTGGTGTGCCAGTCAGCCTCAATCCTTTTGGCCATCTCCAAGATCCGGGAGATGGGCCCGTCAGATACAAACAACAGAGCCTCCCTCAAGTCCTCTCGCAGGCCCTTATAGAACCTCCTGATATACCCTGCCTCGTCCAGCTGGTAGGAATCTGCGTATCGAGCCAGATGGTCAAACTCTCGATGGTACTCCACCACGGTCCGGGTACCCTGCTTCAGCTGTAAGAACCGCTCCTCCAAATCATCCCTAGCCGACTGCGGAACGAAATGCTCCAGCAGTGCGGCCCTGAACTCCTCCCAAGTAATCTCCGCAACCTCCCTATCAGCAAATGTCGTGTCCAACAGCGTCTTCCACCACCTCTTTGCATGGGACTCCAGGCAGGAGACAACTAGAGCCACCCTCTCCTCCCATGGACACCGAATCCCAGTCAGCATCTCGTACATGATATCTAGCCACTCTTCCGTCCGAACAGCCGACTCTGTCCCTAAATAGGACGGGGGAGCCAGTCCTCGGAAGATGCTTAGCCAGTTGGCCCCCGGATTTGGCTGCGGGGCCGGAACCTGCTGGGCCCTGAAGGCCTCCAGAATGGCAGTCAGGGTCTGTCCCATGTCTGACTGAAGGAAAGGAGTGGGGGCCGGTGGGGGTGGTGCAACATCCTGAGCCTGTTGAACTCCACCTTGTGGCGTAGTCCGTGCTGGAGGCTGCGTCAAAAAAAAACACACGCTGAGACAACGTTCAAATATTACATAAAGGTGGACATTTTATATGTGATCCCCATATGGGCACACCACTGCTTCCGCTGCTTAGTTTGTCCCCAAACTAAACTCGAGCGGGGGTGACCTAGGGTTTGTGTACTGCTACTTCCGTCTGATCGATGTTTCCTCTGATACCACTTGTAAGACCCCCTTTTTTTTTTCTTTTTCAACCACCGGGGTCTTAGGCCCAGAACCGCCGCTTTGCGGTGACACCTTCGCATCCTGAAGGGTCATCACCACAAGGCGCCGACTCTGCCGGCCAATTCGATCACAGAAAAGTAGCACAATTATTGAAGTAAGAACAATACAGTCCACAATAATAAATCACATGTAAATAAGATAAAATCTCCACAAAGGGAGTGTCCACAGAAATCATCAGAGTACTATAAATACGGGCTTATGCCCGGTACAATATGTCCTCACTACAAGTCTCTCATGCGGAAGCGAAAACAGAAACTACTCAAGGTCGAGACTCACGGTCCCGGCTGTGTGAACTCCGGAGCTAGACTGCCCCATCTCTAGGCGCACCGATCTCTGGGGCTGCTCCTCCATGCTGGGCTCCACGATCCCCTAAACGATGCGGTTCGAAAACCGTTAGTCATAAAGACTAAGCCCTATCATCCCCTACCCCTTCCCCCATGGCTCCTAGGTACCGAGCGGGGAGGAAGAAAGGGAAGGACATGATGGTAGAGATAAGACAAGAAACAGGTGACTATGGACTTAATCTACCAAGATGTATTCGGTGAGCAGTTAATATGATTGTTATAATAGGTCTAGCAATAAGAAAAGCAAATATATGAATTTAAACCTTCACTTATGCGAGAACACATAAGCAAAAGGGATCTTTTGCAAGGCTCCCATCGTATAGAGTGTCCCATACCACTTATACGTTGGGGTGTCGGTTATCAAACAGCAATGGTTGTTATATATTGAAATTAACCTTTGATTTATAAACTTGCCCACACAAGCTTATAGACCAAGGGGTCGTTTTGCAGGTCCTAATGTATAAGCGTCCCATACCACTTATACTTTAGGTGTCAGGGTTAAATGAATCGATTATGCTATGACATGCTAGTGGGTATGATGAAACATGCAAGTGCAACTCACACACCCGACTCTGTGCACACAGACCTTTAGTTCCCCCTTTCGGAGCCGTTACCTCCCAGGATACCTCCGTAGTGGCAGACGGAAGCGGTGGGTTGGGCCTCACCCACCTCAAAACCAGTAAAAGCACCACTGATCTGACCTATCGTACGCCTCAACGCTTGGTGCACTAAGCGGACGCCTGCGTACTCTTGCCGGCTGGCGCACCGGACTCCTGTTGGCGAGATGCTAATCCCCCCGCCGAGTCAACAATATCGGTGTCGGTGCAATCGAACTCCCCGATATCGAAAGACCCACCACCTTAACATTTCCTATTTTATGCACATGCAAGTTTAATCGTAAACACACAAACCGAGCCGAAGCTCCCCGGACCAAACGTTCGTCTCCAACCAACCGAGCCGAAGCTCCCCGGACCATCCCGTCCGTCTCTTAACCAACCGAGCCGAAGCTCCCCGGACCCAAACGTCCGTTTCCAAATCACCCGAGCCGAAGCTCTCATCAATCTTCCTGTGCCAACAGTGTTTGTGAAAAGTGCAATCCTAGTTACTAAGTTACTCTTGCTAGTTTATTATTACAGTTTACGTTAGCCCAGGACTGCCCCCGGTATACCCCGTGAAGGGCTCTCAAGGGGCACTAGGAACCAAGACGGCGGCATTACGGCCCGAAGTTCCCTTTCGCAAGACACTTAATATTATTGGTTTATTTCCCTTAACCCGATTCCCTTCTCATATTACGATAGACTATCCTAGGGTGATTTTTAAACCTTCCACTCTTCGGGAAAAGCGATCTTTCGCCAAACCCGAGCACCTCTCAACTCTAACTATCACCACTACTCACTACTCTTTATATCTTCCTCAGATCATGTCCTATTGCATTTCACAATTTACTAAATGCAGACCGACCTAGGCTACATGTCGAACCGGTTATGAAATGATCCATTACTCATCCAAATGCCCTAAATTATTTACTGGAGACTTACCATGACATAAATGACCTAAATCCAGAAAATGGAAATTTTCCTAATTTATTTGGCATTTAATTAAATTCCTCGAAAATCCCAAGGGCTACCGGTTTGAACATGAACTACCCTAAGTTCTCATGCAAGATGTCCAGCAAATTTATGATAAATACTATGTTATCTCAATAGGTTAAATCCTAAGTATCATAATTTTTCTATCAATAAAAGGGCATGAAAACTATTTTAGAAATAATCCCTAACTTCTGTTGTTTATGAATCAAGTACAAAAAATATTCTTCCTAAAATTATAAATAATTTATGCCATGCAAATAAAGGCCTAAAATTAGCACTGGCCGAGTTTCATAATTTTCCAGCAAGTATTTTATTCATAATTAATTTTTTTTAAACATAAAAGCCCTTTCTATCATCTGTGAATAAAGTACTAGATTTACTCAACATAAAATTTTATGAAAATCCAGGAATCAATGTTCTACTAGTCAAGATCTAAATCCAGAATTTTAACTGATTATAATTAATTTAAAGTCTCCAAATATTTGAAACAACAAATCGGCCTAATAATCCTTTAACACATGAAGTATAATATTTATTAATCATAAAATTCCAGGAAAATTATCATAAGTCTAAAACATCCTAAAACTCCCTCCTCCCGAGTTTCATAATTTTTGGAGTAGATTTAGTGCTTAAAATAACTAAATTACATTTCTATCCTAATTCAAACTCTCAACTTCCGAGGTACCCAATTACCTCCAATTCCTTCACTATTTCAACCAGAGGGTTTTCAGCATATCATGCCACTCTCCTCCAAATTTCAAGGGCATACAAGAGCTTTTGCTCCTATGTCCTTCACAAACCTCAAACTCCCACCCGTTGGATTTGAGCCAATCTCTTAGGGTAAAATCCACCCTAATCCACACCATGTTACCCAAGAGGGTAGACATAGACTCAACAATCAGTGACCAACAACTTCAGCCTCTTTTGAGGAGATTTGTCCACTCCATCTCCAATCGTACTTTTCCCAAAGTACCCCTCACCAAGACCTATCTAGGACTTGATACTTCCCTATTCAAAACTCGATCAATCGAGTTGAAATTTTGTACAGATCTTAACATTGATGCCAGGGACCACCACCCAAAATTTGGGGGAGTTTGGACTTAATTTCATCTCCTAATTAATTTTATATTATTTATTAAAATTTTACAAAAACTTTAGGCAAAAGTTCTCCAAAAATTCTCATTTTTGGACAGCCTCTCGATACACATATTATAGATCTCCAGTCCAAATTTCAAGTCATTTGGACATGTTATGAACCGTGGGCAACCATTTCAATTTCTGGTTAGCCTAGGTCTTGATCCCACCAAAATGAGTGCTGTGGTCAAACCACTCACCCAAATTGAATAAAATCAATTTTATATTAAAGTAGACCCAGAGGGCTACAACTTTTGTGACTGGTCATTTTTCCTAATTCAGCCTCTAAGTGCCTCGTTTTGCAGCCTCAATAATACATTCAAATAACCTATTTTTCCATTATGTACTATATAATAATCTATGGATTATAATATTGATTCTACTGTTCATCTTCTTCATGAACCCGAACAGACACAGAAAACATTTTTCTTGTAAGCATTCCGTGATCCGTCGCCGGCCATTCGGTCACTTCCCTGGCCAGCCACCACCACCACCACCTCCGTTGAGGCGATGGCTAGCGGTCGGCGGTGGTTTGGCCGCCGGAGGTGGCGGTTTCCGGCGAACTAGAATTACCTTTTTCATGGTTTTCCCATGAAAACGAGAGACGGGTCTGGCTCCGTTGAGCGCGAACCTCCTTTCAAAGAATCCTAAGATCTACCCATGAAAGAGAAGGAGTAGAGGAGGACCTTGTTCGCGGTTTGAAGGCGAGAAGAACGACGGGGTGCCATGGCGCGGTGGTGGCGTTTGCTGAACTTCTCCTACAGCAAGAACAAAGGTCTGATCCGATTACTTGAGCGTGTAACCTTCTCCTCTTGTCCAGGTGGGCTTTTATAAATCAGGAAGTGGGAAGGTGAATGGGTAAAACCATTATGGCCATGAAGGTTCTCCCCTTAACGTTTCGGTTACAGTGAAGGGATAAGAAATGGTGGAAACTGAACAGGTGTGTCCAGCTGGCGGCTTCCTATTGGACCATCTTTTCCTCATTTATTATATAATTATAGAAGGAAAACGGCCGGAAGTTACTCCTGGTGTAACTTCCCACACCAACATTTATTACCACGCGTGTTAGAATAATTTCGGGCCTGAACCATCGTTTCGGCCAATGTCACGGGCGTGACACATAGGTCATGGGCGTGACAGGCCCGAATAGCCAATTCTGGGTTCGACGATCGTCGAACTGAGATCGACGATAGCCGATTGGGTCACGGGCGTGATACCTGGGGTCACGGGCGTGACAGGCCCGAACGGCAGATTTTGGGTCGACGATCGTCGAATTGAGATCGACGATCGTTGAAGGCTGGTCACGCCCTAGGTCACGGGCGTGACCTCTAGGTCATGGGCGCGACATGCCCGAACGGCAAATTTCGAGGTCGACGATCGTCGAATTGAGATCAACGATTGTCGAAGGCTGGTCATGTAACACCCCGTTTTTTCAGCGATTATTTTTATTCTCGTTTGGTGTTACGATGACGCGTTTCCGTGGCTTGTGCCATTTGTGGAGTACGGTTTAGCTCCTTAGAATTGAGTGCCCTGTTTGGTAGCCTGTTGGCAAGATCTCCCTAGCAAACCGAGTCGTTTTGGTGACCCGGTGTGGCCTCTCGGGGGGATGTTGGTGTTTGGCTTTATTTGGGTATAACTCGAGTTCTGTTTGTCGAAAAGTAATTTCAACTTCGCCGTTGTGTTCGTAGCGTGGGTATTTAGCTACGGTGCGAATTTCGTCGAATTCCGAGGTAGTTCGGTTTTCGCGTCGATGTGGTGCTTTATGTAATTTTGTAATTAATCATATAATTATTCAATTATATATATATATATATAGAATTAGAATGAAAGGATCGATCATCTTCTTCCCCGTAAGAAACCACCGGCCCCTTGTACGAGAGAAACGGAGTAACCGCCTACCTTGCCTTCGGACGCCGATTCCCGGAGCGTTTGTGGACGGAATTCGATTCCGAGAGTGGATTTGGATTGCTCTCGTCAAGACCTTCATTCCTGCGGTAAGAAATTCGATTTTCGTGGAGTTTTGGGAGGATTGGAATTTTTGGTTTTGGAAGTTTTCCGCCATTAATGGCCGAGTCTTTATTCTAGGTGTTGCGGCCGTTTTGATCCGTGCGAAGAGGAGGAAAGCAGTCCAAAGCTTCGCTGAGATTTGAGGCAAGTGGTATTCTTGCCCTTGCCAAGTGTTTTCTTTGATTTTATTTGCTGAAATTGAAATCCTGGTTAGCCCAGGTTAGAGGCCTTGTTGTTCTCATTTTCTTGCTAACAATAGGGCTTAGTTCTTCCTACTGAAACCCCCCTATGTTGTGATGTTTGGAATCCAAATTGTCGGCGTGGAGCCGTTGTTTTCCTTTATTTTTGATTGTTGCTCTGGTTCGGGTGTAGCCGAGAGGGAGAGTTAGGAGGGGGGGGGGGGTGTGGTTGCCAATTTCCTTCGTTAAGATATTATTCGAATGGTTAGGCATAGTTTGAATGGTAGTAGCGTGCGATGTGATAGTTGTCTACTGCTACTGCAGTGGCGTGAGTCGTGTGCGCATTCCGGTGTCGTTCGGGAAATTCCAAATGGTGTAGGTTGACCACGCACGGTCATCAACCTTTAGGGCGCACGACCACTGGTCGTGTGCCTCTGTTCGTGCGCGTATAAATTTCAGTTTCCAAAGTTCTGTCTCGGGAAATCACACGAGCGCTGACAACAGTGCGCACGACCACTGATCGTGCGACACTGATCGTGCGCAATTGCTAGGTTTTCTGTCAGGTTTTCCAGGTTTGCTTCGCACGATCATCAGCCGATGAGTGCGCACGACCACTGATCGTGCGTCACTGATCGTGCGCTTTGTATATTTTCTTTTGATAGGCGAATTTAGATGGTTTCGAGTGCGGGGGTTTAGATACTCAAGTGGCAGGCAACTACTCGAGTTCTGGATCTTCTGCCTTGGTCGTTCGACTGTCGTCGAGCTCCGTATTCTTTAGTGGGTTTGTGGGTAGTAACATAATTTTGGCGGCGAGTGAGGCTAGCTCACTCAACGCCAAAGTTTAGGTAGGCACTGAGTGGGTTTCACTCAACGCCTAGTCGTGTTGATTTATTTCAACACTCTTCCTTTACCTTGTATTTCGTTTCCGAGTGGATTTCCAGTTGTATTTCTGGGTTTTCCTTGTCGGCCGTTTTCTTTATTTTCCTAAAGGCCGAATCGTGGGTCGTGGTTAGTAGTGGTGGTTGTAGCTCTTTATGGGGGTGGAGTTGTGTGATATAGCCAAGGCCACCCATGGATTTCTTGCTCCAGGTACGGGCTGGGCATGTCGGGTGGAAGGTCCCTTGTGTTTTCACGTGTTGACCCTCGAGCTTTTGACTTGGACATGGTGGATTGGGGGACTGCGTTTGCCTTCGATCCGGTTCCTCGTTGTTGTTTTTGCTACTAACATTTCCCGCAGTTTAGGGTGTTAGAAGTTTCTTCTTTGGTAGTTTGCAGCATTCTGGCTCTTGGTAGCCTAGTAGGCCCTGCAGGATGTGGTTCCTGGGCTGGGTCGTTGCTGTTTCTTTGCACGTTGTGCATTTCTTGTTGTCCTGTTTTGGACAGTTGTGACTCTTTCTACTGCATATTTCCTGTTATTTTGTCCTTTTGGTTGACTCTTTCATGCAGTTTTACCTTGATTTTTGCTTGCTGAGGTATTCTGTTTTCTTTTGGAATACCCCAGGTTCTGAGCTGTAGCCAGTCTGGTGGCTAGTTGGAGGTGTTGTTGTTGGTGGACTCCCGGACTTTGGAGTTTTGTTTACCTTGTTTGTGAGGTTGTTTTCAGTACTTTCTTACAGATATATATATGTGCTGGTGGGTTCGTGTCAGGTTGTTGGCGCCCACTAGTAGTTTTTTTTACCTTGTACTAGATATATACTATTGCTGCTACCATTTATTTTTCTGGAGATAGTCTACTTGCTTTGAGAAGGTTTTATGCTAGGTTGCTAGTTATTTTTAAACTATAATTATTATTATAAATGAAGCTCATGATCAGCATGTTTTATAAACTTAATCACTATTTTCCAAATCACGTACGAAAACCGTTTTCTTATATATACTATATAAACTAAGTGTAGTGTCTTGCATAGCATGAGTGGTTCTCTTGGGACCATTATGCGCTCTTTAGGGTGTAAAACCTAATTAAAGTATTTTCCTTTCCGCAGCGTTCAAATATAGTTTTCTTTTGTGGACTAGATGATCCACTGAGCCGAGGGATACGGACTCTAAACATAACTGATTTTCTATTCATTAAGCACATGATTTTCTTGCATAAAGATTGTAGTTGGATTTGCCTGAGCGTCAGCAGTTATCCCCTGCTTGACGTGGCATCATGACGCGTGTTTTCTCTTACTCTGATAATTCTTAATTCGGAGAAAATGCGGGTTGTGACAGTTGGTATCAGAGGGAGGTTGCTTGACAAGTTAGTTGGGCAACCTTCCTTGGATGCTTTTAGTAGTTCAGCATCATGTCATTCACACACCGATATGTCATCAGCATGTCTTGGCAAAAGCACGAACACTACACTCATAGCATAACATGAAGTATACGGGGCATATTATGTAGTATGGGATGCATAATATGTGTTCGTATATGGATCCACCATAGGGGCTACATGTGAGGGTTATGTAGTATGGGATGCATAACCTCACCACATGACTGCGACTAGCACGTTTCTTTTTCGTTGCATGGAAATGTTATGTAGTATGGGATGCATAACATTTTCATGTGTACGCCGCTCATATCATGCATTAGGGCCTTTTTTTTAGAATGCATAGCACAATCATGCATATCATAACATTGCATAAGCACAACGCGCCGAGCTAAAGATTTGCAGGATGCCATATGTACACACATAAGTTTTCAAACTAACATAAGTTCATGCATCCGATCTAGGCACAAGAGTTAGTGAGGTGGTGGTTAACCATCCTAGGATAGGGCATATCATCCAATTATTGTGAAGAAGATAAACTCTCAGAACATGTTTAGCAGCTTTAAGTCTATATCTACATATGTATTGTCTGTACTGGTAGTCGGTTCTAGTCGTGGGATTTGGATCTGTTTTGCGTTGTAATGATTTTTAGGATGGCTAGGCGTCCTGCGACTCGATCGACTCCCCTGTCTGAGGGTGAATCTTCTGGAGCTCAGAACGATGCGGTGATCGAGGGTCTGCGTCAGAGTAGCGAAGCTATGGGTAGGCAGTTGGAGGAGGTGCAAGCCCAGATTCAGTCTTTGGTGGCAGTTGTGGCAGGGCAGGCTCAGGGTGCGCTAGTTCCTGCAGGGGGGTTAGCTGTTCCTCCTCCTCCTGCACCCTTGAGACCTCCAGTGGTGGTGCCAGCAGAGATGGCCTTCATCTCGCAGTTTCAGAGGCTGAGCCCTCCCACTTATGATGGGAAGGCAGATTTCATGGTGATAGACGACTGGCTGATCTCCATGGAGGAGATGTTCTCGTACTCAGGGATTTCAGATGATCAGAGGGTGATGATAGCCGCCTATCAGCTTAAAGGTTTGGCTAAGAGTTGGTGGCTGAGAGAGAAGGAGAGCCTGGTAGCCGGATGCTCTTGGGAAGTGTTCAAGGAGGTGCTGTTGAGGAAGTTCTTACCCTCGGTCGAGCGTGACCGCCTCATGAATGATTTCCTCTATCTGAAGCAAAGGCAGCTCACGGTGGGTGAGTATGAGATAGAGTTTAGTAAGTTGAGCCGTTTTGCCCCTGGATTGGTCAGCGTTGAGGCTGATCGAGTTAAGCGATTTCTCGGTGGTTTGAGGAGTGAGGTGCAGCAGTTGGCCAATGCTTATGGGTCAGTGACTTATGCTAGAGTTGTAGAGGCTGCTCTTAAGGTTGAGGCCATTGAGACGGCGAAGAGCAGAGGCCAGCAGTTGAGGAAGGATAAGAGGAAGTTGGTAGAGGAGAAGAAACCCCTGGTACCCGATGCTGTTCCGGGAAAGAGGAGCAGGGTGGTGTGCAGTTTTTGTGGCCGGTCAGGCCATCCTGTCGAGAGGTGTTTCAAGAAGGCGGCAGCTCAGAAGAAGGAGCAGGTTCATGCTATTCAGGGTGCTCCTGGGAGAGATGTCTCTTGTTCTGTTTGCAAGCGATCCGGGCATGATGCAGCCCAGTGTTGGTCCAGGGATAGAGTCTGCTATCAGTGTGGACAGAAGGGTCACGTTAAGTCGAGGTGTCCTCAGGTCCAGTCAGCTCTTCCTGCAGTTCCATTACAGGCATTACCTCCACCTCAGCGTGTGGACAAGGGAAAAGGGAAGCTGAACGTGATTTCTTCCGAGGAGGCTCAGACTTCGACCCAGGTGATCTCAGGTTAGTAGTTTGTTGTTTACTTTCTAGCCTGGTAGTTTAGTTGCTAGATTATTTGCGGTACTGTTGTGCTAGTTCCTTAGCTTTGTGCGTTCCTATAGGGAAATTTAAGGTGAAGAACCGCTGGGCGCGTGTTCTATTTGACTCCGGCGCTACCCACTCGTTCGTGGCTAGAGCCTTTGTGGAGCGTCATCGGTTGTCTCTAGATCGTGTTCGGGATTCCTTCCGTGTCAAGTTTCCCTCTGGTGAATCTGTGTTGTCAAATTTGGGTATTTTGGATTGCCCAGTTTTGTTGGGGGATTTTCTTGCGAAGGCGGATCTGAAGATGATTGATCTAGAGGACTTCGATGTCATTTTGGGCATGGACTGGCTCTCTCGGTATGATGCGGTCATTCAGTGCAAGGGAAAGCGCTTGGACTTCATCAGGGACGACGGTCAGCCCGGCAGCGTGTATGCTGATCTGTGTCAGGATTCTCCTGTTCTCTCTGCGGTATGTGTTCAGAGATTGTTTCTTTCTGATTGTTGTGTTTGTTTAGTCTCGGCGGTTGGAACCGTTGTTAGCGTGCCACGCTTGGAGGAGATTCCTATTGTTCGTGGTTTCGCCGATGTTTTTCCTGATGATCTTCCTGGTATCCCTCCTGAGCGGGATGTGGAGTTTGTTATTGATTTGGAGCCGGGTACGCGTCCTATTGCTAAGGCGCCGTACCGGATGGCCCCTCGTGAGTTAGAGGAGTTGCGAATTCAGTTAGATGAGTTGTTGGCTAAAGGTTTTATCAGGCAGAGTTCGTCGCCTTGGGGTGCTCCTGTTTTGTTCGTAAAGAAGAAAGATGGGTCGATGCGGCTTTTCATCGACTATAGAGAGTTGAACAAGGTCACTATCAAGAACAGGTACCCTCTGCCGAGGATCGATGATTTATTTGACCAGTTGCGTGGTAGCACGGTGTTCTCCAAGATCGATCTTCGTTCGGGCTATCATCAGCTCAGGATCCGTGAGGCAGATATTCCACGGACTGCGTTTAGGTCGAGGCATGGGCACTTTGAGTTTTTGGTGATGTCGTTTGGTCTGACCAACGCACCATCAGCCTTCATGGATATGATGAGCAGGGTGTTCAAGGATTTCCTAGACAAGTTCGTTGTGGTCTTCATTGATGACGTGTTGGTTTATTCTCGCAGTGCTGAGGAGCACGAGCAGCATTTGCGTTTGGTCCTATCAGAGTTGAGGAACCACAAGTTATTCGCCAAGTTGAGCAAGTGCGAATTTTGGTTGCCTCAGGTTTCTTTTCTAGGCCACGTGGTGAACAAGGATGGGATCTCGGTTGACCCAGAAAAGATTGCAGCAGTGACGGATTGGAGTAGGCCGAATACTCCTAAGGAGATCAGAAGTTTCTTAGGGTTGGCTGGCTATTACAGGAGATTCGTGGAGGGTTTCTCTTCTCTAGCCGCACCGTTGACCAAGCTGACTCAGAAGAATGTGGCTTTTGTTTGGAGCGAGAAGTGCGAAGAAGCTTTTCAGGAGTTAAAGAGGAGATTGTGTACTGCTCCCGTTCTGACCCTTCCTACTGAGGGCATGGATTATGATGTGTATGTGGATGCTTCGCATATAGGACTGGGATGCGTATTAATGCAGGATGGAAAAGTAATTGCTTATGGGTCAAGGCAGTTGAAAACTCATGAGCGGAATTATCCTACGCATGACCTTGAGTTTGCAGCGGTTATCTATGCGTTGAAGTTGTGGAGGCACTTACTTTATGGGGCTCAGTGCAAGATTTTTACTGACCATAAGAGCTTGAAGTACGTGTTCACGCAGAAAGAGTTGAATCTGCGTCAGCGGCGGTGGCTTGAGTATGTGGCGGATTATGATGTAGAATCCAGTATCATCCGGGCAAGGCCAATGTGGTGGCCGACGCCCTGAGCCGAAAGACGGGAAAGATCTTTAACCTCTCTGCCGATCGATTAGTTGAGGAGTTCCTCCTTATGGATATTTTAGTGGGATGCTGAAGTTTGCAGAGTAGCTTATCAGTGGAAGAGCCGTCCTGGATTTCTTTGACTAGACTGCATCAGAAGGACGATCCGGATCTGTTGCACCTTTTTACCAGGACAGAGAAAGGAGAGTTGCCAGATTTTTCTATTGATGATGCGGGTACTTTGAAGTACTGCGGCAGGTTTTGCGTTCCCACTGTTGGGGACATTAAGAGTATGATTTGCAGTGAGGCTCATGGTTCCAGCGTTGCCTACCATCCAGGATCTACGAAGATGTACCGTGACTTAAGGCAAGTTGCCTGGTGGTATGGTATGAAAGGAGATATAGCCCGATATGTTGCTGAGTGTCACACTTGCAAGCGTGTGAAGGCCGATCATGGGAGGCCTGGTGGTAAGTTGACTCCGCTAGAGATCCCGACTTGGAAGTGGGAGAGTATATCTATGGACTTCATTACGGGTTTGCCAAAATCCCCGAGAGGATTTGATTCTGTTTGGGTTATAGTGGATAGATTGACGAAGTGTGCTCACTTCGTGCCTTATAAGATTGATTACCCGATGAAGAAGATAGCGGAGTTGTACTTGAATGAAGTCATCCGACTCCACGGTGTGCCGGTTAGCATCATTTCTGATCGAGACTCCCGGTTTACTTCTCGTTTTTGGCAGAGTCTGCAGGAGGGTTTGGGTACGGATCTGAGGTATTCTACTGCGTACCACCCTCAGACCAATGGGCAGACGGAGCGGGTCAATCAGATTGTTGAGGATATGATCCGGTGCTATATTTTAGACCACGGTGGAGCGTGGGAGGAGCGTCTGCGACTCATGGAATTTGCTTATAATAACAGTTATCAGGAAAGCTTGCAGATGGCTCCGTTCGAAGCTTTGTATGGGAGGCGCTGTAGGACTCTGTTGTTTTGGGCTGAGGCTGGTGAGAAGCCTTTGTTGGGTCCTGATGCTCTGGAAGAGATGGAAGTCGCCGTGAAGCTTATTCGGGAGAAGCTTCGTTTAGCCCAGGAGAGGTATGAAAAGAACGCCAATCGGCGAAGGTCTGCCTTGGAGTTTTTAGTAGGGGATCATGTATACCTCAAGGTTTCTCCAATGGTTGGTGTAAAGAGATTTGGTAAAAATCGGAAATTGGACCCAAGGTATGTGGGCCCATTCGAGGTCTTGGAGCGGATTGGTGTGTCTGCATATAGATTGGATTTGCCAGCGAACTTCCCTGGTGTTCATAATGTTTTTCGTGTTAGCCAATTGCGGAAGTGTGTGCGCAGCAGTGGGCAACTCTTGGATGTTGTGCCCTAGTTAGAGCCCAACCTCTCTTTCGTTGAGGTGCCAGTTCGTATTTTGGATACTCAGGAGCGTGTGCTGCGAAAGAAGTCCATACCGATGGTGAAAATTCTATGGAAAAATCAGGATTTGGAGAGCGCGACTTGGGAGCTAGAGTCGGCCATGAGGAGGGCGTACCCTCACCTGTTTCTCTGATTTGATCGGTATGTTTCCCTTTGTAACTTCTGTTTGTTACTTTTCCTTCTTTTGTAGGAGGGTTGTGCGTAAAGTTTCGGGACGAAACTTTCTTTTAGGGGGAGTGACTGTAACGCCCCGTTTTTTCAGCGATTATTTTTATTCTCGTTTGGCGTTACGATGACGCGTTTCCGTGGCTTGTGCCATGTGTGGAGTACGGTTTAGCTCCTTAGAACTGAGTGCCCTGTTTGGTAGCCTGTTGGCAAGATCTCCCTAGCAAACCGAGTCGTTTTGGTGACCCGGTGTGGCCTCTCGGGGGGATGTTGGTGTTTGGCTATATTTGGGTATAACTCGAGTTCTGTTTGTCGAAAAGTAATTTCGACTTCGCCGTTGTGTTCGTAGCGTGGGTATTTAGCTACGGTGCGAATTTCATCGAATTCCGAGGTAGTTCGGTTTTCGCGTCGATGTGGTGCTTTATGTAATTTTGTAATTAATCATATAATTATTTAATTATATATATATATATATATATATATAGAATTAGAATGAAAGGATCGATCATCTTCTTCCCCGTAAGAAACCGCCGGCCCCTTGTACGAGAGAAACGGAGTAACCACCTACCTTGCCTTCGGACGCCGATTCCCGGAGCGTTTGTGGACGGAATTCGATTCCGAGAGTGGATTTGGATTGCTCTCGTCAAGACCTTCATTCCTGCGGTAAGAAATTCGATTTTCGTGGAGTTTTGGGAGGATTGGAATTTTTGGTTTTGGAAGTTTTCCGCCATTAATGGCCGAGTCTTTGTTCTAGGTGTTGCGGCCGTTTTGATCCGTGCGAAGAGGAGGAAAGCAGTCCAAAGCTTCGCTGAGATTTGAGGCAAGTGGTATTCTTGCCCTTGCCAAGTGTTTTCTTTGATTTTATTTGCTGAAATTGAAATCCCGGTTAGCCCAGGTTAGAGGCCTTGTTGTTCTCATTTTCTTGCTAACAATAGGGCTTAGTTCTTCCTACTGAAACCCCCCCTATGTTGTGATGTTTGGAATCCAAATTGTCGGCGTGGAGCCGTTGTTTTCCTTTATTTTTGATTGTTGCTCTGGTTCGGGTGTAGCCGAGAGGGAGAGTTAGGAGGGGGGGTGTGGTTGCCAATTTCCTTCGTTAAGATATTATTCGAATGGTTAGGCATAGTTTGAATGGTAGTAGCGTGCGACGTGATAGTTGTCTACTGCTACTGCAGTGGCGTGAGTCGTGTGCGCGTTCTGGTGTCGTTCGGGAAATTCCAAACGGTGCAGGTTGACCGCGCACGGTCATCAACCTTTAGGGCGCACGACCACTGGTCGTGTGCCTCTGTTCGTGCGCGTATAAATTTCAGTTTCCAAAGTTCTGTCTCGGGCAATCGCACGAGCGCTGGCAACAGTGCGCACGACCACTGATCGTGCGACACTGATCGTGCGCAATTGCTAGGTTTTCTGTCAGGTTTTCCAGGTTCGCTTCGCACGATCATCAGCCGATGAGTGCGCACGACCACTGATCGTGCGTCACTGATCGTGCGCTTTGTATATTTTCTTTTGATAGGCGAATTTAGATGGTTTCGAGTGCGGGGGTTTAGATACTCAAGTGGCAGGCAACTACTCGAGTTCTGGATCTTCTGCCTTGGTCGTTCGACTGTCGTCGAGCTCCGTATTCTTTAGTGGGTTTGTGGGTAGTAACATAATTTTGGCGGCGAGTGAGGCTAGCTCACTCAACGCCAAAGTTTAGGTAGTCACTGAGTGGGTTTCACTCAACGCCTAGTCGTGTTGATTTATTTCAACACTCTTCCTTTACCTTGTATTTCGTTTCCGAGTGGATTTCCAGTTGTATTTCTGGGTTTTCCTTGTCGGCCGTTTTCTTTATTTTCCTAAAGGCCGAATCGTGGGTCGTGGTTAGTAGTGGTGGTTGTAGCTCTTTATGGGGGTGGAGTTGTGTGATATAGCCAAGGCCACCCATGGATTTCTTGCTCCAGGTACGGGCTGGGCATGTCGGGTGGAAGGTCCCTTGTGTTTTCACGTGTTGACCCTCGAGCTTTTGACTTGGACATGGTGGATTGGGGGACTGCGTTTGCCTTCGATCCGGTTCCTCGTTGTTGTTTTTGCTACTAACATTTCCCGCAGTTTAGGGTGTTAGAAGTTTCTTCTTTGGTAGTTTGCAGCATTCTGGCTCTTGGTAGCCTAGTAGGCCCTGCAGGATGTGGTTCCTGGGCTGGGTCGTTGCTGTTTCTTTGCACGTTGTGCATTTCTTGTTGTCCTGTTTTGGACAGTTGTGACTCTTTCTACTGCATGTTTCCTGTTATTTTGTCCTTTTGGTTGACTCTTTCATGCAGTTTTACCTTGATTTTTACTTGCTGAGGTATTCTGTTTTCTTTTGGAATACCCCAGGTTCTGAGCTGTAGCCAGTCTGGTGGCTAGTTGGAGGTGTTGTTGTTGGTGGACTCCCGGACTTTGGAGTTTTGTTTACCTTGTTTGTGAGGTTGTTTTCAGTACTTTCTTACAGATATATATATGTGCTGGTGGGTTCGTGTCAGGTTGTTGGCGCCCACTAGTAGTTTTTTTACCTTGTACTAGATATATACTATTGCTGCTACCATTTATTTTTCTGGAGATAGTCTACTTGCTTTGAGAAGGTTTTATGCTAGGTTGCTAGTTATTTTTAAACTATAATTATTATTATAAATGAAGCTCATGATCAGCATGTTTTGTAAACTTAATCACTATTTTCCAAATCACGTACGAAAACCGTTTTCTTATATATACTATATAAACTAAGTGTAGTGTCTTGCATAGCATGAGTGGTTCTCTTGGGACCCTTATGCGCTCTTTAGGGTGTAAAACCTAATTAAAGTATTTTCCTTTCCGCAACGTTCAAATATAGTTTTCTTTTGTGGACTAGATGATCCACTGAGCCGAGGGATACGGACTCTAAACATAACTGATTTTCTATTCATTAAGCACATGATTTTTTTGCATAAAGATTGTAGTTGGATTTGCCTGAGCGTCAGCAGTTATCCCCTGCTTGACGTGGCATCATGACGCGTGTTTTCTCTTACTCTGATAATTCTTAATTCGGAGAAAATGCGGGTTGTGACAGGTCACGCCCTAGGTCACGGGCGTGACACTCATGTCACGGGCGTGACATGCCCGGGCCGCAAGGTCGACGGTCGTCTCACGGCGATCGACGATCGTCGATGGGGTCACGCCCATAGTCACGGCGTGACACCTTGGTCACGGGCGTGACATGCCCAGTCAGCACGTTCGACGATCGTCTCGTGGAGATCGACGATCGTCGAAGTAGTCACGCCCAGGTCACGGGCGTGACGGGTCGGTCACGGGCGTGACCAACCCGTGACCCGAAATATTGATCGCTTTATTTAAATTTTATGTGTTTCCTGGGGTTCCGTCACAACTAACCGACTCCTAGGGGTCTAGCCGGAAATGGGATGTTACATTAATTTAGAGAAAATATTGCCCGTTGCGTATTTAATTTATTTATCGAACCTAAGAACGCGTAGTGTTTAATCCGTCAAAACCTTGTGCCTATATCAATTTGGTATCATATGGAGGTTCACGTTAATTTCCTAATTAAGACCCTCCCCCTTTTATTAGTTCGCCGTCACGCACTTGCACATTTCATTGCACAACATATAAAATAATTTTTAAATTTTTTGTTTGCAAATAGCGGCCTAAAATTCTCAGTTTTTCTCGAAATTCAAAAAAATAAAATTCTTGAAATTTTCCATAATTTTATTTGTAAGAAATCAAAAAAATATTTTATTTTTATTAAGTCATTAATTTTATTAAGTCATTATAAATTTTTAATTTTTGGTCTACAAATAGCGGCCTAAATTTTTATTTTCCTGCAAAAAAAAATCAATTTTTTTTAATAATCTCCATATTATTTTCATCCAGAAAATCAAAAATAATATTTTATTACCCTAGTTGCTAAGCGGGAACAATTCCGTCTTTCCTAGAGTTTAGTGGGTCAGGTTCATTTTTCATTGCATATACACAAGAATCGGACCGAGTTTTCTCTCCGATTCTGACTGAAATGGCCTATGACGTGTATGCTAGAAGACAAGCACTCAATTATGAAGGTTATGACTATTTGTATGCTAAAGTCGTTGCTAAACATACACCCACTTTGCCATCATACCCTAGGATTTCCAACCGTTCTCAAGCTTATCCTCCCACTAGAATTGAGGCACCTACTTATGATGGTTTAGGGTGTCCCCAAGTTTTCCTAGACTGGGTTAAAGAAATTGAGTGTTACTTTGAGTGGTACAAATTGATTAACGCAGATAAGGTGTGAGTGGCAAGAATAAAGGCCATGTTGACAGAAAAGTAAATTACTTATTGGTTGGGTAGACATGAAGGCCATGTTGACCGAACAGTACGTCCCTACATACCATCGAACGGAGATGTCAGATGATCTGGCTACCCTTAAATAAGGGAATAAAATGGTCTCTGAGTATATGAGTCTTTTTAAGTATATGATGGTATCGTGTGGTGTGAAGGAGATGCCAGAGCTCACCCTCTCTAGGTTTCGTATGGGGTTAAACCCCGACATCCAGGGTAAATTACTGCATTATGGTCACACTGACATAAACACCACTTTTAATGATGCATTGGATATTAAGAAGCACAACGTTCAGAAGAATAAGACTCGCTCATTTCAGAAGGGAGAGTCCGTCTTAGGACCACCACCCACTTTTAGGGAGACCATGCCTAATAGGTCTTACGTTTTGGAATCGAGAAATGTTACTACTAAGGTGTTGCCTTTGTTAGCCTCGACGACTGAGACTCCTAAGATTGTGATTGAAACCAATAAGGATTCTGATGTAGATGTAGTATCTCTTGATTATGAGGATAACCCCGTAGGTGAGAGTATTCCGACATGTACGTTAGTGCCAAATGATTCTGATGAGTCTGAAATTGAGATTGGATACCCTAGTGATTTAGAAGACGATGTATGGGATGATTACGTTCCAATCTGTGTGAGTATTATGTTGCTTATTACGTGCCCTACTAGTATTCTTTATGATCACCCTAGTATTGAGTGCCCTCTGCAGGCTACAATCCCGATCGTGTCAGAGCCTATGATTACACCTACTGAGATTATATCTGAGTTATCTTAGGATCCTGAGAGTGAGGATGTTCCTATTATTATTGCAGATGAGTTACGATCTGAGGGAAGGGTATTTTTGGATGATTCTTTGGTTGTACACCCGAATGAGAGCTCTTTGATGTTATCGTAGTTGGGTGATATCAATACTGATTCAGATTTTAACACGGGTATGATTTTACCGACCCTTCCCCCACATTTATTTGCCCACATTAGTTGATTTTTTAGGACATAGAACTGGTAGACCTAGTCCGAGTTTTTGTGTCACGTCCACTCTATTTTCTCCTACATTGGCGTTGTATCACCGTTTACATATTACTATGTTGAGCGCACTAGTATTTGGAATTTTCACCGCACCTCACATACATGACTACGCGTCACTTTTGACAGCGCATTTTTCTGCGTGTCCAACTACGGTTCCGTCCTCTACTACGACTGATTCTGATTCTTTGGCAATTGTGCCTCTAATTGTGGTGTTCCCTCTACATACTTATATACACACCCGGTCGCACGCATTTACCCACCGCCTTTGGATGACCCTCATTCCCCCACATTAGTGACTTTAGTTGTGTCTCTTGAGTTGTATCACTCTCACATCTTTTCACATCTGGGAGCGTCCAATTCAATTGTTTATGATGAGAGGTTCACCTTGGCATATCTTCATGCCAAGCGTGAGTATTTAAAATTAAACTGTGAATTTGGAGATCATTAAAATCATCTCTTATTATAAGGCTCCCATGCCACCTGACTTAACCACCTTATCCTCTGCATTTGGGTATAGTCATGTAGCACATGGATTCTCTCCTCATGTATCATGGACGTTAGTGTTTCATTTTAAGTTATGTCATACGCACTTCCACTCCTTTCTGAGACCGTCCGACGCTAGACTTAGTGATTTGGGTTTAGTCTGGTCAGTCCCCGAGCAGATGTCTTCTGGATCCGTTAATAAATTAATACGTAGGAACATCGACCCATCCATGATTTTGAAGAACGTAGGATTTCATGCTTTTATTTCAGATTTTTATATAGCACAGGGTGTTTCACTTTATTTCAAGTTTCCAGACTTTTTACTGTACGTCTCTGTTCCACCTGAGTGGCTTTCTTCGCCGCTCTTCTCTACCCCTACATGTTCTCTTGGGAGGGGGAGTGTTTGTTCTGCCAAGTCTATTTCCCACATTGATTCCTTGGTTCTTGAACTGGATGGTAAGATTCAAGTTTTATTTCTTTTGCTTGACACCCTTTCGAGTTTCTTTGGAAGTTTTGTTGTATTTTTGCTAGACAGGTTCTCAGTGCTGATGGATGTACATGCTACTACGACATGGATAGCGGGGCCAAATTTGCCCCATGTTTCTGCTGCTTTTGACTGTTCTCCCCTCACGGGCCACTCATCGGTGATGAGTAATTTTGAATGGGGGAGGATTGATGGCGACGAAGCTGATGCCGCCGTGGATCCCCATCATAAAGAGTTCGTGGATTAGGACGGACGTTGCCGCAAGCTCGAAGATGGGAGTCTACCATGACGTTTCTTCGCCAACGCCAATGCTGCTACATATTTTGCTCGACGTCCGCCTCCAACAATAAATAAAATATATAATTATAAATTATATAATTATAATTATATATTTTATCATTTATATTTTAGCAATTTTATTTTTAAGAAATTTTATTTTAAGAGTTTATTTCATGTATTTTTATTTCATGTATTATGATGGGTGCTTTAAACATCATGTGTTGTTTTTGATTATTTAATTTCATATGTATGATGGGTTCATATAACCATGAAGAGTTGTTTAATTTTCAAGGGTGGAGATTGAGTGGTGTAGCCTATATATAGGCCATGTCATGAAGGATTTGGTAGAGAATGAATGAAAAATTGAAACCTTAATTCAAAGATTGATTTTCCCCCTCTTTCCCTCTTCCCACTTAGGCAATTTTCGACCCTCCTCCTTCATCCCTTTCCTCTTGGCCGCCAACCATTTTTTTCTCCTCCTAACTCTCGGCCACCACCTCTACTCCTCCTCTAGTTCTCCACTAATAGCCCCACTTCTTATCTCCTCCCAAACTGAGCCTCACTTTCCTCCCAAAATCCTAGCCGGCCACTTCCCTAGCCGCCACCCTCTTTCCTCCCCTTCCACCACACGGCCACCACCTTCACACCCCAACCCAAGCCATCTCTTCCCATCTAACAACCAAACCCGAACACCTTCATCATCACCAAAACCCAAACCCGACCACCCTTAACCTTTGTTTTTTTCCACCACATTTTCTCTCTCCACTTTCCATATATATAATCCCTCAAAATTTCTCTCACTCCAAAAGGTTATTGCAAAGGAAGAATGACATACGTCTACATCGTTCGGTGCAAATCCGTGGAGTTTGCGTGGAAATAGAAAATCAACCACCGTCGTGTGCGATTCCTCCACTCATCTTGTGGATGACCTTCTTGGGATTGGGTAATGATTTATACTAAAACCTTTTTTGTGTGTTTTCTTCAAAATTATTTGTGAGGTATTGGTGGAATTAGAAGGCTAGTATTTTTTCCTGATTTATATTGAAATAGTGCTTAATTTAAATCTGAAATTTAAAGCGTTAATTACCAGAATATTTTCGTATAATTTGGAGCGGGTAGATCTCGTGAACACTAGCAGAAATTTGGCTCGTCACCCTTGATATCCCCTTGAGTTCAAGAGATTTGGTATACCCTCATATTAATTATTTTTGGGATTGATTTGGAGTATATTTTGAATCGATATTTTAGTTCGGATCCTCTCATATTTTTTTTGCTAGCGAATAACTTCATTTGTAATTGCTAATTGTACGGATCGGGTAGGTCCTATTCGCTTGAGTGAATAGTGGCATATAGTCATTTGTTCAATCTTTATAAGGGGTAGCGACCCTTTGCGTTGTGTTTTGTTATATTGGTTGACCATCGTTAGTATTAATTTAGAGAAAATATTGCCCACTACGTATTTAATTTATTTGTCGAACCTAAGAACGCATATTGTTTAATCCGTCAAAACCTTGGGCCTGCATCAATATCTTAGCGGTATTAGGAAGTATGATGGATTGACATCCCAAACCTCCCTTTCTCATGATATTTAACATTTTTGGGGACTACCCTTCGTTAAAGCCGTCTCCCATTATTAATCTTAAACTATCCTAAGAGGTTTTATAATACTTATAGGGGAGAGTTGATCTATCGTTGGACTCTGAGTCTAGCTACTCCTCTTAGTGTCCATGTACACTAACGCTTTGCACCACTTAGTGACTTTCTCTAAGTCTCCAACTAGAATTATACGACACTCCAAACATGCCACTAATTGACGCACAGATGGCAAGTGTACTGATCGCTCAAGTAATATAAATTGGGAATAACTCCCCAAGTATCGATCTCTTGAGGAACACAGAGTGATTGTGTGATTCAATTGTTAGAAAATTAATTATAGCAGGTTGATGAAAATAGGGGCTTAGTTTTGAAGAGTGATTCGAACAAGAGCAACTAAATTAAAAGTACGGGTCACCTTCACCACCTCGCTAGGGTTGATGCCCAATTGGGCAAGCTTGTGGAATGGAATGAAATCTATGAGGGTGAAGATCACCTCTTCGCAACGCACACAACTAGAAATTACTAGAGCGGCACACACACAATGGTGGTGGCAATGAAATGGAATGGAGGTACTCCTCATATGAATAAAACATAGTACAAATACATAGATATGTAAGATAGCATTAACAAAGTTAGGGTTTATACAACCATTCAAAAAACACCCAAATAGACAAAGAGAAGATTACTACAAGCGAAGAGGAGGGAAGAATACAACTGATGCACAAAGACTCATCAAAGGTTCACGGTCGGAGTTGAGGGTTGTCAATCCTCATCCAAGCTCGGGCTTGGACTGCTATTTGGGTTTCATGAGAGCTGTCACCTTCTTCTACATTACCTGTCTTCTTCGTCAATAGTCTCCGGTCACATTCTTCTCCAGATAACTCTCCTAGTGTAGCGAGAAATCCGACGAAACAAGGCTTAGATGCTTTCGGATGATGGAGGGGGCCGAGAGGAAACTCTAGCTTGAGATTTGCAAGGAAAATTTGGTCGAAGCTCCTCGAGATGATGTGTGGTGGTGTAGCGGCAGACTGGCGCGAAACAGGAGCTCTTGCAAGGAAAATGAAAATCAGATCCCAAATATGGTGAAATCTACGGCTGAAATAGTACCTAGTTGGAATATATGGAACGCACGACCGTGTGTTCAATGTACAAATTTTATAACGTAGAATCACACAGCCTGGAAGAAAAGCCAACTGTGTGATTTTGAACATGCACAGGCAAAACAGCCCGTACGAGAACAAAATGCACAGGCGGGGACAAAATGCTGAAAACCCAGGCAAAGATAAAGATCGTGTGATTTCCTTCACGCATGGTTCAATCCAATCATGTGTGAAAAAAAGCACGGTCAATAATTTCAAAAATATTTTGACAAAAAGAGATGGTCGTGCATTTTGATCACGTATGAGAAAAATAGCCTGTGCGAGAGAAAATCGCATGGCCTGTGATAGTGATGAGTCCCGTTTATATACGGTTTTGCGGACTCATCTGGGCTGGTTTTTATGACTTTGCACTTCACTTTTCGGTTGTTTTTATTGACATTTCATTCCTACTGTGATTCACGTTTTGTGCACTTTTCAAGCCCGTGGGTGCGCAATTGCACATTCGATTGCTGGGGGTATGCACTTGGTGCTCACCAGGGCTCGTTCCAGAAGTTTTTATTGCATTTTGTTGATTGTTGGAGGGTCCTCCTTTGTGAGTTTTTATTGTGCGTAGGTGGTCAGTTTTCCCCACTTCAGAATTCTAATTTGTGGAAAACGCACGGTCGTGCGTTTTCTTGGCGCATGGATTGTTTTCCTTTGTGCGTTTTCTACATATTATTTTGGAAGATTGACCAGCCTGCGCGATTGCTTCACATATGGTTTCTTCGGAACCGTGCACGAAGGAAACACACGGTTTTTCTGTAGCCTTCTGGTTTTAATCTATTCTGTGGTTGGTCGTGCATCTTCTTCACGCACGGGAGGAAGCACCCGTGCATGCATAAAACACACGATTAAACCCGGTTGCCTGTAATTTCAGCTCTCTGTCGTTACCCGTGCGAATTACTTCACGCATGGGCAGATCTCCTGTGCACGAAGGAAATGCACGGGTCAACGCTTCTTCTTCCTCCGGCATTTTCTGGATATTAATATCGCACGGTGCATGCACGATCGTGCTCCAGACCGTGCGTGACCATTTTTTCTGACTTTTACTATTTAAGCCGCAGATTTCTTCTAGACCGGGACATCTCCATTTTCCCTGCCATTTCCTCCCCTTTGAGCGGGAACTCGTCCCTCTAACCGTCATTTTCTCTCTCCTCCTTGGAGGGTTGATCCGACCACCCATTCTCCTCCAAAGAGCTTGCTAAAGCTTTGTCTCTGACCACAATCGACATTGCCGACCTCCAAGCTACTGTTTTAGTTCTTTGTTGCAGAACTTGTAAAGCATTTTGCTCTGATCCAAATTAGCGACCACAACACGAAGAAGATGGGTGTGAAGAAGGAAGTGACAGCCCTTCGGGATCCCGGATACCTTCAAAAAAACAAGCTAGTACGAGGCTCGACCACCCTCACTTACGGCCATGAATCTTGGAGAGACTTCGAGTGCTTGGTTGTGTTTCTCCCCCTTTTTTCTTGGATTTGCTTTAACCTAAACTTGTGCTAGTATGCTTGACATTTAATAACCATGTTTTGCTCAAGGTCTTGCAAAGGTTTTGTGTGGTGATTTCTTGATCATGATGTGTGTTGATGAGCTTCATCTTTGTTAGAGAAAGTTGTGTTTGAGCCATTCTAGCGACTGCTAGAAGCGCGCGATGCAAAGAGGTGTTTACGATCCTCGATAGTTTGTTAGTCTCCGCTATTAATCTTTGGAGTAATTCACCCTAGTGACGCGGTGACGGCAACCCGCACTAGATTAATGCTGCTTAGTGTAGGAAACCAAAAATCAAACCACTCATTTTTACTTAGCACTTTCATTCATTTCTCTAAAAGCGAAATACATGCTCCCTACTTTCCCTCTGCGTGAGATCGATACTTGGGGAAGCTACTCCTCCCTTTTATTACTTGGTCATGAACGGTAATCTGACCGCCAGCGCATCAAGTTTTTGGCGCTGTTGCCGGGGAGTGCAACCGTTGCATGTATTTTTAGAGATATGGATGTTGTTTGATGATTCCATCCTTTTATGTACTCACATTGTTCAGTTCGATATTTGCGAAAGGCTAATTCAAAATGCAAGACATTATGTTAGCCTCTAACCACAAGGCGGATAACTTTGAGCTGTCCACGGATCTGATCAAGTTTGTCTCGTAGTATTGCTTATTTCATGGGTTCCAAGGAGAGAATGTCAGGGCTCATATTGATAGCTTTTTGGAGCTTTGTGGCACTTTTTGCTATGCGGGGAAAATGCAGGATGTGGCTATGATTAGACTTTTCTCGTTTTCTCTTGCGGGGAAAGCTAGACAATGGTATACAGATATCTTCCCAAGTGCGCTGACTTCGTGGAAGTGTGTTGAAGTTCAATTCCTCGGAAAGTTATGCTCGCACACATTGTTGACACAGGTGAATTTAGATTTGGTCTCGTTCGCGCAAGCTCCTGGTGTGTCTCTGTGTGAGGCTTGGGAAAGATTTCAGCTATTGCGATCCAGGTTCTCCGGGCTGGACACATCTGGAGTGCCGTTTTTGCAAACATTTTATTTCGGTATTCATGAGAGGTTTTGATACCTATTCGACACAACCGCTGGTGGTGCCCTCCTTAACAAGTCTACGGATGATGTTTGGCAGATTATGGCTGATGTGGTGTGTTTGAGTACTTTGTGGAAGATGCTTCACGTGACTGAAGTGGACGGTAGCTCTTGTTTCAGAGCTAACAAAACGGGGGAGAGGTAACGTCTTTTCTTTGGTTTTCTGGAATTGTTTGAAAAGTGGTGGTAGTCCCAAGCCGTAATATTGCGACAGCTGCAGGACATCATCTCCGCTATTTGTAAGATGTTGAATTTATGGGTCTGCTGTCCTGTTGAAACTGTTAATGTTATGAACATCAGAAGTGGTAGGTTGGTGGAGAATCCTGCGTTTAGGAGGACCTGCATTCTGAACGCCAGGCTAAGCACTGTACTAATTAACCTTCAAAGGAACCGTCGATGATTTTCACACCTGAAGTTCAAATTTAGCCATCGCAACCCCCATTTTCGCATAGGTTACAGAATATTAGAAAGGAGAGACAACAACAAAAGTTTCAGGATATTTTGAAGGGGATTCAGGTTAATATTCCCATGGTGGATTTGCTGACTCAGGTGCCTCGCTATGCGAAGTGCTTGAAAGATCTATTGGCCAAACATCGGGCCTTTGAGTTATGCGGTAGTATTTTGATTCAGAAGAATTGACCCACTATGGCAGTACGACATTGGCCTTTGAAACAAAAATATCAAGGAAGCTTTACGATTGCTTTACCATTGGGCGATCCGTGATTAGACTGGCTTTATGCGATTCGAAAGCATCTATCAACCTCATGCCGCTATCCGTCTTCCGTAAGCTGGACTCTGGGGTTCTTAGTACCACTAATGTCATTCTACAGCTTGCAGATCAGTCGAAAAAGAAACCTGTGGGAGTGGTTGAAGATCTCACGGTTGTTGTTAACGGGTTGGCTTTTCCGACGGACTTTGTTATCCTTGAAATTGAGAATACGTCTGATGCTCCCATTATTCTTGGGCGGCTATTCCTTGCCACTGCTAGAGGCATCCTTGATGCGGAAAAGGGTTTGTTGATGTTGCGCCTTGGATCAGAAGAAACGGTTTTAGATATGTATAAGGAGTCAAGGGAGGTTGACCGAGCAGAGATGGGTGCAATGGAGTTTTAGGAGGATGAAGTTGAGTTACGGGGTCCCGATATGGACATTCTGGAAAGGCCTCAGGAGGCGCGGGATGGAGGCCAAGAGCGTGCGGCCATTCCTCTATTCGATTCCAAAGGTTCTTGCGAGCTCAAGCAGCTTCCTGGCACTCTAAAGTATGCCTTTTAGGGGAGAAAGACACTCACCCTATCATTATTTCAGCATATCTTACGGCTGATCAGGAATGTCGTCTCGTTGAATTGATAAAACTACATAGGAAAGCATTTGGGTGGTAAATTTCAGATGTTCAAGGGATCAGTCCCACTGTTTCCATGCATAAGATTTTACTGGAGGATAACTTCAAGCCATCTGCCCAACCGCAACGCCGATTAAATCCTATGTTGTAGGAGGTGGTAAAAAGGGAGGTTATCAAACTTTTGGATGCTGGAATTATTTACCCCATAAGCGATAGTGAATGGGTGAGTCTGGTTTAGCTAGAACCCCTAAAAAGGAGGTGATACTGTCATCCGTAATGAGAATGGCGAACCACTTATTACAAGGACAGTTATTGGGTGGAGAGTTTGCATTGATTATCGAAAGTTGAATGCGGCGACCAGAAAAGACAACTTCCCACTGCCATTCATGGACCAGATGTTGGAAAGGCTTGTCGGGCATGGGTACTACTGTCTCTTGGACGGGTATTCAGGATATTATCAGCTGGCTATTGTTCCTTAGGACAATGAAAAGACAACGTTTACATGCCCGCCAAGGACTTTTGCTTTTCGACGACTTCCTTTTGGGTTGTGCAATGGTTTATCCAGTTTCAGCGATGCATGACCGCAATTTTTCGTGAAATGGTTAGAGATTTCTTAGAAGTGTTCATGGATGACTTTTCCCTATTTGGTGATAGATTCGATGGAGCATTGTGCAACCTCTCGTTGGTCTTACAACACTGCGAGGCTACCAATTTAGTGCTGAACTAGGAGAAGTGCCATTTCATGGTGCATGAGGGGATTGTTCTGGGGCACAGAGTCTCTTAGCTAGGGCTAGAAGTTGATCCTGCAAAGGTTGAGGTGATTAAAAACCTGCCCCCTCCTTCATCACTTCATGGCATTCACAGTTTCTTGGGGCATGCTGGGTTCTATCGGCACTTCATTCGGGATTTCTCAGGTATAACTTAGCCCTTATCCAATCTTTTGGTGAAGGATGCTAAGTTTGAGTTTAATGATGACTGTCATCGGTCGTTTAACTACTTGAAAGATCGCTTGGTCACTGCCCCGATTCTCTCTTACCCTGATTGGACAGTGCCTTTTGAGTTAATATGTGATGCTAGTGACATGGCATAAGGGGATGTGTTGGGGCAGCGTAAAAATAAAATCTTTCATATGATTTCTTACGCGAGTCGGACATTGAATGATGTGCAACTAAATTACACCACTACCGAGAAGGAGTTCTTGGCTGTTGTCTTTGCTTTTGAAAAGTTCCACTCCTATTTGGTCCTTTCCATGGTGGCGGTGCATTCTTACCACGCGGCCATTCGCTTCCTCATGCACAAGAAAGATGCCAAACCTCTGCTTATGCGTTGGATTTTATTACTGTAGGGGTATGATATTGAAATCCGGGATCATCGAGGAATTGATAATGTGATTGCCGATCATCTGTCGAGACTAGACGGTGGAGTATGTGAGGATTCGCGTGGAATTTCCATTTCTGATGCCTTTCCTGATGAAGGCCTTTTCACACTTTCTTCTGTTATGCCTGCTCCGTGGTATGCTGATTTTGCCAATTTTTTGGCAAGCAAAGCATTGCCTCCGCATCTAACGTATCAACAAATGAAAATGATTTACTCTGACATCAAATATTACCTTTGGGAGGATACTCTCCTATTCCGCACCTGCACTGACGGTGTTATTCGATGTTGCATCCCAGAACTTGAGGTTAAAGAAATTCTAAGACAATGCCGTGATCGTGAGGCAAGCAGACATTTTGGTGCTGCAGGGACTGCTCGCAAGGTCCTTCAGTGCAGAGTATTTTGGCCTATACTGTTTCGGGATTCTTTTACATATGTAAAAGAGTTCAACGAATGTCAATGCACTGGAAACATGTCTCGTTGTGATGAGATGCCTCTGAACAACATGCTGGTCTGCGAGTTATTTGATGTTTGGGGAATTGACTTTATGGGTCCCTTCCCCATATCGCATGGGAAGCAGTACATCCTTGTCACGGTTGATTATGTGTCCAAATGGGTGGAGGCAGAGGCGGTTGCATCGAATGATGCTCGCACCGTACTCCACTTCCTGCATAAAAATATTTTAACCCGCTTTGGTGCCCCGAGGACTATAATTAGCGATGGAGGTAGTCATTTTTGCAACCAGCTGTTCACTCAATTGCTGAAAAGGTTCGGTGTTCATCATAAGGTTGCATTGGCATATCATCCTCAGACTTGTGGGAAAGTGGAAGTTTCGAACAGAGAGCTGAAGCGAATTCTGGAAAAATTGATCCACTCCAACCGAAAGGAATGGGCAAAGCGAGTGGATGATGCTCTTTGGGCTTATCGAACGACATTTAATACGCCCATTGGGATGTCTCCATTCCAACTGGTTTATGGGAAATCTTGCCACCTTCCGGTTTAATTGGAATACAAGGCACTGTGGGCCACTAAATTTCTCTACATGGACTTAAAGGAGGTGTCAGGTAAGAGGCTTGGGCAGATTTGCGAGCTCGATGAATTCCGCTTGCGCGCGTATGAAAGCACGAGCATATATAAGGAAAGGACAAAATGCTGGCATGATAGTTGTATCTTGCCCAAGGAATCAAGCCAAATGACCAGGTTCTTATGTATAATTCATGCTTACGATTGTTCCCTTGGAAGTTGAAATCCAGATGGAGTAGTCCTTACACTGTAGTGAGTGCTTCTCCCTACGGCGAAATTGAGATTCGAGATAACATGGATAACACTTTCAAAGTGAATGGGCACCGCTTGAAGCTGTTTGATGGCGGCGTTACTGAAAAGGTCGTGCACTGCCTGCTGTTACAAGATCCCGATGATAGCTTGGCTTCTTGAGTTATTTTACTTTTGCTGATTATTTAATTTACTTACTTGATCGAGTGGTTACCAGAATATTGTATAAAACTGTTAATACAGGTATTTGGTCCACCTTAAGGACGATAAAGAAAAGGGCTTCTGGGAGACAACCCAATTTAGTTGCATTTAATTTGTTTGTTTAGCTTTTTGAGTGTGCGTGCCTATTATTTGCTTGGTTGGAGATGTGCTTCTAGCAGGTTATTTTGTCTGGGCCGAGGGCTTATTGATCAAGTTTAAAGGCAATCTTCTGGTATGCTCATCTTATGAGCATTGGGTAACTTAACCCCTTATCTCATTTTGATTTTAACTTCAACATATTTTGCTGCGCTTCTTAGCTTAAGTCTAGGGGAGATCTTGTCGATGTTACCTTTACACGTGCACTTTATTTGCATACCAGTAGCTGCTTTCAATTTATTTGTTTAGCTCATTGCATTGCGCATCGTTGCACCCACATGAGCGCGTGCTTCACTTTTTGTGTATGACGAGTCAAACTTGTTTCTTCCGTTAGATTTAGGAAAATTACCTTGCTAACATAGGATTGTGAGACGGGGTAAAATGTTGACCTTGCTGTGCTCCTAGTCGAGTGCTCCCATCTCGTGTAGAAATTAGAGTAGAATTAATTTTTTTGCATACTTTTAGTTTTATATTTTCTAATTGCGTAAATTCTTTTTATTCTACTCAAAAATTACTGAATCCTGTGTGAATCCAACGGTAGATTAGGGATGTTTGTAGACAGCCGTTAGATTTGTATTACTCGAGTCAGGAGGATTGATAGTCTTTCTCGTTGGCTATGAACTTGCCCCAAGCTACTCTCGAAGCATTTGTGCATGGTTAGTTAAGCGTGAGCATGATGTAGGCCATCATTATGGCCAGGTTGAGCTTTGTACCCGTTCCTAACATCTTATCCTCGCTAGCCCCGTTGTGACTACCCCTCCTTTGATTCAGCTCCACTTTTATTTCGTCAAAGCCTAGTAACCGACCCTAGTCACACACCCAAGTTTAGATTTACTGTTTTCTAATTTCAGGATGGGGATGTTGATGCGGTGTTGTTCTTTATTAAATATGTTATTGTGCTCCCATGAATTTATTTGCTGGAATTGTGTAAAAGAAAATGATACATTAAGAAGAAAATATATAAAAAGAAATTTGAAAAAGAAAAAAAAAAGAGAAAGGAAAAGTATAACTGAAAATCTTATTTGAGTTAATATATTTTTTGGAGTAGGCGGTACGCACACCCGTATTTTAAAAATTAAGTCTGGGGGTGTGGTGTACCCGCGCGTTTTGTGGATAGCCGATAGACTCTTTTTGTGCTAGCTCAGTTGGGTTTTGTGCGTAGCCTTCATTTTTATCCTTGATTACCTCGCCTTAACCCAAGCCCCATTACTACCCGAAGTCCTACGGACTCACGCTTAAGTCAAACTAGTGCCGTGGAGAGAGTGCGAACGGGCAAGCATATGCTCACCGACATTGGTGGATTCCTTTGGAGGTTGTCCCGAATCCCGATCTTTGGCAATACTCGCCTTAGCGGTTAGTCTATTTTCTCCCTACGTGTGACCGGAGGATTCAACGCGATTCTGTTTTTTAGTAGTCATAGAATTTTTGTTACGCAGGCTGAAAAGAATAAATTATTTTTTATGCCTAGAAATTTTCTCAACTATATTTTTACGCCCGCGAGCGTGTAACTTCGCATGGTACTCCGGATCATAATTACTGTGTTAGTTAGTTATTTTTCTAGTCTGCAAGGATCTTCTTTGCTCGGGATGCGCAAATAGGTAAGTTTGGGGCTGTGATGAGTCCCGCTTATATAGGGTTTTGCGGACTCATTTGGGATGGTTTTCATGACTTTGCACTTCAATTTTCGGTTGTTTTCATTGATATTTCGTTCCTACTATGTTTCACGTTTAGTGCACTTTTCTAGCCTGTGGGTGCGCAATTGCGCATTCGATTGCTTGGGGTATGCACTTGGTGCTCCCCAGGGCTCATTCCAGTAGTTTAGATTGCATTTTGTTTATTGCTGGATGGTCCTCCTTTGTGAATTTTTATTGTTTGCAGGTGGTCAGTTTTCCCCACTTCAGAATTCTGATTTGTGGAAAATGCACGGTCATGCGTTTTCTTGGCGCACGGTTTTTTTCCATCCTGCGTTTTCTACAGATTATTTTGGAAGATTTACCAGCCTGTGCGATTGCTTCACGCACGGTTTCTTCGGAACCGTGCGCGAAGGAAACACACGATTTTCATGTAGCCTTCTGGTTTTACTCTGTTCTGTGGTTGGTCGTGCGTCTTCTTCACGCACGGGCGGAAGCACCCGTGCGCGCGTAAAATGCATGATTACACCCAGTTGCCTGCAATTTCAGTTCCCTGTCGTTACCCGTGTGAATTACTTCACGTTCGGGCGGATCGCCCGTGCGCGAAGGAAACACATGAGTTAACGCTTCTTCTTCCTCAGGAATTTTTTGGATATTAATATCGCACTGTTCACGCACAGTCGTTCGACAGACCGTGCGTGACCATTTTTTCTTACTTTTACTATTTAATCCGCAGATTTCTTCTGGACCGGGACATCTCGGTTTTCCCCTGCCATCCGCCCTTTTGAGCGGGAACTCATCCCTCCAGCCATCATTTTCTCTCTCCTCCTTGGAGGGTTGATCCGGCAACCCATTCTCCTCCAAAGAGCTTGCTAAAGCTTTGTCTCCGACCGCCATCGCCATTGCCGACCTCCAAGCTACTGTTTGAGTTCTTAGTTGCATAACTTTTTGAGCATTTCGCACTGATCCGAATCAGCGACAACAACACGAAGAAGATGGGTGTGAAGAAGGAAGTGACAGCCCTTCGAGATCCCAGATACCTTCCAAAGACTGAGCTTGGACGAGGCTCGACAACCCTTGCTTCCGGCCGTGAATCTTGGAGAGCCTTCGAGTGCTTGGTTGTGTTTCTCCCCCTCTTTTCTTGGATTTGTTTAACCTGAACTTGTGCTAGTATGCTTGAGGTTTAATTACCATGTTTTGCACATGGTATTGCTATGGTTTTGTGTGGTTATTTCTTGATCATGATGTGTGTTGATGAGCTTCATCTTTGTTAGAGAAAGTTGTGTTTGAGCCGTTCTAGTGACTGCTAGAAGCACGCGATGCGAAGAGGTGTTTACGACCCTCGATAGTTTGTTCGTCTCCACTATTACTCTTTTGAGTAATTCACCCTAGCGACGCGGTGACGGAGACCTACATTAGATTAATGCTGCTTAGTGTGGGAAACCAAAAATCAAACCCCTCGTTTTTACTTAGCACTTTCATTCATTTCTCTGAACGTGAAATCCATGCTCCCTACTTGCACTCCGCGTGAGATCGATGCTTTGGGAAGCTACTCCCTTTTATTACTTGGCCGTGAACGGTAATCTTACCGCCAGCGCATATGACAGAGCACTAACAAAGTTGTAGGCATCACACGGTTGCTGTAAGACCCCCCTCACGTAACACAACACACGGTCGAAGGGATTCTTATGCCTAGAACAGCCGCCTTGTGATAACGTTAACACACGGGTTGACTGATACTACAAGACACCTATTCTGCTAGCTCTCACAAATATCATCCAAACTAACACAACATAAATACAATAAACAGAAGTCAAAATCCACACTAGTACAAGTCCAAAAGAAAAGAGACCGGTAGCTACATATCTCCTGAATACATCAGAGTTAAGTTCCCTAAGGGCAATGATGCATTGGACGACAAGTGTACCGGTCGCACAAGTAATATAAAATGGGTGAATTTCCCCAAGTATCGATCTATCAAGGAACCCAGTAAGGTGGAGTTAATTTTGGGGAGGACTTGAGATTGAAGTCCTTAGGTCGACGTTAACGATGGGGTTTTTGATATTGCGATAAAAGAAAATAAAACACTAATGACTACTCCTATGCAATGCCGCTATGCATCGATTCGGCAGGCGGGATGGAAGAATACACGGGCCGCTATGTACCGAATCGCTAGGCAGATGGATGAGTAGGAAAGCGTAAGAACCCTAATTTGAGGGTCATAAGCACCACTTCGCTATGCATGCCACTAGCAATTGCTAGTGTGGCAAGAACAGATGGATGGTAGACCTACAAATAAGAGCGCACCTCAAGCAAATAACGAACACATACAATCACATAGACATGCTTACAAATGAACGTTTATTACAATAAGCATACTTCAGCAAATACAAAGAGTTCAACTATACTATCAACAACAAGAGAAGAAAAATGTGTGAAATTGACCGGATCCGAAGTCTCGCCGAGGGTTCATGGTTCGAATCGCCGGGTTGTCAATCCGCATCCAAGCTCGGTCCTCAACTGCGTTCGGGGTAGAGGAGGTTGTCACTCACTCCCAATGGACCCGTCTTCTTCATGTCACGATGCGGAAGAAGATGACACAAACTTCTCCTAGCTTGGTGGAGAAAATAAACCCCTTCTTGAAGCTCAAGGATGAAGGAGGAGGCCGAGAGGAAACTCCTGCTAGAATATGGCATTGAAAGCTTTCCCGGAGCCTCTCCAATGGTGAGGAGGAAGAAGGGTGGCAGAACCCTCGAAGCAGCACAAAAATAGCGTGTGGAAAAAGTTATGTCCCGATCTTTAGAAAAATCTGCGCTTAAATAGAAAAAGATCAGAAAAATTGGTCACGCACGGTCCCGCGCACGGTCCCGCGCACGGTTGTGCACTGACCATGCGTTATTTACTTGCAGATCTTGATCGCAGAAGAAGATGCGTTGACCCGTGCGTTTTACTCGCGCACGAGCGATTCTGCCCGTGCGTGAAGGAAATTGCACGGGTAAACCCAGAGCATAGAAAACAGGGTAAAACAGGGGAACCATGTATTTTACTAGCGCACGGGCGCGTTTGCCCGTGCGTGAAGGAAACACATGATTTACCTCAGAATGCAGGAAAACCGAGAAAAATATGCAGGCATTGCGAGTCCTTCTCGGGCGGTTTGGCCTAAACCGTGCGGGAACAAAACGCACGGGTAGAAACAGAAGTCTCCAGAATTGTTGTGTGAAACACACGATTGCAGTGGAACCGTGCGTGATGAAATGCGCACGACCGTGCGTTTTACACATAACAGAAAATGAGCTTCGGGACATCCCGACAACCTGCACAGCAATGAAACCAACGGGAGCACTAGCTCCCAGCAATAGAGCAAAGCATAAAAGAAATAAAAAGAAACATAGGGAGCACCATGTGCTTACCCCCAACAAAAAAATGCGCAATTGCACACCCTCGGGCCAAAATAGTGAACTTTGCGTGAAAAGCAGCATAAATGAAATATCAACGATAACACACTAAAAGTGAAGTGCAAGAGCGTTAAAACTATACCAAATGAGTCCAAAAAACCTTATATAAATCGAATTCATCAGACCCCCAGACTTAACTGTTTGCGCATCCCGAGCAAACTAAATATATGCAGATAGGAAAAATGACTTAGCTAACATAGAAATTGTGACATGGAGTACCATGCGAAGTCGCATGCTCGTACGCGTACAAATATAATAGATGAAATTTCTAAGTATGCAAAATAGTTTACACTTTTCACAATGCGTATCAAAATTTAATTATTACTCAAAAATGGAATCACGGTGAATCATCTGGTCACGCATAGGAAGAAAGTAGGCAGGCCACTAAGGTGAGCTTTGCCAAATACCAGGGCTTAAGATCACCTCCAAAGGAATCCACCAATATCAGGGACCATACGCTTGTCCGTTCACACTCTCTCCACAGCACTAGTTCGACTCAAGCGTGAATCCGTAGGACTTTAGGATAGTCGCGGGGCTTGGGTTACGGTGAGGTAAACAAAGATAAATAGGAATGCTATGCACCTAACCCAAATGAGCTATCATAAACAGAATGAATTAAACCGCTAACCATAATATATGCAGGTACACAACACCCCCAGACTTAACTTTTAACATATGGGTGGGTGCACCGCCTACTCCAAATACAATCACTTGTCCAATATCATTTTCAATTATACTTTTTCTTTTCACTTTTCTTTTTCACATTTTTTTTTATCTTTTTATTTCAATAATTTCAGCAAATATAAACTTTGGAGCACATCCACATATTCACAAATAATTTCACCACATCAGCACCCAAAATGATAATATAAAACACTAGAGCTCGACTTGGGTGTGCGACTAGGATCGGCTATGAGGCTTTAGTGAATGAAGGTGGAGCTGAATCAAAAGAAGGGTAGGCACAACAGGGCTAGCAAGGATAAGACTTTAGGAATGGTACAAAGCTAAACCAGGCCAAAATGATGGCCTACATCACACTCACGCTAGACTAACCATGCACAATTGCTTCGAGAGTAGCTTGGGGCAAGTTCTTAGCCACCGAGAAAGATGATCCTTCCTCCTGACTCGAGCAAAACGAGTCTAGTGACAGTTACACACATCCCTACACTACTGTTTGATTCACACCAGATTCACCAACTTTTGAGTAGAATAAAAAGTATCTACGCAAATAGAAAAATATAAAACTATAAGTATACAGAAAAATTAAATCTATTCAAATTTCTACACGAGACGAGAGAAATTGACTAGAAGCACATCAAGGTCAACAATTTACTCTGTCTCACAATCCTAAGCAGCACAATATTTTTCCCAAATCTAACAAAGAAATGAGCTTAACTCGTGGCATGCTGATGGCTAAGCACGCGCTCATATAGGTGCAGTGGTGTGCAATGCAATGGACTAATCAAAATAAAAACTATAAAAGCTTCTTGTATGCTGATGATGCATATTTTAGCTTAATTTATTAGGGTAAAAATATGTTATTTTCGTTTTAAATCTCTTTCTTTATGTTATTTTTTGCTTCTTTTTATGTAAATATTATAAATAATATTTATTTTCTGTTTTTGCAGGTTTCAGCCAATTTCCAGAAAAAATCCCCTGACACGCCCCCCTGTCACGCCCTCCCTGGGCGTGACCCAGGGCGTGTCACCTGTTCCCATTGATGAAAGCCGCAACAGACCGCTTCCCGCCAAAAATACCCTGTCACGCCCCATCGACACGCCCTCCCAGGGCGTGTCACCGGGCGTGACGTAGGGCGTGTCGCCCTCTGCCCGAAGTCTGCGCCTCCTTCAATGCTTTGTACACAGCTACACGCAATAGTACTGTCACGCCCCATGTCACGGGCGTGACCTGGGGCGTGACTGCCCCCATTTCGACGTCTGATGGACCTGCGACTGCTGAATTTGACTTGACACGCCTGTCACGCCCCCCTGTCACGGGCGTGACCTAGGGCGTGACCACCATCGTACCGAAATAATCATCATTCTCGCTAGAATTCAGCTCCCGAGGTCAAATCCGTACTTGTCATGCCCCCTGACACGCCCCCCCTAGGGCGTGTCGGAGGGCGTGACCAACCCGTGGGAAAAGTCTATAAATACCAGACCCCCCCTTCCATTTCAGCAAGCTTTTGTGGAGAGGGGGAGGTGCTGCCCCTTTAGTTCTTCATTTTTTTATGCTTTTCTCTCTCTCTCTCTCTCCCTCTTTTTGTAATTTTTGTTTAACCCTAGTTTAATCTTAGTTTGTTTTAGCTTTTGTTGTAATCTTGCTCTTGCTTAGAGCTACTCGTAGGGCCAGAATATGACTTTAATTCATGCACTTGTTATCTCAATTTCATTAGTGTAACTTGCTCCTTTTAATTAATATAAGTGCTCTTCCTTTACTAGTGTTCCTTTTATATGCTTTACTACTCATCCCCCCCTCCTCCACTCCATTATGATTAACTAATCCTCCTTGTACTCGATCTTGATGATCCGAGGTTAGAGCGATTAAGTTATGATGTTTTAATTAATCTTTTCTTTTTAGGTTAGGGTCTTGAATTACTCTTGATTAATCACGGGTTGGAGGTATATTTTCGATATATACTCTCCGCCTTTGCTTTCGTTCTGGGCTAGCCGAGAGGCCGATAGAATGAAGTGAGCATTCAAGAGTAAAGGGAGTTGTACGCACCCCTCGAGAGAGGCAGACGTCCAAATCTCCCGGATTGGAGTAAAATCCAATAGTGGGGTTCACCGCGTAAAGCGAGTTTTAGGCCTCCGATTTGGACGAGAGTCGGTCGGACCTTCCTAAACTCAGTTGGGAACGACTTCGAGAGAAGCGTGTTCAAGCTTTAGGAACCTCCACGGTCAAGGACCTTTATCCTATTAAGTTCAGATTTTCTATCGCATTTTCTTAATCGTCTGTAGCCGAGGTGATTCTTGAATCGAGTGCGCCTCTTTATCATTACCTCTAACTCTTTTTATCCTGCAAGTAGTTTAGCTTTCTTTTTATTTTAGTATTTTAATTCCTGTTTTTAGTTTAACATTTAATAGAAATTTAAATTGATAAAATAATAGCATTCTCCTTTGAGTAGAAGTAGTCATTACGCCCCAGGGAAATACGACCTTGATACTAATCTTTAGTATCCTATACTATAACCGATAAGGTACGCTTGCCTTTATCAGATATAGAATCGAAGAATATTCTCTACCACCACATCCACTTTCTCTTCTCATCTCTCTAACCCTCTCTCTCCGCCGTTGCGAATCGCCGCAACAAGTTTTTGGCGCCGTTGCCGGGGACTGTTTTGATATTTTGAAAAAAGGATAGCTATTAATTTTATCATTTTTGTTTTTGTTTTTTTTTCTTTTCTTTTTTCTCTCGTCTCTTTCACCCCACTCTCGCGGTTGATTAATTTTATTTTAAAATGTGTAATCTTTGTTTTTATTGTGAAGAGTTCGGTCACTCTCGCGAGGAGTGTTGGGTAAGGTATCCTTCATCCTCCCATGATTTTATCCCTTCCGGATCGAATCAATTTGGCCAAATTGATCCGTCCGCGAATTTTTTTTCATGGGGTTACGATGGTTTTCAAACGCCTTCCTACCCTACTCCTCCGAATTTTTCTGATTTTAATTCTTATGGAAATTTCTTGAATGGACATTTTGATCCTAGCCCTACTTTGAACTACTCAGGGTGGCAACACCCTGATCATTCTTGGGGCCAAGGTGATCATCAATCCATTCCATCTCAAGATTTTTCCACTTTTTCTCCGCATGTTTGCGCGCCTCACATTTTTGATTCTAGCGAAAATGAAGTCATTTTTGATGGTGTAGCATTTGATGCACGCATCAATGCTCACTTCAAAGTGATTTTTGACGCTTTGGCTGCTGAGGCCGCATCTTTTTCTTCCCCTCCTCCTCCTATTTATCTTTCGAATGATGAATCTTCGGATATTCCGCAGTGCCTTCAATCACTTGCGGAAGGCGATTATTCAGAAATTCATTTGTGCCTTCAACCTCTCGAGGAGGAAATTTCCCCCGATATTCCGATTTTTGTTCAAGTTTCCGAGGAAGACGAACTTTCTTGTGTTCGATCTTCTGAAGAGATTGATTTTTCGGATATCCCGGTTTGCTCCCAATCTACCGAAATGATTGATATTCAGGTGGAGCAACCGGATTTTTCTATCCAACCATTTTCTTGTGATCAACCGCCGTCGCCTTCTTCTTTTTCTTCTCTTCCCCCTTCTTGCGAAAATTCTGTTTTCTTTTCTTGTTTTATTTTTTCCTTCTAGTTTAGTTTCTTCTTCTTCTTCGTCCCCTTCTAATAGTATAGTTTCTTTTCCTAGTTTTTTTCTTTTTCTAAATCTTCTTATTTTTTGTTTTATTTAAAAAATAAAAAATTACAAAAAAATATTTTTATTTTCTTAAAAAATGTTTTGGCACTCGCGCCGAAACGCATATTGCGCGAGCTGCCATTACATTTCTTTTTTTATTTTCCATTTAGCTAACCATAATACGTCGAGCTCAACGACGTTTTAAACAAAGAGCGCTCTTGGGAGGCACCCTTTGCTTATCTTTTTCTTTTTTTTGTTTTTGTTTTTGTTTTTCCTTTTTTTTATCTTTTGTTTTGTGCAGGAATAAGCTCCCGCGTGTTTGTGCCGCTTTTCGCCTCGCAACTTGGACTGAAGCCGATCTTTAGCTCAAGTTTGGGGGACGCATTTTCCAACGTCTGGGCATCAATCGCTAGGGAAGCATCTTCTCCCTCTCTTTGCATTTCTTTTTTCTCTTTTCTCTCACTTTTCTCTCTTTATACTTAACATTAGACATTGGGGACAATGTTTAACTTTAAGTATGGGGGAGTGTTCCCTTAATATTTTACTTTAGAAAAATCAAAATAATAATAATAAAAAATATAAAAATTTTAGAAAAATCAAGAAAAATGTAAAATATTTGTTGTATATATTATATTTTTGAAATATATATATATATTTTTGAAAAAAAATCCCAAATTAAATTGAGTTAATTTTTGCCAAATCAATTAGTACCCCTCTACTTTGCTTTTTATTGTTTTTTCAAGCTCATGTCTACTTGCTTAGTTAGAATAAATTTGATTAATTTTCTGTTTAAATATGTTTAGCGAGTAGTATGTTGACTCATGCAGTGTTCCTATTTAGGGTAGTATGCTATTTTTGAATTTTTTTTGAAATTTACTTTACTTTTCCATAGCCTTTCTTTTATTTCTTTTACTTTTATAAAACCCATCATCCCTTATTTTTCTTTATTAAAATCTTTTTAAACGTTAATTAGTATTAAGTGTAGTAGACACAAAACGGTCTAGACGCTTATTATCATTATTTTCATGAAAGCAAATTCTCTATTTTTTATTTTTTTGAGCTTATCCTCTTTTGAAATTTCAAAGCTTTACTTGGAGTAGATTTAGGAAGCATGAAAATGATTTAGGCATTTCTTTTGTAACGTTTGAGCCTTTGCACCTCGCCTAACAATAACCATTGCTAGCCATTTTTGTGCCTTTTCCTTTCCTTTTTGTAGCCCCACTTTTTATTTCACCACGGCCAAATAGCCTACCTACATGCACACTTTAAAATTATTTTTGAGCTTTAATTGCTAATGTGCATCTTTTTGAAAAATTAGTGGAAAATCTTTGTGTTATCTTTTGCTACAAAAGTGAAAAGTTATAAGTATAAAAAAAATGAAAAAATATGATGAAAATAAGTGAAAAAAAGAAAAGGTAAAAGAAAAGAAAAGAAAAGTATTTATTTTGGCTAGTTTTATTTTGGCAAAGCTCATTTTCTTTTTGTTTTAAGTGTGCAAATATCCCTCGTGTTTATCTTTTTGAATATCGCACCCTTAAAAACCTAAGCCTAACTATACGCCTAATTAAAGCCCTAATGATTCATGCTTTCTACGTTTACTTTTTAGTATAGTAGCGAGAAACTAGATTGAGTAAGTATTTTTGATAGAAATATTGAATTTTGTATTGATTGACTGTGGTTTTAATTTGTCTCTTAGACTTTAGTAGTGACTCAATGCGCTTTTTACTCGTTACTTTATTAAGTTTTAATTCTGTAAAAATTTGGGATGATTTGTTTTTATATTTAGTAAAATTTATAAAATTCTGTGCTAAGTTAAAGTAGGACTTTTCGGTTCTTTTTCAAAAATTTCTCTACCTCTAAATTCCCGTCTTACTCGTTTATAGCATTTTTAAACTTTTCAATTAATCCTTTTTATTTTCTCTAACTCGTAGTCTTTGCTTGAGGACAAGCAAAATAATAAGTATGGGGGAATTTGATGATGCATATTTTAGCTTAATTTATTAGGGTAAAAATATGTTATTTTCGTTTTAAATCTCTTTCTTTATGTTATTTTTTGCTTCTTTTTATGTAAATATTATAAATAATATTTATTTTCTGTTTTTGCAGGTTTCAGCCAATTTCCAGAAAAAATCCCCTGACACGCCCCCCTGTCACGCCCTCCCTGGGCATGACCCAGGGCGTGTCACCTGTTCCCGTTGATGAAAGCCGCAATAGACCGCTTCCCGCCAAAAATACCCTGTCACGCCCCATCGACACGCCCTCCCAGGGCATGTCACCAGGCGTGATGCAGGGCGTGTCGCCCTCTGCCCGAAGTCTGCGCCTCCTTCAATGCTTTGTACACAGCTGCACGCAACAGTACTGTCACGCCCCATGTCACGGGCGTTACCTGGGGCGTGACTGTCCCCATTTCGACGTCTGATGGACCTGCGACTGTTGAATTTGACTTGACACGCCTGTCACGCCCCCCTGTCACGGGCGTGACCTAGGGCGTGACCACCATCGTACCGAAATAATCATCATTCCCGCCAGAATTCAGCTCCCGAGGTCAAATCCGTACTTGTCATGCCCCCTGACACGCCCCCCTAGGGCGTGTCGGAGGGCGTGACCAACCCGTGGGAAAAGTCTATAAATACCAGACCCCCCCTTCCATTTCAGCAAGCTTTTGGGGAGAGGGGGAGGTGCTGCCCCTTTAGTTCTTCATTTTTTATGCTTTTCTCTCTCTCTCTCTCTCCCTCTTTTTGTAATTTTTGTTTAACCCTAGTTTAATCTTAGTTTGTTTTAGCTTTTGTTGTAATCTTGCTCTTCCTTAGTGCTACTCGTAGGGCCAGAATAGGACTTTAATTCATGCACTTGTTATCTCAATTTCATTAGTGTAACTTGCTCCTTTTAATTAATATAAGTGCTCTTCCTTTACTAGTGTTCCTTTTATATGCTTTACTACTCATCCCCCCTCCTCCACTCCATTATGATTAACTAATCCTCCTTGTACTCGATCTTGATGATCCGAGGTTAGAGCGATTAAGTTATGATGTTTTAATTAATCTTTTCTTTTTAGGTTAGGGCCTTGAATTACTCTTGATTAATCACGGGTTGGAGGTATATTTTCGATATATACTCTCCGCCTTTGCTTTCGTTCTGGGCTAGCCGAGAGGCCGATATAATGAAGTGAGCATTCAAGAGTAAAGGGAGTTGTACGCACCCCTCGAGAGAGGCAGACGTCCAAATCTCCCGGATTGGAGTAAAATCCAATAGTGGGGTTCACCGCGTAAAGCGAGTTTTAGGCCTCCGATTTGGACAAGAGTCGGTCGGACCTTCCTAAACTCAGTTGGGCACGACTTCGAGAGAAGCGTGTTCAAGCTTTAGGAACCTCCACGGTCAAGGACCTTTATCCTATTAAGTTCAGATTTTCTATCGCATTTTCTTAATCGTCTGTAGCCGAGGTGATTCTTGAATCGAGTGCGCCTCTTTATCATTACCTCTAACTCTTTTTATCCTGCAAGTAGTTTAGCTTTCTTTTTATTTTAGTATTTTAATTCCTGTTTTAGTTTAACATTTAATAGAAATTTAAATTGATAAAATAATAGCATTCTCCTTTGAGTAGAAGTAGTCATTACGCCCCAGGGAAATACGACCTTGATACTAATCTTTAGTATCCTATACTATAACCGATAAGGTACGCTTGCCTTTATCGGATATAGAATCAGAGAATATTATCAACCACCACATCCACTTTCTCTTCTCTTCTCTCTAACCCTCTCTCTCCGCCGTTGCGAATCGCTGTATCATATGCACATGAAATCTGCGCGTGCAAAGGTAAATAATAATGGCTCTCCCCTGACTTAAACTAAGCTACGCATCATATGATATAGAAATTAAAATCAAAAGATACAAGGGAATAGGTTACCCAATGCTTAGCCAGTGAGCATACCAGAAGACGCGTGAAAAACTTAAAGCAGGCCCGCCTTACGAAGAATCACAACCCCGCCAATACAAATTTTCCATGAATACCTGGAGGGGTGAGCTCCGCAAAAACAAAAGAAAAATATACAAAAGGAAATGCTACAACTAAAATAGTCATGAAAATAAAAGTGCAAAAAATGTAAGATAACTTCTGGGGTTATTGTCATCCCAACACGACTTATTAAATTTTATACAGTTCTAGCTAATGGTCCTATGAAAAGAAAATGGCACAGGTTACTGTTCCATTATCCGTTGCGGTAACGGGTACTGATACGGAGATAGAGCAGTTACCCCTCTACCTACATAATAATACCTGAAAATCTCAGGTAGAGGAAATAGGAAGTAAGATTAGGAGGAGAATTGTTCCTCACTCAACTTACCACAAAAAATATCCTTGCCTAGCAAGGTATTGTCAACTACAGGGAGACAGTAGGAGGAGAAAGCAATGAATGGAGCTTCCTCAACAGAGGAGGAATCACCCTCCTCGTGAAAGAGGATGCTATCATACACGACTCGAGCAAAAAGCTCCAAGTCCTCCTAAAGCACCTGCAAAGACTCAACCCGCACGGGCGCAGATATAGAAAGGGGATAAAGAAATAAAGAAGACGAAGAACTAAAATAATCAATAATAGAGGGAGTGGTCCCGGTCTCACTCCCAACAGGATCAAGGCGTAGATCACTATCGGTATCATATGAGTCATGTCGAGGGGAATCTGACAGCATGAGATCCTCGGTGGTTATTTGGACCTCCTCATCTAACAAGGAAGTGGAAACTTCCTCATCAGAAAGGATCTCCTCATCAACACACCTCGGTGCGTCATCATGTTCCAAGACGTAATACTCTCCATTGATGAGAATAACATCCTCGTCACACCATGATGCAACCTCAGACTCAGAATAACAATCAGGCATAAAATCATCAACTTACTCACTAAAAATAGGGATAGATAATTATTGCAAAGAAGGCGGAGGAACAAAAATATCAGAGAAAATATGTGCTGGTTCCTCCGAGGGTGAATAACAAAGAGGGGAAGAGTGCATGGGGAGAGACGGCGCCATAATGTCATCACACCGATCAGTAGAAAGTCTGATGGGAATATTCGCAGCAGTCCTCCATAGACAAGGTGGTACTGCGAATACATCATCAGAAGCAGAAGGAGCAGCCATTTGAGTGGGTGATAGAGTGAATCAGATACCCGGTTCATCCTCCTCCTCCAACTAGCGCTGAAATTCTGCGCAATCTTTCAACACGTGATCGGTGCTACGACAACACAAACTTCGTTTTCCATTACTCCTCGGTCAAGGTGGGACCGGAGAGGAATAAGAGAAAGGTGAATGCGTAGAAGAGAAGTGACCAAAAGACCTTGGTTGGGTGTATGAAGTACCATAAGAGGACGGTGCTCCATACACTGAACCACTAGAATTATGCTCCAAATCTTCAGTGGGGCACTCATCACTACCATGCCTATAATCCCCGCACCATCGACAACGGATATTCATATATGAATACATGGTGCAGCAATAAGAATTCACCAACAGAAAGTTTCTAGGCATTAATTAACTACACACCACAGATAAAAGAAAAGGAGAACCTGCTACAGATAAATTAAAACTAGAAAAGGAACAAAGAAAAATAACCAACAAAATTTAAAAACTAAATCAGAAAATAAACATGAAATGTACAAATGGAAAAGGGCTTCTATCTCCTATATCCCTCTCCAAAAACTCACACGACTGTGTTCCCCGGCAACGGCGCCAAAAACTTGATGTGAATGTTACGGCAAGTGTACTGGCCGCACAAGTAATATAAAATGGGCGAATTTCCCCAAGTATCGATCTCTCAAGGAACACAATAAGGTGAAGTTAATTTCGGGGAGGACTTGAGATTGAAGTCCTTAGGTCGGCATTAACGATGGGGGTTTTGATATTGCGATAAAAAAAAATAAAACACTAACGACTACTCCTATGCAATATCGATATGCATCCCTTCGCCAGGCGGGATGGAAGACTATACGGACCGCTATGCACCGAATCGCTAGGCAGATGGACGAGTAGGCAAGCATAAGAACCAGAATTTGAGGGTCATAAGCACCTCTTCGCTACGCATGCCACTAGCAATTGCTAGTATGGTAAGAATAGATTTATGGCGGATGGACAAATATGCGCACACCTAAAGAAAATAACGAACACATACAATCACATAGACATGATTACAAATGAACGTTTATTATAATAAGCATACTTCGTCAAAAACAAAGAGTTAAACTACACTATCAACAACAAGAGAAGAAAAGTGTGCGAAATTGACTTGATCCGAAGTCTCGCCGAGGGTTCACGGTTGTAATCGCCGGGTTCTCAATCCGCGTCCATGCTCGGTCCTCAACTGCGTTCAGGGTAGAGGAGGCTGTCACTCACTCCCAATGGACCCGTCTTTTTTGTATCACGATGCGGAATAAGATGGCACAAACGTTTCCTTGCTTGGTGGAGAAAGCTAGGTTAAACCCCTTCTTGAAGCTCAAGGATGAAGGAGGAGGCCGAGAGGAAACTCCGGCTAGAATATGGCGTTGAAAGCTTGCCCGGAGCCTCTCTGATGGTGAGGAGGAAGAAGGGTGGCAGAACCATCAGAGCTGGACGAAAATGGTGGGTGGAAAAAGTGATGTCCCGATCTGGAGAAAAATCTGCGCTTAAATAGAAAAAGATCAGAAAAATTGGTCACACACAGTCCCGCGCACAACCGTGCGCTAAACATGCGTTATTAACTTACAGATCTTGATCGCGGATGAAGATGCGTTGACCCGTGCGTTTTACTCGTGCACGGGCGATTCCGCCCGTGCGTGAAGGAAATCGCACGGGTAAACCTTGAGCGCAAAAAATAAGGTAAAATAGGGAAACCATGTGTTTTACTTGCACAAGGGCACGTTTGCCCGTGCGTGAAGGGAACACACGATTTACCCCAGAATGCAAGAAAACAGAGAAAAAATATGCAGATAGTGCGATTCCTTCTCGCACGGTTTGTCCTAAACCGTGCGGGAACAAAACACACGGGTAGAAACAGAAGTCTCCAGAATTGCTGTGTGAAACACACGATTGCACTGGAACCGTGCACGAATAAATGAGCATGACCGTGCATTTTATACAGAATGGAAAATGAGCTTCGGGATATCCCGACAACCTACACAGCAATGAAACAAACGGGAGCACCAGCTCCCAGCAACAGAGCACAGCATAAAAGTATCAAAAAGAAACATAAGGAGCACCATGTGCTTACCCCCAACAAAAGAATGCGCAATTGCACACCCTCGAGCCAAAATTGTGCACTTAGCGTGAAAAGCAGCATAGATGAAATATCAACGATAACACACTAAAAGTGAAGTGCAAGAGCGTTAAAACTAGCACAGATGAGTCCGAAAAACCCTATATAAATCAAACTCATCACGCAACAATATATCGTCTCTCAAAATCTCACATCAATAACGGACGACAGCGAGGGTATCATTGCTTTAGGCCCTTCCCCCTAGCCTTGCTGCCCTCCTACATAACCTGTTGTTGATGCTGCTCTATCCACTAGGGGTCCTCCTAAAATTGTAATCGTAGCAACTGTTAGTCATAAAGACTAAGTGGCTATGTCATCCTCTCACCCCGACAGCTCTTAGGCGTAGGGTGGGAGAAAGAAGGAAAGGTACATTTTATTTATATAAAATGTAAGTACAGCCAGGTGGTATATCTCTACATATCATAAGAGTGATGGTAACAGTGTACATCAAATATCAATATTATTCTACAGTAGAAGTACTATTAGAGTATGAGCAGTCAACTACCGGCATATTATTCTTCAACTAAAATTGAACTTAACTTATAAAAATGCCCATACAGATTTATAATTTAAGGGTAGGCTTAACCGAAAGTAACTCATCATATTATAGTTCCCATACAAATTTATATGATGAGGATCTTTATTAGTGCAATGCAATGCAATGATGGTTATGATGCACCCATACAACTCACGCACTCTATTTTCTCTGTCTACATAGTCCTTTAGTTCCCACTTTTCGAGCAGTTAGCTAACCTCTCAGGCATCATCCGTCATGGCCAAACGGTGACAGTGGAGCGGACATCTCCAGTACTGGGAGGGTATCCACACTACCAGGCCTAGGCCTCCGTACGCCTCAACGATAAGAACACAACAATGGAGCCTCTGGGTTGTACGTCTTAGATGGGGTCTCAGGTATATGTGCACCAAGAACACAGCTCAACTGGCCTACAACGAGCACGAAAGGAGCCTTTGAGAGCGTATCAAAAAATGACCAAGCCTAACCGCCCACTAGCACATAAGTAGCCTCGGGAATTCCACTAGCACGGAAGGAGCCTCGGGAATGAGCACTAAGGACCAAGCTCAACTTCCCAAGGTCTATTTGTCAACTCCTATCGGTGTGATGACTGGAGAGCCCATAAACCTGCCACACTATCCTTAACCCAGGATTATGACACCACATGTCAACTCGCACCGCATGCAACAACACTTAGCCATGCCATTAAATATCCAAGGGCTCCAACCGAGTCCCTTCTCATCATACCAATCCCGTGCTCAAAAGCACGCAATGGCTCCACACTGAGTCCCTTATCATCATGCTAATCCCGTACTCAAAAGCACGCAAGTGCTCCCCACTGAGTCCCTTCATAATAACTTACCTGTGCTCCAAGCATGCAAGGTTCCGTGATAACCTAAGATATCAAATCCCGTAAATTGCTATACAATCCTCACCGCTACCCGTAGGGAGTTAACACAACTATAAGCGGTGGACTTATTCCCTTCATACTTCAATTCATAAGATCAATAAGCTCATAGCATGACCATGGGCGTAATATTCATCTAGCCCCTTTTTCTAAGTTTAGCATGCGCACACACATCAAAACATTTATCGTTCAACACATCATGTTTCCAGAAATGATCAACATAACATATATATTTATAGATAATTAATAATCGTGTACAATTACACACCACAAGTTCTTTCATTATTTATAGTTCATCACTTGCTATCGATTGCGTATATCATACAAGTGCACCAATTACTCTTAAAATACAAATCAACCATCATAGTATTATTGTATACATTTTCATTAAATTGCTTAGATAAACCATTGGTACATCCAAGGTCCATCAAAACACATACATAATGCATAAGCTCAACACGACATACTGTTGGGTCCGGCGTTCCTTCACTTGACCCGTGGCGCTCTGCTACTTATATAAAAAATTAAGTAGCACCCTCTCCAACAGTCCGGGCTTTTGGTGCAGTTGGGTATGCGCTTGATCCTTCAATTGGTATCAGAGGAGGTCATGGGTTCAAGACCGGGGGGCGCTATTAAATCCTGATTTTTCCCTTCTACCTGTGTGGGTCCGGTGGGTCAGGCAACCGTGGACATGTGGTAACCCCACCTCTGAGCCGTGTGGGCCATGTGGTAACCCCACCTCTGAGCCGACGGGTTGTGCTGGACGCCGGGGGGGGATTGTTGGGTCCGGCGTTCCTTCACTTGACCCGTGGCGCTCTGCTACTTATATAAAAAATTAAGTAGCACCCTCTCCAACAGTCCGGGCTTTTGGTGCAGTTGGGTATGCGCTTGATCCTTCACATACTCAAACTAGATTCTCCCAACGCAAGATGTCATCCAAGGAGATGACTTCCTTCCAAGTCCAAGATTCGAATGCCACGCTAACACATCAATTACTTAGATAGAAAATCTGTCTTGGCCTTATGTTTGTTCAATGCAGCAACATCCGTCATACTTTGCGAGAGCCATAATGCTCACCAGAAAATGTGCAATAATTTGTTGGAATGGTCTTTCCGAGGGATACAACTTTCGTATTCAGCCTTAGACCTAGAAGCGCTTGGATCATGGTTTAAATCAAGCACAAAGCCTGCTGCGTACAAAAATAAGATTTTTGCACGCATCGTAAAGTCGAACGAACGACATCGATTTGTCTTCTTCCTCTAGCCATTCATACAAGGATATGTTAATATCTCCCTCCTCCCTTATTCACCCTCAATAGACCACTATTCTTCATGAAACCAAGTCCATCGTCCTCATATTGAAGAGAGGAAAGGTTGAATATAACAAACCCTAGGACAAAGGTCCTGGCGTGGTCTCTACCTAAGAGATATCCATTTCGCACCAAAGTCAAGCCCTCTTGAGCGAACATCTCTCCTATAATAGATCAAATGAACTAGCACCAAGGGAGAGGGTAGGAAGCACACCTCATTTCCATCCATAGAATGAGTTCTCCTCCTTGGAGGCATGACGACGTCGACCTTGGACACCCATTCTTCACAGAGATGGTCGCAGTTTTTGTGGAAGAAGATTAGTGATAAGTCTTGGATTTATGAAGGATTGTCCAGTTAGATTTAGGGTTTCCCGATCCGGGAACTACCGCCACGCGGAAGCATGTTACATTCGCGTGGTACCTCCAAAAGTTCCTTCCTCTACAAGCCACCGTCCAAACCCACCATTCAGACGCTCCCACATAGCCCACTATTGTCGCGAGGTACTCTTTCTACCGATGCGCGGTACTCTTTCTAACGCCGCGCGGTAGGTATGTCAAATGCTATAGCAATTGATACTTCTAAGGCTGGCCGGTTGTTCACAGAGGCCTTTGCCTATGCCTAGCTTGACTACCTCTGCGTGGTATCTCGCTACCTCTGCGCAGTATCCCGCTACCGCCGCACGATAGTACCTTGACAATCGTCTAGTGCACTTGACCCTTGCCGAATCTAATCGACTCATACTATTTCTAGTGGTTATTAACTACCGCCACGTGGTAGCACTCACTGCTCGTCGAGAGGCGTCGTGCTCACTCTACGCTTGCTACTGTCGTGCGGTATCCCGCTACCGCCATGCGATAGCAACTTGTCACCCTGCATCAAGTCGGCGCTTCCCCCCGTCTTGAGTGCATGCCTTCCCATAAGTGCACCCTGAGCCCGAGTCAACTCTCTTGACTCAAAAATGCGTGCGAGGGGTGTAGCACGAATCTGTACGTTATAAATCCTATAAACAAAATAAAATAATTCATTGCCGAAATCAGCCAAAGTCGGTGGGGGAAAATAAAGTATGAAGAAAACAAGGTATGCATTTAAGTTTACATTGGGGAAACAACTCCGGGTAGGTGTGTCGCATAAGGTCCATTATCTCCAACATGTACTCCTCTTTTACATGATTAGATCATTGGACCTTCATCAAAGGAACATTCTTTCACCGCAAGCTTCTTGTTTTTATATCCACTATCTGCACTAGCTCTAGTCTAACAGACATATCAGTTGCAACTATTCCATTTGTAGTGGTGACATGTTGATCGGGCCGTAGTAGTGCTTTCCGAAGCGACGACACATGGAAGACATCATGTAAATTTTCTAGCTCTGCTAGTAGCTCTAGCCAATAGGCCAGAGGGCCAATCCTCTCTAATATAACATAAAGCACCACATATCTCGGGTTGAGCTTATTTCTACCGCGAGCACGTAATACTCCTTGCATTGGGTTGATCTTCAAGAACACCTTGTCACCCACTTGAAACTCGACTACTCGGTGCTTCGCATTATAGTACTATGCCTTCTGACTCTGAGCCTCTAACATGCGGCCTTGTATTAATCTAACCATAACAGTAGTATCATCAATATACTTGTCAGTATTCTTTTGATCTCGCAATCTCCATGGGGGGATATTGTGGAGGCGAGTGCCTGGCTGCTCCAGCACTCTCCCCTTTATGCGAGTGGTGCCCCTATGGACTACTCACCCAGTGGGATCCAGAGGTTAAATTACCTGGATGCCCTTGTAAGGGTGTATATAGCCTTCAAGAAAAGTGGGGTATGGCTGTTGGAAGACAACTTTTGGCTACATATAACCATTCAGAATAGCAGAGTTACGCAATTTACACGTCAGGTTATAAAAACTTTAAATAGGCCCAATTGCGTACCTCAGAACACAAGCATTTAAAGTTCTCTTACTCTCTTGTGCTATAGTACTTTCTGAGGTGCCCTTATCTTAGCACATGCTAAGGAGGGGAAGCGCTCTAAAATCTTCAAGATGTGTGGTGGGACATCCGTGCTGGAACCTTGGGTTAGTTCTTAGCTTTAAGGCTTCGGTCAGTAAAGTTTGTTGGGCAAATTAAGTGTGTGATCATCCCTTCCCCGAGGGTTCGGACTCCACAAGAAGACGGTTTTCAGTTTCAACATTTTGGCACGGTGAGCGTAGAGAGTGATCAGCAACAAAAACCTTATCGATCCCAATGACTGGACGCAAATGGAAAGATTCTGACCAGGACGACTAGCCACCCCCTCCCCCTCTCACCACCCTCGGCATGTTTGAGGACTTCCGGCAAGAGATACGAAACCTCATAACCTTCACACTCATCGCTCGCGATGAGTGCTCAATACCCTCAGTCTTAGTGGTCGTAGCCCCAGCCCTAGAAGAGAACGCTCCTGCTCAGCAGCCTGGGAAGGAAGCGACGGTAGAAGATAGTGGGCGAGATCTCCCTGGGAGAGATCTCGTAGGGAGAGTCTTTTTTCCCAGCTTGTCGAATGCGAGAGGGCCCGACGAGATGGAAGCGCGAGATTGTCTGACTCATTCGGCGAGTGGTGGGAGCCCTGATGAGTTGTAAATATACCTATATTTTCGTATTTTATTTAAGTCAATTTTGTTTATTTTTGTCTTTTTTATTAGTTTTATTCAATAAATTGCTTATTTTTGTAAATATTATTTCTAACTTAGCTTTATTTTTATTCCAGAAAAATTCAGAAAAATTCCAGAAAAAGTCAAAATGTTGACTGACACGCTCGTGTCACATGACCGACACGCCCGTGTCATGCCCTCGACGATCGCAGACCACAGGTTGCCAGCTCGACGATCGGCGATCATCAAACCGAGCTCGACACGCCCCCAGACACGCCCGTGTCAAAAAAGACACGGGCGTGACTTAGCCACCTGGCCCGACGTGACGCGCGCGACTTTACGGCCGGACCGCACCCAGATCGACCTCCCCGACACGCCCCTGTCACGCCCGTGACCGGGGGCGTGACCGTAACATTTTCAGCCGAAGTCAACTTTCTAGTCAAATCACCCGATCAGCTCATGAACAATAGTGACACGCCCCCCTGTCACGCCCTAGTCATGGGTGTGACCAACCCGAAATTTTTCCTATAAATAGGAGTTTTCTGTAATGCCCAAGGGTTCACCTTTTTGAGCCAAATTTAGTGTCTTTTGTGGGCTGCCCTTGGTGCACTTTCATCTTCATGTAAGGAGATTTTCTCTCTCTTCCTTCTTATGTTTGTTTTAGCTTTTCCTCTAGCTTTGTAATAGTTTGTAATAGCTTTTTTATCATAAATAAAATGTTGTTTTTTTCTCTTTCTACATGGAATGAAAATGAAATTTGGTTGGCTCACTCTCTTTCTCCTTTTTATTCTTAGTTCATCTTTGTTTTTCCTCTTTAAGAAAGTGTGTGTGTGTGTATGAGTATAACTTTTTTTAATTTTTCATGCAATATGTTGTAATGTTAGGCTTTATTTTAGGCCTTTATCAAAAACTTCAAGCCGTTATAATGGCAAAAATTTAGTTTAAGTCTTTTTTTTAAAGAATCAAAGTTGTATTCAAAACTTTCTAAAGGGTTATATTTTCATTCCTATGAAGTTGTAAAAGTGGTTTTAAGGTGTTTTTGTTTTTTTTTTTACTTAGATTTGCTTTAGGATTGTAAAACCTGTTTTGGTCCTTTAATTTTTCTTTTCGCTTTTTAATCATTTCTACGAAATCCTATGGATGAAAATGTAAACGTTTTAATTTTTCAACAACTTTGATTTCAACTTTGTTTTCAATTCCAAGTGTTCAAACAATTTTTATTTCATCTTTTTATTTGTTTTTGGCAAGTTCTAAGGGTAGAAAAGTTGTAGTTTTAATTTTTAGATAACTTTGTTTTCATGTTATTCTTATGTGTGTGTGAGTGTAAGAGAATAACTTTTCATGCTTTCTTTTTTGCTTTCTTCAATTATGAAGTGTGTGTGAGTGTTTGAGGATAACTTTTAATGCTTTGTTTAATACTTTATTCAATTATGTAGAGTGCGTGCGTGTGAGCATTTATTTCCGCCTACTCGTTAAGAGTTAAACGGCGCTCTGCTTTAATTTACCGCCCACTCATTTGTGTGGGACTTGTAATTTTCATTTTTTGTAACTTAGTTTCTTTTTATTTATGCATTTATTTTCGCCTACTCGTTAAGAGTTAAATGGCGCATTGCTTTAATTTACCGCCTACTCAGTTTTGAGTAGGACTTGTACTTGCATTTATTTCCCCCTACTCATTCGAGTAGGGCTTGCTTTATTTACATTCTTTATGGTTTCGAAGCGTGCGTGAGTGCCTGCATCAATTAGCTTTCCTTCAATATATCTAAATTTTCTGTTTGTTTATGTTTTCTCTTATAATTGTTTAGTGCTTAATTTCAAACTCACGTTTCGCTAAAACCATAAAGCCGTCCCCATACCGATGAGTGACTAATCTCTTTTAGCCTTCGGCATCGAAGAGCATTGGGACATATAAAATGATTTGAAATAATTTAAAAACTTTATTTTTATTTTAATTTAAGGACTTAAGGTTTACCCCGGGTTAACGACGCATAGGACCACATAATCGATGTGTGGGCTCTATTTCCGTTATCCATACACGACGCCGAGAGGCTGCACGTATGGACCGATCCCCCTTGGGTAAAGAGAACTGCGTACGCCCCCTCGAAAGAGGAGAAGCGTAGTTCTGCCGGATTGGGTTCCCCACCCAATAGCGGGGTTCTTAGCGTAAAGCCGGCATTAAGAGGAATCCTTTGTCGGTCTAACGATCGGTCAAATAGTCTTAATGTTTAGGTGAGCAATATTCCTAGAGATAAGTGCGCTCATATTTTTGGAACCCCCACGGCCTAGTGCCTTTTATTAATTTAAAAACAAAGTTTAATAATTGTTGAGAATTATTTTAGTCTTAATCCGATTCGATGCCGAGCGTTAACCCGTCATCGAACTAACTTAGCAAAATTCAGCTCTCTTTCTTTCCGTTTTAATTAGACTAAAACAATCCCACCTTACTGATAGTAAGATAATAGTGTTCCTGGAAGAGTAGATATAATAAACCCGTCCCCGAGAATAATACGACCTCGATATTTTCCCGAATACCGAGTACTACTTGCGATAGGTGCACTTGCCTCCTCTCGTTAGAAAACTCGATCTTCTAACCGGCCCGCGGAATCTGACCATTTCGAACCACCCACAGTCAGTCTCTGTTCTGCGGCCATCAAGTTTTTGGCGCCGTTGCCGGGGAGCACGGTTGTTATATTGAATTCAGACTCTATTAATTTTACTTTATTTTCAAAAAAAAAAAATTTATACAAAAAAAACCCTTCCGCCTTTCGTTTTTTTTAGGGTGTATGACCCGTGGACAACCTTCAGGTTCTGAAAATCTTGAATTCGACCCCGAGATCGACCGCTCTCTTGCGCGTATCCGATCTTTACGTCGAATTCCATTTTTAGACCCCGCAGAATACATCGGAGAACCCTCTTCTTCTATGGCCGACCCAAATAATGCCCAACCGGCCGAGCGTACTATGTCTTACTACGCTCGACCCAACTTAGATGATACGGGGTCGAGTATTGTTCGGCCCGCTGTGGCCAACAATAATTTTGAAATTAAGTCGAGTGTTATTCAAATGATCCAAAATGCCGTGCAGTTCGACGGACTGCCGGATGAGGACCCCAATAACCACTTGTCTAATTTTCTTGAGATTTGCGATACTTTTAAAATTAATGGCATCACTGATGACGCCATTCGTTTGCGCCTTTTTCCCTTCTCTCCTAAGTCCAAGGCTAAGGCATGGTTACTCTCCCTCCCACGGGGATCCATCACGTCCTGGGCGGAGTTGGCAGAGAAATTCCTTACGAAGTATTTTCTGCCCGCGAAAACGGCAAGATTGCGGGCGGACATATCTTTGTTCATCCAAAACGACTCCGAGTCTCTTTACGAGACTTGGGAATGCTTTAAGAAGTTTCTCCGCCGGTGCCCGCACCACGCTCTGCCAACATGGTTACAGGTACAGATTTTTTACAATGGATTGAATAGTCAGACGCGTCAAATGATTGACGCGGCTGCCGGGGGCACTCTGAACAATAAGACCCCCGAGGCCGCCCAGGCCCTTTTCGAGGAAATGACAGTGAACGCCTACCAGTGGAATGTCCCGCGGGCGCGCCCTAAGCAGGCGGGCATTTTTGAAGTGGATGCCACTGCTCAGCTAGCCCTTCAAGTCGAAAGGCTAACTAAGCAGGTGGCAGAGATGTCTGTTGCCTCCTCCACTCCGCCTTGTTTTCTTCCCCCCTCTAACGTCTGCGTAGTCGACGAGTTCGTGGACTACATGGGAAATCCGGTGCGTCCCTCCTTTCAAAACAACCCTTATAGTAGCCACTATAATCCGGGTTGGAGGAACCATCCGAATTTCTCCTGGAGCAACCCGAACAACGCACAGCGTCCCCCTCCCCCTCCTTTTGCGCCAACGTTTCCTCCTCCCCCTCCTATGAAGCCATCCCCGGTGGAGGAAAATTTTAATCGTTATGTCGCGTCCAACGAGTCCAATATCCGGAACATCACCGGATCGCTAAAAAATTTAGAAATTCAGGTTGGACAGCTGGCGCGACTTATGTCAGAACGCGCTCTGGGGGCACTGCCAGGGAACACGGAGCCCAATCCAAGGGAAACTGCCAACGCTATAACCCTCCGTAGCCGTAAGGAGGTGGTCGATCCAAAACGGATCGATCCTCAGGGTTTCTAGTGGGCTTCCCCAAGCGCGGATCAGGGACGTTTTCTGCCCCCCTCTTTTTCTTTTTTTTGTACATATACCTGCTGACTTGTTCCTCATGCTTAGCCTACAATATTGGGGACAATGTTGGATCTAAGTATGGGGGTGTTTTCGTATTTTCGTACTGTTTTTTTCACTTACCAAAACAAAACAAAAAAAAATTTCAAAAAAAAAAAAAAATTTAAAAACAAAACATAAAAAAAATATATATATATATATATATATAACACAAAAATCAAATTTTTTTTTTTAAAAAAAAAATTTTGAAGTTTCATTTTTGAAACTTTGACTTATTTTTAACTTTGTCCGCGAGATCCGGCTCATCGAGCCATCCACATAACGAGTCATCTCGCGACAACCTAGTTTATAATTTTGTAAATATTCTTATAAATATTTTTTATAAATAATTTTTATAAGTACTTTTTGTAAATATTCTTTCTCTCTCCCTTTTTCCCTCTCATCCTTGTAAATATTTTTTTTTCCTAAATTTTTGTAAATAGAATGAAAATTTCATTAAAAATACAAAAAATTCACAAAACATAAAAATACAAAAAAATTCACAAAACTTAAAAATCCAAAAAAATTTTATTTTCGCATTTTTTTATTTATTTTTTCTTTAATATGTATATATTAAAGATATAAATACAAAAAAAAAAGAGCATAACTTCAAAAAAAAAACAAAAAAAAAATTTATGCAAGTTATGAAACAAATAAATCAAACATCTCATTCTTAAGTTTCTTGCTATCCAAAAATTTAGTTTTGAGTTTATTTATATGCGAATTTGATCAATTCTTTGTTCACTATTCGTTTGTTAATTATAGATTGAAAAATCTAAATAGCCGGGGTTAAGTTTTAAAGAATTTATTATACTTTGTTAAAAATAGGGGACTCGCTTTAGGCACTACTTCTAATTTTTCATAGATAGGAGCATGTGTACCATGTTAGAAAATAACGACTATAGAATTCAATTATGCTTGCTTTTAGCTTTCTGAAAAATTGGAACGTACAATTTATAAAGGTTGCTCTCAATTATTTTTCAATTAAAAATCTAGTTCTCTTTTCTCCCCTTACCTATCATAACCTACTTGGTATGATAAAAATATTTCCCCAAAAAGAAAAAGATCTTATGTCAATGGGAATAAGATTTCATTCCGTAAATATAGGCACCCAATAAATTAAAAGATTATACGTTACGGAGTAAGAGGATAACATTCATTACTCCAACACATATACATTGGGTTATTTTTATTTATGAAGAAGAAAAAAAATTTATGTTAAGGAAAATAAGATTTCGTTTTCCTTTAACATCCAAAAAAAAAATGGAGGTTCGAAAAAATAATAGCCTCACCTCAAAATCCAAGCACCTTCATAAACCAACATCAACACCCCTTAGCCAATTTCATGACTCTAGAATTAATTCAAAAATCTTTTTGAGAGCATAATTTGTAAATTGCATTATTTCCGGTAACACTCCTATAAGCTAAAGTTCGTATAACTCCATACTATTTTCTGTTAATCTAACCAATACAATTATTGCTTTCTATTTGATTACATCAAGAAGTCTTTTGGCCAAAACCTTTGCCCTGTTTAAATCATCTAAATGATTTTAGGACTTAACTCTTATACCCCGTATATTTTTTTTTGATCTCTCTTATAATTAATTTAGCGGTAGCAGAACTTAAGGTTTTTTTATTCCTTATAAGTTCACCTCAAACTTTTGCTCTGGAATAGCAAAAGCTTAAGTATGGGGGTATTTGATGAGTTGTAAATATACCTATATTTTCGTATTTTATTTAAGTCAATTTTGTTTATTTTTGTCTTTTTATTAGTTTTATTCAATAAATTGCTTATTTTTGTAAATATTATTTCTAACTTAGCTTTATTTTTATTCCAGAAAAATTCAGAAAAATTCCAGAAAAAGTCAAAATGTTGACTGACACGCCCGTGTCACATGACCGACACGCCCGTGTCACGCCCGTGTCACGCCCTCGACGATCGCAGACCACAGGTTGCCAGCTCGACGATCGACGAACATCAAACCGAGCTCGACACGCCCCCAGACACGCCCGTGTCAAAAAAGACACGGGCGTGACTTAGCCACCTGGCCCGACGTGACGCGCGCGACTTTGCGGCTGGACCGCGCCCAGATCGACCTCCCCGACACGCCCCTGTCACACCCGTGACCGGGGCGTGGCCGCCACGTTTTTAGCCGAAGTCAACTTTCTAGTCAAATCACCCGATCAGCTCATGAACAGTAGTGACACGCCCCCCTGTCACGCCCTAGTCACGGGCGTGACCAACCCGAAATTTTTCCTATAAATAGGAGTTTTCTGTAATGCCCAAGGGTTCACCTTTTTGAGCCAAATTTAGTGTCTTTTGTGGGCTGCCCTTGGTGCACTTTCATCTTCATGTAAGGAGTTTTTCTCCCTCTTCCTTCTTATGTTTGTTTTAGCTTTTCCTCTAGCTTTGTAATAGTTTGTAATAGCTTTTTTATCATAAATAAAATGTTGTTTTTTTCTCTTTCTACATGGAATGAAAATGAAATTTGGTTGGCTCACTCTCTTTCTCCTTTTTATTCTTAGTTCATCTTTGTTTTTCCTCTTTAAGAAAGTGTGTGTGTGTGTGTATGAGTATAACTTTTTTTAATTTTTCATGCAATATGTTGTAATGTTAGGCTTTATTTTAGGCCTTTATCAAAAACTTCGAGCCGTTATAATGGCAAAAATTTAGTTTAAGTCTTTTTTTTAAAGAATCAAAGTTGTATTGAAAACTTTCTAAAGGGTTATATTTTCATTCCTATGAAGTTGTAAAAGTGGTTTTAAGGTGTTTTTGTTTTTTTTTTACTTAGATTTGCTTTAGGATTGTAAAACCTGTTTTGGTCCTTTAATTTTTCTTTTCGCTTTTTAATCATTTCTACGAAATCCTATGGATGAAAATATAAACGTTTTAATTTTTCAACAACTTTGATTTCAACTTTGTTTTCAATTCCAAGTGTTCAAACAATTTTTATTTCATCTTTTTATTTGTTTTTGGCAAGTTCTAAGGGTAGAAAAGTTGTAGTTTTAATTTTTAGATAACTTTGTTTTCATGTTATTCTTATGTGTGTGTGAGTGTAAGAGAATAACTTTTCATGCTTTCTTTTTTGCTTTCTTCAATTATGAATTGTGTGTGAGTGTTTGAGGATAACTTTTAATGCTTTGTTTAATGCTTTATTCAATTATGTAGAGTGCGTGCGTGTGAGCATTTATTTCCGCCTACTCGTTAAGAGTTAAACGGCGCTCTGCTTTAATTTACCGCCCACTCATTTGAGTGGGACTTGTAATTTTTATTTTTTGTAACTTAGTTTCTTTTTATTTATGCATTTATTTCCGCCTACTCGTTAAGAGTTAAATGACGCATTGCTTTAATTTACCGCCTACTCAGTTTTGAGTAGGACTTGTACTTGCATTTATTTCCCCCTACTCATTCGAGTAGGGCTTGCTTTATTTACATTCTTTATGGTTTCGAAGTATGCGTGAGTGCCTGCATCAATTAGCTTTCCTTCAATATATCTAAATGTTCTGTTTGTTTATGTTTTCTCTTATAATTGTTTAGTGCTTAATTTCAAACTCACGTTTCGCTAAAACCATAAAGCCGTCCCCATACCGATGAGTGGCTAATCTCTTTTAGCCTTCGACATCGAAGAGCATTGGGACATATAAAATGATTTGAAATAATTAAAAAACTTTATTTTAATTTTAATTTAAGGACTTAAGGTTTACCCCGGGTTAACGACGCATAGGACCACATAATCGATGTGTGGGCTCTATTTCCGTTATCCATACGCGATGCCGAGAGGCTGCACGTATGGACCGATCCCCCTTGGGTAAAGAGAACTGCGTACGCCCCCTCAAAAGAGGAGAAGCGTAGTTCTGCCGGATTGGGTTCCCAACCCAATAGCGGGGTTCTTAGCGTAAAACGGGCATTAAGAGGAATCCTTCGTCGGTCTAACGATCGGTCGAATAGTCTTAATGTTTAGGTGAGCAATATTCCTAGAGATAAGTGCGCTCATATTTTTGGAACCCCCACGGCCTAGTGCCTTTTATTAATTTAAAAACAAAGTTTAATAATTGTTGAGAATTATTTTAGTCTTAATCCGATTCGATGCCGAGCGTTAACCCGTCATCGAACTAACTTAGCAAAATTCAGCTCTCTTTCTTTCCGTTTTAATTAGACTAAAAAAATCCCACCTTACTGATAGTAAGATAATAGTGTTCCTGGAAGAGTAGATATAATCAACGCGTCCCCGAGAATAATACGACCTCGGTATTTTCCCGAATATCGAGTACTACTTGCGATAGGTGCACTTGCCTCCTCTCATTAGAAAACTCGATCTTCTAACCGGCCCGCGGAATCTGACCATTTCGAACCACCCACAGTCGGTCTCTGTTCCGCGGCCATCAAGCCCTTTCAGTGAGCTAGCTTTGTCTGCCCTTGTTCAAGAGGGGTTCCGTGAGCCAGAGAAGTCCTACTACACTGGGAGGAACAATACGGTCCAGCATATCTAATGGTTTGAGGATGTGGTTTCTATCAGGCAGATGTCGCATGCCTTCAAATGCGGACTCTTTTCCATCACCCTCAAGGAGAAGGCAAGGGATTGGTTCCATTAGCTGCCATCCAGCTCCATCTACTGTTTCAAGGACCTACACCGGGGGTTCATGCTGAGGTTCACCACTTCCAAGAAGAGGAAGAGGGAGTCAGAGTCCCTATTTATTGTCAAGCAGGGAGTGAACCAGACTCTGGGGAGCTATGTGGACTGGTTCCAAGAGGAGGTCCTCCAGGTGCAGGAGATGTCGCCTACATTAGTCCTCCAGGTTCTAAGAGGAGGTCCTCCATGTGTAGGAGGTTCTCCAGGTCCTGGTGTAAGTGAGCTGGTTTCGTCTGCCCCAGTTCAAGAGGAGTTTCACTAGCTTGAGATATCCTACTACACTCAGAGGAATAATCCAGTAAAGCATATCCAATAGTTCGAGGATATGGTTTTTATCAGGAAGATGTCGGATGCCTTGAAATGCCGACTCTTTGCCATCACCCTCAAGGAGAAGGCAATGGATTGGTTCCATTAGCTGCCGTCCAGCTCCATCTACTATTTCGAGGACCTACACCGGGGGTTCTTGCTGAGGTTCACCACTTCTAAGAGGAGGAAGAGGGAGTTAGAGTCCCTATTTCTCATCAAGATGGGAGTGAATGAGACTTTGGGGAGCTATGTTGATCGATTGTAAGAGGAGGTCCTCCAGGTGAAGGAGATGTCAGGGCACACCCTCATGGTGGCCTTCATCCTGGTGATTCAGCAGTGGTTCTTATGGATGGAGCTGAAGAGTGTGCCTCTAGTATCCTTTGAGGACCTGATGGAGAGGTCTGCCCGGTAAGTTGAGGGGGAGGATTCCAACCCCGAGTTAGCGAGAAGGTTGTCCAGGTAGGCCGTAGAGGAGGAGCCGAGAGGTGTCAAGGTCCAAGAGGTGCGAAGGCCTGAGACCAGGCAGTGGGAGTAGCAGCAGCAGTAGCTAATGTGGGGCCACCAGGAGAGGAATAATCAGCTACGCTGGAGGCATCTAGAATGGCAAGACTAAGGATCGAGAGGAGGTTTCCATGGAGCAGACCAGCGGTTGGGGGCCAGGGTCAATTCAACCCTCCAGGCTAGAGACAAGCACAGAGGCCTCTTCTCCCTGATCAACATCAAGCTATGGCAATAGCCCTGGGGAGGAGGAGGAGATCATAGTAGAAGAGAAGGAAAGGAGGAAGGGCGGAGATGCCCTATTGCGACTTCCATCAAGAGGTGGGCCATGCCACAACCACGTGCCCGGAGTTCCTCGAGATGAGAGGAAACAGTGAGCAATAACAGCAACCCTGCCAGGATGTGCGTATTAAGGAGGGCAGAGGAGGATATTTGTGAGGACTGGGCCGATGTCGGGGGCTGTGGAGGGATCAGAGTGATCCCCGGGGGGGGGGGGGGAGTTGAGGCTGCCCGCAAGGCCATCATCCATGCCATGTACTGCCGGAGCATTGTTTTAATGTCCCAAACCTCACCCCTTGATGAGAAGATCCCCTTCTCAAGGAAGGATATGCCGGATCATGAGGATCCATTTTGCGATGCGCTGGTCATCTAGGCCGCGATTGATAATGTTACCGTCTCTTGGATACTCATTAATAATGGGAGCTCTTTCAATGTAATCTTCAAGAAGGCGTTTGATGCAATGAAGGTGGAGGCCAGGAGGGCGTTGGCCTCGGATGGGCCTCTCTTCAGATTCTCAGTAGAGAGGAAGGAAGTGGAAGGAGGATGATGCGGCCCATGGTTTTGAAGGAATAAACTATGCTTTCTTAGGTTCGATAATTAAAATGAATACATCGCGTGCGGTTTCTCTAAATAATACTATCGATTACTCAAGCAATTAACGACAAAATTTTCAACATTAAACAACACAAAGGGTCGCTACCCCTTATAGAGATTGAACAAGGGCTATATTCCAATGTTCGCTCAGGCGAATAGGACCTACCCGATCCAGACAATTTGCAAATCAAATTAAAGTTATACACAAACATTAACAATTCCAATAAGAGAAAATCCTAACTAAAATAGCGATTTAAATGAAGTCCAAATCGATCCCAAATTAATTTAAAACGAGGTGAACCAAATCACATGAACTCGAGGAGAAATCAAGGATAATGAATCAGATTTCTTCTAGCGTTCACGAGATATACCCGCTTCGATTTATATGAAAATATTAGAAAGAAAAAAAAAACGCTAAAAATTCAGATTTATTAAAGAATAATATTCAATATAAATTAGGACGGATTACTAGCCTTCTATTAGACCAAAATCTCACAATAATAATAAGAACACACAAGAGATGGTTGGAGAACTCATTACCCAAATCTTAAGAAAGATCCATCAACAAAGATGAGTGGAGGAAGCACTCACAATGGTGGTTGAGTCTATCTCCACGAGAGTCCACAGATCTGCACCGGACGATGAAGACGCGAGCGATTCTTCTTCCTTTTCGCAAAACCCTTGGAGAGAGGTAAACTTGGTGGCCGAATTTTTGGAAGGGAAAAGAGAGGTTGGTGGCCAGGAGGTTGGCCGAAATTCTTGGAGTAAAAGGAAGGAGAGTTAGAGGTGGGGACTCTCATAAAGAGGGGGAGGGGGAGGGGAAGGAGATGGCGGCCAAACCACAAAGAGGGGGAGAGGAGGAGGACAGCAGCCAAGAGTGGGAAAGAGAAAGAGGGGGGCCAAATTTTGCCTAAGGGGGAAGAGATAGGTAAGGGGGAAATTAAAATTTTGAATTAAAAGTTTCAAATTTTCATTCTTCTTATTGGAACCCCACCTTTGTTTAGGGTTTATTTGGGCTAGATTCACTATTAGGATTATTAGATGACCCAACATGTATAGTCTAGGTTCATATGTTTTTATCAGTGTCAAGGTCAAGTCAACAAACCTAGATTGATTGGTTCTCCCTTCAGAAGACTTAGAGATAGAAGACCTCCAGAGAAAAGCAGTTTTCTAAGAGAGAGAAAAGACGTTCGACAATAGCTGAACTCTGCACGACGATCGTCGATCTCAGATCGATGAACTCAGAGTTCCTTCTCTGAGTTGAGCTCGACGAAATTCTAGCTGAGATCGATGATCTGTGAGCTTATATCAGATTCTCAGCTCGACGAAGTGCCTTCTCAGGTCGACGAACTTGGAGCTCAGATTGGCTAGTGTATTTTCTGCTCGATGAAATTGGAGCTCCATTCGACGATCTTCTACCTCTTAATCTGCTATCTAAGGTCGAAGATCAAGAAGTTTTTAGTTCGACGAATTTGGATCTCAGGTTGACGAATGTTTGTTGAGTTCGACTATTTTTTCCCAGGTTTAGTTCGACTATTCTTTGATGATTTTAGTTCGACTAAGGCAGAAGAATTTCAAATTATATTATAATATGTCTGTAATGCTCTGATAATTAATGCTCAATATTCTTATGAATATAGTCATTCCTTGACAACATTAATTTTGGTTTTCATAGAGTTATTACTTGGCTTATTTACTGGGACAGTTGAGGAAACTCATTTAAGACAATTTCTAGCCGTTCAACTCCAAGAAATTTTGCAGTCCGTTAAGGAAAGGAATTCAAAGTTTCAAATGCTAAAATCTGTAAGGAATATATATAAGATTTTTTTCAAGGTATATAGTAGCAAGACAGGAATAAACACAGAGAGATAGTTGTGACAGAAAATTATTTTGCAGAAACTGAAAGAAGAATAGCTCTTATTCAACTTAAGTTCTTCATAAATTTTTTGCTTCAGGGCTTTCAAGAGACAATCCATCAACATCTATCTAAAAGCTTCCAGAACATCAACAAGTAATCTGAAGGCCTACACCCTGAGCAAACCTTCCCTTCTCTTGAACTATTGTACATCTCTAGGGAGCTTTGACAACATCAATAAATGCACTAGTCTTCTCTCAGATTATTGACAGAGAAGAATAACATCATCTTTATTTTCATTCACCACTATAAAAGGATTTTTAACTCCCTTCAAAAGTTATCCCTTTGGTTGTTAAGTCTCCTGATCAAAAGACTTAGTTTGGTTTTTGAGCACCTGGTCAAAAGCTCAAAGGGTTGCTAGATCTCCCTTAGAAAATAGATCTTGTGGTGGCAGGACACCTGACCAAAAACCTATAGTGGATTCCTACCAGGGTGGTAGAAGAGTGGATGTACCCAAGTTTTAGGGGAACCACTATAAAATCTTTGTGTCGTCTGGTTGCTCTATTTGTTATTTTCTGTGCTGTGATTTTCTGTGTTATATTTCTGCCTATTTACTTATTATTATCACTTATGTAAATCTTCTATAAAAATTAATCAAAATATTTTTAATACTCTATTCACCCCCCCTCTAGAGTTAGTGTGATCTATCCCGTCACTTTCACTTCTCTACATTACTCTTCATAACATGGCTATATATAGCCTATACCACTCAATCTCCGCCTTGAAAATAAAAAAAACTTATGATGCTTATATGCACCCATCATAAGAGAAATAAAATAGTACTTGCATGAAATAAAATACAAGGTGGTTATAATCACCCATCATACATGAATTAAAATACATTAATTAAATGCATGAAATAAAATTGCTTAAAATAAAAATTGCTAAAAATAATAATTGATAAAATATATAATTATAATTATTTAATTTAAAATTATATATTTTATTTAATGGCGGCGGAGGACGTCGAGCAAAATATATAGCGGCGGCGGCGTTGGCGAAGAAATGTCACAGTATAGTTTCATCTTCGTGCTTGCAGCATCGATCATCCCAATCTAGGAACTCTCTATGACAGGGATCGAAGGCCGCATCAACATCGTTGCCATCAATCCTCCACCACTAAAAATTATTCATCACCGATGAGTGGCCCGTGAGGGGAGAACAGTCAAAAGCAGCAGCAATATGGGCTAAATCTGGCCCCACTATCCATGTCATAGTAGCATGAACATCCATAAGCACTGAGAACCTGTCTGAAAAATAAATAATAAGACTTCCGAGGAAACTTGAAAGGGTGTCAAGCAAAAGAAATGAAACTAGAATCTTACCATCCAGTTCAATAACCAAGGAGTTCACGTGAAAATTAGATAAGGCTACACTAACACTCCCCAACCCAAGAGAACATTTAGTGGGAGGAAGAAATGACGGAGAAAGCCACTCAGAGGAACAGAGATGTACAGTAAAAGTCCGGAAACTTTAAATAAAGTGAATCACCCTGTGCTATATAAAAATCTGAAATAAAAGCATGAAATCTGACGTTCTTCATAATCATGGATGGGTATTGCAATCTCGCCAAGTGCACCGATAGTAGTCAAGTAATAAAATATTGGAGTTATCCCCAAGTATCGATGTCTCAAGGAACGTGGCAAGGTGGAGTTAACTTTTGAAGGGGACTTGAGATTGAAGTCTTGAGGTGGAGGTTACGATGGGAGAATGTTTTTGACTTGCGTAAAAGAAAATAAAACAATCTAACTTAACCAATGCGGGTCCTCAACACCGCTTCTCAAGGTGAGTCGATTATACGGGCTGCTATGCACCGCTTCACCAAATGGATGGCCGAGAATGCTTGCCGAATTGAGGGTCGTAATCACCTCATCACTACACTCACACATAGCACTTGCTAGTGTAGCAAACACAAACATTCACACCACATGTAACTTAAGCCAACAAACCACCGCATCACTCACAAGCATGAACAATAGTAAATAGCATTAAGACCAACGTTCATAAAAGTTCTTGCATCAAATAAAAATGAAAATCTAATACAAAAACCTAGAAATGTGGAAGAGAAAGGTAGAGATACAAACAATGAACGAGTCTTTGCCATAGACGTGGGAGGAAGCACCAGGTTGTCAATCCTTGTCCAGCGAGCCACTCATCGGTTGCATTCGGGTTCGGGGAAGGCTGTCACTGCTTCCTAAGCGCCCGTCTTTTCATTGGTCTACATTGTCCACATCAAACCTTCACTTTTTCCTAACTTTGCGGAGATCGTAGAGTGAAAACTCACTTCTTTATGCCATGGATTCAAGGGAACTTCATAGGGAGCAACGCCCTAGCTTTGAGGATGAAGAACGGACAAAATCCGGTCCCCGAAATAATGAAAACAGTGGTTTAAATAGAAATCGCACAAAATTTTCTTAACATACGGGCAAAACGCAAGGGCCCAGACCGTGCATGAAGAAAAACGCACGGGAAATAATAGAACTGAGTATTTTGTGAAATGATCGCGCACGACCGGCCCGACACATGTGTGAATGAAACACATGACCGTGCGATCAGGAAAAAGTAATAAAAGCATGCGAAAATGGTCACGCTTGGTTGGAATCAACCGTACGAGGCCAGAACACACGGGTAACCACATAGCACCCAGAACAAGGCAAAAACGGGCAGGACGTGCAATTCCTTCTCGCACGGTTTGGAACAAACCGTGCGGGAACAAAACGTATGGGCAAATCAGAAATCCCAGGAAAACACTGAGTAAAATGCACGATTACACTGAAATAGTGCGCGAAGAAAACGCACGACCGTGCATTTTACACAGGAAACAATCTATAGGCTGAGCTCTCTTACCACCTGCACAACAAACCTCACAATGGGGGCATAAGCCACCAACATATAGAACAGAAAGAAAAAACTAAATGCGAGACCTGGGGAGCACCATGTGCTTGCCCCCAACAGAATAGTGCGCAATTGCACACCACAATAAGCCAAAATGTGCGCTTCATGTGATAATGGTGTATAAGTGAAATATAAGCAGTAACATACTAAAAGTGAAGCACAAATGCAAGAAAACAAGCCAAGATGAGTTCGAAAAAACCTATATAAATCGGAATCATAATTGGGCCGGCATTCTTACGTGTTATTTATTAATGGAGCCAGAAGGCATCCGCTCGTGGACTGACCATACTAAACCCAAATCACTAAAACTAGCGTCGGACAGTCTCAGACATGAGTGGAAATGTGTGCGGCATAACTTAAAATGAAACACTAACGTCCTAGATACATGAGGAGTGAATCCATGTGCTACATGAATAGAACCAAATGCGGATGTTAAGGGGGTTAAGTCAGGTGGCACGAGAGCCTTATAATCAGAGATGATTTTAATGGGCTCCGAATTCGCAGTTTTAATTTTAAATTTTAAATGCTCACGCTTGGCATGAAGATATGCCAAGGAGAACCACTCATCTTTAAAAATAGAGTTGGACGCTCCCGGATGTGACAGGATGTGCGAGCGATACAACTCAAGGGGCTTTTCTATAGTCACTAACGTATGGAAATGAGGGTCATCAAAAGGTGGTGGGTAAATGTGTGCAACTGGGTGTGGTATATATGTATTTCTAGGGGACACCAAATCCAGAGGCATAATTGCCAAAGAATCATAATCAGTCGTAGTCGAGGACAGAACCAAAGACGGACACGCAAAAAAATGAACTGTCAAAGGTGACGCGTAGTAAGATCTATAAGGTACGATGAAAAGACCAAATACTAATACACTTAACCTAGTAATATATATACGTTGAGACAACACCAATGTAGGAACTAATAAAGTGGGCGTCACACAAAAACTCAGACTCAGACTACTGATTCCACGTCCTAAAAAGTCAACTAATGTGGGCAAATAATAAGGAGGAAGGTCGGCAAAATCAAACCCAGGATAACATCCAAATTACTATAAATAGCACCCAACGGTGATATCATCAAAGAACTCTCATCCGGCTGTACAACCAAAGAATCGTCCAAAGGTACCCTTCCCTCAGGTGGTAAATAATCCACATTAACACTAGGGACATCCTCACTCTCAAGCTCCTCAGACAACTCAGATATAATATCAGAAGGTGCAATCATAGGCTCTATAACAATTGGGATTGTATCCTAGAGAGGGCACTCAATACTAGGGTGGTCAGACAAATCGCTAGTAGGGAAAGTAATAGGCAATGGAATACTCTCATAGATCAGAATGTAATCATCTCATACATCGTCTTCTAAATCACTAGGGATTCCCTCACTCTAAAAATCATCAGACTCATTGGGCACTATCGTACGTAAAGGAATATTCTTACCTAGTTGGTCAACTTCCGAATCCAGAGATACTATATCCACATTAGAATCCTCAAAGGTATCAGTCACTATCTCAAGGGGCTTAGATGTCGAGGCTAAAGGAGACAAAGCACTAGTAGTAACATCTTTGGAGTCCAAGACATATGACCTATAAGGAATAGTTTCCCTAAAGGTGGGAGTAGGCACACTAAGGGCAGGCCGACCTTTTTGGGGAACTAATCTAGCATTAGGTTTATTTTCATTCCTATAAGCAGGTATGGGACTAGCGCCATAATGATACTCACTCAGAGGCTTGGTGTTAGTAGTGCAGAGGCGGGATCAAATTGATCCGAGATTAGGCTACACATTGCCCGCCAAGTATGTTTATAACTACCAACACGACACTCTTCGTTTAACAAAATTACCTGGTCTTGACATATTAACCTCTCTCAGGTAATGTTAACCTTTTGGTCGTCGTCCCATTCGTGACAATCAAAATAAAGTTCTACCCACTTAAGTCGGTCCCTAAAATTGTGAGAATTCCCATAACCATCAAATGTGGGTATCTCACTCCTAGTGCGAGGAATAGTGTGGGTGACGGTTGGCATTCCTAAGGTATGATGGCAAGGCTGGGGTAGGCGTTAGTTGCCTCATCAAGTCCAAAATCTCATCCACTACGGGTTAATAAACTGGTTTCCTAATGTTCGACATGGAATCAGAAGATTTTAATTGGGAAACATTAACGTCATAGGCCATATCAGTGAGAAATAGTGGAAAATCTACCCGGATTTTGTGCACAAGCAATGAAAAATGAACCCGACCAAATAAACTCTAGGAAAGATGGAATTGTTCCCGCTTAGCAACTAGGGTAATAAATAAATGATTTTGATTTTCTGCCTGAAAATATTATGAAGAATATTAAATAAGTTTTTTTTTGTTTTTTTGTAGAAAAATAAAAATATAGGCCGCTATTTGCAGACCAAAAATTAAAAATTTTGCTTTATTATTTTGGCAAAAGAAAAGTGCAAGTGCGTATCAGCGCACTAATAAAAAAGGGGGGAGGGTGTCAATTAAGAAATTGATGTGAACCTCCTTCTGATACCAAATTGAGGCAGGCCCATAGTTTCGACGGATTAAACTACGCGTTCTTAGGTTCGGTAATTAAAATGAATACGTCGCGTACGGTTTCTCTAAATAATACTATCGATTACTCAAGCAATTAACGACATAATTTTCAACATCAAACAACACAAAAGGTCGCTGCCCCTTATAAAGATTGAACAAGGGTTATATGCTAATGTTTGCTAAAGCGAATAAGACATATCCGATCCGGACAATTAGCAATTCAAATTAAAATCCAGACTAAAATATAGATTTAAATGAAGTCCAAATCGATCCCAAATTAATTTAAAACTAGGTGAACAAAATCACATGAACTCGAGGAGAAATCAAGGATAATGAATCCGATTTATTCTAGCATTCACGAGATCTACCCGTTCCAATTTATATGAATATATTCGGAAGAAAAACACGCTAAAAATTAAAATTTATTATAGCACAATATTCAGTATAACTCAAGAAGGATTACTAGCCTTCTATTCCACCAAAATCTCACAATAATAAGAAGAACACACAAGAGATGGTTAGAGAACTCGTTACCCAAATCCCAAGAAAGATCCGTCCACAAAGATGAGTGGAGGATGCACTAACAACGATGTTTGAGTCTATCTCCATGCGAGGCCACGGATGAACACCGGACGATGAAGACGCGAGCCGTTGTTCTTCCTTTTTGCAAAACCCTTGGAGAGAGGGAAACTTGGTGGCCGAAATTTTTGAAGGGAAAAGAGAGGGTGGTGGATAGGAGGTTGGCCAAAATTCTTCGAGTAGAAGGAAGGAGAGGTAGAGGTGGGGACTCTCATAAAGAGGAGGAGGGAGAGGGGAAGGAGAGGGTGGCCGAGCCACTAAGAGGGGAGAGGAGGAGGTTGGCGGCCAAGAGAGGGAAAGAGAAAGAGGGTGGCTGAATTTTGCCTAGGGGGAAGAGAGAGGTATTGGGGAAATTCAAATTTTGAATTCAAAGTTTCAATTTTTCATTCTTCTCTACATTACTCTTCATAACATGGCTATATATAGCCTACACCACTCAATCTCCACCCTTGATAATAAAATAAACTTATGATGGTTATATGCACCCATCATAAGAGAAATAAAACAGTACTTACATGAAATAAAATACTAGATGGTTATAATCACCCATCATACATGAATTATACTACATTAATTACATGCATAAAATAAAATTGCTTAAAATAAAAATTGCTAAAAATAATAATTGATAAAATATATAATTATAATTATTTAATTTATAATTATATATTTTATTTGATGACGACGGCGGATGACAAGCAAAACATGTAGCGGTGGCGGCGTTGGCTAAGAAACGTCGCGGTAGAGTTTCATCTTCGAGCTTGCGGCATCGATCGTCCCAATCCACGAACACTCTATGACAGGGATCAATCGCCGCATCAACATCATCACAATCAGAGGAGTGGGACTCCATGTTACCCTAGGGGCATTCCCGAAACTTCATGTTTGTCATTGTGGATGCTTCTAGCAGTTACAATGCCATATTCGGATGGCCCCTCAACAGCGCCTGCCGTTGTGCGCCCTCATCATTCCACCAGTGCCAAAAGTTCAACTTCGAGAGAATCCAAGTCCGGGTTCGTGGAGACCCGAAGGTGGCAAGGGAGTGCTATGTCACATTGGTGAACTCCATCTTTTGGCAGGGTTGAGCCGAGGAGATGGATAGGAGGTTGGAGGAAGTGTCCAGGCAGGAAGCCGAAGAAGCAGCCGAAGAGATGGAAGTGGTGGATGAAGAAGTCCATGCCCGGGAGGAGGTGGTGGAAGAAATTATGGTGGAGCTGGCCGAGGTGTTGGTTGTGGAAAGAAAATGAGGATGTAGTTCTTCCACCAGGAAAGGGGGCTGCTAGCTAGTGGGAGGATCAGTCCCGGCTGGAGGCATTGAAAGAGGTGGTGTAGATGGAGGTTCTCACCCGGGAAGACATGGTGGAGAACGTGCACGTCACCGAAGGGATGAGCTAGGAGGACCAGGAAAGGATGCTGGAGTGCATCCAAAAGAACATCGACATCTTCGCATGTAGCCCGACAGATATGTCGGGGATTAATGCAGATATTACATGCCACAGCCTCAACCTGGATCCCAAGGCTCGCCCCATCTGGTAGAAGAAGAGGTCTACCACAAACAAGCCGACCGAGCCCATCCGGGAGGCGGTGGGTAAGCTCCTCAAGGTAGGATTCGTTTAAGAGATCAAGTATCCAGGCTGGGTCTCCAATGTTGTGATGGTTAAAAAAGGGGATGGCCACTGGAGGATGTGTGTAGATTTTTCTCTTTTAAATAAATCATATCCTAAGGATTGTTACCGCTTGCCTCGAATCGACGCGTTGGTTGACTCAGCCGTCAGTTTCTCTCTAATGAGTTTCTTAGATGCATTTTCAGGTTATTATCAAATCAGGATGCACCCACCTGACATAAAAGATGTCTCATTCATCATCAGGGTTGGGTTCTACTGTTATAAAATGATGCCTTCTATGCTGAAAAATGAAGGGGCCACATTTTAAGGATGATGGCCCGGGTCTTCCGGGAGCAAAAGGGGAGCAACCTGGAGGTGTACGTGGACGAACTTAGGATCAAGAGTCGGGATGTTAACTCTCACCTTCGGGACCTGGAAGAGACCTTTAGCACCCTGCAAAAATAAAAAATGAGGCTGAACCTCTTTAAGTGTGTATTCGGGGGCAATCAGGGGTAAGTTAATAGGCCATCTCCTTACTCTCGCAGGTGTAGAGCCCAACACTGATAAGGTAAGGGCAATCATGAAGTTGGAATCATCTCAAAATGCCAAGGAGGTCCAGCGGCTGATGGGGAAGTTAGCAGGGTTGAGCAGGTTCCTCTCTCGGGCAGGAGAGAAGTGCTCCCCCTTCTTCAAGGCACTGAGGGGAAATCAGAAATTCGAATGGTCTAAGGAATGTGAGGAAGCATTCCAAGCCTTAAAAAGACAGCTGCACCAAGCTCCGTTGCTCTAGGGACAAAAGGAAGGGGAAGATCTGTCCTGTACAACCCCGTATCCGGGCGAGCGGGATCCTCCCCAAGTGACGGACTTGGGGCGAGCCATGAGCGGCAACGAGATGCGGCCCCGTGCGTGGGTGCGGAGTTTTTATGCGTGTATGCCTTTGTAAATAAATGTATATATACATATGTAGGGTTAATATTATAATATATTATATATATATATATGTATATATATTATATATTATATATTATGTTATATAAGATATTAGATGGGTGTTGACAGGGGGGGGGGACAAAAGAAAAAGAGGCATGTGGGGGGGAGCAGGCGGGACAGCAGGGGGGGGAAAAAGAAACAAAAAGAAAAAGACAAAAACAAAGTGAAGGAGGAAGAAAGAGAGCAGCAGCTATCGGGTAAGAGGGAGGGAAAAAAGGAAAAGAGCCCTAATGGCTTTCTCCCCCGATCGGCCGCCTGGAGCTCGACGCCAGCTCGACCTCCCTCCTCCTCCTCTCCCGCCGCCGGCAAGCCCGAGCCAAAGCTCGGCCCTCCTCTTCTCTCTCCGCCATGGCCGCCGCCGGCAAGCCCGAGCCAAAGCTCGGCCCTCCTCTTCTCTCTCCGCCATGGCCGCCGCCGGCAAGCCCGATCCCGAGCTCCTCCTCCTCTCCCGCCGCCGGCAAGCCCGAGCCAAAGCTCGGCCCTCCTCTTCTCTCTCCGCCATGGCCGCCGCCGGCAAGCCCGATCCCGAGCTCCTCCTCCTCTCCCGCCGCCGGCAAGCCCGAGCTAGGGCTCGGCCCCTCTCTTTTTCCCGGCCTAAAGCAGCATAGCGGGGCCGAGCTCCTCTCGGCCCCCTCTTCCTGTCGCCACCTCCAGCGGGGCCGAGCTCCTCTCGGCCCCTTCTTCTTCCAGGCCGCCTCCAGCGGGGCCGAGCTCCCCTCGCCCCCCTCTTCCCGTCGTCGCCTCGAGCAAGGCTCGGCCTAAAAAGGGAGCCCGACCGCCGCCATCGCCGCCTCGAGCAAAGCTCGGCCTAAAAGGGAGAACGGCCACCGGCACCGCCGCCAAGCACGCGCCAAGGGTAACGATGTTTCTTCTTGGGCAGGTGAAGCCCTTATTTTGCATATTTGCGTGGAAGCCCCTCTCCACCAATGGGTGGGGGAAGGGAGCTCTCCAACGGGTTGACGTGTACGTCCCCGCTATTATTTGCATCTAGTATCCGGAAGTGTGAGTACGGATTTAGGCATGTTGTGTGAAGCCCATTCGGACGTACGAGCCGAATTGGTGATGTGCTGTGTGAAGCCCATTCGGACGTACGAGCCGAATTGGTGATGTGCTGTGTGAAGCCCATTCGGACGTACGAGCCGAATTGATGATGTTCTGTGTGAAGCCCGTCTGGACGTATGAGCCGGATCGGTGATGTTCTGGGGTTCCCGGAGAAGACTCTGAGGAATTTAGATATTGTCTATTTGCAGGGAATGCGCACCGTAGCCCCGAAAAAGGGGTGTACGAAATATGTTTGGCCCGCTTATGTTAGCCGACTGTCGTTCAGCTGGCAGTCGTTCGTCGAGACGTTGGCGTACATGTGTTGCAGTACCAGGCGGGGAATAGCGGGCTTAAGCCCGAGCTTGTGCCGGCCCTCAAAGGCCTTCTTTTATTTATATTGCCGGCCTGCGTGCCGATGTACGGAATTCATATTCCTGTAATAATTTATAACCTGTGATGCTCTGTGAATGTCTGATTTACCTTTTCTGCTTTGGGCGAGCGGTGTGCTCGTGAACCGCTCGTCCCGTGGGAGCCCCGAGGTTTATGCCGGGAAGCCCCTGTTGACCTGTTGATAGCCTTTTAAGGCAGCGGAGTCGCGCTGTCTGCAGCCCAGTTGGGCAGCGAGTTGTAGAATTGCTCGGCGATGTTGCGCCTTTAGTAGCGCGGGTGAGGAATATTTTGTATTGACCCAAGGAGACACATCTGGATAGGAGAGAGTTGGTCTTGAGACCCTCCTTAGATGTTCCGGTCGGCCAAAAGTGCCCTCCGAAGGTGTCTTAGCTCAGCCTTTGGCTTGGGAGGGGAAGAGTTCGTTAGTCTTCCGGGTATGCGGTGGGTCCTCCACGCTGAGACCTTGGGTCTGTCCCTTACGTTCCTAGTCTAGGGCCTAGATCGTTCATTTGAGTGTAGTAGGTGTGTGGTCACCCCTCTTTTGGGACCCCGAACTCCACAGAAGCCAATTTTGGCTTCGGTCATTTTTGGCTTCAACAGTTATGGTGCGGTGAGCGTGGAGAGTGGCCAGCACAGAAAAACTCAGTTGAACGTCGTGGCTATAGAAGAGGAACTAAGTGACGACCAGGGTCATGTGATGAAAGGAGTCCCCTCCCACCCCTCAGGGTCACTCCTGACGGTCTCGATGTTTTATCCCAAATGTTTTCCCTGTTCGTGCTTTAAAGTGCCAGAAGGAGATAATATCATTTTCCTCCCAGTGAGGGTGTGCTAGCAGGTCCCCATAGATCAGCATGAACCAAATCTAGTGGACCTAGAGTAGGCAGTTTGGGGGAAGGGCAGGAGATGAGTTTTTCCTCCCGCGCACGTTTCACACATTGGAGTGGTGACGGTGAGACTTAGCATTCCTCCAACATGTTTCACATCTTGGACGAGTTTAAGGAAGGAGAAATTAAGATGGCCAAGCCGATGATTTCATAGGAAGGTAGTGGGAGTTGGGCAATTCTGAGTGCTGGATAGAACAATAGATCCTTATGAGGAGCTTTTTGTGGCATCACTTGATACCCGACCAACCATTGATTCTGGGGCCAGTTCTCCGGATAATTTTTCTGTAGCCTTCATAAAGGAGCAGCCAGGAGAGTCATTCGGAAATCGACATACCAAGTGGTATTGATTTTTTGTTCAAGTTTTGATCTGCAGTCTCTTGCACCATGTGCATCAATGAAAGCATTTAGCAGCATCGCAGTTGTTCTTTTTGCACATCGTACAAAATAGAGGTTCTTCTTCGACATCAAGAAATGGAAGTCAATCATCCGGGAGACCTGGAAGGAAATCAATGTCACCGACTAGCTTGAGAAGTATTGGTTCGTCACATAGTCATGATAGGGACCAATTCAGCTCTTAGTGTGATGGATCAACACAAAACACCTCAGAATATGTTCAGACCACTTATTTCTAGTGTTCCCGCAACAAATTTTCGGCCCATTTTCTCGAGGAACTCTTCTCTTACAACTAGTAGCAATGCAAGCTCAGAACAAGGTGTTATTAATGTTGCATTTGATGTGGAAGGCAGAGAACTTGAATCAACAGAACAACTTATTGGATGGGAAAGGGCTGAAGGTGAGACCCATGAGTAAGTATTTCTATTTGACAGAGCAGATGAGATTATCAAAGATGCTAGTCATGAGGCACTCTGTAGAAACCCTAAAAGACTTGAGGAGGACTTTGGTGAAATTTCGTCAAAGAAATTTGATTCGGAAGATATCCAGAAATCCCATGGTTCACATTGGTATAGAAACTAATACAACTCTCGATTCAGCACATTTTACTGACAGTGATTGTGATGTTGATGGCCACAAATTGATGAGATTTTGCTCCAAATGCTCTAGAAAATTTAAGATTCGGTATGTGACTGAAATTACAAATCTAAGTTAGGAATGCATTGAAGAAGATAAGACTTGTACTGCAGAAATAGATCTGACTTGTGTCTTTGACTAAAATTGTTGGGTCTCAAATGGACGCCATAGCGTGTGCGTTAGGAAAAGGACTGCTCAATATTGATGCGCCTGAGTTTAATGAGGGTAATGATAAAATTATGCTTCATCAGCATGACAGGAACATCATATCAGAGTCTAATTCCTTACTGAACATCTGCTCTACACAACTGTTGAATCAAATGGAGTTTGAGAGTTTCGATCTGAATCTGGACAGAAATAAGAAAATGAATAATACACAACTGTTGAATCATGCTGTTAATTCCAGTTTAATAGTTGATATTGATGGAGGAGCGGGTGTCTCGATTCTTCTGATGCAGAGAAGTAGCAGTACTAAGTGGCCCATTTTACAAGGAATCACTGTGTCTACTACAGATTTTCTCTGTTCCGAGCTTTCTTATTCGAGAGATGATGCTTATAGAAGAAGCAGTGGAAGAGATAGTCTTTTAACTTCTTCTTCAGTTGATCTAGTAGGATCTTGCATGCAGACAGAAAATTCCCTTCAGTGCTTTTCTGATATTTACAATATGAGGGATGCTGTTCTAAAATATGAGGAATGCCCCTGATAGTGAAGAAACAAGTAGTAGTTATACAAAAATTTTAGGACATGACAGAGAAATACTAGTTGCCACTGAAGAAGATGTCGACACTTTGGAGGGATCAAATGTTAATATATCTTCACCTTCAAGGACAGTCTTTTCTGATATTTACATAATATCAGAAGGGACTGATACTCTCAAGGCAACACTCGGTTCTGAAAGTGAACAAATTTTGGAACGACAAGGAAATCATGATTTACCTTGCCCTTGGGCACCCGAAATTATGTGCGGCGAAGACTGTGTCATCCATTCATGCTGATGGACATAATAATGGAACCAATGCCCAAAGTGTGGGTGTAAGAAATAATATTAGTGGTTGCTAAGAAATGGAGGATGATTATACTAGGTTGGACTGTAATTCTCAATAGGATAATGTTGATGAAACTACCAAATATTCTTCCTCACTAAAAATTTAATTACTGCGAAGCTTCAGTGCTTTTGAGGACTGCCAACCTGAGTTATAGGGTCACATTGTCCAGATTATCTTGAACAGTCCAATAGTGATACTGTCCCCCAATCAATGTGTGACATATCCTTGTCTACCCCAGAACCAATTATTGTTGTCCAAGAACATGGAAACCACGATAATGCTTTCAAAAAATGTGCCTTGGGGAGAACATCATATGATTGACCCTAGTTCCCAAGAGGGTGGACGTAGCGGGTAGAGGTAGCTCGTGTCGGATTTTGGCTTGGTTGACTCTGTCAACAGTCCTTTTGAGTTATTTGATTACCTTTATTTTTGCTTATAGTTGGTTTGGAGAGGAGACCCCCGAGAAGACCCGCTGACCAGGCTCTTATCAAACTGGCAGGGCTGTAGGCTCACTCGGGGGTTGGAGTTGGTTTGGAGAGGAGACCCCCAGGTAGACCCGCTGCGCAGGCTCCCATCTAGCTGGCAGGTCCGTAGGCTCGCCTGTGGGGGATAGGTTTGGTTCGATCGTCATCGGCACCCCGAGCTCGGCTCGGCCCCAGGTAGACCCGCTGCGCAGGCTCCCATCTAGCTGGCAGGTCCGTAGGCTCGCCTGTGGGGGATAGGTTTGGTTCGATCGTCATCGGCACCCCGAGCTCGGCTCGGCCCCAGGTAGACCCGCTGCGCAGGCTCCCATCTAGCTGGCAGGTCCGTAGGCTCGCCTGTGGGGGATAGGATTGGTTTGATCGTCATCGGCACCCCGAGCTCGGCTCGGCCCCAGGTAGACCCGCTGCGCAGGCTCCCATCTAGCTGGCAGGTCCGTAGGCTCGCCTGTGGGGGATAGGTTTGGTTCGATCGTCATCGGCACCCCGAGCTCGGCTCGGCCCCAGGTAGACCCGCTGCGCAGGCTCCCATCTAGCTGGCAGGTCCGTAGGCTCGCCTGTGGGGGATAGGTTTGGTTCGATCGTCATCGGCACCCCGAGCTCGGCTCGGCCCCAGGTAGACCCGCTGCGCAGGCTCCCATCTAGCTGGCAGGTCCGTAGGCTCGCCTGTGGGGGATAGGATTGGTTTGATCGTCATCGGCACCCCGAGCTCGGCTCGGCCCCAGGTAGACCCGCTGCGCAGGCTCCCATCTAGCTGGCAGGTCCGTAGGCTCGCCTGTGGGGGATAGGTTTGGTTCGATCGTCATCGGCACCCCGAGCCGGGCTCGGCCCCAGGTAGACCCGCTGCGCAGGCTCCCATCAAGCTGGCAGGTCCGAAGGCTCGCCTGTGGGGGAAAGGTTGGCTTTTGAGATGTTCTGGTTTAGCCGCTTCTACGACACCCCGAGCCGGGCTCGGCCCCAGGTAGACCCGCTGCGCAGGCTCCCATCAAGCTGGCAGGTCCGAAGGCTCGCCTGTGGGGAAAAGGTTGGCTTTTGAGATGTTCTGGTTTAGCCGCTTCTACGACACCCCGAGCCGGGCTCGGCCCCAGGTAGACCCGCTGCGCAGGCTCCCATCAAGCTGGTAGGTCCGAAGGCTCGCCTGTGGGGGAAAGGTTGGCTTTTGAGATGTTCTGGTTTAGCCGCTTCTACGACACCCCGAGCCGGGCTCGGCCCCAGGTAGACCCGCTGCGCAGGCTCCCATCAAGCTGGCAGGTCCGAAGGCTCGCTTGTGGGGGAAAGGTTGGCTTTTGAGATGCTTCGGTTTAGCTACTTCATCGACGCCTCGAGCCGGGCTCGGCCCCAGGTATACTTATTGTAAGTAAGGGTATAAGGGCAGTTCGGTAGCAGGAAGCGTTACAAGTATCAAGTGTTTCAAAATGATCAAAAGGTGCGCAAAGAGATTAGTATCCTAAGGGCAATTTTCAGATTCTCTCAAAATTTTTCTTTGGGTCGGCTCCCACTTGCCGGATACCTGGGATTGGACATTTCTTTCCGAGCTTGTACCAACCTCGAAAAGAGCGGGGATTGTGTACAACCCCGTATCCGGGCGAGCGGGATCCTCCCCAAGTGACGGACTTGGGGCGAGCCATGAGCGGCAACGAGATGCGGCCCCGTGCGTGGGTGCGGAGTTTTTATGCGTGTATGCCTTTGTAAATAAATGTATATATACATATGTAGGGTTAATATTATAATATATTATATATATATATATATGTATATATATTATATATTATATATTATGTTATATAAGATATTAGATGGGTGTTGACAGGGGGGGGGACAAAAGAAAAAGAGGCATGTGGGGGGGAGCAGGCGGGACAGCACGGGGGGGGGGGGAAAGAAACAAAAAGAAAAAGACAAAAACAAAGTGAAGGAGGAAGAAAGAGAGCAGCAGCTATCGGGTAAGAGGGAGGGAAAAAAGGAAAAGAGCCCTAATGGCTTTCTCCCCCGATCGGCCGCCTGGAGCTCGACGCCAGCTCGACCTCCCTCCTCCTCCTCTCCCGCCACCGGCAAGCCCGAGCCAAAGCTCGGCCCTCCTCTTCTCTCTCCGCCATGGCCGCCGCCAGCAAGCCCGAGCCAAAGCTCGGCCCTCCTCTTCTCTCTCCGCCATGGCCGCCGCCGGCAAGCCCGATCCCGAGCTCCTCCTCCTCTCCCGCCGCCGGCAAGCCCGAGCCAAAGCTCGGCCCTCCTCTTCTCTCTCCGCCATGGCCGCCGCCGGCAAGCCCGATCCCGAGCTCCTCCTCCTCTCCCGCCGCCGGCAAGCCCGAGCTAGGGCTCGGCCCCTCTCTTTTTCCCGGCCTAAAGCAGCATAGCGGGGCCGAGCTCCTCTCGGCCCCCTCTTCCTGTCGCCACCTCCAGCGGGGCCGAGCTCCTCTCGGCCCCTTCTTCTTCCAGGCCGCCTCCAGCGGGGCCGAGCTCCCCTCGGCCCCCTCTTCCCGTCGTCGCCTCGAGCAAGGCTCGGCCTAAAAAGGGAGCCCGACCACCGCCATCGCCGCCTCGAGCAAAGCTCGGCCTAAAAGGGAGAACGGCCACCGGCACCGCCGCCAAGCACGCGCCAAGGGTAACGATGTTTCTTCTTGGGCAGGTGAAGCCCTTATTTTGCATATTTGCGTGGAAGCCCCTCTCCACCAATGGGTGGGGGAAGGGAGCTCTCCAACGGGTTGACGTGTACGTCCCCGCTATTATTTGCATCTAGTATCCGGAAGTGTGAGTACGGATTTAGGCATGTTGTGTGAAGCCCATTCGGACGTACGAGCCGAATTGGTGATGTGCTGTGTGAAGCCCATTCGGACGTACGAGCCGAATTGGTGATGTGCTGTGTGAAGCCCATTCGGACGTACGAGCCGAATTGGTGATGTTCTGTGTGAAGCCCGTCTGGACGTATGAGCCGGATCGGTGATGTTCTGGGGTTCCCGGAGAAGACTCCGAGGAATTTAGATATTGTCTATTTGCAGGGAATGCGCACCGTAGCCCCGAAAAAGGGGTGTACGAAATATGTTTGGCCCGCTTATGTTAGCCGACTGTCGTTCAGCTGGCAGTCGTTCGTCGAGACGTTGGCGTACAGGTGTTGCAGTACCAGGCGGGGAATAGCGGGCTTAAGCCCGAGCTTGTGCCGGCCCTCAAAGGCCTTCTTTTATTTATATTGCCGGCCTGCGTGCCGATGTACGGAATTCATATTCCTGTAATAATTTATAACCTGTGATGCTCTGTGAATGTCTGATTTACCTTTTCTGCTTTGGGCGAGCGGTGTGCTCGTGAACCGCTCGTCCCGTGGGAGCCCCGAGGTTTATGCCGGGAAGCCCCTGTTGACCTGTTGATAGCCTTTTAAGGCAGCGGAGTCGCGCTGTCTGCAGCCCAGTTGGGCAGCGAGTTGTAGAATTGCTCGGCGATGTTGCGCCTTTAGTAGCGCGGGTGAGGAATATTTTGTATTGACCCAAGGAGACACATCTGGATAGGAGAGAGTTGGTCTTGAGACCCTCCTTAGATGTTCCGGTCGGCCAAAAGTGCCCTCCGAAGGTGTCTTAGCTCAGCCTTTGGCTTGGGAGGGGAAGAGTTCGTTAGTCTTCCGGGTATGCGGTGGGTCCTCCACGCTGAGACCTTGGGTCTGTCCCTTACGTTCCTAGTCTAGGGCCTAGATCGTTCATTTGAGTGTAGTAGGTGTGCGGTCACCCCTCTTTTGGGACCCCGAACTCCACAGAAGCCAATTTTGGCTTCGGTCATTTTTGGCTTCAACATGTCCCTGTACCCTAGGGTTGGTGTCAAGGCCCTGAGCTCTGTCCTGGTCTGAGAAGAGGGTAAGAAGCAACTACCCATCTATTACGTGAGCAGGGTCTTGAGGAAGGCGGAGCTCCGATACCTGATTGTAGAAAAGTTGGCTTTTGCACTAGTTATCTTTTCCTGGAGGATCCGTCCGTATTTCTAGGCACACTCGATCTGAGTGGTGACTGACCATCCCCTCTGCAACATCTTTGAGGGGGTGGAACACTCGGGGAGGTTGGAAAAGTTGTCGGTAGAGTTGAGTGAGTTTGACATCTCCTTTGTCCCTCGCCTATCGATAAAGGCTAAAGCAATTATCGACTTCCTCGCTGAATATGTGGTTGAAGTAGCGGAGGCCGAGCTCACTCACACAATTCCTTTGAGGGTGAAGGTGGATGGCGTGTCTGGGAGTCATTCCTTGGGGTTAGGAGTGATCCTGGAGAACCCCTAGGGAACGAAGATCAAGCAAACAGTGGTTATTCACTTCCCTATTACCAACAACTAAGTTGTGTACGAAGTAGTGAGAGCAGTCTTATGTCTGGACAAGGAGTTGGGGGTGCAGGATGTGGAGGTGCTCATAGACTCCATGGTGGTGGCCTCCCAGATCAATGGGGAGTTTTAGGCCAGGGATCCTACTCTCCAATTATACTTAGCCAAATTAAGGAAGTTATCGGCATGTTCAAAACATTCTCCATTCGATACATGCTGCGAGAGAAAAAATGAGCAGGTGGATCAGTTTTCCAAGCACGGACCCCAAGTGGGGGTAACATCACCGACTTGTTCCGCCCTTCCATCAAAGAGGGAGAGCTGATGGAGGTAGACCAATGCCCCTCGTGGATGGATCCTTTTGCAACCTTCCTATCCATAGGGGAGTCCCCGGAGGGTGTGGATAAAAAGCGATTCAAGAACAAGTCAACATACTACCTCATGCGTGACAGACAATTGTTTAGAAAGACCCTCCAAGGGTTGCTGGAATGTTGCGTAGCGAAGGCAGAAGTTCAGAGGATTTTGGAAGAATTCCATTCCAGAGAGTGCGGGAGCAACTCAGGAAGTAGAACATTGGAAGGAAGGATAGGTTGCAAGGATATTTCTGGCTGACCCTGGGTCAAGATTCCGCCGAGTTCATGAATAAGTGTCACACGTGTCAATTATTTGCCACACTTCAACTGCTGCCATCTCAGAGACTAAGGAGCATCCTTGCGCCCTGGCCCTTTGCTATCTGGGGAATACACTTGGTAGGGCCCTTCACTCCGACTAGTGGGCAGAGGAGATTCTTGCTATTCATGATTGATTTTTTTTTATAAGTGGATGGAGGTGAGGCACTGACAAAGGTGACATCCCAGGTAATCAAAAACTTTGTATGGGGGGAGATCATTTGACGATATGGTTTGCCTCAGGCTATTGTCATGGAAAATTGGTCGCAGTTTGCTAGTGCCGAGTTTATCAACTTTTGTGGCCAACTTATGATTGATCTCAGGTTTGGGTCGGTCCATCACCCCAGGAGCAATGGGCAGGTGGAGGCACCAAACAAGATCAATGTGAAACTCTTGAAGAAGAAAGTGGAGAACTTGGAGGGGAGTTATGTAGAGGAGCTCCCTTTGGTCCTATGGGCCCTAAGGACCACTCCCAACATAGCCACGGGGGAGACCGCCTTCAGGCTCTCTAATGGTTGTGAAGAAGTGCTCCCCATAGAGTCCGAGGTCTGGACACCTCAGGTAGTTGAGGCAGAGGAAGGCGAGAAGAGTTGCTAGCCTAGAATGAGGATGAGTTATGGATCTTCCTGGATATGGTAGAGGAGTTGCGTTATCTATCTGCCATCCAATAGGAATAGGTCAAATGAAGGATGACCATGTACTTTGACAAGCATGTACAGATTAGACAGTTCGCGAAAGGGGACTTGGTCTTGAAAAAGGTGGATACAGCAGGGAGATCAGTTGTCGTGGGAAAGCTCAACCCTAACTAGGAGGGTCCATACATTGTAAAAGAAGCATTGATGTCAGGAGGATATTGCTTCCGGAATCTCGAGGGCGAGACCCTAAGTCACACCTGGAGTGGTGATGAATTGAAGTGTTTCTACCCATGAGTCATGTACGTACATCCCTTTTGTAAATATGAAATCTCTTGATCTTTCAGCTCTCCTTGGGATAAAATTTGTGACAGGCCATGTTCATAATGAAGACCCCGAGTAGATCTCGCTGCTAGGTTCTCACCTAGCTGACATGGATGGATATCACTCAAGAGAGTTTACTAGGACACAGAGCAGATCTTGCTGTCAGGCCCTTACCAAGCTAGTAGGTCTGGATGACACTCGAGAGAGTCTACCCGAACCCTGAGCAGATCTCATTATTAGGCTCTCACATAGCTGGCAAGGCTAGATGTCACTCGAAAAATTCTACCCGGCCCCCTAGAAGATCCCGCTACCAGGCTCTCACCTAGTTGGTAGGTCTTAATGTCACTCGAGAGAGTCTACCCAGACCCCGAGCAGATCCCGCTGCCAGGCTCTCATCTAGCTGGAAGGGATAGATGTCACTCGATAAGAGTCTACTCGTACCCCGAGTAGATCTCGCTGTCAGGATTTCATCTAGCTGGCAGGGCTGGATGTCACTCAAGAGTGTCTCCCAGACCTCGAGCAGATCCCGCTGCCAGGCTCCCTCTAGCTAGTAGGGCATGATTTCACTCGAGAGTCTACCCGAACCCCGAGTAGATCCCGCTGCCAGGCTCTCTCCTTGCTGGTAGGGAAAGATATCACTTGAGAGAGTTTACCCAGACCTCGAGCAGATCCCGCTGCTAGGCTCTTACCAAGCTGGCAGGGTTAAAAGTCACTTGAGAGAGTCTACCCGGACCCCGAGCAAATCTCTCTACCAGGATCTCACCTAGATAGCAGGGTTGGATGTCACTCGAGAGAGTTTACTCGGACCCCGAGTAGATCCCACTGTCAGGCTCTCACCAAACTTGTAGGGATAGATGTCACTCGAGAGAGTCTTCCCGGACCCCGAACAAGTGACACTGCCAGGCTCTCACATAGATCGCAGGGCTGGATGTCACTTGAGAGAGTCTACCCGGACCACGAGCAGATCTCGCTACCAGGCTTTCACCTAGCTAGAAGGGTTGGATGTCACTCAAGAGATTCTACCTGGACCCCGAGCAGATCCTACTGTCAGGATCTCACATCCCTAGTAAGGCTGGATGTCACTCGAGAGAGTCTACCGGAACCGCGAGCAGATCCTGTTGCCAGGATCTCACCAAGCTAGCAGGGCTGGATGTCAGTCGAGAGAGTCTACTCAGACCCCGAGTAGATCCTACTATCAGGCTCTTACCCTGCTAGCAGTACTAGATGTCACTCAAGAGAGTCTACCAGACAAGCAGATCCCACATCTAGGCTGTCACCGAGCTTGCAAGGATTGATGTCACTCGAGAGAGTCTACCCGGACCCCAAGCAGATCCAGCTGCCAGGCTCTCACCTAGCTGGCAGGGCTTGATGTCACTCGAGAGAGTCTACCTAGGCCTCGAGCAGATCTCATTGCTAGGCTCTCACCATGCTGGCAGGGCTGGATGTCACTCGAGAGAGTCTACTCAGAACCTAAGCAGATTCCACTGCCAGGCTCTCATCCAGGTGGTAGAGCTGGATATCACTCAAGAGAGTCTACCAAGACCCCGAGTAGATCCCGCTGCCAGGCCCTCACCCAGCTGTCAGGGCTGGATGTAACTCGAGAGAGTCTACCTTGACCCCGAGCAGATCCCGCTGCTAGGCTCCCACTAGCTGGCAGGGCTGGATGTCACTTGAGAGTGTATCTCTTCCGGTTGATGCTCAACATCCACCGTCAGGCTCTCATCTAGCTGATCAGGGGGATAGTATCGCCCGGTGGTGGGGTAGAGAAATATGTTCTATCGATACTCACCTCCCATTGTCAGGCTCTCACCTAGCTGACGAAGCTGTAGGTCCCTCGATAGACAAAGGCCTCTAAAATTTGATCCAAGAATGGTCATTGAGAGAGCATAGCCCTCTCGGCATATCGCGCCTCATAGCCCTCTCGGCTCAATTCTCAGTGTGGCCCTTTCGGCGTAGCTCCCCGTATGGTCCTCCCGGCATGTCTCTCTGTATAGTTCTTGCAGCGTATCGCGAGAACGTGTTGTGAGTAGTGCTGGGGTCATCACCTAAGAACCTAAGGCATACGCAAGTGCGTGAAAGAATGCACACATCACTACGGGAAGGAGGAAAAAAAGAAATCAATCAAAGAAATTAAGAATAAACACAGAGCTGGCCCAAAAAAGGTCTTATATATATGAAAAAGAAGAGTGTTGTTACACATGGGTCTCGCCCATTATATGTGTAAAAAACATATACAAGTACAAAGCAAAAAGGGTTCTCGGAAAGCCTTCAGGATGAATCACTGGTCTTCTCGGCGAGGGACTTCAATCCCATGATCATGTCCCAATCAGCCTCGCCCTGCTAGTCATCATCACCCGCGGGAACTTCGATGGGAGTGAGTAGCCACGACATAACACTGCGCGCCGTGATCCTTTCACCCTTCTCGTTCAGTAACCTAGCACCCCACAACACCTCGATGGTTCTTGGATGCCCCTGTTGGAACCCTATTACTGATTTGGGATAGAATCACTATTGTTTATTTAGGATGATTAGTTTGACCCAATGTGTATAGTCTAGGGTCATAGTTTTATTTCCAGGGTTGCTCCTTCTAAAGAATTCCAGAGAAGTGCAGTTCGACGAATGCAGAATTCTGTTCGACGAAAGATGAGCTATGTTCGACGAACACCGAGCTCAGTTCAACAAACTTAGAATTCTAACTATGACTTTAGCTCGATGAACTCTGGGCTCAGTTCGATGAACGCTGATCACAACTCAGTAGCTCAGCTCGACGAACTCCAGGCGCAGTTCGATGAACTCCAGGCTCAGTTCGACGATCTCCAGGCGCAGTTCGATAAATTTCTTGCAGTGTTCATTGTTCAGGCAATTTTAAATTCTGAAGGCAGAAAGATTTGCTTAAAGGCTTAATCTCAGGCAGTTACACTCTAATATTTAATTCTAAATATTCTTAATGAATATAGCTGTTTAAGGTAACATTAAATATGGTTTTATCTCAGAGTTTAATTCTAATTAATTCCCAAGGGCAATTACAATTCTTAGAGATTCTTCAGACATTTCAGAATGGATTTAATTCAAATGTTTGAATTTTCCTCAGAGATTATATATTCAGATGTTTTCTTCTTTAGGGGGTTACACACTTATACATACGAATTTATTGACTTATTTTAGTTATTGACTTAGAGTCTTCTTGATCAACAAATATTCATCAGATTTGCTTCAGTCTCTGCTAGTGCGAAGTTTTCATCAGTCAAATATAAGAAGGCCTACACCCTAAAGAAAAGCCTCCCCTCCTGATATAAAATCTCTACTCAAATAAGGGGGAGCTTTTTTGCTTCATCATCTACTAAGTCTTCTCAGAGACTCTTGACAGAGAAGACTACAGGTTTTTGACTTAAAGACTTCTTAATAAGTTTGCATTATGACAGGCAAGGTTTAGGTTATACATGAACTCTATTGATGAAGATATCTATAATTCCATTTTGACAAGTCCTCCTCTACCACTAGCAACAACAAGCACCAGTGTTGTACCTCCACCAGAATGGACAGAGGCTCAGAAGAAAGCAATGATTACTAATGCAAAGGCTATGAATATTTTAGCCCAAACAATGTCTGATGACATTTTTCAGAAGGTTGCTGAATGCCCATCAGCTAAAGCTATCTGGGACTCCCTCAATGCAATGGTAGCTAGATCAGCTGATGAAATAAAGGACAGAAGATCTCACTTGATTTCTCAATATGAGAATTTCAAAAAGGGTGAAAGTGAATCAATTGCGGATATGTACACAAGGCTCAATCTCATAATTAATGAGCTAAAAGCTTTGGAAAAAAACATCACATTGACAGAGCTCAATGATAAAAATCTCATGTTTTCCCTAGCACATGGGATTTTAGAATCTGGCCAAGTAGAGAAGCCATAAGTGTGAATGAAATCACAACTGAGACTTTGTTGGGCAAACTCAAATCTTATAAGAAGCTCATCAAAATAAGGGAAGCTGAACAAAGGACTTGTTGGGTACATTGGAAAATGTGTACCTGATTTGAAGAAGCCCAACTTAGCTCAATGATATACATCAAGGTGTATTTGATGTTGTTTTGAGTTGACATGTGCAGGTGAAGAAGTATTAAAGAATGCAGAAAAATATTCTAAGTCCACATGTCGACACCTGAAGAAATTGTGTCGACACTTCAGAATATTTGTGTCGACACTTCAGAATATCAGTGTCGACACAAAGAAAGATAGTCGACCACATTTATGTCGACACTGGGAAGCAGTGTCGACACATAAAGAAAATCGTCGACCTCAGCACTGGGAAGCAGTGTCGACACAGTGAAAGATAGTCGACACCCAGAGAAAGTTGTCGACTAGTAAAAGATAGTTGACCAGAGAAAAATAGTCGACTAGTGGAAGATAGTCAACTAGTGAAAGATAGTCGACCAGAGAAAGATAGTCGACTCATAGAAGAAGATAGTCGACCTCAACTATGTCGACACTGGTTGGATGTGTCGACACCTTGAGATTGAGTCGACACATATTGGCAGAAGTCGACTATGCTTGTGTCGACACCAGAAGACTGAGTCGACACATTTTGGCAGAATTGAAGATTGCTGTGTCGACACCTGAAGGCTGAGTCGACACATACTGAGTTCTGAATCTACAACAACTGTGTCGACACACAGGACTTGTGTCGACACACTGCAGAGTCTAGACCAAGTTATTTTCTGAAGAAGCTGTGTCGACTTAAAGGTAACTTAATCGACATCATCAAAGACTGTGTCAACACCAAAGTCACTTGTGTCGACACAGATAGACAGATTGGTCTCGACACTTTCTAACAGACTGTCTCGACATTTTGCTGTCCAAGGCTAAGGAACAGGAACTGTTTGAAGACTTGACAGCTGTGGGTTGCCACCGTTTAACTGAAGCTGTCAGACCTGTCAGAAAACAGTTAGAAACCGGATCAGCCGGTTACCATGAAGAAAGTCTATAAATAGACACATTCAGAAGGAAATTAAAGCTAAGAAAAATAACTGAAGAAGATCTAAGAAGAAGAAACAGAAGGATTACGATCCTGTTGTAGTTTCAATTCAAGAAAGTGCTAAGCTCTAAAGAAGATCTTCATCAGAAGATCTAAGAAGAAGAAGTCTGAAGTATCAGAAAAGGTGTTGGATAGAGAGGGATCCAGTCATCTTGAAGAAGAAGAAGGAAGCCATCTGTGGTTTCTCAAGAAGCTGTTTGGAAATCAACTCAACTAAGTTCAGATTCAAGAAGCTTTGAAGAAAGCTCAGATTCAGTTGATTTCATCAGCTGATCAAGAAGTGTCTTGTCCTCTTCTCTCTCAACAAAGACAAGACATTAAAATATCTTTTCTAAATTTCTGTAGGATCTGTTTACACAGATCTGAGTTGTAAGCCTGTGTTATAAAGGCTGAGTGTAGGAGAGGTGATCTCTGAGTGGTAGGGCTATTTGCCTGAGTGTAGGAGAAGGTTATTCTCTGAGTGGTAGGCCTTGAGGCAAGGCTGAGGTAGGGCTGTTGAGCCTGAGTTGTAGGAACCTATCCAGGTTCTGAGCTGTAGGATCTGAGGATCTGAGAATAGTGGAAGTTTGGCTGAATCTAGCATACTGCTAGATAGGTGAAGGGGGAAAGTGGATGTACCCAGACCTTGGGGAACCACTATAAAACATTGTGCAATCTGTGATGCTTAGTTGTCTGTGAATGCTGTGCTAGATGTTTTAATTTGTAATTGAATTCTGCCTAGAAGTATAAACAAGAAATTAGAACCTATTCACCCCCCTCTAGGTGTTTAGGTTATCTTGAAAGTAAAACTATCAAGTGGTATCAGAGGGAGGTTCCTCAAAAAGGACTTAACAGTCTGAGATAGATCTGAAAGGCAGAATCAAGATTCAAAAAGATAAGTTCTGGTGAGATTCATAAGGGGCTAGGGTCTATGCAATTATCCATATGCAAGAAAGAAATTTTTGGAATTTGGAAAGAAAGAGTCAGACTGTTTATGGAGGCATCTGACCCAAGGATTTACATCACAGTACAGGAAGGCCCTTCATTCCAATGAAGGTATCAGTTCTTGATGCAAATATCCAAACTCCAAAGAGTTATTCAGAAATGACCAAGGATGAAATCATCTTGGCAACCATGGATAAAAGAGCTCAGAACATTATTGTTAGTGCCATAGATGATTCAACATTTCAGAATCTGATTCACTGCAAGACCTCCAAAGAGATGTGGGACACATTGATTGTCTACATGGAGGGATCTGAAGAAGTAAGGCAGGACAGGAAATCTATGCTCAATCAGGAGTATGAAAGTTTTAGACAAGGAAAATCTGATAGCATAACTGAATGCTACAAGAAATTCTATAGAATTGTGAATGAGCTTATGTCCTATGGAAGAGTCTTCAGTACTTATGAACTGAATGACAAATTCTTGAGATCCTTAACAAAGGATTGGGACACAAAGATCTGTTCCACAAGAGAAGTGGCTAAATTGGCAGAGATATCTCCTCCCACCTTGTTTGGAAAGTTGCTATCCTATGAAATGCAACTTATGGTAAGGAAGGAGGAGGAAAAGAATTCAAGAGGAGAGCATAGAGAAAAGACTGTGGCATTCAATGCAGAAGCCACTAGAAAGAATAGGAGGAAATCACCATCTCCTCCTAAGGAAGTTGCAGAAGATAGTTCTGAAAATTCAGATAAGGGTTCAGAAAGCTGTGATTCAGATGCAGATTTTGCTGCATTCACAAGGCAATTCCAGAGGTTCTTGAAAAAGAAGCAATGGAAGTCTAGGCCTTCCACATCACAGCAAGTTGATGACTATTATCAGAAGAAAAGATCATCAAGGAAAGAGAAGAGCAGATCAAAGCCCAGCAAAGCCACTACTTCAAAGATTGTCTGCTATTGTTGCAATAGGCCTGGACATGTAGTGGCTGACTGTCCTGATAAGAGAAAGGAGTCTTCAGACAAGAAGAAGACTCATCAGAAAGGAAAGAAGGAGAAATCCTTTGTTGCAAAGAAAGATAAGAGTCTAACAGAGCAGTCAACTTCAGAGTCAGAATCTGAAGCTGAAGCATATATTGGATTATATGCTGCATCTGAAGAAGAGGAGTTTCTGCAGTTGCTAGACTCCATCAATGAACAAAAGGATCATCAGTGTATGGGGCTGATGGTAGGATCAGAAGAGGACATATGCCAGAATCAGTCTGGTCCTAATAAGGTACAATGTCCTTCTATTACATCTGTTTGTTGTACAAGTGAAGAATCAGCTACATCTGCATCAAGTGATGTAGATGCATCTTAATCTGAAGGAGATGTCTATCAATTGATAGACAAGTATAGGGACTTGTTGCAGGCCCTTAAGAAAAGCAAGAACCTGGTTAAATCTCAGGCTCAGGAAATTGCTGAACTAAGGGTTGCTACAACTGAGTTAGAGAAAGTTATTGATCAAAAATTAAATGAAATTGCCAAGCTGAAGAATATAACTATTATTCAGATGGGCACAATTAACTATACTAATGATCAAGTGAAGAGTCTGGAGGCCAGACTTAGAATTGAAAGGGAGTTAGTGGCTAGTTACTCTAAGCCAAAATCTGTCTTACCCTTAATAGATGAATTTGTCACTCAAAAGGGTAAGGCTGGATTAGGATTTAAAGGTAACTCCAGGGCTGGCAGATTCAAGAGGAAAGGCAAAGCTCCTGTTCAGCCACTAAACCTTTCAGTCCCCATAAAGTTTAGTAAGGTGAAAGTGCCTTCTAACAAATATGATCATGAAGATATTCAAGGTCATATTAATACCAATGTTCTGAAGAACAAGGGTGTAAATGCAAGCAGGCCTACCCATGGTCATAAACCCAATGGTTTTAAGAAATCAGTAGGTGAAGTTGCTGCAGCACCAGCAATGAACAGAAATTCTTCTAACAAGGATGTATCTAGATCTAGATACAATAAGTTTGAATGTTGGTGCTGTGGCAAGAGAGGCCATTTTGCACTAGACTGCTGGTATAACCCAAGTGTTATAAAGAACAATAGTCTACCTGTTAGAAGAGGTTATGGTAGCTTTATTAATGCTAACCTGAACCAAGGACCCACGACTTACTTGGGTTCTAAGGGTAAGTAATTTTGTGTTGCAGGTGAATCCAAGTAACCATGCCCCTATATGGTACTTGGATAGTGGTTGTTCCAGGCACATGACTAGAACAAAGGGGCTGTTGAAGGAGTATTCATCTGTCAAAGATGGACCTAAAGTGATCTTTGGTGGATCTGAAAAAGGAGTCATCAAAGGGTTTGGTAACATTTCTTCTAACCTAATTACTATCACTCAAGTGGCTTATGTAAAAGGTTTGAAACATAATCTAATAAGCATAAGCCAGCTAAGTGATTTAGGATATGACATTTCATTTGTTAAAGATGGATGTCATATCAAAAGGTCAAGTGATCAAAAGATCATATTGACTGGGTATAGGAAGAGAAATGTATATTATCTTAATTTTGAATGTGAGAATAAGGCTTCTCCCATCTGTCTTGTAGCTGATGACAATGCTTCTCATTGTGTTAAGTGGCACAAGAGATTGGCTCATCTAAACTACAAGACAATTGGCCAACTCTTTAGCAAAGAGTTAGTGAGGAATGGACCTCAAGTTAAGTGTATAAAGGAAGGGATATGCTCAGCTTGTCAAAAGGGCAAGCAGACAAAATCCTCCTTTCAAAGCCTTGAAAACAAGGATTCTGTGAGGTGCTTATACCTCTTGCATATGGATCTTTTTGGTCCTATGCCAGTTCACAGTCTAGGTAGGAAAGTCTACACTTTTGTGATTGTAGATGACTATTCAAGATTTACATGGGTGTTCTTTCTGAGACAAAAATCTGAAACCCCAAGTGTATTACTTAATTTTGTAAAGCAAATTCAGAATGAACTAAATAGTACAGTGGTCAAAATCAGAAGTGACCATGGTACTGAGTTTCAATCTGAAAGCATAACAAAATTGTGTAAAGACTTTGGGATTTTCCAAGAGTTCTCCTCACCTAGAACACCTCAGCAAAATGGAATTGCTGAAAGAAAGAATAGAACATTAATTGAAGCAGGCAGAACTCTGTTGAATGACACCTCTCTCCCAGAATATTTTTGGTCTGAGGCTGTTAACACTGCTTGTCATGTAATCAATAGGGCTACTATCACCAAAAGCCACAAAATGACTCCCTATGAGATTGTGAAAGGCAGAAAACCAAATCTATCTTACTTTAGGATCTTTGGTTGCAAGTGTTATATACTTAACAATGGCAAGTCATATTTGACTAAGTTTGCTGCCAAATCCCAGGATGGGATATTTGTTGGTTACAGCACAAATAGTAAGGCCTATAGAGTCTTCAACTTGATTACTCAAGTTGTTGAAGAATCTGTGCATGTTGTGTTTGATGAAATAAGATTAATCAACTGTGAGTTGTCTTGTAGATCAAATGACTCAACAAGTATAAGCAAAAGTATGGACAAGCTCTCCATTACTGAAGTATCAAAGGAAAATGAAGGCTTCTGTCCAGGGGGAGAACAAGACACTATAGAAGCTGATGAAAACCAAGAGATTCAGCTAAATGAAGGAGCTGGAGATGTTCAACCAGAAGGGAATCATCCTCTAGCTACAAGACATTTAAGAGATCATCCAGCTGATCAGATAATAGGTGATCCAAGACAGGGGGTGCAAACTAGAAGCAGAAATCAAAACACAGTTCTACATTCAAGTTTCCTGTCACAAATGGAGCCTAAGAAGTTTGAAGAAGCTATCCAAGACCAGCACTTGATTGATGTTATGCAAGAGGAGCTGAATCAATTCAGAAGGTGCAATGTCTGGGAGCTTGTTCCTAAACCAAGAGGCCACAACATAATTGGCACAAAATGGATCTATAGGAACAAACTAGATGAAAGTGGAATAATAGTAAAGAATAAAGCAAGATTGGTTGCAAAAGGATACAGGCAGGAAGAAGGGATTGACTTTGATCAAACCTTTGCTCCAGTAGCAAGGCTGGAGGCAATCAGAATATTCCTTGCCTATACAGCCTGTCAAGACTTCAAAGTATACCAGATGGATGTGAAATCAACATTTTTGAATGGTGATCTTAAAGAAGAAGTATATGTAGAGCAGCCATCAGGTTTTGTAGATCCTCTTAAACCTGATTTTGTTTATAAGCTTAGGAAAGCTCTGTATGGGTTAAAGCAAGCCCCAAGGGCTTGGTATGAAACCCTGTCTACTTTCCTTATTGAGAATAAATTCTCAAGAGGAAAAATTGAAAAAACTCTATTCCTTAGGTAATCCAAAGGCAAGATCATCTTAGTTCAGATCAATGTTGATGACATAATCTTTGGATCTACTGAAAACAACCTTTGTAAAAAGTTTGCCAAACTTATGCAAGGGAAGTTTGAGATGAGCAGTATGGGGGAACTGAAGTTCTTCTTGGGACTCCAAGTAAGACAGACTGATGATGGCTTGTCCATATCCCGGTCTAAGTTCACCAAAGAATTGATTAAGAAATATGGTATGGAGTCATCCTCCACCATGAGAACTCCTATGGGAATAAGTATGCTTATATGCAAAGATGATGCAGGTAAACCTGTTGATGAGACTTTGTATAGAGGAATAGTTGGCTCACTACTATATCTCACTACTAGTAGACTAGATATTATGTATGCTACATGTGTCTGTGCTAGGTACCAAGCCTGCCCTAAAGAATCTCATTATACTGCAGTCAAAAGGATTCTGAGATATCTTAAGGGCACACCTAATCTAGGTCTTTGGTACCCTAGGAATAGAGATTTTCAACTAACAGGCTATTCAGATGCAGATTTTGCAGGATTTAGAGAGGATAGGAAGAGTACTACAGGTACTTGTCAATTCCTGGGAGGAATACTAATATCATGGAGTAGTAAGAAGCAGACCAGTGTGGCAATTTCCACAGCTGAGTCTGAGTATGTTGCTGCTGGAAGCTGCTATGCACAGCTATTATGGATGCAGCATCAGCTTAAGGATTATGGTATTCAAGTAAGTAGAACACCTCTTTTGTGTGATTCTAAGAGTGCAATTTCTATTGCTAATAATCCTGTTTCTCATAGTAGAACTAAGCATATAGAAATAAAATACCATTTTCTTAGAGAACATGTAGAAAAAGATGACATCTCATTGGAATTTGTGAAAACAGATTATCAAATAGCAGATGTGTTTACTAAGCCCCTAGATGAGACCAAATTCAATAAATTCAAAATTGAATTAGGTATGTTAACCATTGATTAGTGTAATCACAAAATCATCAACAATGAAGTTGAAGTAGTAACAAGACCTTCATGTGATATAAAGACACATTGAAGTAGTATCAAGTACTTTGTAGTACTTATAAGTTGTGTTGAACAAACAGAAATTGGCTAAGTAAAATGGTGTCGACACATTCAGTAATAATGTGTCGACTCAGGGTAGTAATGTCGACAAGTCAGAGATATTGTGTCGACACAGAAAATATGTGTCGACACTTAAGAATCTTATTGTCGACTTATCCAGGAATGTAGTGTCGACTTCACCAGGATAGTGGTGTCGACACTTACAGATTTTGTGTCGACACTTATACTAAGGGTCGACACAGAATTTCGGATGCTCTACTATATATCTCTGGTGTCGACATAACAGCAAATTGGTGTCGACACATAATAGACGGACTTGATGTCGAGACAATAGAAGCTTGTGTCGACACATTCCATCTGTGTCAACACTTATAGTCTGTTTTTGGCGACTTTTGATCTTCTTTAAACAGAAGGTATAAATAGGTCAAAAACTCATTCTGTCGACACGCTTATAAGGTTTTCGAAACCCTGTGTTGACATTCTCCCTCTCTCTCTCTTTCTCTCATCTTTCAAGCTTTCTCGACTGATCAATGGCGCCAAAGATTGAAGATAATGTGAATGAAGGATATGAGTTGGTGCGCCAGGCCTTTGCTACTGCCCCTCCAGATGTTCTCAGGGTTATCTCTCTCCTCTCCGACTCAGGATTAGAATTTCTGGTCTCCGAACCATCTCAGATATGGAAGAAGGAGGTGCATGAGTTCTATACTTCTGCATCTGTAGTCTCTGAAAGTCATGAGATAAAATCAACAGTTCATGGGTCACCAGTGGAAATTACACCAAGTAAGTTAAGAACAATTCTACACTTACCTATAATTGAGAATGAAGAGGATGTCCCTGCTTCTAAATCAAGGGAGGCTCTTCAATGGTGTGGATTGGATTCCAACATGAAAATTGGAGCTGCTTTCAATAGGAAAGGAATGAATCAACATGGCAAGTTTCTGTCTGAGGTGGTTGGAAAAGTTATTCTGTGCAAGCCAGGTGGACATGATAGGATTTCCGCCTATATGTTCAGCCTAATGACCAGGATTGTGTTTACAATTCCAACGGATTGGTCAACAGTAATCTTTGAAAAGATTAAGGAAGGAATCAAGAAGCCAAATCTGGCTAGAATAATGAGTATATACCTAAGTATGGAGATTCCTGATGTTATGCAACAACAACCTGGAACAAAAATTAATCACATGAGAAGGATGGACATGAGATTGTTCTCTAGATGGGATAGGGTGCTGACCAAAGAGATGCCTGAAGTGGAAAGGCAGGATTCACCTGAGAAATCCCCAGGTCATGCTACCAGTACTGAGCACCCACAAGAAGAGCAAGTAAGACAAGAGGTTGAAGATCAGCCTGCTTCTACACAAGTTCAGGATGCCACAATACTTGCGATTCAAGAAGAAGAAGTAAGAATACCAGCTCAGCAAGTTTATTCACCTACACAGACTGTATCTACTCATGACCAGGTACAGGTGCAGGGGGAGCTGGTGTATTTTCCTACAAAAGACATTTCTAATATTTCTATTTCTGCACAGGTCCAGGGAAAGCAAGTGTCCTCACCTGCCCAGGACATCCCCAATACTGAACAAGTACAGGGGGAGAAGCTGTCTGAGCAAGTGCAAGAAGATGCTCAAATTGATATATCTCAAAATTTGAATACTGCAGATGTTCCAGCCCAGAAGGAATATACTCTAGAAGAGTTATTTCCAGATAATGAAATAATTACTGATAGAATGGAAGTGGAGCAAGAAATTGAGGGGAAGCCTGTGCATGTGGAGACTGTACAACATGGCACTGAAGCAGCTGTTCCTCCTCCTCCCAAAGAAAGAGTTCAAATTGATAGTACTTCTGATTCTGAGAATGAAGAAGCTAGGGTGGCTAAGAAGAGAAAACTTATGGTCTTCCAGAGAAGGAGCAAGAGCTATAAGCAGGCTCTACAGTCTACAGCACATCACACTCCTTCTGACTTTGATTATAACAAGTTTTTGGTCGATTTACAAGTGAAATTGGATGAACACAGAGTGGCTATTGAAAAATATGTTGATGAGAACAACAAGTCCCTGCAATTTGACTTAGCTCAAGATATAAAATCTATTAGGTTTGAGGTCAATATGCATAAGAAGGAGATAACAGATTGCTTCCATAAGGGAGGTAATGCTGTGGTATATTTGGCAAAACAACAGCAGTCTCTCATCCCTAAGGTGGATGATATTGCTTTAAAGCAAAGCTATGTCTTGGAAAATCAGATAAGAATGAATGAGAATTTAACTGAATCTCATCATGAGATCATTAATGAATTGAAAAAGATTGTTCCAGGCCTGCCTGCAGCTAGAGCAAAGGAAATGGAAGAATTTGATAAGAACTTTCAAGCTGCTATTGATTCTGTTAAAACTGCTATCACTACCTCTCAAAAGGAAATATCTGACAAGCTTCTAAAGTTAAAACCATTTTTTTAAAGAGGGTGTGAATTATCTAGATGGCCAAATCAGATTTCAGAAGGAAGATCTAAGAGATCATGTTACTAGAGAAGCAATAAAGGGGGAGAGGATGTTAGTTCATGCAGGCTCAGAGCACACCAAATGGGTGACCAATAGTATTCGAGCCACATTGGGATATCCACCTTTGTGTGATGATGCTATGGTGGCTGAGTCAGGAATACAAACAAGTCTACTTGAAGGCAATCAACCTGAGGTTGCCCAAGTCATTTACCCTCCTCTAGATTATGATATGATTGATCAGCAAGTTCAAGGAATGTATAGTCCTCCAAAGGAGGTTACTAATGTTGTTATTGGGAAGGTTGATAAGCCCGAGGCTACTTTGAAAGACCAGCAAGATGCTCTACTATCTAAGAAAAGATTTAGAGAGCAGGCTGAACTTAAGCCAGACTTTGAGCAGTGGAGTCCTACTTCCAGAAATATTATACTCACTGCATGGAAGGCTGCAAAGACCAAGTGCATAAAAGAGGCAAGTGATTCAATGAGATGGAATGGCGGAAGTATGAAGCCAGGCAAGAGGCCATAGTACAGTTTAGAAGAAAAGCCAAGCTGGGAAGGCTGCCTCCAGATGCTCAGGAGCCGAGCAAGTACTTTCCAAAGCCCTTTCATTATTTTGAAAGGCAAAGGCTCAAGGAAGAAGCAAAGAAGAAGGCTGATCTAAAAGGCAAGAAGCCAGGTGAAGATTCTGAAGCTCCTGTGAAGGCTCAAATTCTATCTGGCAAAGGGATTGTCATAAAAGAGCCTGATCAGTCTTAATTTTTAGTTCTTTCAAAGTATTTTGTAATGTTTTGATTAAATCATTAAATGTAAATCTCTGTATTCAAACATTATCAAGTTATCAACAAAATGTTGTTTGGTATCATATAATGTTCATTCTGTGATGGATTGTTTTTTATTTTATTTATATTAAGTATTCCTGTTATGTCATATATCATCAGTTTATACTTTTTATAAATGGTGTATATCATTGGCTGTAGGGTTATGACTTCTCCAAATAGGGGGAGATTGTTGGGTACATTGGAAAATGTGTACCTGATTTGAAGAAGCCTAACTTAGCTCAATGATATACATCAAGGTGTATTTGATGTTGTTTTGAGTTGACATGTGCAGTGAAGAAGTATTAAAGAATGCAGAAAAATATTCTAAGTCCACATGTCGACACCTGAAGAAATTGTGTCGACACTTCAGAATATTTGTGTCGACAATTCAGAATATCAGTGTCGACACAGAGAAAGATAGTCGACCACATTTATGTCGACACTGGGAAGCAGTGTCGACACATAAAGAAAATCGTCGACCTCAGCACTGGGAAGCAGTGTCGACACATTGAAAGATAGTCGACACCCAGAGAAATTTAGTCGACTAGTGAAAGATAGTCGACCAGAGAAAGATAGTCGACTAGTGGAAGATAGTCGACTAGTGAAAGATAGTCGACCAGAGAAAGATAGTCGACTCACAGAAGAAGATAGTCGACCTCAACTGTGTCGACACTGGGTGGAAGTGTCGACACCTTGAGATTGAGTCGACACATATTGGCAGAAGTCGACTATGCTTGTGTCGACACCAGAAGACTGAGTCGACACATTTTGGCAGAATTGAAGATTGCTGTGTCGACACCTGAAGGCTGAGTCGACACATACTGAGTTCTGAATCTACAACAACTGTGTCGACACACAGGACTTGTGTCGACACACTGCAGAGTCTAGACCAAGTTATTTTCTGAAGAAGCTGTGTCGACTTAAAGGTAACTTAATCGACATCATCAAAGACTGTGTCAACACCAAAGTCACTTGTGTCGACACAGATAGACAGATTGGTCTCGACACTTTCTAACAGACTGTCTCGACATTTTGCTGTCCAAGGCTAAGGAACAGGAACTGTTTGAAGACTTGACAGCTGTGGGTTGCCACCGTTTAACTGAAGCTGTCAGACCTGTCAGAAAACAGTTAGAAACCGGATCAGCCGGTTACCATGAAGAAAGTCTATAAATAGACACATTCAGAAGGAAATTAAAGCTAAGAAAAATAACTGAAGAAGATCTAAGAAGAAGAAACAGAAGGATTACGATCCTGTTGTAGTTTCAATTCAAGAAAGTGCTAAGCTCTAAAGAAGATCTTCATCAGAAGATCTAAGAAGAAGAAGTCTGAAGTATCAGAAAAGGTGTTGGATAGAGAGGGATCCAGTCATCTTGAAGAAGAAGAAGGAAGCCATCTGTGGTTTCTCAAGAAGCTGTTTGGAAATCAAGTCAGCTAAGTTCAGATTCAAGAAGCTTTAAAGAAAGCTCAGATTCAGTTGATTTCATCAGCTGATCAAGAAGTGTCTTGTCCTCTTCTCTCTCAACAAAGGCAAGACATTAAAATATCTTTTCTAAATTTCTGTAGGATCTGTTTACACAGATCTGAGTTGTAAGCCTGTGTTATAAAGGCTGAGTGTAGGAGAGGTGATCTCTGAGTGGTAGGGCTATTTGCCTGAGTGTAGGAGAAGGTTATTCTCTGAGTGGTAGGCCATGAGGCAAGGCTGAGGTAGGGCTGTTGAGCCTGAGTTGTAGGAACCTATCCAGGTTCTGAGCTGTAGGATCTGAGGATCTGAGAATAGTGGAAGTTTGGCCGAATCTAGCATACTGCTAGATAGGTGAAGGGGGAAAGTGGATGTACCCAGACCTTGGGGAACCACTATAAAACATTGTGCAATCTGTGATGCTTAGTTGTCTGTGAATGCTGTGCTAGATGTTTTAATTTGTAATTGAATTCTGCCTAGAAGTATAAACAAGAAATTAGAACCTATTCACCCCCCCTCTAGGTGTTTAGGTTATCTTGAAAGTAAAACTATCAGGACTTCACCTTTAGTGAGGATTGAAAAGAGCATTGCTTTCCAAGCAACTGTAGAAGAACAAGTTCCATAGAATGAAGATCTTATGGGTTTTCTGGCTAAAAGATTCTACAAGATAGCCAAAAAAGACTTCAGGAGAAGATCATCTAGGAACCAGACAAACCAAGGTATGATAAAACTCCAACTAAAGAAATTGTTTGTTATGGTTGCAGGAAACCAGGACACATTCTTCCAGATTGTCCTGAAAATCAAAAGAAGGATAAGAAGAATGAGAAAGACTTTAAGATGCACTCACACAAATCCTCTTCCAGTAAACACAAAAAGAAGGAGATAGGCTTTGTTGCTGAAACTTAGAGTGAATAAGACTCTGAATCTTCATCCAGTTCTAGTGAAGATGAAGAAGAGTCAAGAGCTGAAGAAGTTTTTCTGATGGCAATAAATGCATCATGTAGCAATTTAGATAATGAATCTAAGTCTGAAGATGACCAGGTAATCTCTACATTTAAATTTACTTCACATCAGTTTAAAACAGATTTTAAATTACTATATAAAGATTTGATGCAATCCTAGAATGAAATAAAACTTCTCAAAGAGAAATTATATGAATCAAATAATCTATCTTCTGAAAACATAAAACATAAAGATGATTTGAAAATTTCTTTTGAACAGATAGTATCTTTAGAAAACACATTATTAGAGGCAAAGAAGTTTGAAGAATCTCTCAATGGGAGAAGCATCAAACTGATGAATATCACAAGCACAGTTATTGCCAGGTTAAATTACAAACTAGGCTTGGGGGCTTCACCTAGTCAGCCTTATCTTTTACAGAAAAATATTTTATCTACACCTATAAAATTCACTTCTGGTAAAGGTAAAGAAAAATTAGAAGATTTAGATAACACTACTGAAGTTTTACAAAATAATAAACCAAAACAAATTAAAAATTTTTAGAAAAATTATGTTCAAAATAATTCGTCGAACCGAGCTCGACGAAATAATTATTATTTGTCGAACAGATCTCGACGAACTACGAATACATGATTTGAGTATAACTATTCAAGAAATTGTGCTTGACGAAATCAATATGATTCGTCAAACAGCGATAGACGAACGCGGAACACAAAAAATGAACATTATTATTCTATGAATGGAGCTCAACAAACTCACTTCCATTTGTCGAACTCAGCTTGCCGAAATCAGTTTAATTCGTCCATCCCAAATTTTCAAAACAGAAATGTTAATTCTTTTCAAAAGTATAATCAAACACAAAAATTTATAAATACTTTTACTCGGTGGATCATCCTTCCTAGGAGATATCATCCACTTGGTTATAAAGACCAACCTGAATGTTCTAACATTTCTAATTATTATGAAAGAAAACAAGGAACCAGGTTAATCTGGGTCAAGAACACCTAATTTGTTATTTTACAGGAAAATAACTATCCTACCACAGAGGAACAGTTGTATTTGGATAGTGGATATTTAAAACATATGACAGGAAAAAAGGCTAATCTAAAAGATTTTAAAGCAAAGATTGGACCTAAAGTCATCTTTGGAGACTCCAACTGTGGACAAACAGAAGGCTCTGGTAATGTTAAGGTTGGAGCAGTTACCTTTAGGAAGGTAGCTTATATGAAATGTCTCAAGCATAACCTTATCTCCATCAATCAATTATGTGAAGAAGGTTATCAGGTATCTTTTAAAAAATCTTTATGTTTTATTACATCTGATAAAAACAAAAAAAATTTAACTGGAGTTAGACAAGGTAACATTTATTTAGTCAATTTTAACTCTGCAAATTAGAAATTTCTTTATTTAATAAGATAAGTAAAACTAATGATCTTTGGCATAAAAGATTAGGACATATAAATCTTGGAACTATTGCTAAATTATCTAAGGACAACCTTGTCAGAGGACTACCTACTGGTTCTCAAAAGAAGGAAGGACTTTGCAGGGCTTGTCAATTAAGCAAACAAACTAAAAATAGTTTTAAATTCATATCTAAAAGTGATTCACCCAGGATTTTGTATTTGCTACATATGGAACTTTTTGGACCTATTGCAATACAAAGTTTAGGAGGAAAGTCATATACCTTAGTTATTGTTGATGATTTCTCAAGATTCACTTGTGTATTATTTCTTAGAAACAAGTAAGATAACTCTAAAGTTCTTACAGACTTTCATTGGAACATCAAGATTGAGTACTCTACTCAGATTGCATTGATCAGAAGTGATCATGGCACTGAGTTTGAATCTCATCTAATGAAATAATTCTGTGAGAAAGAAGGTATCAGGCATTATTTTTCTTCCCCTAAAACTCCTCAACAAAATGGGGTAGCTGAAAGGATAAATAGAACCCTAATTGAATCTGCTGGTATATTACTTGTAGATGCTCACTTGCCCTTATCCTTTGGGCAAAGGCAGTAAGCACAACAAATTATGTTCTTAACAAAAGTCTGATTCATAAACTAAAGGGTAAGACTCCCTATGAATTAATTAAAAATAAGAAACCTAAAGTAAACTACTTTAAAGTTTTTGGATGTGGATGTTACATACACAATAATGACAAGAAATACTTAAGAAAATTTGAAGCCAAAGCTGCATAAGGAATAATTCTTGGATATTCTCTTGTCAATAAGGCTAATAGGGTCTTTAATAAATTTACCCTTAAGATAAAAGAATCAATACATGTATCTTTTGATGAAACTAACATGTTTTACAAAGAGAGAGATACCTCTACCATAAATTATATTCAGGTACCAAATCTGTGCGTGAAACTGGATGAATTAATACTAACACAAGTGGATACATTACATCCTTCTCAACAGATTGCTGATGATGTAAATGATGAAGATAATTAAGAGATTTATGCTAAAAATATTGTAGCTAATGAAATTCTGCCAGAGGAATTAACATCACAAATAGTTGAATAACCAACTCCACCTGTTGACTTTGTCATACTTAGAGATCACCCTAGATCTCAATTGATTGGAGACATATCAGCTGGTGTTCAAATAAGACATCAATTGAATCAAGATCAGATGCATGCTTATTTTATTTCTCAGGTTAAACCTCAATCCATCAAAGATGCAGAACAAGATCCCCACTGGATCATTGCAATGCAAGAGGAACTCAATCACTTTGAGAGATATAGAGTTTGGAACTTAGTACCAAGACCCAAAGACTATCCAGTAATTGGAACCAAATGGGTCTTCAGGAATAAGTTGGATGCTTAAAGAGTCATTATAAAAAATAAAGCTAGATCGGTAGCTCAAGGATACTCACTGGAGGAAGACATATATTATGATAAGACATTTTGTCCTATTGCAAGATTAGAGGCTATTAGGATATTTCTTGTATTTACAGTATTCAAGAAGTTCAAGGTATATCAGATGGATATGAAGAGTGCTTTTTTAAATGGAGAGCTCAAAGAGGAAGTTTATGTAGAACAACCACCATGTTTTATCTCTCCAACTCACTCTTCTTATATTTTTAAACTTAATAAAGCCCTTTATGGTCTTAAACAAGCTCCAAGAGCCTAGTATGTGACCCTTGCTATTTTTCTCTTAGAAATTTAATTTAGTAGAGGCATGGTAGATAAAATATTGTTTTTTAGACAACATAAATATAACATTTTACTAGTTCAAATATATGTTGATGACATAATATTTGGTTTTGCTGATTTCAAACTTTGCAAAAGGTTTTCTGACCTAATTCAATCAAAGATTGAAATGAGTAGCATGGGTGAATTATCCTACTTCCTTCGTTTACAAGTGAAGCAAACAACCGATGGCATTTTTATATCATAATCTAAATATGCTAAAGAGCTAATTTAAAGATTTGGAATGAAAGATGCCTCAGCTATGTAAACACCCATGCCCTCTAATGCTGTAGTTGATAATGATGAACAGGGTAAACATGTTGATCAGAAAAAATATAGGACAATCATTGTGTCCTTATTATATTTAATAGCCAGAAGACCAGGCATTGTTTTTGCTACATGTATTTATGCTAGGTTCCAAGAAAATCCTAAAGAATCTCACCTAAATATAGTAAAAAGAATATTGAGATATATAAAGGGTTGCCCTAATCTAGGACTCTGGTATCCTACTAAGTCAGGATTTGAATTAACTGGATTCACAAATGCTGACTATGCTGGATGCAGAGTTGACAAAAAAAGCACATCAGGAACTTGTTAGTTTCTTGGTGATAGGCTTGTTTCATGGTTTTGCAAGAAATAAACATCTATTTCTACTTCAACTACTGAAGCTGAATACATTGCAGCTTATTGTAGTTGTTCACGAATTTTGTGGATTCAAAATCAGTTACTAGTTTATATTATAACTTAAATAATTCAACTATTTTCTGTGTTAATACTAGTGCAATATACAATTGCACAGAATCCAGTCCTTCATAGTAGGACTAATCATATAGAAATTTGGCATCATTTTCTAAGAGATAATTTAGAGAAAAATTAAATTAATGTTTTTTTATTTCTACTGATTTTCAAAGAGCTGATATTTTCACTAAACCTTTAGATGAAAAGAACATATATTCTTCTTAAATTAGTTAGAAATGATAAATGGAGAATGATTAATTTGATTTTTGTTCTAAGATCGACGAATTGAACACCTTTCGTCGAATGGAGATCGACGAACTGTGAACTTTTCTTGAAACATTCATCGAACGGAGATCGATGAACTTTCTTTGAGAAACTTTCATCGAACGGAGATCGACGAATTTGTTTCTAGTACTTTTCGTTGAATGGAGCTCGACTAAATGTATTTCTTACGCAAAACTTTTGTCAAATGGAGATCGACGAAATGTATTTCTTTTGAGAGTTTATCATCGAACAGAGTTCGAAGTTTTGCTTTTCGTCGGACGAAGTTCCTCTTTTCGACTTCTGAAAACTTATAATTAGGTTTTCATCGAACTCTATCCCGCGCACTTCAATTTCCCTTGCACTTGATCTCAATGTTTTGCAAGACAATAGAGATTTCGTTGGCGATTCTCTCTATAATGAAATTTTATAATGGATTCAATATTTTTATGGAATCATTCAGTCATTTAGATCAAGTTTTCCAGGATATTCTGAAACTCTTTGAGACTCAGAATCTGTGATAGTTATGTCAACCAGGATCAAACTTCTAGTGGTAGAAATCTAAGAGTGGATCCATACAACCAAGTTTAAGGATTCCCCAACCATTATTGGTTCTATCTCTGGCAATCAGGTTCCTCTAACACCAGAAATTTTATCTGAAGTTTTCGGTTTTGTTAATGGTGAAGATGATATAGAGATATCTAGTACTGAATTTGATGACATGCTGGATCGATTGGGTCACTCCCAGGGAAACCCTAATCACCTTCCTAAAAGGAATTTTTCAATTGAATATAAATTCTTAGCTGACATAGTTGGTAAAGTATTATTGGGCAAGCATTCAACCCATGTCTATATAACCAGGCATCAATTCCTTTTAATGTGTGCCTTTGTTAATCAGAAATATTTTAATTGGGGAACAATTCCTTTTGACTCAATTAAGAAGAAGATCTCCAGTAAATCTGGAGGTTATTGCAGGATTCTAGGCATTTCCTTATAAGTAAAGTGTCCAGAACTTTTGGTTTCTCAGACCATTTCTATCAATGCATCTAGGGCTTCCTCGTCTAGGTTTACTTCTGAAAGCACAAGGGTTATTCCAGCCACTCTCTCAACCCCAGAAGAGGCTCCTGCTCCTCCTAATTCTTCTCCCCTACCATCTCCACATCATTCACCTATGCATCCATCTCCATCTTCTCATCTACCTTCTTTATCTGTAGAAATTCCATCCACTTCCTTCCATATAGATTCACCTATTCATCAATCATCATCAAACGATCTTGCTCAACCGTTGACAGAAATTTCATAAGAAGCAACTCCTTTAAGGATTCCCACGAACATCCATCCATGAGGTTCTCTTTCTCTCTTAACCACATGCTCTTTACAAGACCCTTAAGCTGGTAAGCGGCGACCATCACTCTCTTGTCAGCATAAATCCGTGAATACGAGAACATCTCCTTGATAGCGATAATACAATCGTCCAATGCCATAAAGTCAGCTCTACCGTCATAGGGAGGAGGTTCTTGTCGCTGAAAATGCAAAATGAAATTCATCTCTGGTGGTAGCAGAGCTGGAGGCACCAAAGGAGCAGGAGGAAAAGGAACGGCTTGACCCACTACAGGGTCTGGCAGTCTAGGCTGCTGCCCTAAAATGACAGACAACAACGCCTGGATCTATGATTACAACTCAACCATCTACCTTGAAAGAGCCTAATTGCTATGTCATAGTCCTTCAATCACAGCCTCACTATGCACTCGAGATGAATCGCCCTCAGACTGGGCAGTCGACTGATAATACGTTTTGTAGTCTAAACTATTATCGTATTTTCTATTTTATATTGTACAAATCATGTCTATTATTAGTTTATTTTTTATCATTTTTATGTAAATATTATTGCCACTGACTTTTTCTTGTCTTTTTGCAGGTTTCCAGAAAATTAGCCAAAATGACCTGACACGCCCCCCTGTCACGCCCTCCCTGGGCGTGACCTAGGGCGTGTCACCTGATCCTGAGGACTCCTGCTGGAAGGGACAGAAAAACGATCAAAACCGCTGTCACTCCCCCTGACATGCCCTCCCTAGGCGTGTAACAAGGCGTGACCGTGGGCGTGTCGCCCTCTGCCGCAAAGCCTGCCGCCGTATTAAATGCCATTTCTCCATAGCACGCAAACAGTACTGTCACGCCCCCTATCATGCCCGTGACATGGGCGTGACACCCTCCTTTTTCGGTGACTGACGGATTTCCGACCAATGATTTGGACATGACGTGCCTGTCACGCCCCCCCCCCTACACGGGCGTGACCTAGGGCGTGACCACCGACGTACACAGGCAATGATCCTTCCCGCCAGAGTCCAGAGCCCGAGGTCAACATAGTACTGTCACGCCCCTGGACACGCCCCCTCTAGGGCGTGTCGGAGGGCGTGACCAACCCGTGAAAAAAATCTATAAATTGAGACCCCCCTCTTCATTTCAGCAAGCTTTGGTTGAGTGGGAGAGGTGCTGCCCCTTTGGTTCTTGATCTTTTTCATGCTTTTTCTCTCTCTCTCTCTCTCTCTGTAATTTTTTTTTAACCATAGTTTAGTTTTAGTTTGCCTTAGCTCTTGTTGTCATCTTGCTTTTTCTTATTGCTTAATATAGGGCTAGAATAGGATTTAATTTTCATGCACTTGTAATTTCTTTTTCAATAGTATAGCTTGCTCCTTTTAATTAATATAAGTGCTCTTCTTTTACTAGTGTTTCTTTTTTATGCTTTACTACTCATCCTCCCTCCTCCACTCCATTATGATTAACTAATCCTCATTGTACTCGATCTTGATGATCCGAGGTTAGAGCGATTAAGTTATGATGTTTTAATTAATCTTTTCTTTTTAGTTAGGGCCTTGAATTACTCTTGATTAATCACGGGTTGGAGGTATATTATCGATATATACTCTCCGCCTTTGCTTTCATTCTGGGCTTGCCGAGAGGCCGAAACAATGAAGTGAGCATTCAAGAGTAAAGGGAGTTGTACGCACCCCTCGAGAGAGGCAGACGTCCAAATCTCCCGTATTGGAGTAAAATCCAATAGTGGGGTTCACCGAGTAAAGTGAGTTTTAGGCCTCCGATTTAGACGAGAGTTGGTCGGACCTTCCTAAACTCAATTGGGCACGACTTCGAGAGAAGCGTGTTCAAGCTTTAGGAACCTCCACGGTCAAGGACCTTTATCCTATTAAGTTTAGATTTTTATCGCATTTTCTTAATCGTCTTTAGCCGAGGTGATTCTTGATCGAGTGCATTTCCATTTCATATTTTCAACCCTTCGTAGTAATCGTTTTACTTAATAGCTTTACTTAATTGCGGTGGTTCTCTTTCTAGTATAGCTTTACTTCCTCCCTTGCACTTAGATTTTCTAAAACCCTAGTTTTTCCGTCGATAAGATAATAGCATTCGTGTGAGTAAGCATAGCCAACAGTTCTCAGATTTCAATACGACACTTGTGTCCCCTAGCTACAATTCGATAGGTATACTTGCCTCATTGGGTTGTTAGTTTGGTTGCGTTTATTTTCTTCGAACCCTAGCACGCAACAAGTTTTTGGCACCGCTTCCAGGCAACCAACTTCCATTGATATATTGAAAACACGAACCTATTAATTTTATCTCTTCTCTTTCTCATCCTCTTTCTTTAAAGTTTTAAAAAATCAAAAAAAATTATCACCGCTCTTAATAGTAACCAACTTCACAATTTTTCTACGCCACCTAATTCTCTCGAAAAGGGCAAAGGGCTTTAAGCGCCACTGTCTTGTCTAGTACCTTGCGAACCCTTCACGGGGTAGTCCTTGGGAAGTTCGGGAGTTAATCTATTAAAAAAATCTATTTCAAAAAGAAAAAATAAATAAATTTCAAATCTAGTTTTTTTTCTAGTTTATCCTTTTTCTCTTTCTTTTCTTCTTTTCTGTTCTTTTAGTGCATGACCCACGGGAGTCCGTCGGTTATTTTAGACTTGGACCACAAAATTGAGCGTACTCTTCGGAGAAGATCGCGATTTCAAGGTCCTACTATCCAAGTGCCGGTTGAGGACTCCGAGTCGTTTGCTACTTTAAGAATGGAAGAACCCAACGTAGATGAGGCCGTGCAAAGGACTATGTCCTATTATGCACGACCGAACCTCGAGGGAACAGAATCAAGTATAGTCCGCCCTGCTATAGCAAATAATAACTTCGAATTAAAGCCTAGCATAATTCAAATGGTGCAGCAATATGTGCAATTTGACGGACTTCAAGATGAAGATCCGAACGCACAAATAGCTAGCTTTCTTGAAATTTGCGACACCTTCAAGATAAATGGTGTCACAAATGATGCAATCAGGCTGAGACTCTTCCCCTTCTCTTTAAGAACTAAAGCTAAGCAGTGGTTGAACACACTTCCGAAGAATAGCATAACAACTTGGAATGAATTAACTGAAAAATTTTTGGCGAAGTATTTTCCGCCAGCTAAAACTGCAAAACTTAGGAACGACATCTCTGCCTTCGGACAAATAGACTCTGAAACCCTATATGAAACCTGGGAGAGATTTAAAGAATTATTAAGATGATGCCCACATCACACGCTGCCTGTATGGTTACAAGTGCAAATGTTTTATAACGGGCTAAATCAAAGCACGAAGCAAATGATAGACGCAGATTCTGGCGGTACTTTAAATCATAAGACCCCGGAAGCCGCTCTTGAGCTTTTTGAGGACATGGGCATGAACACTTATCAGTGGAATGTGCCTAGGTCCCGCCCGAACAAGCCTGCAGGTATCTTTGAAGTGGACAACGTCTCCCAGCTCGCTCTGCAAGTAGAAATCCTAAGCAAAAAAATCACAGAGATGACTGCTGCCTCCGCCCCTCAGGTATGGGAATCTGCAACCCCTACTCAAGAACATTTAGATTACGTTAATAATATGCCTAGAACTGCTTTTAATAATTTTTCTATTGCGAATTTTAATCCTCCTGGTTTTAATTTTCTGAATAGTTATAACCCTGCTTTAAGAAATCACCCGAACTTTTCATGGAGTAATCCATCGAATGCGCGCCCACACCCGCAAAATGATTTTTCTGCACCACCACCACCACCACCTCTTCAAAATTACCCAAAACCTCCAAGATTGGAGGAATTACTTTCTAAATATATCCCCACAAATGACGCCACTATAAGAACTTTAACCGGAAGCGTAAAAAGTCTAGAAAATCAGGTAGGACAGCTCACGAAAATAATTTTTGAGCGACCCACAGGGTCTCTTCCTTCCAATACCGAACCCAACCCGAGAGAGCAAGCGAAAGATATAACTCTTCGGAGTGGGAAGCAAGTCTCCGGTATGGCAAGTGAAGAGCCCGAGGCAAGCTCCGCTCCCGCCTCTAAAAATCAAAGATCCACTCCCGTTTTAAAAATTCCACCCTCTGCTGAAGAAGTAATCACCTCCGCTTTAGAAAATAATCTCACTCCACCACCCATCTTCAAAAATAATTCAACTCCTCCATACCCCTCCGAACTTAATAGACAACGTCAAGATGATCAGTACTCTCGCTTCTTAGAGATCTTCAAGCAAATCCACATTAATCTTCCATTCCACGAGGCTATTTCACAAATGCCGAAATACGCCAAGTATCTTAAGGACCTCCTCACCAACAAGAAGAAGTTAGAGAATCTTTCGCACGTCACGCTAAACGCCGAGTGCTCCACCGTTTTAACAAACGGTTTGCCGAAGAAAATCAGTGACCCGGGTAGTTTCTCTATCCCGTGTGTCTTCGGTGATCTTTTTGTTAAACACGCGTTAGCCGACTTAGGCACGAGTATAAACCTGATGGCCTTTTCGTTGTTTAAAAAGTTAGGGATTGGTAGCCTTAACCCCACGCGTATGAGTATCCAGCTAGCCGATAGATCCGTCAAGTACCCGTTAGGAATAGTGGAGGACGTTCAAGTGAAAGTCGTCAAGTTCATCTTCCTGGTAGACTTTGTCATTTTGGACATCGAAGAAGACGTCGAGGTTCCCCTGATCCTTGGCCGACCCTTCCTTGCCACCTCCCGAGCCATCATTGACGTAAGCAATGGTAAGCTCTTTCTTCGAGTAGGCGACGACGAAGTCACATTTTCTATCACCCCTTCGATGAAGAACACCTTAGCAAACGATGACTCCTGCTTTTTCGTAGACGCCGTGAGTGATGATTCTTCCTAATGCCTCTCCGACTTTGAAAAAGAATTTTCTGCTTTTTGCTCCTCTTCTCTTACAACTGAATCGCTGCAAGGAAGTGATGAATCGTCTGATTGTCTTTCTGAGTTTGAAAAAGAATTTTCTGGTTTTTGTTCTTCCTCTGTTCTTCCCACTGAATCGCTACAAGAAGCCATCTTGGCTGCTAGCCCTACCCCTTATTACGTTCCTTATAAAAAAGTTTATGAAGATATTATTTTTGAAAAAGAAAGAATCTCTAAATCCTATTATGATGAACCTCCTACCCTAGAACTTAAAGAACTTCCTGAACACCTTAAGTATGCTTTCTTAGAAAAAGATTCCAAGTTACCAGTTATCGTTTCGGCCTACCTCACGGATACGCAAAACGATAAACTTCTTCTAGTTCTACGTAAGCATCGCCGGGCTATTGCTTGGCAAATTTCTGATATCAAGGGCATAAGCCCATCTTTCTGTACCCATAAAATTTTAATGGAAGATAATTCGCGTAACTCTATCCAACCTCAGCTCCGTATAAACCCGAATATGAATGAAGTAGTTAAGGGCGAGGTTATGAAACTATTAGACGCAGGAATTATCTACCCTATATTGGACAGTAAGTGGGTTAGCCCCGTTCAGGTAGTTCCAAAGAAGAGAGGGATAACCGTAGTTAATAATGAGAATAATGAATTAATCCTGACACGGACGGTGACATGTTGGCGTATGTGTATAGATTATCGTAAGTTGAATGACGCCACCCGCAAGGACCACTTTCCTTTGCCGTTTATCGACCAGATTTTAGAACGTCTCTCCGGCCATAGCTTTTATTGCTTTCTCGTTGGCCTCTCGGGGTACTTTCAAATACCCATCTCTCCCGAGGACCAAGAGAAAACTACATTTACTTGTCCCTTCGGCACCTTTGCTTACCGAAGAATGGCATTTGGATTGTGCAATGAGCCAGCTACATTCCAGTGATGTATGCTCGCAATATTTGACAAGTACGTAGAAAGCATTATGGAGGTATTCATGGACGATTTCTCCGTTTTCGGCGATTCCTTCGATAGATGTTTAGAAAACCTCGAAAAAGTCTTAGAACGATGCGAAGAAACTAACCTTGCCCTAAATTGGGAGAAATGCCATTTTATGGTGAGGGAAGGGTTAGTTTTTGGTCATAAAATTTCTGCTAAAGGCATTGAGGTAGACGTTGCAAAGATAGAAGTTATTGAGAAGTTGCCGCCGCCTACAAACATAAAAGCTATAAGAAGTTTCCTAGGCCACGCTGGTTTTTATCGTCGTTTTATAAAGGACTTCTCCAAGATCACTAAGCCCCTCACCCATCTCTTAGAAAAATACGCTCTGATAGTTTTACTTTCAAGACTACCTAAACACCTAGAGGGGGGGGGGGTGAATAGGTGCTATTGCTTGTTTTCACTTTAGGCAGAATATAACTACTGAATAAAATAAAATACAGAATATACTTCAGCAAACACAACACAACAATCACAGATATTCACACATCACAGATTGCACACAGATTTATAGTGGTTCCCCAAGGTCTGGGTACATCCACTTTCCCCCTTCACCTATCTAGTAGTGTGCTAGATTCGGCCTAACTTCCTTCTTTAACTCAGATCCTCAGATCCTACAGCTCTGAACCTGGAAAGGTTCCTACAACTCAGGATAATCAGCCCTACCTCAGCCTTGACACAAGGCCTACAACTCAGAGAAATACCTTCTCCTACACTCAGGCATACACAACCCTACCACTCAGAGATCAAATCTCCTACACTCAGCCTTTATAACATAGGCTTACAACCAGATCTAAATTAATAGATCCTACAAAATTTGAAAAGAGTTTTATTATATCTTGCCTTTGATGAGAGAGAAGGGACAAGACAACACTTGATCAGCTGATGGATGAAATCAACTGAACCTTAGCTTTCTTCAAAGCTTCTTGAATCTGAACTTAGCTGAGTTGATTTCCTGACAGCTTCTTGAGAAACCTGTGACAGCTTCCTTCTTGATCTTCAAATGGCTGGATCTCTCTCTATCCAATACCTTTGATAATACTTCAGAATTCTTGGACGAATTCTAGTTAGACAGATCCTGAGAGGTTGTACCCTTCAGAATGTCTTCTTAGATCTTCTGATGAAGATCTTCTTCCGTGTCTTGTAGTTTCTTGATTTGATTACTCAATCAGTTTCTATGTGTGTTGCTTCTTAATCAAAAATCAATTGCCTTTTTTTTTTTACTTCTGAATCTGTCTATTTATAGACCTTCTTCATGGTAACCGGCTGATCCGGTTTCTAACTAACTTCTAACAAGTCTGACAGCTTCAGTTAACCTGTTGTAACTCATAGCTGTCAAGTCTTCAAACAGATCTTGTGCCTTTGTCTTGGTCAGCAAAGTGTCCAGACTATCTGTCAGTAAGTGTCGAGACCAACTGTCAATTTGTGTCGACACAAGTAACTTTGGTGTCGACACAGCCTTTGATGATGTCGACATGTCTGCCTTTAAGTCGACTCAGCTTCTTCATACTACATCCTGAGAATGAGTCGGCACTGAGTATTTGTGTCGACTCAAACACTTCATCATTCTTCAGCAAATGACTTGGTCTAGACTTTGCAGTGTGTTGACACAAGTCCTGTGTGTCGACACAGTTGATATAGATTCAGAACATAGTATGTGTCGACACTGCCTTTAGGTGTCGACACAGCTGTTGTCTACTTTTCCTATATGTGTCGACTCTGTCTTCTGGTGTCGACACAAATGTAGTCGACTCTGCCTCAGTGTGTCGACACAGCCTTCTGGTGTCGACTCTGCCTCAGTGTGTCGACACAGCCTTCTAGTGTCGGATGTGCCTCAGTGTGTCGACACTGCTTCCCGGTGTCGACACAGATATTGTCGACTCTTTTTCTCGGTATCGACATAGCCTTCTTCAAGTGTCGACACAATTATTCTGAAGTGTCGACACAGCTTCTACTGGTGTCGACACATGGACTTAGAATAATTTTCCTGCTTTTTTAGTACATTCTTAACCTGCACATGTCAACTCAAAATAACATCAAATACACCTTGATGTATATCATTGAGCTAAGTTAGGCTTCTTCAAATCAGGTACACATTTTCCAATGTACCCAACAATCTCCCCCTATTTGGAGAAGTCATAACCCTTTTAGCTAATGATATACACCATTTATAAAAAATTAACATGATGATGTATATAAGCATGACATAACAGGAAACATTTAAAAACAAAACATTAAGCAACAGATTCATCACAGAATAAAGATGAACATGAAGAAATGATTACAGAATAAAGTTTTGTTTATACATCTTAATCTAAGACTGATCAGGCTCCCTTATGACAATTCCTTTGTTTGGTTGAATTTGAGCCTTCATAGTAGGTTCAGCAACATCAGCAGGCATCTTGCCTTTCAGTTCAGCTTTCTTCTGAGCTTCCTCCTTGAGCCTTTGCCTTTTAAAGTAATGAAAGGGCTTGGGAAAATATTTGCTGGGCTCCTGAGCATCTGGTGGTAGCCTCCCCATCTTAGCTTTCCTTCTGAACTGAACTATGGCCTCCTGCCTAGCCTCATACTTTTGCCATTCAATATTATTATACCATTTTCCTCTTTCATGGACTTGATCCTTCACAGCCTTCCAGGCAGTTAGTATAATGTTTCTTGAAGTGGGGCTCCACTGCTCAAAATCAGGTCTAAGTTCAGCTTGCTCTCTAAATCACTTCTTGGATAATTGAGCATCTTGTTGTTCTTTCAAATTTGCTTCAGGCTTATCAACTTTTTCAATAACAACATTTGTAACCTCCTTTGGAGGACTGTACATGGACTGCACTTGTTGTTGAATCATATCAAAATCAGCTGGGGGGTAAATGACTTGGGCAACCTCAGGTTGATTGCCTTCAAGTAGACCTTGGTGAATGCCTGCCTCAGCAACAATATCATCATCACATAATGGTGGATAGCCCAATGTGGCTCTTACACTGTTTGTGACCCACTTGGCATGTTCTGAGCCAGCATGAATAAGTACCCTCTCCCCCTTTAGGACTTCTCTGGCAATATGATCCCTAAGATCATCCTTTTGAAACCTTATTTGATTATCAAGAAAATTTACACCCTCTTTAAAGAATGGTTTTAATTTAAGAAGCTTGTCAGATATTTATCTCTGTGAGGTGGTGATAGCAGTGTGAACTGAAGTTATGGAATCCTTGAGTTTCTGATCATAAATTTCCATCTCTTTAGCCCTTGCATCAGTCAGCCCTGTAGCAGTATTTTTTAACTCAGTGAGAATTTCATTGTGAGATTCAGTCAAATTGTCATTCATTCTCAGCTGATTTTCTAGAACATATCCTTGTTTCAATGCAATGTCATCCACTTTTGTAAGGATAGTTTGCTGTTGTTGAGCTAGAAAAACCACAGCATTACCTCCCTTGTGGAAGCAATCTGTCACCTCATTTTTATTCAGGTTTACTTCAAATCTGATGGACTTAATGTCTTGAGCCAAATCAAATTGAAGTGATTTATTACTCTCATCAACATATCTCTCCAAAGCTAATCTATGATCATCCATCTTTACCTGCAAATCTACCATGAACTTATTGTAATCAAAAGCAGAAGAAGATTGATGAGTTGAAGTCTGTAGAGCCTACTTATAGCTATGGCTTCTTCTCTTGAAGACAATGAGCTTCCTTTTCTTAGCCTCTCTGGCTTTACCAGTCTCAGATTCTGAAGAGCTTTCAATCTAAACTCTTTCAGGAGGTGTTTTAGGAATTTTTGTCTCAGTGAAATGTTGTTCTTTCTCAACATTCACTTGCTCCCCCTCAACAGCTTGCTCCTTCTCAATATCTTGCTCCTTCTCAATATCTTGCTCCTTCCCAAGTTCTTGCTCCTCCTCAATTCTAGCAGTAGCAATTCCATCATCAGGAAACAGCTCATCTAGAGTGAATTCCTTTTGTGCTGGTACAGGAGATGATACATCAATATCTGCAGTGTTTAAATATTCTGATAAGTTTATTCCTTCTTCCACTTGTACTGTTTCCACAATGGTCTCTCCCGGCAATTGTTCAGGATTAGAAATGTGCTGGGCAGGAGAATGAACTGGCTCCCCCTACACCTGTGCAGGTAATGTTTCTTCCTGGGCATGAGTAGACCCTGTCTGGTCCTCAGCTGGTTCTCGAACTTGTTCTTCTTGATGTTGTTCAGTGCCTTGTTCATGGCCAGGTGACATCTCAGTTATGTCCTGCCTGTCCACAACAGGCATCTCTTTGGACAGAACTCTATCCCACCTTGAGAATAATCTCATATCCATTTTTCTCATGTGATTGATTTTGGACCCTGGTAACTGTTGCATAACTTCTGGAATGACTCCAGCCAGGTATAAACTCAAAATCCTAGCCAAATTTGGCTTCTTAATACCTTCCTTGATTTTATCAAACACAACTCCTGAACAGTCTGTGTTAATCCTGAAGATTATCCTTGTCATAAGATTAAACATTAAGGCCGAAATCCTATCATAGCCTCCTGGTTTACACAAAATTACTTTTCCTACTACTTCAGATAGAAATTTGCCCTGTTGATTCATTCCTTTTCGGTTGATGGCTGCTCCAATCTTTATGGTTGGATCCAATCCACACCATTGGAGAGCCTCCCTTGTCTTAGAGGCTGGGACCTCTTCTTCATCTTATATGCTAGGTAGTTGAAGAATCTTTCTTAAACTTCTTGGAGTAAGTTTCACTGTTGACCCATGAATAGTGGATTTGATCTTGAGGCCCGAAGAGTCCAATGTTGCAGAAGTATAAAATTCAATTACCTCTTTCTTCCAGATTTTTGTTGGTTCAGAAACAAGAAACTCTAATCCAGACTCAAAAATTAGAGTGATAACCCTTTGTATATCTGTCGGTGCATCCTCAAAAGCATTGCGCACCAACTCGTACCCCTCGTTAACATTGTCTTCAACTTTGGGCGCCATTGAAAAGATGAGTAATCTTGAGAGAAGAGAAGAGAGATTGTCGACACAGGGTTTTAGTCTCGAAAACCTTGTAAGCGTGTCGACACAATACGTTCTTGACCTATTTATACCCTTTAAAGAAAGAAGGTCAAAAGTCGGGCAAAAACAGTCTAAATGTGTTGACATAGATGAAATGTGTCGTCACAAACTTCTATTGTCTCGACATCAATGCTGACTACTTTGTGTCGACACCCATTGAGGATATGTCGACACGTGAGATACATAGTAGTGCATCAAAAATTCTGTGTCGACTCTTAGTACAAGTGTTGACACAAAATCTGTAAGTTTCGACACCATTATTCTGGTGAAGTCGACACTACATTTCTGGATGAGTCGACTATTTGACACTTAAGTATCGACACATATTCTCTGTGTCGACACAATTTCTCTAACTAGTCAACATGACTTTTCTGTGTCGACACTTTATTTCTGAATGTGTCGACACCATTAGACTTAGCCAAAATTTGGTTTTTGGAAACCACTAGATAAACTAACCTATGGTCAGCATTCCTAATTCAATTTTAAATCTATTGAATTTAGTTTCATCTAGTGGCTTAGTAAATACATCTGCAATTTGAAAATCTGTTTTAACAAATTCCAATGAGATATTCTCTTTTTCTACATGTTCTCTAAGAAAATGGTATTTAATTTCTATATGCTTAGTTCTACTATGTGAAACAGGATTGTTTGCAATAGAAATAGCACTCTTAGAGTCACACAATAAAGGTGTTCTACTTACTTGAATACCATAGTCCTTTAGCTGGTGCTGAATCCACAATAGCTGTGCACAATAACTTCCAACTGCAACATATTCAGACTCAGCTGTGGATATTGCCACACTGGTCTGCTTCTTACTGCTCCAGGATATCAGTCTTCCTCCCAAATACTGACATGTCCCTATTGTACTCTTTCTATCTTCCCTACAGCCTGCAAAATCTGATGGCTGCTCTACATAGACTTCTTCTTTTAAATCACCATTCAGAAATGCTGATTTCACATCCATTTGGTATACTTTGAATCCTTGATAAGCTGCATAGGCAAGGAACATTCTGATTGCCTCCAGTCTTGCTATTGGGGCAAATGTTTGATCAAAGTCAATGCCTTCTTCCTGCCTGTATCCTTTAGCAACCAATCTTGCTTTATTCTTCACAATTACACCACTCTCATCCAACTTGTTCCTATAGATCCAACTTGTTCCTATAGATCCAGTTTGTGCCAATTATGTTGTGGTCTCTTGGTTTAAGAACTCACTCCCAGACCTTGCACCTTCTGAATTGATTAAGCTCCTCTTGCATAACATTAATCCAGTGTTGGTCTTGGATGGCTTCTTCAAATTTCTTAGGCTCCATTTGAGATAGGAAACTTGAGTGCAGGACTGTGCTCAGATTTTTGCTTCTAGTCTGCACTCCTTGTCTTGGATCACCTATTATTTGATTAGCTGGATGATCTTTTAAATGTCTTATGGCTGGAGGTAGATTTCCTTCAGGTTGAACATCTCCAGCTCCTTCATCATGCTGTACCTCTTGGTTGTCATCAGCTTCTATAGAGTCTTGTACTCCCCCTGGACAGTAGCCTTCATTTTCCAATGCTTCATCTGCATTTGATGCTTCTGCAATGGAAAGCTTGTCCATCCTTTTGCTTGTACCTGTTGAATTATTTGATCTACATGGCAACTCACTGTTGATTAATCTTGTTTCATCAAATACAACATGTACAGATTCTTCTACAACTTGAGTAGTCAAGTTGAAGACTCTATAGGCCTTACTATTTATGATGTACCCAACAAATATCCCATCTTGGGATTTGGCAGCAAACTTAGTTAGATATGACTTGCCATTGTTAAGTATATAGCACTTGCAACCAAAGATCCTAAAGTAGGATAGATTTGGTTTTCTACCTTTCATAATTTCATAGGGAGTCTTTTTGTGGCACTTGGTGATAGAAGCTCTATTGATCACATGACATACAGTGTTTACTGCCTCAGCCCAGAAATATTCTGGAAGAGAGGTGTCACTCAATAGAGTTCTACCAGCTTCAATCAATGTCCTATTCATTCTTTCAGCAATACCATTTTGCTGAGGTGTTCTAGGTGAGGAGAACTCTTGAAAAAATCCCAAAGTCTTCAAATAATTTTGTCATACTTTCAGATTAGAATTCAGTGCCATGGTCACTTCTGATTTTGACCACTGTACTGTTTAGTTCATTCTGAATTTGTTTCACAAAACTAAGTAAGACACTTGGGGTTTCTAATTTTTGTCTCAGAAAGAACACCCATGTATATCTAAAATTGTCATCTATAACCACAAAAGTGTAGACCTTCCTACCTAGACTATGAACTGGCATAGGACCAAAAAGATCCATATGTAAGAGGTATAAGCACCTCACAGAATCCTTGTTTTCAAGACTATGAAAGGAGAATTTTGTCTGCTTGCCCTTTTGACAAGCAGAACATATCCCTTCCTTTATACACTTAACTTGAGGACTATTCCTCACTAACTCTTTGCTAAAGAGTTGGCCATTGTCTTGTAGTTAAGATGAGCCAACCTCTTGTGCCACTTGACACAAAGAGATGCATTATCATCAACTACAAGACAGATGGGAGAAACCTTGTTCTCACATACAAAATTAAGACAATAAACATTTCTTTTTCTATACCCAGTCAATATGATCTTTTGATCACTTGACCTTTTGATATGACATCCATCCTTAATAAATGAAATGTCATATCCAAGATCACTCAGCTGACTTATGCTAATCAGATTTTGTTTCAAACCTTTTACATAAGCCACTTGGGTGATGGTAATTTGGTTTGAAGAAATGTTACCAAACCCTTTGATGATTCCTCTTTCAGATCCACCAAAAATTACTTTAGGTCCATCTTTGACAGATGTGTACTCCTTCAGCAACCCCTTTGTTCCAGTCATATTCCTGGAACATCCACTGTCCAAGTACCATATAGGGGCATGGCAACTTGGACTTTCCTACAATACAGAATTACTTTCCCTTAGAACCCAAGTAAGTCTTGGGTCCTTGGTTCAGGTTAGCACCATTCATATTAAGACTACCAGCAGCTCTTCTAACTGGTAGACTATTGTTCTTCCTTATATTTGTGTTATGCCAGCAGTCTAGGTCAAAATGGCATCTCTTTCCACAACACCAACATTCAAACTTGTTGTATCTAGGTCTTGATACACCCTTGATAGAAGAATTTCTATCCAGTGCTGGTGCTGCTGCAGCTTCACCCATAGATTTCTCAAAACCATGGGGTTTATAAACATGGGTAGACCTATTGGCATTTACACCCTTGTTTATCTAAACATTAGTCTTAATATGACCATGAATATTCTCAAGATCATATTTGTTAGAAGGCACTTGCACCTTTCTAAACATAACTGGGACTGAAAGGTTTAGAGGCTGGACAGGAGCTTTGCCTTTTCTTTTGAATTGGGCAGCCCTGGGGTTACCTTTGAAGCCTAATCCTGCCTTACCCTTTTGAGCCACAAACTCATCTATTAAAGGTAAGACAGATTTGGGCTTAGAGTAACTAGCCACTAAATCTTTCTCTATTCTTAGTCTGGCCTCCAAACTCTTAATTTGATCATTGTTATATTTGATTGTGCCCATCTGAATAAAGGTTATATTTTTCAGTTTGGCAATCTCATTTAACTTTTGATCCATTACTTTTTCAAACTCAGTTGCAGCCACCTTAAGATCAGCAATTTCCTGAGCCTGAGTTTTGACTAGGTTCTTGCTTTTCTTAAGAGCCTGCAACAAGTCCCCATACTTATCTATCAACTGATAAACATCACCTTTAGATTCAGATCCATCTATACCACTTGATGCAGATGTAGCTGATTCTGCACTAGTACTACAAACTGATTTTATAGATGGACAATGTACCTTACTAGGACCAGACTGATTCTGGCACATGTCTTCTTCTGATCCAGCCATCAGTCCCATGCACTGATGGTCTTCTTGATCATAGATGGAGTTCAGCAATTGCATAAACTCCTCTTCTTCATTGGCTGCATACAGCCCAATGTATGCTTCAGCTTCAGATTCTGACTCTGAAGTAGATTGATCTGTAAGGCTCTTCTCCTTCTTAGCAACAAAGGATTTCTCCTTCTTGCCCTTTTAATGAGTCTTCTTTCTATCTGTTGACTCCTTCCTCTTATCAGGACATTCAGCCACTACATGTCCTGGCCTATTACAGCAATAGCAAACAATCTTTGAAGTTGTAGCTTTGCTGGGCTTAGTTCTGCTCTTCTCCTGTCTTGATGATTTTCTCTTCTGATAGTAATCATCAGCTGGCTGTGATGTGGAGGGCCTTGACTTCCACTGCTTCTTCTTTAAGAACCTTTGAAACTGCCTTGTAAAAGCAGCAAAATCTGTATCTGAATCACTGCTTTCTGAAATCTGATTGTCTGAAATTTCTGAGTTAACTTCAGCAACTTCCTTAGGAGGTGATGGAGATATCCTCCTATTCTTTCTAGTGGCTTCTGCCTTGAAGGCTACTGACTTCTCTCTATGCTCTCCTTTTGAATTCTTTTCTTCCTCCTTCTTAGCCATTAGTTGCATTTCATATGATAGCAACTTTCCAAACAAGGTTGGAGGAGAAATCTCTGCCAGTTTAGCCACTTCTCTTATGGCATAAATCTTGGTGTCCCAATCCTTTGTCAAGGACCTTAGGAATTTGTCATTCAGTTCATAGGTACTGAAGACCCTTCCATAGGACATCAATTCATTTACTATCTTGTAGAATTTCTTGTAGCGTTTAGTTATGCTATCAGACTTCCCTTGTCTGAAACTCTCATACTCTTGGTTGAGCATAGACTTCCTATCCCGTCTAACTTCTTCAGACCCTTCCATGTAGACAATCAAAGTGTCCCACATTTCCTTGGAGGTTTTTCAGTGAATCAGGTTTTGGAATGTAGAATCATCTATGGCACTCACTATGATATTCTGAGCTCTCTTATCCATAGTTGCCAATATGATTTCATCCTTGGTCATTTCAGAATAACTCTTTGGAGTTTGAATATTTGCATCAAGAACTGATACCTTTATTGGAATGAAGGGGCCTTCCTGTACTGTGATGTATATCCTTGGGTCGGAAGCCTCCATAAACAACCTTACCCTTTCTTTCCAGATTCCAAAGATTTCTTTTCTGCTGATGGGTAATTTCATTGACCCTAGTTCCTTGTGATTCTCTCCAGAACCCATTTTCTTGATCTTGATTCTGCCTTTAGGGATCTAACTCAAACTATTAAGTCCTTATTTGAGCAACCTCCCTCTGATACCACTTGATAGTTTTACTTTCAAGACTACCTAAACACCTAGGGGGGGTGAATATGTTCTAATGCTTGTTTTCACTTTAGGCAAAATATAACTACTGAATAAAATAAAATGCATAATATACTTCAGAAAACACAGCACAGCAATCACAGATATTCACTCATAACAGATTGCACACAGATTTATAGTGGTTCCCCAAGGTCTGGGTACATCCACTTTCCCCCTTCACCTATCTAGCAGTGTGCTAGATTCGGCCTAACTTCCTTCTTTAACTCAGATCCTCAGATCCTACAGCTCTGAACCTGGAAAGGTTCCTACAACTCAGGCTAATCAGCCCTACCTCAGCCTTGACACAAGGCCTACAACTAAGAGAAATACCTTCTCCTACACTCATGCATACACAGCCCTACCACTCAGAGATCAAATCTCCTACACTCAGCCTTTATAACATAGGCTTACAACTCAGATCTAAATTAATAGATCCTACAAAATTTGAAAAGAGTTTTATTATATCTTGCCTTTGATGAGAGAGAAGGGACAAGACAGCACTTGATCAGCTGATGGATGAAATCAACTGAACCTTAGCTTTCTTCAAAGCTTCTTGAATCTGAACTTAGCTGAGTTGATTTCCTGACAGCTTCTTGAGAAACCTGTGACAGCTTCCTTCTTGATCTTGAAATGGCTGGATCTCTCTCTATCCAATACCTTTGATAATACTTCAGAATTCTTGGACGAATTCTACTTAGATAGATCCTGAGAGGTTGTACCCTTCCGAATGTCTTTTTAGATCTTCTGATGAAGATCATCTTCCGTGCCTTGCACTTTCTTGATTTTATTACTCAATCAGTTTCTATGTGTGTTGCTTCTTAATAAAAAATCAATTGCTTTTTTTTTTACTTCTGAATCTGTCTATTTATAGACCTTCTTCATGGTAACCGGCTGATCCGGTTTCTAACTAACTTCTAACAAGTCTGACAGCTTTAGTTAACCTGTTGTAACTCACAGCTGTCATGTCTTCAAACAGATCTTGTGCCTTTGTCTTGGTCAGCAAAGTGTCCAGACTGTCTGTCAGTAAGTGTCGAGACCAACTGTCAATATGTGTCGACACAAGTAACTTTGGTGTCGACACAGCCTTTGATGATGTCGACATGTCTGTCTTTAAGTCGACTCAGCTTCTTCATACTGCATCCTGAGAATGAGTCGACACTTAGTATTTGTGTCGACTCAAACACTTCATCATTCTTCAGCAAATGACTTGGTCTAGACTTTGCACTGTGTCAACACAAGTCCCGTGTGTCGACACAGTTGATATAGATTCAGAACATAGTATATGTCGACACTGCCTTTAGGTGTTGACACAGCTGTTGTCTACTCTGCCTATATTTGTCGACACAGTCTTCTGGTGTCGACACAAATGTAGTCGACTCTGCCTCAATGTGTCGACACAGCCTTCTAGTGTCGACTCTGCCTCAGTGTGTCGACACAGCCTTCTGGTGTCGACTCTGCCTCAGTGTGTCGACACTGCTTCCCGGTGTCGACACAGATGTTGTCGACTCTTTTTCTCGGTGTCGACATAGCCTTCTTCAAGTGTCGACACAATTATTCTGAAGTGTCGACACAGCTTCTACTGGTGTCGACACATGGACTTAGAATAATTTTCCTGCTTTTTAGTACATTCTTAACCTGCACATGTCAACTCAAAATAACATCAAATACACCTTGATGTATATCATTGAGCTAAGTTAGGCTTCTTCAAATTAGGTACACATTTTCCAATGTACCCAACACGCTCCATTCATTTTTGATGACTCTTGTATTTCTGCCTTTGAATCAATTAAAGAAAAGTTAATTAACGCACCGATTATGATAGCTCCGGTGTGGGACCTTCCTTTCAAGATTATGTGCGATGCGAGTAGTTTTGCGTTGGGAGCCGTATTAGGTCAACGCATATCTATAAACTTCCACCCCATCTATTACGCTAGTAAAACCCTCACATCTGCACAAGAAAATTACACCACAATCGAGAAGGAGCTCTTAGCTGTAGTATTCGCATTTGATAAATTTCGCCCTTACATTACACTTTCAAAAATCATTGTTTTTACGGACAACTCAGCCCTCAAGTACCTTCTTGCCAAAACGGATGCCAAGCCTCGCTTGATTCGCTGGGTCTTACTCCTCCAAGAGTTTGACTTAGAGATCCGTGATAAGCGAGGAGCCGAGAACTTGGCCGCTGACCATCTATCCAGATTAGATAACCCCTTTATAAAAAAATTAAATGAAAAATCTTTTAATGATTATTTTCCTGATGAGAAGGTACTTTTAGTTAACACATCTACTTCTCCTTGGTTCGTGCACATCGCCAACTATCTAGTGGCCCGGGTGCTCCCAAAAGAGTTCTCCTCTCAGCAAAAGAAGAAATTCTTTTCTGAGCTGAAGAACTACTTTTGGGAAGACCCGCATCTTTTCAGAATTTGTGCGGATCAAGTGATAAGGAGATGTGTTTCTTATGATGAAGGAATTGATATTCTAAAACATTTGCATGAAGGTCCGACAGGTGGGCAGTATCAAGCTGCTCGCATCGCTCACAAGGTGCTTTGTGCGGGTTTTTACTGGCCTAGCCTGTTTAAAGACGCGCAAGCCTTTGTGAGCAGGTGTGATAGTTGTCAATGGTCGGGCAACATCTCTAATAAAAATGAAATGTCGCAAAATTATTTCTTAGAGTGCGAAATTTTCGACCTCTGGGGAGTTGATTTTGTTGGCCCCCTTCCTTCTAGCTTCGGAAACAAATTTATTTTAGTTGCTGTTGATTATGTTTCACGATGGGCTGAGGCCCAAGCTCTTCCTACGAATGACTCCCGAGTTGTAGTCACGTTTCTAAAAAGATTATTTTCTAGATTCGGTACGCCACGCGCGATCGTTAGCGATAGGGGTTCCCATTTCTGTAACGCGCAATTTTCAAAAATCCTTACCAAATACGGCATTACACATAAGCTTTCCACTGCCTACCACCCCCAAACTAACGGACAAGTCAAAGTAGTTAATAGAGAAATAAAAAGAATATTAGAAAAGACTGTTTCAACTTCTAGGAAAGACTGGTCAACCAAACTTGATGATGCTCTATGGGCCTATCGAACAGCGTACAAAACCACCCTCGGATGTACGCCGTATCGGCTGGTCTATTGAAAATCGTGCCATCTGCCCGTAGAGTTAGAACACCGCGCCTTTTGGGCCTTAAAATTTTTAAACTTCGATCCCCACTCAGTCGGTGACCATCTAAAATTTCAACTAAATGAACTCGATGAGTGACGCTCTTACGCTTATGAAAATAATAAACTTTATAAAGAGCGGACGAAGCGTTTACACGATAAACACTTAAGGCACCCTAAAAACTTTAAGACGGGCAACCAAGTCCTTTTATATAATTCTCGTTTACGTTTATTTCCGGGCAAATTAAAATCTTGTTGGTCTGGCCCGTTTTCTGTTTTAGAAGTATTTCCTTATGGAACTGTTTTAATTTCTCACCCTGATAAGGGTAATTTCAAAGTGAATGGTCAGCGTCTTAAACTGTATTTCTCTGGTGATGATGAGGTCAGTCCAAACATTATTAAGTTTTTGCTTCACGAACTCTAACTTTGAACTTTTAATTTTTGCTAAAAACAATTTTATTTCTGGACAACAATATTTTTGACAATATTATTTTTTTGATGCGTCGAGCTCAACGACGTTTTAAACAAAGGGCGCTCTTGGGAGGCAACCCAAGTTATCTTTTTCTGTTTTCTTTATTTTACAATTTTTTGCCTCGGACGGCTCCGACAAGCTGAAGCTTCGGCGATCGCCTGCTCCAACATTGTTGAATCCATCACGAAGTCTAAAGAAGACATTCGGGGGAGCGACATCACTCAGCTTTCGCAGCAAATAAATCCGGGGAAGTAACTGTCTTTCAATACTTTCTTTCAATTCTGTACTTTATTTTTCTCTCCTTCTCCAATCCCCTTCTTTAGCCATTGAGGACAATGTCTATTTTAAGCTTGGGGGAGGACTTCCTCCTTCATTTTTGCTTAGTGTACAAATTTTTCTTTTTGTATATATTTTAAATATTAAAAAAAAATGAATATCTTAAAAAAAAAGAGAAAAAATTCCCAAAATAAAAAAAAAGAGAATATTTCACAAAAAAAAATGTATTTTTGAATAGTTTAGACATTTTTGTATTTCAATAGTACCCCTAGTTTTTGTTTTTATTTCACTCAAAATTTTCTATAAACAACGTAGTTAATTATAATATTTCTAATCGTCCTTTTTAATTATGTTTCACAAGTAAAATGTTAGCCATGCTGTGTTTCTAATTCACGGTAGCATGTTAAGGTGAAATATTTTTCTAAAACTCGCATTTCTATTATGGTTTTTTGTTTTTTATTTCCTTTACTTTCTCAAAAATTCATCATCCACTATTTTCTTTTTCGTTTTTGAATAATTTTTGTAAAGTCATCTTTTGAATAACGTAGTAGATGTGAACGATCCAAGTCACCTATTATTTCTATTTTCAACTTAATTTCATAAATCTTCTTTTATTATCTAGGATTCGCTTTTTGAAATTTTTCAAACCTTTGTTTTAAATAAATTCAAAAGCGTGAAAATGATTTAGGCCGTTTTTGTTTTCGTTTGAGCTTTCCTGCCAACCTAAAAACTTTTACCACTAGATAGCCATTTTTGAGCCATTTTCCGATTTCATTTGATAGGTCCTCCCTTCATTTTAGTTTCACCAAAGCCAAAATTTCCAACCTATCGAATCACACTAGCCTTTTTGAGTTTCATAAATTATTTTGAAGATTTTGATAGGATATTTTGTGATTTTTTGTGGGAGAAAAGTGTTTTTTTGAAAAAAGTATGCTCAAAAGTGATGTCCATTTCTGTTTGGCCAATTCAAAAGGAAAATAAAAATATTTATGGCCTTTGTTTTGAAAAAAAAGAAAAAATGGAAAAAGAAGAAAAAGAAAAAAATGTGTATATATATTTTTATGAAAGTTTTTGAAACTCTTTGCTTTGGTTTAGTGTGATTTTAAACCTTCACGTTTATCTTTGAATTCCACTCCTAATCATATTCCTAAACCAAACGTTTCTGTCCTATTTAAGTCCTTTTGATTTACGCTTTTTGATTTTTATTTAACAACTAAGAAAAGAAAAAAAGTAAATCAGTTTTAGTTTTGGATTTAAACCTAGATTTTTGTTAATTAAATTGATATAATTATAATGCGTTGCTTGGATCTAGTAACAACTCAATGCGTGTTTTTCATTTTCATTGCTTTGCTTAAGTCTATTTAAAAAATCTCGTTAAAATTTTGGATGATTTGTTTTTATTGAGTAAAGTTTATAAAAGTTTTACCATACCTAAATAATTGTTTGACTTACATTTCACCTTTTCCCTACTTAGAATTTCGCATTGTACTTGTGTAGGAATAATTAGAACTTTTTGATTAGTCTTTTTTATAAATATCTAGTTTTTATATTTTTGCTTGGGGACAAGCAAAGCTTAAGCTTGGGGGAATTTGATAATACATTTTGTAACCTAAACTATTATCGTATTTTCTATTTTATATTGTACAAATCATGTCTATTATTAGTTTATTTTTTATCATTTTTATGTAAATATTATTGCCACTGACTTTTTCTTGTCTTTTTGCAAGTTTCCAAAAAATTGGCCAAAATGACCTGACATGCCCCCCTGTCACGCCCTCCCTGGGCATGACCTAGGGCGTGTCACCCGATCCCGAGAACTCCTGCTGGAAGGGACAGAAAAATGATCAAAATCGCTGTCACGCCCCCTGACACGCCCTCCCTGGGCGTGTCACAAGGCGTGACCGTGGGCGTGTCGCCCTCTACCGCAAAGCCTGCCGCCGCATTAAATGCCATTTCTCCACAGCACGCAAACAGTACTGTCACGCCTCTTGTCACGCCCGTGACACGGGCGTGACACCCTCCTTTTTCGCTAACTGACGGATTTCCGACCAATGATTTGGACATGACGTGCATGTCACTCCCCCCTACACGGGCGTGACCTAGGGCGTGACCACCGACAAACACAGGCAATGATCCTTCCCGCCAGAGTCCAGAGCCCGAGGTCAGCATAGTACTGTCACGCCCCCCCCCCCGACACGCCCACCCCTAGGGCGTGTCGGAGGGCGTGACCAACCCGTGAAAAAAAAATCTATAAATTGAGACCCCCTCTTCATTTCAGCAAGCTTTGGTTGAGTGGGGGAGGTGCTGCCCCTTTGGTTCTTGATCTTTTTCATGCTTTCTCTCTCTCTCTCTCTCTCTCTCTCTCTCTCTCTTTCTCTCTTTGTAATTTTTGTTTAACCATAGTTTAGTTTTAATTTGCCTTAGCTCTTGTTGTCATCTTGCTTTTTCTTATTGCTTAATATAGGGCTAGAATAGGATTTAATTTTCATGCACTTGTAATTTCTTTTTCAATAGTGTAGCTTGCTCCTTTTAATTAATATAAGTGCTCTTCTTTTACTAGTGTTTCTTTTTTATGCTTTACTACTCATCCCCCTCCTCCACTCCATTATGATTAACTAATCCTCCTTGTACTCCATCTTGATTATCCGAGGTTAGAGCGATTAAGTTTTGATGTTTTAATTAATCTTTTCTTTTTAGGTTAGGGCCTTGAATTACTCTTGATTAATCACGGGTTGGAGGTATATTATCGATATATACTCTCCGCCTTTTCTTTCATTCTGGGCTAGCCGAGAGGCCGAAAGAATGAAGTGAGCATTCAAGAGTAATGGGAGTTGTACGCACCCCTCGAGAGAGGCAGACGTCCAAATCTCCTGGATTGGAGTAAAATCCAATAGTGGGGTTCACCGCGTAAAGCGAGTTTTAGGCCTCCAATTTAGACGAGAGTCGGTCGGACCTTCCTAAACTCAGTTGGGCACGACTTCGAGAGAAGCGTGTTCAAGCTTTAGGAACCTCCACGGTCAAGGACCTTTATCCTAATAAGTTTAGATTTTTATCGCATTTTCTTAATAGTCTTTAGCCGAGGTGATTCTTGATCGAGTGCATTTCCATTTAATATTTTCAACCCTTCATAGTAATCGTTTTACTTAATAGCTTTACTTAATTGTGGTGGTTCTCTTTCTAGTATAGCTTTACTTCTTCCCTTGCACTTAGATTTTCTAAAACCCTAGTTTTTCCGTCGATAAGATAATAATGTTCGTGTGAGTAAGCATAGCCAACAGTTCCCGGATTTCAATACGACACTTGTGTCCCCTAGCTACAATTCGATAGGTATACTTGCCTCATTGGGTTGCTAGTTCGTTTGCGTTTATTTTCTTCGAACCCTAGCACGCAACATCGACCTCGTCACAATATGCTTAGGTGGCATCCTAATAATACATTGAACGACTAATCAAAACCTAGCTTAACAACTAGAACTACACAACGTAGTTCAGACCATACATGTTTAGACACTTGTTCATGCTGCTAACTTGCTCTGGATTTTTCATTAATGATATCATGCGTAAACTTAGGATAATATACCGTCATCCTATTGACTTATGTGTACGTATGTTATCATGTAGATCTTGGTTTGGCACGTGTGTTAATGCTATATTATGTCATGTATGTTGTGTTATGCATTCTAATAAAGCCCTTAATTCATGTTATCAGTAGCTTACACTTGAAATATTATGCTTCCAATACTACATAATATCACATATAATGAAAAGTAAAATCTAATGTGTATTCATGTGATGATTGTTATGCATCCCACACTACATAAAAATCACATATTGTATCCGATGAGGATACATATACAAACGCATATTATGCATCTCATACTATATAATATGCCCCATATACTTATTTGAGAGACTTTGTTTCAAGAGCCTAAACACCTAGAGGGGGGGGGGGGTGAATAGGTTCTAATCTTTTAAAGTCCTTTTTAGGCAAACAGTTAGATAATCATTCAGCATAGATTAATCAAATTACAGAATATAAACACATCACAGAAAACACAAGATCTATAGTGGTTCCCCAAGATATGGGTACATCCACTTTCCTCCTTCGCTTATCCAGTAGACAACTATATTCAGCATAACTTCCTTCCACTGGCTCGGATCCACAGATCTTACAATCTCAGAACCAAAATGGTTCCTACAGCTCAGACTTAACAAGTCCCACCTCAGATTCTTCCCCAAAATCCTATCTCAGGCCTCAGCCCTATATTAGCCTTTATAACTAGGCTTACAACTCAGACTTTCCACAAGTCCTACCTCAGATTCTTCCCCAGAATCCTACCTCAGGCCTCAGCCCTACCTCAGCCTTTATAATTAGGCTTACAACTCAGATCTGATAATAGATCTTACAAGAAATAGAATGTAATAAGAAACAAATAAATTCACCAGCTAGATTCCTCTGTTGGTGTAGCCTTCTTGATCAGTTCTTGACTGAACGGATCCTTCTGATCCAGCCTGACTTAGCTTCTCAAAGCTTCTTGATAGAACAAAATAAGGTGGATCTTCTTGCTGTTAAAGTTGATCTTCAGTCAGCTTCTTCCTTAAATTCAGATTTGAATCTGAATCTTTCTTGCAGAACAATCCTGAATCTGTTTCTCTTTTTTTCTTATTTTTTTTCACCACCCTTTTGTTGTTTTCGATCTGTCTCTTATAGATTTTACTTTACGGTTACCGACTGATCTAGTTTCTAACAAACTATTTACAGATATGTCAGAGGTGTTAGACCGGTTGGATATGTTAGCTGTCAAGTCACCAGACATGTAAGTATATTCTTCAGAGTCATTTCAACTCAGTACAAATCGCTCAGCAGGATGCTTCATATATGTCGACACATATTGGCCAAGTGTCGACACAAGTCTTCATGGTGTCGACACAATACTCCAAGTGTCGACACATACATACTTCTGCTTCTCGACACATCTTCTGTTGAATATTTCGACACAAGTCCTGTGTATCGACACAAATGCTTCTGGTGTCGATACAACTGTTGCTGGCAGATGGCATTGAGTATGTGTCGACACAAGTCCTGTGTGTTGACACAGTTGCTTCTGGTCTTGACATAGCTGTTGTCGATAGACAGCGTTGAATGAATGTCGACAGTGTTGAAAGTATCCAGATGGTGTTGAGTGTGTGTCGACACAAGTCCTGTGTGTCGATGCAATTACTTCTGGTGTCGACATAACTGTTGTCGACAGACGACGTTGAGTGTGTGTCGACACAAGTCCTGTGTGTCGACACAATTACTTCTGGTGTTGATATAACTCCTGGCTCAGGTGTCGACACAATTCTGAGTGTCAAAACAGCTTCTTCAGAAATGTCGACTTTGCTTGAGTGTCGACACAACTTCTTCATAAGAGTCGACACAACACCTTCATAAGTATCGACACAACTTCAGAGTGTCGACACAAGTTCTTCATAAGTGTAAACACAGCTTCTTGGTGTCAACACAGCTTCTTCACAAGTGTCGACACTTGTACTTAGAAAATTTTCTTCAAATGCTTAAACCTTCACAATATAACTCAAACATCTTTTAAATACAAATTGATGCATATCATTGACTAAGATGAGGCTTCTCAAAATCTGGTGCACATTTTCTAATGTACCCAACAATCTCCCCCTATTTGGAGAAGTCATAACCCTTAGTCAAAGACATACATCTCTCATAATAAAATAGAAATAGAAATAGATGAATATTCAATTTACACCAGGTAAACACATAATCATTGTAAACAACAAAGAAATTAAAACTGAACTGATTTCATTCAATTTTTAGAGAAAAAGAAATGTCATGTATACAAGGATTTCTTTCTAGGTCAAAACACAAAATGTTACATTGTTCTAATACATAAGCCTATCTATCCTGTTATTGACTAGGCTCCTTAATGACATATTCCTTTGCCAGTCTTGATCTTTGCTTGTACAGAAGGTTCAGCATCTTTAGCAGGCTTCTTCCCTTTCAAGGCTTTGTTCTTTAGTTCTTCAGCCATAATTTTCTGCCTTTCAAAATAGTGGAATGGCTTTAGGAAGTACTTGCTTGGCTCCTGAGCATTAGCAGGTAGCTTCCCAGCCTTAGCTTTTCTTCTATGTTGAAGAATTACTTCTTGTCCAGCTTAGTATTTATTCCATTCTTGTTCTGAATACCATTTACCCCTATCATGGATTTTATCCTTTACAGCTTTCCAGACAGTAAGTATAATGTTTCTAGAAGTTTGGCTCCACTGCTCAAAGTCTGGCTTCAGCTTAGCCTGCTCTCTGAATCTCTTCTTGGATAGTTGAGCTTCCTTTTGAGCTTCTAAGGTAGCTTCTGACATCTCTACTTTTTCCAGGATTACATTTTGTGCCTCTTCTGGAGGACTATATATTTTCTACACTTATTCTTGAACCATTTCAAAGTCTGCTGGGGGGTAGATCACCTGAGCAACTTCAGGCTGATCTCCTTCAAGATAGGAAGGTTATATCCTAGATTCTGCTATATTATCATCATCACAAAGAGGATGATATCCAAGAGTGTCTCTGATGCTATTAGAAATCCATGTAGCATGGTCAGAGCTAGCTTTGACTAGTAATCTCTCCCCCTTTATGACTTCTCTTTCAATATGACTTCTCAAATCATCCTTTTGAAACTTGACCTGATTAACAACATGGTCAGTTCCTTCCTTAAAGTAATCTCTGAATTTTATTAAGAAATCAGATATATTCTATTGAGAAGCCTGAAAGGTTGCCTTAACCGCAGCAATATCTTCCTTGATTTGCTTTGAAACTTCATCTTTCACAGTAGTTGATAAATCATTTATCTTTGACAGTATAGCAAAGTGTGAATCTTTAAGATTGCCATTCATTCTTATCTGATTTTCAAGTACATATCCTTGCTTTACTTCAAGTTCATCCACTTGAACTTTGAGAGCTTGTTGTTTCTTGGACAGGAACACCACAACATTACCTCCTTTATGGAAGCAATCTGTCATCTCCTTCTTATTTTTTTTCACCTCAAATCTTATAGATTTGATGTCCTGGGCCAATTAAAACTGTAACTCTTTATGAGTTTCATCCACATATTTTTCTATAGATTGTCTTTGTTCATCCAATTTAATCTGCATCTGGACTAGTAAAGAACTTAAGTCCAAGCTTGGTGTAGATGGTGCTGTTCTTATTTGCAATGCCTTTTTATATCAAGAACTCTTTTTCTTCAAAGCAGCTAATTTCCTTTTCTTAGCCATTGTGGCATCTTAATCTTCAGAAGTCAATTGTACTTTCAATAAACACTGTATTCTTTTCAGTTGGTGCATCCTTAGACAACTCCCCCTATGTCCTTAAAATATCTTTTTCTTATGCAATCTGCTCCCCCTCAGTCCTTGCAGAAGGAAGATCAGAGAATAGGTCATCCATGGTGAATTCCTGCTATATTGGCTCATTTTGAGCTTCTGACTCAACAATTTCTTGAGCTGCAATGTTGATTTCAGATACTATGTTCATGACAGTATCTGCAACCAAGTCACTTTCTAAGACTGCATTATCAATGCCTCCCCCATGGGCAGGAAACTCAGTTGCTTGTTCTATGTGTTCTCCCCCTGGAGTTGTGTCCATTTGTTGTTCTTGGGGCACACTGCCCTGCACTTATTCTTGTGCATCCTTTTGTTTTTGGTCTTCATCAGAACTGAGGACCACTTCCTCCTCAGATTCACTGGAGGATCCAGCTTGTGGAACCACTTTCTTCTTTTTCTTATCTTTCTTAATTTGCTCCTGAGTAGCAGGGACTTCCTTGGTCAGAACTATATCCCACCTTGATAGAATTCTTACATCCATTCTCCTCATATGATTTATTTTTGATCCAGCCACATGGTTCAGTACATCTGGTATTACAACAGATAAGCATTAACTCAGAATTATTCCCATGTTTGGTTTCTTAGTTCCTTCATGAACTTTATCAAACACTACTGCTGCCCAGTTAGTGTTTATCTTGAATATGATCCTTACCATAAGATTGAATATGTGGACAGAGATTCTATCATGTCCACTAGTTTTGCAAATAATAATTTTGCCAACTACTTAGGATAGGAACTTTCCTTGGGAATTCATCCCTTTTCTGGTAATAGACGATCCAATCTTAATATTGGGGCTCAGCCCACACCAGCTTAAAGATTCTGTAATCTGGGAAGGGGTTATCTCATCTGTATCCTTGACTGATGGAAGCTGAAGTGATTTCCTCATAGTTTTTAGTGTGAGTTTCACTAGGGAATTTTGAACAGTCCCTTTAATTTTCTTTCCTGCAGAATCCATTGTATCGGTTGAATAAAACTCCAGAACTTCTTTCTTCCATATCTTTGTTTGTTCAGAAACCAAGTACTCCAATCAATTTTCTGAAATTAGGGCAATAACACCCTGAATTTCATCTAAAGCTGTTGTGAAACCTTCACGAACCATTTCAAAACTTTCATTAACTTTGTCTTCTTGATGAGGCGCCATTGATGTAAGAGTTGGAAGAGAAGAGAAGAGAAAAGAAAAGCTTTGTCGACAGAAGGAGGAAAGTCAAGAATACTGAAAGCGTAGTCGACTAGATTTTGGTTTCACCTATTTATAGTATAAGTGTAAGGGCAGGTCAAAAGACGTGCCAGTGTCGACAAGTTTTCATACGTGTCGATAGAAATGACCTAGGTCTCGACAATATGTATTTTAAGTCGACACGACTATGTGTCGACATACTAATGTTAGAGTAGACAACTCATCTAAAGTCGACACATTTATGTGTCGACAAACTTGTGTATGTGTCGACACTTACTACTTAAGTCTCGACAGACTTGTGTCGACACTTGATTTTGTGTGTCGACACATGAATCCTCTCGACGTATGATCTCGACAAAGTTGTGTCGGCATCAATTCTCCTGTCGACACAGATACTGTTTCTGTGTCGACACTTCCTTTTACTTAGTCAACACAACATATTGAGTGTGTCGACACAACTTGTTTGTGTCGACACAAACATTGTACTTAGACAAATTTATAGAGAAATTTGATGATTACATATTCACCTTAAGGATACTTATGTTAACCTATTCTAGGTTCAACATTCCTAATTCAATTTTAAAATAATTGAATTTAGTTTCATCCAGAGGTTTTGTAAAAATATCAGCTATTTGATTATCAGTTTTCAATAATTCTAGGCTAATATTTTCCTTCTCTACATGTTCTCTGATGAAATGAAACTTAATTTCTATATGCTTGGTCCTACTATGTGATACATGATTCTTAGGAATAGAAATAGCACTTGTAGAATCACAAAATAGAGGAATTCTACTTACCTGGATGTCATATTCTTCTAGTTGAAGCTTTATCCACATCAATTATGCACAGCATCTACCTGCAGCTATATACTCTGATTCAGCTGTTGATATAGCTACACTAGTTTGCTTCTTACTGCTCCATGACACCAGCCTCCCACCAAGGAATGGAAAAGTTCTTATGGCACTCTTCCTATCTTCTTTGCTTGCAGCAAAGTCTGCATCTGAGAAACCAGTTAGTAGGAAATCTATATTCTTAGGATACCAAAGGCCTAGATTAGGTGTACCCTTAAGGTATCTCATAATTCTCTTCACTGTAGTATAATTAGATTCCTTAGGGAAAGCTTGACACCTAGCACAGACACATGTTGAATACATGATGTCAGGTCTACTAGCAGTCAAATAGAGTAGATAGCCAATTATCCCTCTATACAAAGACTCATCAACAGGTTTCCTAGCCTCATCTTTGCCTATAGTCATACTTGTTCCCATTGGAGTTTTCATGGTAGAAGCTGAGTCCAAACCATACTTCTTAATTAACTCCTTGGTGAACTTAGACTGGGAAATGGACAATCCATTCTAAGTCTGTCAAACTTGAAGTCCCAAGAAGAACTTCAGCTCACCCATATTGCTCATCTCAAACTTCCCTTGCATAAGTTTGGCAAACTTCCTACAAAGGTTGTTTTCAGTAGAACCAAAGATAATGTCATCCACATATATCTGCACTAGTATTATCTTGCCTTTTGATTCCCTATAGAATAGAGTTTTGTCTATCTTTCCTCTAGGGAATTTATTCTCAATAAGAAAGGCAGACAAGGTTTCATACCAAACCCTTGGAGCTTGTTTCAAACTATATAGAGCTTTCCTAAGCCTATATACATAATCAGGAAAGTGAGAGTCTAAAAACCTGAGGGTTGTTCAACATAGACTTCTTCTTTAAAATCACCATTCAAAAATGCTGATTTCATATCCATATGGTATACCTTGAACCCTTGATAGGCAGTATAGGCCAAGAACAACCTTATAGCCTCCAGCCTTACCACTAGAGCAAAGGTTTGATCAAAATTAATACCTTCCTCTTGCCGGTAGCTTTTTGCTACCAGTCTAGCCTTATTCTTGACTATGGTGCCATTCTCATCAAGCTTGTTCCCGTAGATCCATTTAGTTCCTATTATGTTGTGATCCTTAGGTTTTGGCACCAGTTCCCAGACTTTACACCTTTTCAACTGACTGAGCACTTCTTGCATTGCATCAATCTAGTTGGTGTCTTGCATTGCTTCTTCAATCTTCCTGGGTTCTATTTGAGACAGGAAGCTAGAACATAGAACTGTGTTCATGCTCCTGCTCCTTGTTAGAACACCTTGACTTGCATCATACATAATTTGGTGAATTGGATGATCCTTCAGTTGTCTCCTTGCTGGAGGAAATTTGTCAGCATTATGGCCTTCTCCAGTTTACTCAACTTGATGCCCCACACTGTCTTCTTCATCCAGAGAGAGTTGTTCTCCCTCTGGAAAGCTGGCATCTTTATCTTCATCCAACCTAGAAGGAACATCTTCATTGATGGTCAGCTTGTCCAGCCTATCTGTTAGACCTGTAGAGTGAACAGAAGAACTAGAAAATTCATTGTTAATAAATTTTGACTCATCAAATACAACATGCACAGATTCTTCTACAACTTGGGTAGTCAAGTTGTAGATCCTGTATGCTCTACTTTTGTTACTGTACCCAACAAATATCCCTTCTAGGGATTTGGCAGCAAACTTAGTTTGGTAGTGCTTACCATTGACTAGTACAAAACACTTGCTACCAAAGATTATGAAGTAAGATATGTTTGGTTTTCTTCCTTTTAAAATCTGGTAGGGGGTCATCTTGTGTTTCTTGTTGATGGAGGCTTTATTGAGCATATGACATGCGGTATTAACTGCCTCAACCCAGAAGTATTCAGGGAGAGTAGTATCATTTAGTAGAAATCTACTAGCCTTAATTAGAGTCCTATTCTTTCTTTCAGTAACACCATTTTGCTGAGGAGTTCTAGGTGAAGAGAATTCATGATGAATCTCAAGTTCTTCACAGAATCTTGTCATACAATCAGACTAAAATTCAGTTCCATGGTCACTTCTAATTTTGACCACTGAACTGTTGTATTCATTTTGTATTTGTCTAGCAAAAGTCTGAAAAACAGATGGGGTTTCAGATTTCTTCCTCAAGAAGAAAACCCATGTATATCTGGAATAGTCATCCACAACAACAAGTGTGTATACTTTCCTACCAAGACTGTGAACTGGCACAGGACCAAACAAATCCATATGAATGAGATACAAACATATCATTGAATCTTTGATGCCAAGTGTTTGGAAAGAGGACTTAGTCTGCTTGCCTTTTTGGCAAGCTGAACACACACCCTCTTTGATGCACTTAATTTGAGGACCATTCCTTACTAATCCCATGATGAATAGCAATCCTATAGACTTATAGTTCAAATGAGCAAGTATCTTGTTCCATTTGATACATAGAGAAGCTTTCTCTCCTACAACTAGACAAATTGGTGTGTTTTTAAACTCACAATCTAGATTAAGGCAATACACATTTCCTTTCCTAGTGCTAGTCAAAATGATCTCTTGATCACTTGACCTTCTTATCTAGCACTCCCCTTTAAGAAAAGAAATGACATAACCTAGATCACTAAGTTGACCTATGCTCATCAGGTTAAGTTTTAAACACTTCACATAAGCCACTTTCATGATAGTAATTGAATCACTAGTAATGTTACCAAATCCTTTGATGATACCATTTTCTGATCCACCAAAGATAACTTTGGGTCAATTCTCTATGGGCACATAGTCCCTCAACATTCTCCTTGTTCCTGTCATATGTCTGGAAAACCCACTATCTAAGTACCACATAGTGGTATGGTCACTTGGATTCACCTGCAACACACAAAGAATTACTTACCCTTAGAACCCAACTTGCTAGTGGGTCCTAGGTCCTTGTTAGTTTGAAATCCTGCAACTGTTCTAACAGGAAAACTACTCTTGATTTTTACATTAGTGTTAAACCAATAATCCATGGCAAAGTGCCCCACCTTGCCAAAACACCAACACTCAAACCTATTATACCTTTTCTTAGGTAAAGACTTTACTGCTTTATTGCCAACAGTCTTGTTGAGTGTTGAGTGTTGGTGCTGGAGCATCACTCTTCAAGAAATCCTCTTGAACCTAATGGGCATGCCTATAGTGTGGTCTATAAGCATTTTCACCCTTGCCCATGTGATTTCCATGCTCACAATGACCATGTGTAGTGTCATGATCATACCTGTTATTAGGATTCACCACCTTCCGAAAGAAAATAGGGGGTTCAGCAACTAGAGGCTAGACTGGGCCCTTACCTTTTCTATGTGAATTGAAAGCCCTAGTTCTTCTCTTAAAGCCTAGATCAGTCTTCCCTTTTTGTGAAATAAAATTGTCTATTAGGGGTATGATAGATTTTGGCTTGGATAATTTAGCCAATAGCTCTCTCTCTTGCTGAAGTTTTGCCTCCAGTTTCTTGATATTATTCTCTTTGAAAGAGATTGTGCCCATTTTAATAACTATAATGTTCTTCAATTTGGCAACCTCATTCAGTTTTAAATCCAACATCTTAGCTGAATCTGGTGCAGCCAGCTTAAGATACTCAATATCTTTGTCCTGCACTTTAATAAGAAACTTGCTCTTCTTCATAGCTTGCAACAACCCACCATACTCATCAATGAGTTGGTGTACACCCCTTCAGACTCAGATCCATCCACTTCTTTTGAAGCAGATGCTTCTAATTCTGATCTAGTAAAGTAATCTGAAACTGAGGGAGAATAGTTTACCTTACTTGTTCCAGGCTGATCTTGGCACTGATCATCTTCAGATTGAGCCATCAGCCATCTACAACAATGTTCTTCAACTCCATTTATGGAGTCCAACATCTGTAGGAATTTTAGTTCCCTAGACTCCTCTTTTGTTAAAAATAGCCCAACATATGCTTCTGCTTCTTCTTCTCCAGATTCTGAAGATGAAGAGTCTGTCCAACTCTTCTCCTTCTGAGAAACTAGAGACTTCTCCTTCTTACCTTTGACCCACTACTTCTTCTTGTCCTTTGACTCCTTTCTTTTGTCAGGACAGTCAGCTATGACATGTCCAGTCCTGTTGCAGCAATAACACACAATCTTAGTATTAGATTGTTTACCAGGTTTAGAGGCATACCTGTCCTCCTTGGGTGTCTTCTTCTTCCAATAGTACTCATCCTTGGAATAGTAATAAGATGATGGCCTGTTTCTCCACTTCTTTTTCTTCATAAACCTTTGGAATTTTCTTGTAAAGGCAGCAAAGTCCTCATCAGAAGTATGACTATCTGATGTGTTATTGTCAGAAATTCCTTCTTTTTCCTCAGCACTCCTTCTGGGTGGAGAAGGAGATTTTCTCCTACCCTTTCTTGAGCCTTCAGCTTTGAAGGCCACTGAATTTTCCTTAAACTCAGATCTGCTTCCCTTCTCCTCTTTTTTATGGTAGTAAGCTGCATTTCATATGATAACAACTTTCCAAACAGTGTAGGTGGAGGTGTATCAGCCAGCCTGGCCGCTTCTCTGATGGCACATATCTTAGTGTCCCAATCCTTTGTTAGAGACCTAAGAAACTTATCATTCAGTTCATAAGTGCTGAAGACACTTCCACAGGTAATCAACTCATTCACTATTCTAAAGAACTGCATATAGCATTCAGCTATGTTGTCAGATTTAACTTGTCTAAAGCTCTCATACTCCTGGTTCAGCATAGACTTCCTGTCCTCTCTGACTTCTTCTGTGCCCTCCATGTAGACAATCAATGTGTCCCACATTTCTTTGGAGGTTTTACAATGCACTAGATTCTGAAAAGTTGCATCATCTATAGAACTTACAATAATGTTTTGTGCTCTTTTATCTAGTGTTGCCAGGATGATTTCATCCTTGGTCTTTTCAGAATAGCTCTTTGTAGTTTGAATGTTTGCATGAAGAACTGATACCTTCATTAGAATGAAGGGGCCTTCCTGTACTGTGATATAAATTCTTGGATCAGATGCTTCCATAAACAACCTGACCCTTTCCTTCCAAATTCCAAAGGATTCTTTCCTGCATATAGGTAATTTCATAGATCCAAATTCCTTTTGATTCTCAATTGAACCTATTCTTGATATCTGTTATTTGCCTTGGAAAATAACTCTGACTGTTAAGTCAATCTTTGAGCAACCTCCCTCTGATACCACTTGAGAGACTTTGTTTCAAGAGCCTAAACACCTAGAGGGGGGGGGGGTGAATAGGTTCTAATCTTTTAAAGTCCTTTTTAGGCAAACAGTTAGATAATCATTCAGTATAGATTAATCAAATTAAAGATTATAAACACATCACAGCAAACACTAGATCTATAGTGGTTCCCCAAGATATGGGTACATCTACTTTTCCCCTTCACCTATCCAGTAGACAACTGGATTCAGCCTAACTTCCTTCCACTGGCTCGGATCCACAGATCTTAAAATCTCTGAACCAAAATGGTTCCTACAGCTCAGACTTAACAAATCCTACCTCAGATTCTTCCCCAGAATCCTACCTCAGGCCTCAGCCCTGCCTCAGCCTTTATAACTAGGCTTACAACTCAGACTTTCCACAAGTCCTATCTCAGATTCTTCCCCAGAATCCTACATCAGGCCTTAGCCCTACCTCAGCCTTTATAACTAGGCTTACAACTACGATCTGGTAATAGATCTTACAAGAAATAGAATGTAATAAGAAACAAACAAATTTACCAGCTAGATTCCTCTATTGGTGTAGCCTTCTTGATCAGTTCTTGACTGAACTGATCCTTCTAATCCAGCCCGACTTAGCTTCTCAAAGCTTCTTTATAGAACAAAATAAGGTTGATCTTCTTACTGTTGAGGTTGAACTTCAGTCAGCTTCTTCCTTAAATTCAAATTGGAATCTGAATCTTTCTTGCAGAACAATTCTAAATCTGTTTCTCTTTATTTTCTTCTTTTTTCACCACCCTTCTATAGTTTCCGATCTGTCTCTTATATAGAGTTTGCTTCATAGTTACCGGCTGATCCGGTTTCTAACAAACTACTGACAGATCGGTCAGAGGTGTCAGACCGGTTGGATATGACAGCTGTCAAGTCACCAGACATGTTAGTAGATTCTTTAGAGTCATTCCAACTCAGTACAAATCACTCAGCAGGCTGCTTCATATGTGTCGACACATATTGGCCAAGTGTCGACACAAGTCTTCATGGTGTTGACACAATACTCCAAGTGTCGACACAGGCATACTTCTGCTTCTCGACACATCTTTAGTTGAATGTGTCGACACAAGTCCTGTGTGTCGACACAAATGCTTCCGGTGTCAATACAGCTTTTGCTGGCAGATGGCATTGAGTATGTGTCGACACAAGTCCTATATGTCAACACAGCAGCTTCTGGTCTCGATATTGCTGTTGTTGATAGACGGTGTTGAATGAATGTCGACAGTGTTGAAAGTATCCAGACAGTGTTGAGTGTGTGTCGACACAAGTTCTGTGTGTAAACATAATTACTTCTTGTGTCGACATAACTTTTGTCGACAGACGGTGTTGAGTGTGTGTCGACACAAGTCCTGTGTGTCGACACAATTACTTCTGGTATCGACATGACTCCTGGCTCAGGTGTCGATACAATTCTGAGTGTCGACACAGCTTCTTTAGAAATGTCAACTTAGCTTTAGTGTCAACACAACTTCTTCATAAGAGTCGATACAACTTGAGTGTCGACACAACACCTTCATAAGTGTCGACACAACTTCAGAGTGTCGACACAAGTTGTTCTTAAGTGTCGACACAGCTTCTGGGTGTCGACACAGCTTCTTCACAAGTGTCGACACTTGTACTTAGAAAATTTTCTTCAAATACTTAAACCTGCACAATGTAACTCAAACATCTATTAAATACAAATTGATGCATATCATTGACTAAGATGAGGCTTCTCCAAATCTGGTACACATTTTCCAATGTACCCAACATTATTGTCATGCTTATGAGTGCAGTGTTCATGCTTCAGCCAAGATGTACTGATGACACATCAGTGTGTGTGTATGAAATGGAACAAGACAACTAAAACTAACCAGAGATAGTCGTTCGACCGATTATCAAATAACCTATCCCTCCGATACCAAATGTCACAACCCGTATTTTCTCCGCATTTAAACGATATATCAGAGTAAGAGAAAACACACATTGTGGTTCCATATTGTACATGGGATAATTAAAGGCACGCAGGCAAGACCTCGAACCTAACAATGTATATGAAATTCTCAACTTATTAAGAAGAAAATACAATTTGAGTTATGTTTTGATGGTCGTATCCCTCGGCTTAGTGGATCAACTAGTCCACAAGTGAAGACATGAATATACGCTACGGAAAATAATTTGTTTATATCGATAAACATCCTACATGAGTGTAAACATCCTAATGGGACAACTCATGATATTTATACCTCTAGATTTAATACTAGTATAGAAAGAGCATTTACATTCGTTAATATAGAATGACTTTGGGTTTTAAAGATGTTATACATGAGATAGTCATAATTATATTTTTATACTTTAAAATAACTAACATGCAATACTAGCAAAAAATCTTCCTAGAGAGCAAGTAAAACAAATAATTCAATGAGAAATTGACTTAGCTGCTAGCAAGTACTTAACATTCTACAAAATCTCCAGTAGGAGTCAACAAATTGACATGAGCCCACCAAAAAGGCATGTATCTCTGAATTAAAAACAGAATAACAGAACTACCTCACAATGGTGAGGAAAAGACAACAACAGCTGCAAAACAACAACAAAAACCAACCATAGCCGCTCAACCAGCTATTGCTCCAAGCATAAGGCATTCAAATGAAAGGAATACCTTAGTATGAAAATACAAGTGAAGATCAAAGATCAATAGTAGCAATAATCAAAAAGGAGACAAAATGGGTTACCAACCCAAATAAAAGTATAGCTATCAAACCTCAGCAAATAAGTCATACTATAACAAGCAAAGATGAAATCTCAATACTATACTAAGAGGAGTTACACCGACTGCGAAATGAAGCCAGGATTCCATAAGATCTGCAAGAGTAAGCACAATAGCACACGTCTATACAAATTAGTAGAAAAAGACTGAATAGCTCTAAACACGTGAATCATTAATAGTAGTGAAAATGGTTTTGAGTCAGTGGCCTCATCGTCAAACATGAACTAATAGGCCCAAACATCTCGAGAAGGTAATGCGGTGGTGGCCACATAGTCAAACACAACCCAATAGTCCAAAATCTCAAAAAGGCACTGTGGTGGTGGCCACATAGTCCAACACAACCCAAAAGTCCATAAAAAAACTCGGAAAACCCACCAAGTATAATGATTCATGGGTTGGCTTTAGGTTGGTGGTCCTTTATCCACTGCCAACTATAAGTCATAACTAAATAGCCATAAACACCAATAAAAACCCAACCAAAACACATGATTACTCAAATGAAAAATAGGAAGAAAATTCCTGAAAGAAAATCACCCCAAGGCCATACTAGATGAATTGGACTCAATTCGGCAAGAAAATTCTAACTCCATAATTATTCATCGAGTATACTTGATGAATGCAGTAGACTCGATGATTTCTACTTAGAAAAATTTACTATCTTAGTGATACTCGACGAATCGACTAACATTACCTTGATATTCGACGAATCGGCGCAAATCCTCCAAGACCACGGGAAATTCGTCGAGCATACTCGACAAATCGGAGTTCACTCAACGCACTCAATGCCAAGGCAATTTATACTCAGAGCACTCGATTCCATCTGGTTCACTCGACGCTCTCGACGCCAAACTGACAATACTCGACGAAATTGACTTAGTTTCACGGGTCACTCAACGTTCTCGACGCCAAGACAAATTCACTCAATGCCAATATTAATACTCGACTAACTCGACACTTAAAATATCAATACATGACAATTCGACTTAGTCTCACAGATCACTTGACGCTCTCAATGCCAACATAATGATTGTCGATTTCATTTAGAATAGTCGACGAATTTGACTTAGACAAGCTGAAACTCGCCGAATCTCACATACCTGGATTAAATCCTTATCCGATGAATTCTACCTAGGCTCTCCTACATATACAACAAATTTTACTCCGTTGAAAACTCAAACTAAGCAAGAAAATTGGTTAGTTAGTCTTATACACTACCGGGCAAATCTTGACCTTGCCAAATCATAGACTATTCCCACCTTCTAAGGAAGAAAGAAGAAGAAATGATAAACATAAAGAACTTTGTAAGGGGAAGAATTCACCACTCGCCTCAAACTCCAGAAATCTGGCCACACAAGCGCTCCTCCTCATGGATCATGCCGCAAAAACACCTTGGCAACACTTCCTGAAGCTTTTCAGGGTAAACATGGGACAATACTAAATAACCTAATGCCCCAAAATCTAAGAAGTGGGAAAAACTCACCGTACACACGTAGATCTCGGCGAGAGCTTTCCGAATCTACCCTCCGACGATAATTTCGAGCACCGGAACTCCTATAATGGACAATCGAAAGCCTTGCGATGCCTGCTGCTTTCTCTCTTCCGTGATTTGGTCCGACGGATTTTTGGAGAGAGGATTAATAGGGTTTCAAAAAGTATTTAGATATATATATAATATCTGCTATTATAAGAATAATTAAACGTCCAAACGACTAGAAACTTGAACCAACTTTGATTTCCACAAAATTCTTACTGAATCTAAATATCAAAGCTACAAATCCAATGGTGATTTCGAAATCAAAATCCGACAACCCAAACTTGGGTAAAAACTACCCGAAGTAAAAAAAACCCATATCCCTAAAATGGCTCCACCGAGTCCCAAAATAGACCCGGTTCGCAAGGGAAATTTAAAAAAACCAGCTAGAATATAACCATGCAAATATTCAAAGTCAAAACCACATATTCCATTGAGCAAAATTCACGCTCCAGCATCGATACCCGTCAACTACACGTCAACGTAACGCCCTGACGTCAACAATACGCAACTTAAGTAATTAAAATAAACATTGAAAAATTAGGGTGCTATAATGTGATTCCTACAGGAAAGATTTGGACTAGAATGGGGCTCTGCCCACCTACACAGGAAAACCACAACTGGGGAACATGCCTCAAGCACATAGAAAAAACCATAAAAGCAAAGGAAAATGATGGAGAGCACTAAGTGCTTACCCCCCAGCGGGCCTAAAAGTGCACTTTGTGTACGAACACTGATTAAATGAAATATAAGCAATAATGAGGCTAAAGTGCAGTTCACATTTGTGAAAACTAGTCAAGATGAGTCCAAAAAATACTACATATATCGAACTCATCACTAATCCACTTAGGATCAATTCCTATGATCAGATTCAATGTCTACCCTTAAACAAACGTTATATTGAATAATGCATACCCATTAACCTAAAATAAATGGTGTGCGGTGCAAACCCTTAACACATTTATCTACATGCCCCAAGATTCTTTCTAGAGAAACAACATGGTCATATTAATACTTCAAATTAATATAATAACTTTCTAAAGTTGGAAAGTAACAATTATTTCATTTATTGAATTGTGTGACATGATTCAAACTATAAGACAAATATGTTTCAAAAATTCTACAACTTTTAGGGACGTATATAAATAATGTTCTATTGACATGTTCCAAATTTAATTCAATTCTCATGCATTTTGATGGTCTATTCACTACATAATTATTTTGCTAAATGTAGAACAACCCAAAATTAACTAGTCATTCTCTTAAAGATGTTACTATCAAATCCCTTGGCAAAATGATCTGAAATTTATTCAATACGTTGATCATGACATAAATAGTGGATTAACATAAAATCATGAACATTCTAATTAATATGGACATAATTAAATATTTACTAAATATGTGACTTATGTCAATTTACACATGAAGTATTAATTTTATATATCCAAATACTCCAAATAAGTTACCAGTGGTGTATAATGACAAAGTAAGGTATTCATCATTGTTTCATAATTTTAATATTACCTATGATTTTTAATTCCAAAAATCCTAATTTCACCAGAGATGATACTTTTCATTATAATAAGTTCATGACTAAAATATCAATTACATGCATCAAGCTATTTTGGACAAATACACAAAATACACTTTTGTGATATATGCACACCATTTCCCTTAACTACATAATCATGTAAGTGGAATATACCCACATGCAGAGATCCAATTTGTGGTCCAATTTAACCATAAACTTAATATGACTTACTAAACATCTCACCAAAAAATTTGGGTCATTTTGATTTCATTAAGGCATGTAAATCACTCACTCATGCCTATTTAAATTTTAACCAAAATGTTAGAAAAATGTTCCCCACACATTCTAATTTTTTGATGGGAACTCTATCTAGGTACCCATCATGCATGTCCAAAATTTCAAACCCATGCAATAAGCATATAATTAGGAATTAACAATTTAATATCTAGGCCACCCTTAGGACAAAACCCAAAAAAACTGGGATTTTTGGGGTTGTAGGGCACCAATCAGGTTAATTGAAAATCCTATAGAAATTTAAGAGGATGGGATACATGTTTTATGTTTTGTACTTTTCATGATTCAACATTCAAGGGCCTTTAATTTCAGTTTGAAGTCACTGTATGATGTGTGACAAAATCATACGAACTATAGTATTTCATTCATTAAATCGGCACAGATCTTACACAAAGATCATGTGATTGTGGCTCATCTTCTTCCTTGGGACAACTGCTAGGATGATCCCACCCTAAGGGAGCTTCTACGTCCAATTCCTACCACTTGGTGGCTACTACAGCCGACCACCACCACCACCTCTGTTGAGATGGTGACCATCATTTGGCGATGACTTGGCCGCCGAAGAGAGCCTCTCTGAATAAATACACCGAGCTTTAAAGCTCAAGAAATTCTCACACATCTCATATGGGATCGGGCTTTATTGAGCCGGATTTCTCTTCTAGTTTATCTTGGATTCTAGCACAGAGGGAGAGGAGGAGAAATGCATTATTAATGGAGCTAGGTGGCGTGCGGAAGGTGTCAATGGATTTTCTTTTCTCTAGCAAGCATTCCCAATCTCTCGTTTCTTCACCAAATTACTGGATCCAAAATAGCAGTTTACTCCTTGGGGCCTTCTAAAGGTGATGGAAAAGTAGATTTGAGTTGAGGTGGGCTTGTTACAGAAGTGCTATGAATAAGGGGTTCGACCATGAGCTTTTGATGCTCCTCTGGGATGCCAAGTGGCCCCATTCTTGCTGGAATTTGGCTGGGAGTAACTGGTGAGCTCAATGAAGGGGTTGGGAAAGGGAATTGGATGACAAGTGTCACTAATTCCATGAATTCTTTTATATCTCATTCCAAATTTAGGGAAACCCCAAATTTCCTAATGTATGTCATATATTTCTAAAGTTGGAGGGAAAAGGGAGTAATTGTATTCATTAGCTATAGAATGGGCCTTAGTTCATGTCCCCTACCCATTGAATTTAAGTTGGGCTTTCAATTTTCTTCTTTAGGCTTTAGTTTGACCAATATTGACTTTGGGGTTGACTTGGTCAAATTGGCGAGTGGGCTTGCCCTACTTGATGGTCACGAGTCCCTTGACACCTCCCAATTTTTACTGGGCCATGGTGAGGCCCCAATTTGGCTAATTGACCTATATTGTGTGAGTTTGACCAAATTGGGTTAGGTTTGATTTTGGTCAAATTGGGTGATTTGGTTGACTCAATATTGAAGTTTGATGATTCGGATATTTGTAGTGTTTTTCAAACTCATCTGGGCTAGTTTTCACTCACGTACACTACACTTTTTGATCGTTATTGCTCATATTTCTCTTTTTCTATAATTGTACCATAATGCTCTCTTAGGCCCGTTGTCGTGTGCAATTGCGCAATTTTGCTAATGGTAAGCACATGGTGCTCCCTTGTTTATTTTTTGATGTTATTTTTATTTTTTTATGTGTGTGGAGGTGTGATCTAGTCTATTTATTGTTGTTCAGGTAGGCAGATCCCTAAAGTTGTATAAACTCTTCACTTTAGGAATTGCACAATCATTCGTTTTTCTTCACGCACAATCGGTGTGATCGTGCGATGCCTAAATCTTCGTTTCTTGCTGCTCAGCCCTGGGTCGTGCGATTTGCTCGTGTACTGGCTATTTTTCCTATGTGTGATCAAATCATACGACCTCGTATTTTTTCTTAAATTTTAAGTTTTTATTGTTCGTGTGTTTTCTTCATTCACTGTTGGACTCAACCATACATGAAGGAAAATGCATAATCTCTCTTATTTACCTTATTTTTAAGAGATTTATTACTAACCATGGGATTTGTTCTTGCATGGGCTGATTTGCCCGTTTGTGATCAAAAATGCACGTGTACAACCCCAGATTCGCTGAGGTGGAACCTAGATTCCCAAAGGACCAGGGGTGGGCTAGCCTTGGGCTAACTTTTGGCTAGAGACCAGGTCAACTAGTAGATGGGTGATAGGGTTCCTGCCCATAGAATGGGCGAGAGGGTTCCCACCAATGGCAGGCGAGAGGGTTTCCACCCAGGGAAGGCGAGGGAGCTTGCTCCCGGATAGGCGGGATCCCCTCAAGGTTAGTATCGGGAAGGAAAACAACTTATAGAGCGGGGAAAGGGCTCCCGCCTAGTGCATTCTTGGGGTAAAATTACCAGATTGCCCTCGGGTAAAATTACCAGATTGCCCTCGGGAAAAATTACCAGGATAACCATGGGTCTGCAGTAAGACTTTTTGCACAGCGAAATTACGTTGTTGGCAGACCAAGTACTTCAATGGGTAGTCAGGGGTCGGGGGTTAGGATAAATAGGTGTTGGCCTATATATGGTGCTTCCATACTTTCTCAAATCAGTTAGTGCTTTCTGAGGTTCTCTCAGCCCAGCAATTGGATAAGGAGGGGAAGCGCTCAGAGATCTTCCTGGTTAGACGAGGGACCTCCCAGCTGAGGCTTAGGGTCTATTCTTAGTTCTTCGTTGCTAGTAAGGGGTCAGGGGTTGGGAGAAATAGGTGTTGGCTACACCACAAGGTTCGAACTCTCGTTGAGGCAGGTTTTTTGGCATCAACATTTCTGGTGCGGTGAGCGCGGACCGTAGCCGACACAAGAAAATCTCAAATCAAGTCTCATGACTGGGGTGAAGGAGAAGGAGCTGGCTCGGGAGGTTCTCCCTCTCAAGGAAGTGGGGTGACGGTTGGGATATTAGAGGACTTCAAGTGGGAAGTCCTGTAGACCATCCACTTTGCCTTCATGGCAAGGAGCGAGTTGGCAATGCCCTCGGTTTCGGTGGTGACAGCCCCATCGTTAGGCGAGAATGCTCCTGGGAAGTGTCGTTGGAAGGAGGTTCCAGTAGAGGTTGTCGAGAGGGATGTCGTCGGGTGGGAGCTGTTCCCCGGGTAGGCCGGTGTAGATAGGGACAGCGAGCCAAGTTCACGAGATGAGCCCACTTGGCAAGGTGGGGGTGGGAGCCCTATTAGTGACCTTATCATCTCGGCTCGGGTTCTGGACGAGTTTTGGGAGCCAGACATGTCCTACTATATCGGCAGGGATGACCCGATGAAGCATGTGCTGTGGTTCGAGGTTGTCGTTTCCATAAGGCAAATGTCGAATGTCTTCAAGTGTAGGCTCTTTGCCAACACTCTGTAGGAGAAGTCCAGGGACTGGTTCCACCTGTAAAACCCAAAAAAGGAGTAGGAAGTAATAGGCTGAACGTCAAACAGAGTTTGACAAACATCGCAAAGAGTTCAACGAACATTGATCGGAGTTCGACGAACGTCGATGAAAGTAAGGGATAGATCTAACTTTACTCTAAGGGGGGGGGGTGAATAGAGTATTTTAAAAACTTTAATTTATTTTTATAGCGGATTTAAAGTAAGTGATATAAGTATATATATATATAAAGAGAAATCACAGCACACAAATAGATAGAAAACAATCACAGATGACATAATGATTTTAATAGTAGTTCCCCAATAAATCTGGGTACATCTACTCTTTTACCACTCTGGTAGGTATCCACTACAGGTTTTATTCGGGTGCCCTGCCACCACAAGATATATTTTCTAAGGAAGATCTAGGAACCCTTTGAGATTTTGACCAGGTGCCCAAAAACCAAGCTTATGCCTTTTGATCAGGTGACTTAGGAACCAAGAGTAAACTTTTGAAAGGAGTTAAAAACCCTGTACACAGTTTAGAAATAAACTATAAAAAATGATGTTGTATTCTCTGTCAAGAATCTCTAAGAAGACTAGTTGATGATGTTGCAAAAAATCTCCCCTTATTTGAGTAGAGATTTGTGATCAGGAGGGGGAACTTTTCTTCAGGGTGTAAGCCTTTTTGTCTCTGATTGATTGAAGATTTTTCACTAGAAGACTTTGAAGCAGAATATATGTATCTGTATATGTGTTGATCAATATTGATCTTGTAACCCTTTGAAGTAGCAAACTTATGAATATATAATATCTGAGAAGAATTCAAACATTTGAATTAAAACCATTATGAAATGCCTGATGAATCGCTGAGAATTGTAACTGCCCTGGGAATTAATTAGAATTAAAACTCTGTGATAAATCAATATTTAATGTTGCCTTAAACGACTATATTAAATTAGAATATTTAGCATTAAATATCAGAGTTGTAACTGACTGAAATTAAGCTTTTGAAATCATTCTGCCTCTGAATATAGAAACTGCCAAATCGACGAACTGAGTAAGGAATTCGTTGAACAAAGCCTTGAGTTCGTCGAACTGAGTTTTTTGTTTCATCGATCTGAGCTCAGAGTTTTTCAAACTGAGCTTGGCTTTTGTCGAGCTAAGCTTCTAAGTTGAGATCAGAGTTCGTCGAACGGAGCACAGTGTTCGTCGAGCTAAACTCAGAGTTAGAAACCTGAGTTCGTCGAACTAATCTCGACATTCATCAAACTGATCTCTTCAATCGTCGAACTGAACTCCTCTTGAATTCCTTCTGTAGTAACAACCCTGTAAAAAAACCTATGACTCTAGTCTATATAAGTTGGATCAAACTAAACATCCTAAACATAAAATAGTGATCGTAGACCAAATAAGTAATAGCGTGTTCCAACAATCTCCTCATATTTGGGAGAGAATACTATTAAACAAAAAACACAAACCATAATTATATAGCAAAAATAAATTTTTTTGTAGATATATAAAAGTTGCTTTGAGAAAGTTTATAAACAACAACAAAGTTTAAATGCTTAAACAAAAATTAAGAGTCCTTCTATGGAGCAGCCAAGGAGAATCTGAAGATGATTTGGTAAAAATTATCTTCCTGGTTGGATCTTCAGCTTCTCTTTTACTCATTTTAAGATCTTGAGAACCAATGATCTTCTGGAAAGTGGTTCTTAGAACAACTGCATCAGGATGCAAACTCATATACTTGTCAACATTAAATAGGCTTTTCTTCTGATATCAATCCAGTTCCTGTTGCCTGTAAGAGGACATTGTAGAGAATTAAGAGGTGTCATTACCTTCTGTCCTTACTTTCTTAATCTGAGAAAGAGAAACTTGCTCATTGAACCTTGTCATTCAATAAACTTGATCAAGCTCTGGATCATACACTGAGAAGCTGGCCTTTCTTGGCTAGATTATTGTTGGATGCTTTGACTACAGTAAGTATCATACCTTGTAGGTCTATCCTGCCTGTGTTGAGTTGGTCTTGAATTATGAGAAAAAGGCATCTAAGAAGAAGAAACATTACCAGCTGTTCCTGCTGCTGGAGGAGGAGAAGGAGTCCCTCTCCAAGACTTTGGTGGAGAATGATACCACTTCATCTTCTTCTATTCTTCTACTCATTTTTGGAATACCTCATCCAATGTGGTAGGTCTGGAGTGAGAGGTATTCCATGTAAAATTTAATAAGGAATGTCTACTATAGAAGAAAATTGAGGAGCAACCTTAGCAGGAGCCTTTTTCCTTAACTTTCTTTTCTTAGAATATGAGTCTTCTGAATCATCAGACTCTGTATGATCATCAGATTCGTCCTCTGGCTGATCATATAAAGCATCAATTTGTGTATATAAATCAGTATGATCATCAACTTGAACCTCTGGCTGTTTATATACATCATCTGCATTAGCTGCCTCTTCCATATCTTCATTAAGAAGATCGTCAAAATTGGGCATAGAAGTCTCATCCCATATAGAAGGGGAATAATCCTGCTCCATAATATTCATTATATTATCAAATACTATAGGCTGTGAGACTAAAGTAGAACTAGTAGAAAAAACTCTTAAACCAGATCTAAGCTCTTCTAAAACTAAAGCATCAATGGGAGCAGAGTAGCAAACTACTATTCTTGAGAAATCTTCTTCATAAACTGGTAAGCTAGGAGAATAACTATGCAGTAAATCAAAAACTGATAATAAAGAATATAAATAAACTGTGAGATGAATACTGATATCACCAACAGTAAGAAATTTTTGCTCTGCTGATAACTCAACCTCAACTGCACTTGTCATTTCTGAATCTTGAATTTCAACAAAAATTACTGCTTCTGTAACTAGAACTTCTGCAAAAATTGGAGCTTCTTCAATAAGCATCTCCCCCTACCTAGATCAAGGGATACCTGAATCTAGGCCCTAGAAGAAGGGACGGAATGAGAAGAGGATAGTTTAGAAGAAAGTTCTGCTATAGAAGTAAGAATAGGAGACAAAGCATCATCCAAGAGTTTCTTGAGAGTTGGGGTAATGAATTCAAGAAGGTTAAAAGCAATGGAAGAGAAATTAAGATACATAAACTCAGGTGGACCCTGAGTAGATGTAGAGGATGGAATGGAAGAAGATGGAATGGAAATGTTAGCATAGTTGGTACATAGAAAAGATGGCTCAGGTAAAGTGGTAGGATTGATGATAGGGGGAATGCCATCAGGAACTATCTCCTGGATAGATGAGAGAGGTGGAGATAATTGTTATGGAGATGAGTGAGGTGGAGATGAATTAAGAAGAGAGAAGTAAGGTGGAGATGAAAGAAGTGGGGATGAAGGTGGTGATTGATGAGGTGACTATGGAGCTAGGAATTTGGTAGTGAAGGCTGAAGATGGAACTTCTTCAGGTAAAGTGGGTTTTTAAGAAGGAGGTGTGGAAGGTCTAGGTGAAAGTTGTAAAGAATGTGGAGTGGAAGAAACCAGGGGAGCAGATGCCTCTTCTGGGATGGGAAGAGTGGCCGGAACATCCCTTGTGCTTTCAGAAGCTGCCCTAGGGGGAGCTGCCCTTGGAGGCTTAGGAATCATCCTCTCCCATTTTCCAAATAGGGAAGAGGTTAGCCTCTTGGAAGCATTGATGTGTATGGTCTGACAGACCAACACCTCTGGACATTTAGCCTGTAAAAAGATGCCTAGAATTCGTCCATATCCTTCAAACATGCTAGTGATCTTCTTCTTAATAGAATCAAATAAAATTGACCCCTAGTTAATTGTTTTCTAATCAACCAAGGCACACATCATCAAATATTTGTGCCTGGTAACATAGTCGTGGGCTAAGTGTTTGACCAGAAGTACCTTGCCTATTACATCTGCTAAGAACGTATATTCTATAACAAAGTTCTTTTTCAATAAATGTTGGGTACATTGGAAAATGTGTGCCAGATTTGAAGAAGCATCAACTTAGTCAATGATATGCATCAAATTGTATTTGATAGAAGTTTAGTTTCATTGTGCAGGTTTAAGAATTTGATGAAAAATTTTCTAAGTACAAGTGTTAACACTTGTGAAGAACCTGTGTCGATACTCAGGGAACTTGTGTCGACACTCAGGCAAGCTGTGTCGACACACATGAAAATTATGTCGACACTTATGAAGAACTTGTGTCGACACCCAGAATTTGTGTCAAAACTTATAAAGAAGTTGTGTCGACACTCAAAGCTATGTCGACACCTAAAGAAGCAGTTTTGTCGACATCCATAAATGTGTCGACATCTGAAGCAGGACTTGTATCGACACTTAAAATTGAAGCTGTGTCGACAATCAGTATATATGTCGACACCTGAAGCAATTGTGTCGACACACAGGACTTGTGTCGACACACCAACTCTAAAAAGGCTGTGTCGAGTTCAAAAGTAATTGTGTCGACATATAGGACTTGTGTCGACACGCACTAAACGCCAATTGACAAACACTAAACGCCAACTATCTGCAACAGAAATTTCGAGACAAGAAGCTACTGTGTCGACACACAAGACTTGTGTTGACACATACAACAAAAGCAGTGTCGAGAAGCAAAAGTATGACTGTGTCGACACATGGAGTAATTGTGTCGACACCATGAAGACTTGTGTCGACACTTAGTCTATATGTGTCAACACATGTGAAGCAGTCCGCTGAGTATTGTGTGCTGAGTTGAAAAGACATTGAAGAACCTGGTGACATGACTGGTGACTTAACAACTATCATAACTAACCAGTCTGACACCACTGTCAGAACTGTCAGAAGTCTGTTATAAACTGGATCGGCCAGTAACCATGGAGCAAGCTCTATATAAGAGACAGATCAGAATAAACAAAAAGAATCGAAGTAATAGGTTGAATTCTGACAGATCAAGGGCTGTCTGCAATAAAGATTCATAGTTCAATCTGAATTTACAGAAAAAGCTGACTGAGGATCAACTTCAACATCAAGAGAAGATCCACCTTATTTTGTTCTAATCAAGAAGCTTTGAAAAGCTAAGTTAGGTTAGATCAGAAGGATCAGTTTATACAAGAACTGATCAAGAAGACAACATTAATAGAGAAATCTAGCTGGTGAAGTTTTCAGTTACTCTTTACTCACAAATTCTTGTAGGATCTACTGTTAGATCTGAGATTGTAAGCCTAAAATTATAAAGACTGAGGTAGGGCTGTGTGCCTGAGGTAGGACTTGTTGAAAGTCTGAGTTGTAAGCCTAATTATAAAGGCATAGGTAGGGCTGAGGCCTGAGGTAGGATTATGGGGAAGAATCTGAGGTAGGACTTGTGTTAAGTCTTAGATGTAGGAACCATCTTGGGTTCTGAGATTGTAAGATCTGTGGATCCGAGCCAGTGGAAGGAAGTTAGGCTGAATCCAGTTATCTGCTGGATAGGCGAAGGGGGAAAGTGGATGTACCCATATCTTGGTGAACCACTATAGATCTGGTGCACTCTGTGTTGTGTTTAAATTTCTGTAGATAGATTAATCTGTGCTAAAAGAAGTTATATATATCTGTTTGCCTAAAAATCAAAAAGACACAAAAAGATAAGAACCTATTCACCCCCTCTCTAGGTATTTAGGCTCTTGAAATAAAGTCTTTCAAGTGGTATCAGAGGGAGGTTGCTCAAAGTTTGCCCTAACAGTCAGAGTATTTCTCCAAGGCAAATAACAGATAACAAGAATGGGTTCAAGTGAAAATCAAAAGGAATTTAGATCTATAAAATTGCCCATATGCAGGGAAGAATCTTTTGGCATTTGGAAAGAAAGGGTCAGACTATTTATGGAAGCATCTGATCCAAGAATTCATATCACAGTACAGGAAGGCCCCTTCATCCCAATGAAGGTATCAGTTCTTGATGCAATCATTCAAACTCCAAAGAGTTATTCAGAGATGACTAAGGATGAAATAATCTTGGCTACATTAAATAAAAGAGCTCAGAATATAATTGTAAGTGCCATAGATGATGCAATATTCAGGAATCTTGTGCACTGTAAAACTTCCCAAGAAATGTGGGATACATTGATTGTCTATATGGAAGGCACAGAAGAAGTCAGAGAGGACAGAAAGTCCATGCTGAATTAGGAGTATGAGAGCTTTAGGCAGACTAAAACTGACAACATAACTGAATGCTATAAAAAGTTATTCAGAATAGTGAATGAATTGATGACATATGGAAGAGTCTTCAGTACTTATGAACAGAATGACAAGTTATTTATGTCCCTAACAAAGGATTGGGACACTAAGATATGTGCTATCAGGAAAGTGGCCAAACTGGCTGACACACCTCCATCTACACTTTTTTGAAAACTGCTTTCATATGAAATGTAGCTTACTGTTAGGAAAGAGGAAGAGAAGGGCATCAGATCTGAAAATAAAGAAAAGTCAGTAGCCTATAAGGCTGAGGGCTCAAGGAAGGGTAGGAGAAAATCTCCTTCTCCACCTAGAAGGAGTACTGAAGCAGAAGAAGGAGTTCTTGAAACAAGTACATCAGATAGTCACACATCTGATGAAGACTTTGCTGCATTCACAAAACAATTCCAAAGGTTCATGAAGAAAAAGAAATGGAGAACCAGGCCTTCATCAACAACCTATTCCAAGGATGAATACTATAGGAAGAAGAAAACACCTAAGGAGGGCAGGTATGCTTCTAAACCTGATAAACAATCTAATTCTAAGATTGTATGTTATTGCTGCAACAGGTCTAGGCATGTCAGAGCTGACTATCCTGACAAAAGAAAGGAGTCAAAGGACAAGAAGAAGCAGCTGGTTAAAGGCAAGAAGGAGAAGTCTCTAGTGGCTCAGAAAGAGAAGAGTTGGACAGACTCTTCTGAGAGTGCTAAGTTGGTAGCCTAATTCACCTAGAGGGGGGTGAATAGGTGAAATGCGTGTCTAATGCGGAATTAAAAATTGAACACAACGCACATCAAGCAATCACAGACGACAAGAGATTTATAGTGGTTCCCCAATCTTGGGTACGTCCACTTTCCTCACCGATCTAGCAAATCACTAGACTCGGCTACTCCACTATCTCGGATTGAAAACAATCCTACACCTCGGAACCACGTTCCTACAAATCTCGATCCCAAAACGGATCTACAAAAACTCGGAAGACAAAACTTCCTACAAATCTCGGAGAATTAAAACTCCTACAAAAATATTGGTTGTGATTACAAACAAACACACTATCAGATCTGGATCTGTATCCGTCTTCTTCTTTAGGAACTTCGGCTTGATCAGAAAATGTAGAAGACGACTAGAGAAAGATCCACGAATCTGAGATCTAGAACCACCTCGATCGAGAAAGTAGATCTGGAATCTTCAAGGCTCAGCAAGATCGAGTGATTCTCTTTCTTCTGGATCGCTGGAGAAAAGATCGATGAAAACGAAGGTCGCGATCCAAACTTTTCTTCTTCTTCCGTGAACGGCAATGGCGGCGGCGTGAAATTAGGGTTCACGGAATTTCTCTTTCTTAAAAAGAATATTTCTGTAATAACGCTTAAAAGTCATTTCTGAAAAGACCTATTTATAGGTGGGTTCCAACGGTCATAATATTGATTAATGATGACACGTGGACCAATCAGAATTGACAGATTCAAAATACTTATGATGAAAATGGACTTAGAAAAATTCTGGAGAAGTTCACTGCAATACTCGAGTAATGGAGGATATACACGAGTATGGAGAGATGGATTACTCGAGTAGCAAGAAGCAGTATACTCGAGTATAGAAAGAGAGAAATACAGGAGAGAAGAATGAATTACTCGAGTATCAAAAATGGTATACTCGAGTATCAGAATTGTATACTCGAGTAATAGAAAAGTATGCTCGAGTATTAAGACGATATACTCGAGTATAAAAAGGCTAAACTCGAGTATCAGAAAATATACCTGAGAAACGTTTACATACACGAGTATCAGAGTCAATTACTCGAGTATGGAAGAATTTACTCGAGTATCAAAGATCAATTACTCGAGTATGAACATACTTACTCGAGTATCAGAAGATATACTCGAGTATAGAGAAAACTTACTCGAGTATCAGAAGTTATACTCGAGTATCAGAAAACACTTACTCGAGTATCAGGGTATTTACTCGAGTATCAGAAAACACATACTCGAGTATCAGGGTATTTACTCGAGTATCAGTACTTTGAACTTGCAGAGAAGAGAAGAAAAGGATCTACTCGAGTATCAAACATGATTTACTCGAGTATCAAGTTACTTACTAGAGTATGAAAAGAACTTACTCGAGTGACTAACTTAACTACTCGAGTATAGATATATCTACACGAGTATTCAGACCCTACTCGAGTAAGCCAAACTGATTACTCGAGTATCTCACTAACTACTCGAGTATGGGACACAGACTACTCGAGTATTAAGACCTTACTCGAGTAAGTCTAACTGACTACTCGAGTATCTCTAACTACTCGAGTATGTCTTACTAACTACTCGAGTATTAAGCCTGATACTCGAGTATCATAAGGGGTTACTCGAGTATTAGGGACTTAGAAAAATTCTATGAGGAAATTTGCTCCAATGCTTCTGTCCATCAATCCAAGTGCATGAAGGAAGTGTATCCCAATAGAGAGGCTATACATGGGCCAACACTTTGGATCACACAATGAGGGATTACATTGTATGGTCCTGTGTTTGGTGACCCATTATAGACTGACATTGGTCTACACTTGGTATTAAGGACCTGCACACATACAACTTAAACACAGCATCAAATACACCTTAATTCATCTTAGTTCAAGGTCTGACCTCCTACAAATCTGAGGCATTGTGGAGACAAACCCCAACAATCTCCCCCTATTTGTAGATGTCAGCACTCTCTATACTAAGGTGAATTACTTAGGAGTAAAAGAACAAAAAGCATATCAAGGAGAATAAACCTAATTAAAACAGGATAGACAAAATATGGCCATAATCAGAATTAAATATATATATATGAGGAAATGTTTTTAAAGCACATAAACAAAATAGTCCAATTCCACTTTCTCAGATCCACTCATGATGGAGCATCCTTGTGCATCCTTTCCCTTTTGAGCTCTTGCCTCTCCAGGTAGCTGTAAGGCTTTGGGAAATAAGTCCTGGGCCTGGGAGGAGCAGCAGGGTTGTTGTGTCCCCAGTTTTTGTCATGTAGCCTGATCTTAATCTGGGACACTTCATAGGCCTTCCATTCTGAATAACTGTAGAACTGATCTCTGTTTTCTCCAAGATCTGTCACTAATTTCAGGGTATCAAGAATAAGGGATTTGGAGGTTGGACTCCAAACCTCTGAGTGAACCATTGCTGGATCTCTTCTGGGTTCAGAACGACTTGCAGAAGCACCTTCACCATACTTTCTTTTCTTCTTAGATGGACCTTGAGAACTGGAAAGAAAATCATCTTGCCACATGTCAGAGTAGTTAAGAGGAGGCTCAGTCACATCACCCTCAGGTCTAGGAGAGAAGACTGGCACACCACTTTCTTGAATGGTAGCTTGGACAGGGGCATCTGCAGAGGGTTGCTCTTCAAGAGGATTTAGGTGCTGAGGTATAATGGTTGGGTTGAGCTGGGCATTAGGGAAGTTCATGTTATGCAGCCACACAGCAGTGTCATAGGTATAAAACTTTACAGATTGAAGTTGAGAGAGAATGTCTGCTTTCATTTCCTTTACAATTCCATCCACTGTAGTTTGAGCCTGTTTAGAGAGAGTTTCAACTTGTTCTTTTACAACTATTTGAGTTTGCTCATGTAGTTTGTCCACTTGTTCTTTTACAACTTTCTCCCCCTTGCTGATATCTATGTTTAGCTTTGCAATGGCTTCATCTTTGAAGGTGCCCACTTCATTACATACTTTCACAACATTCATTTCAGCTCTCTCATCTAGCTTGATCTGATTGTGAGCTACTGTCTCGGCCTGGTTTCTTAGCTCACCTATGCTTGTAATGGTGTGGTCTATGGCTTTGCCTCCAATTTGGAACAACCTTTTTAACTCATCAGTATTTGCTTGAATCTCAGCAAAGCCTCTGCTCATCTCTGTTTCAAGAGCAGAGACCTTGGATGTTACTGATTGCAGAGAGGCATCAAAGTAATCTCTCTGTTCTTTGAGCATAAGCTCAATCTTGCTTATTATATCTGAAGAGGAGGGAGCTGAGGTTGGTTCAGGAGCTGAAGCAGCAGGAGCAGGAGCAGGGGCAGTCCAAGGAAGGATTTCTGTGATCACCACTGAGCTGACAGCTCTCTTGAAGGGTTCTATTTCAACATCTTCTTCTGAGGGTAGGAGAGAGGGCATGGAGAAATCCAAAGTCCTCAGAGGTGCCTCCACAGGATCTGGAGACATCTCATCATCAGACAGGAGAATATGAGCTGATTTGTTAGGCTCACTCTCAGGAGATTGGACTGGAGATTGGACTGGAGTTCTTGCAGGAGATGGAGCTGGAGTTCTAGCAGGAGATGGAGCTGGGGTTCTAGCAGGAGACTGAACTGGAGACTTTGCAGCTGATCCATTCTGGAAGAGTGGGGCATCTGAGCTGAGCTCATCAATGAATTTGTTGATATCTTCAGCTGTAGACAGAAGGGCTGCTGAGTCTGGAAGCTCTGAGTCTGGGTTTGCTGATGGAATCTCTGCTGGAGGAGGAGAGACTGGAGGAGTAGGAATTCTTATTTCTTCTTGTTCTGGAATTACTGATTCTGAAGAAACCTGATTCTGAGGAAGAGAAGAGGCAGGCTCCCCCTCAACTATTGCACTGGTGGTAGCAGTAGTTTGATGTAGAGGAGGAGATGGAATCCTGTCTTCAGGGAAACTGGTTTCTTTGGGAATTTCTGAGGTGGCAGCAGATTTGGAAGCTTGGGCAGTATTGAGGAGCTTGATGTCATACCTCTGGATGGAGGAGAGAGAGACTTTCTTCATATGGTGGAGAGGAATACCTTTAGAAAGGTCAAAAACCTGAGGATCTATCTCATGGAGGATGAGTGAGATAATCCTTGCAAAACTGGGTTGCTTGATGCTCCCCTGAATCTTGTCCAGTAGCATCATGCCAAACTGGAACTTTTTTCTGCAGACGATGGCTTGCATGATCTCAAACATGTTGTGAGAGATTTCTCGGGTGGAGTAGGTCTTGCAGAGTATGACCTTGGAGATAACATCAATCAGAAATTTTCCCTCTCTATTGCAATCTGCTCTGCTGAAAGTATCACACTCGGGATCAACCCCACAGTATAGGGCTGTTCTGTCAGAATCTTCGGTTGTGAGTTCATCCTCTTCCTCAACGACGGGCAGCCGGAGTAAAATAGAGATTGAGGTTTTGTCCAGTAGGATTTTGAGTCCTCTGACCTTGGTCTTTAGAACTTTTCCATTTCGTTTAACCTTTAGGTTTTTGTAGAACTCTTCCACTGCGGGAATAATAGCCTTGCACGGCGTCTGGAGGAGGTAGGTCAATCCAGCGGTGTCGAACAGAATGAGAAGGTTGCGGAAGTCATCTGAGAGGTCTGCAATACCATCTGGAACTAGTTCGGAGCCGATTCCGATTTTGGACGACGGAGGAGCCATCTGAAACTGAGAAATCGGCGGCGACGGAAGAGCGACGAGACAGAGTCGGGAAGACGATAGGTCGGCGGATACACGAGTGAATGAGAAGTGGAATGGACGTTTTCGTTTTATATATATATATAATTAATCCTAATTAGGTCTAAAAATGATTAAACATAAAAACATACCCGAATGAGGCGGAAAATTCGTTGTGCGAATAGAGAGTTTGAAAAATTCCAGAGAAATCCGATTACACGAGAGAAGTTTACGGCATACACGAGTATTGGATTTAGTATACTCGAGTAGGTCATACTATACACGAGTATAAGAAATTCATACTCGAGTATCAATCTGATTACTCGAGTATATGAAGTTCAATACACGAGTATTAAATTCTGAAGACTTTTCATACTCGAGTATAAAGAGTGCATACACGAGTATTGATTTGATTACTCGAGTATATTTGACTTGTTACTCGAGTATTCACTATTTCACTCGTGTAAATGTAACTATTCTCGAGTCTCAAATTTCTTGAAGGAATTTTCACTAAAAAAAAATGTACCTCAGAGTATCCAACATTTCTGACCTCTTCTAAATTTCTGAGTCCATCATTGGTCTTCTTTGTTAAGCAGTCCAAGCTCAGTTTTGAAGAATGAAAACTTGGACTCATCCAGCGGCTTGGTGAAGATATCTGCAACTTGCCTGTCTGTGGAGACATACTGTAGATCTATATCTCCATTTTCCACATGCTCCCGGATGAAATGATAGCGAAGCTCTATGTGCTTGGTCCTGCTGTGGGAGACTGGGTTGTTGGCTATTGCAATTGCGCTGGAAGAATCACAGAACAGTGGAATGTTCTGGAACTTCATGTTGTAATCTTCAAACTGATTCTTGATCCACAAAAGCTGTGCACAACAGCTCCCTGCAGAGATGTACTCTGATTCAGCCGTTGAGATGGCTACACAGTTTTGCTTCTTACTGCTCCAGGAAATGAGTCTCCTTCCGAGGAATTGGCAAGTCCCGGAGGTGCTTTTCCTGTCGTCTTTGCTACCTGCAAAATCTGCATCTGAAAATCCAATTAGTTCACTATCATTACTTCTTGGGTACCATAAGCCAAGATTTGGTGTTCCTTTGAGGTATCTCAAAATTCGCTTTGCAGCAATGTAGTGAGATTCCTTAGAGTTCACCTGGAATCTAGCACATACACATGTCGAGAACATTATATCTGGCCTACTTGCAGTAAGGTAGAGCAAGGACCCAATTATGCTTCTGTACTTGGTTTCATCAAAAGGTTTCCCTTTCTCATCCTTGTCCAGAGACATAGCTGAGGCCATTGGAGTCCTCATAGAGGTTGCATTCTCCATTCCGAATTTCTTAAGCAGCTCTTTGGTGAACTTGGTCTGAGAGATGAAAATTCCATCCTCAGATTGTTTCACTTGAAGCCCTAAGAAATACTTCAGCTCTCCCATACTGCTCATTTCAAACTTCCCTTGCATAAGTTTAGAAAACTTCTTGCAGAGGTTGTTGTCTGTAGAGCCGAAAATAATGTCATCGACATAGATTTGCACTAGCAAAATCTTGCTCTTTATTTCCCTAAGAAATAATGTCTTATCTATCTTTCCTCTCGTGAACTTGTTCTCAAGAAGAAAGGTAGACAGCGTCTCATACCAAGCCCGAGGGGCTTGCTTGAGACCATATAGTGCTTTTTGTAATAAATACACATAGTTAGGAAGGGTTGGATCAACAAAACCTGGGGGTTGCTCTACGTACACTTCTTCCTTAATGTTACCATTTAGGAAGGCGGACTTCACGTCCATTTGATAGACGGTAAAGCCCTTAAGTGCAGCGTAGGCAAGAAATAACCTGATTGCCTCCAGTCTTGCTACTGGAGCATAAGTTTGGTCGAAGTCGATCCCTTCCTCTTGACGATATCCCTTGGCGACAAGTCTGGCTTTATTCTTTATAATTGTTCCGTCTTCATCCATCTTATTCCGGTAGACCCATTTTGTCCCGATGACGTTCTTATGCTTGGGTCTAGGAACAAGTGTCCAGACTTTGCATCTTTTGAACTGATTTAATTCTTCTTCCATGGCTAGAATCCAGGATGCGTCGGAGTTGGCTTCCTCAAATTTCTTTGGTTCAACCTGTGAGAGAAAGCTTAAGTGTAAATTCTCGTTAGTTGTACCTCGACGAGTTCTGACACCATCCCGAGGATCTCCTATGATTTGGTCCACAGGATGATCCTTCAAGTGTCTGAACTCTAAAGTCCTTGCATCTGGAATCTCTTCAGCCACTGGAGTTATATCTTCAGCTGGGATGTCTTCTTCATCTTGATCATCTCCCTCTCCAAAGGTGGTTGTAGAGGGGATCTTGATGAACGTCTCATCTTTATCTTTAATAGGTTCATCCAAGCTGAGTTCTTTCAACTTTGTACCTGCATCTACAATAGGCACACTAGACGAGTTGCTTTGCAACAGACTCGTCTCATCAAATACAAGATGTATCGACTCTTCCACAACCAGAGTTTTTCTATTGAAAACTCTATAGGCCTTACTATGGCTACTATAACCTACAAAAATACCTTCAAAGCTTTTCTCGCTAAACTTTGTAGTGTGATACTTGCCATTGTTAAGTACGAAGCACTTACAACCAAAGATTCTAAAGTATGAAATGGTTGGTTGCCTGCCTTTTAGAAGTTCGTAAGGAGTCTTATCATGGTCTTTGTTGATGAGTGCTCGATTTTGCACGTGACAAGCGGTGTTGACGGCTTCAGCCCAGAAATACTCCGGAAGTGAGGCATCACTCAACATGGTCCGACAAGCCTCTATGAGTGTTCTGTTCCTTCTCTCAGCCACTCCATTTTGCTGTGGTGTGCGGGGAGAGGAAAACTCATGAAAGATACCTTGACTTTCACAAAATTCTGTCATGGCTCCAGACTTGAATTCCGTTCTATTGTCACTTCTGATTTTGACTACGGAACGGTTGTATTCATTCTGGATTTGCCTGACAAAATTAGTGAAAATACCGAAGGTATCTGACTTGTGTTTCAGAAAGAACACCCACGCAAAGCGCGAGTAATCATCCACAATAACCAACGTATATACCTTACCTCCCAAACTTCTAACCTGCAGTGGACCAAACAGGTCCATATGAAGAAGCTGTAAACTTCTATTGGAATCCTTGCCTATTATGCTTTTAAACGAACTTCTTGTTTGCTTGCCTTTGATACAAGCGTGACAAGGACTGTCCGTAACGCACTTGACCTTGGGTGCATCACGCACTAAGTTTTGAGAGAATAATTTATTAATAGTTTTGAAATTAATATGTGCTAGTCTCTTGTGCCATTGGTCAGCAAGAGATGCACTACTTTTTGCCAAAAGACACACTGGTGTCGAAGAGTCTATACAAATAAAATTCAAACAGAAAATATTTTTGCTTCGAGTGCCTGATAAAATAGTTTCCATATTGTTAACCGATTTTATCAAACACTTGTCAGCATGAAATTCAACTACGTATCCTTTGTCGCATAGTTGGCTTATGCTGATGAGATTGTGTTCCAATCCTTCAACATAGGCTACATCCGAGAAGGATACGCTACCGTTAGAAATCATACCATAGCCTTTAGTGATTCCTCGATCTGAACCTCCAAAGATGACCTTTGGTCCGTTGCAGACTGAGGTGTAGTTCAGTAGTAGGCTCCTTGTCCCGGTCATATGCCGAGAACATCCACTGTCCAAGTACCAGATTGGCATTTTGGTGGCCTTTGGACATACCTGCAATTACAATCATTTAGCCTTAGGAACCCAAACAAGTTTGGGTCCTTGGTCTCGAGTTAGAATACTCCCCCTACGAGTATTAGCCTCATGAGTGGTCATTCTCACGTTGCTAACTTTAGGGGTAGCAGCATTATTAGGATTGAACCAACAATCACTGGCAAAATGACCAATTTTGCCACAACACCAACAGTTGAACCTGTTGTATCTTTGCCTTGGGTAGTCCTGCCTGACTTTCTGGAATGAAGGTCTAGCAGGAGCCTTACTTTTGGAGGAAGAGGCTTCATGATGATTGCAGTTACATGAAGTCTTCTCCTTCATAGGCTTTTCTACAATGGGTTTTACTTTTGGTGTCTTCTTAAAGTTATGACCATGAGCATAAGGTCCATAGCTTTGAAGCTGAATCTCCTCATAAGGTGCCTTGAAGACACTCTCGCCAAAGTTACGAGGACGAGTCCAACCTTGGTATCTTGACTTAGGCTTCTCAGGGATTGGCCTAGAAAAGTGTCCGTAGGTGGACTCATAATCGAGTTCGTTCGTGGGAAAGATAACTTTCTTGAACACAACAGGTTCCAAGGGAGCTTTCCCTTTTTCTTCAGCTAGAGTCTTTCTGGCAGCCTTATTCTTTCTCTTGGCCTTGTTTCTTCTAGAGGATTTACTAGAAGAGCCAATGTGGCCTAAACCAGCACCCTTGGCCTTAGCAGAGAATTCAGCAACGATTGGAAGAACTGTCTTAGGCTTAGAGAAGCTCTCAACAAGCTTCTTTTCAGCCTCGAGTTGTTGTTCCAATTCCTTGATGATTGTCTCTTTAAGGTCAAGGTGCTTGAGAGCTTTATTGTATTCCTCCATAGCAGCATTGAAGTTCTCTTGAAGAGAGTTAGTCTTATTGACTTCTACTCTCAAGCTGCTCTCACTAGCCTGTAGAGATTTTATCTCTTTGGCTTGAGTTTTCACTACTCTACGACATTTTTCGTAGGCGGTGAGTAACTCCTTATACTGACTCATGAGCTCAGATTCATCTTCAGAGGAATAGCCCTCTTGCTCATTGTCATCATCAGAGTCAGAGAGAGGAGTGTGAGATTTTACCTCCCCAGTGAACTGGGGGACTTGTTCATCATCTGAATGAGCCATGAGCCCAAAGTAAGCTTCCTCTTCTTCACTTGACTCAGATGAGTCAGAGTCGCTGAGAGTTTTGCTCTTCTTGGCTACTAGGCTTTTCTCTGTCCTCTTCTTATGGTGTGAGGATTTCTTTTCCTCTCTTCTTCCACCCTCTTTCTTTTTGTGAGGGCAATCGGCGATGACGTGACCTGGCTTATTGCAACAATAACAAATGATGTCAGTTGAAATATGTTTGTTCTGTTTAGAATTGTACCTGTCATGGCTGCTTGAGCCTTTCTTCCGATGATCACCGTCATGTCGTGATCTTCTATATGAGGCATCCTTGCCTCTCCATTGCTTCTTCTTGTTCAAGAATTTCTTGAACTGCCTTGAGAGTAGGGAGAACTCTCCATCAGATAGTTCTGAGCCAGATGAGCTAGGCTCAGATGATTCTTCTTCATCAGCCTCAGGAACTGGGGCAGGAGAGCTAGCCTTTATCTTCCTTGAGCTATCTGCCTTTAGAGCGACAGATTTCTCCTTGGATGCAGACCTGCTTGTCTCTTCTTCAGCTTTTCTTGAGTTGATTTGCAGCTCGTAAGACATAAGCTTTCCGAACAGATTCTGCGGGTCCGTCTCAGCTAACCTTCCAAACTCCCGAATGGCACATACCTTATTGTCCCATTCCTTGGTTAGGGATCTTAAGAATTTGTCATTGAGTTCCCCGTTGGTGAAGACACGTCCATAAACTCTTAGGCCATTTACTATCTTGAAGAAGTTCTCAAAGGTGTCAGCTATGGCTTCCTTATGACCCTGCCTGAAGGCTTCATATTTCTGGTTCAGTAGGGATCTACGATCATCCCTCACTTCTTCTGTACCTTCCATTAGAGTCACTAGGGATTGCCACATCTCCTTGGCAGACTGGCAATGAATCAGATTTTGCAGCATTGAGTCATCCACTGCACTTGCTATAATATTTTTGGCTTTCTTGTCCAGAGAGACAAGTGCAATCTCATCCTTATCTAGATCCATCAGCTTCTTGGGAACTTGCTTGGTGGGATCTATGGTGGATGCAGTCATAGGAATGTGGGGACCTTCTTCAACAATCATGAAGATCCGGGGATCTACTGCTTCCATGAAGAACTTTACTCTTTCCTTCCACTTAGGAAAGTTGTTCTTGGTGCAGATAGGGAGTTTAGCAAAATCCTTGGTCTTACTCATGCTTGATACTCTTCAAGAAACAACTTAGAAGGATAAGATCAAGGTGTTAACCTTTTAACGATCAACCTCCCTCTGATACCAATTGAGAGTGCTAAGTTGGTAGCCTAATTCACCTAGAGGGGGGTGAATAGGTGAAATGCGTGTCTAATGCGGAATTAAAAATTGAACACAACGCACATCAAGCAATCACAGACGACAAGAGATTTATAGTGGTTCCCCAATCTTGGGTACGTCCACTTTCCTCACCGATCTAGCAAATCACTAGACTCGGCTACTCCACTATCTCGGATTGAAAACAATCCTACACCTCGGAACCACGTTCCTACAAATCTCGATCCCAAAACGGATCTACAAAAACTCGGAAGACAAAACTTCCTACAAATCTCGGAGAATTAAAACTCCTACAAAAATATTGGTTGTGATTACAAACAAACACACTATCAGATCTGGATCTGTATCCGTCTTCTTCTTTAGGAACTTCGGCTTGATCAGAAAATGTAGAAGACGACTAGAGAAAGATCCACGAATCTGAGATCTAGAACCACCTCGATCGAGAAAGTAGATCTGGAATCTTCAAGGCTCGGCAAGATCGAGTGATTCTCTTTCTTCTGGATCGCTGGAGAAAAGATCGATGAAAACGAAGGTCGCGATCCAAACTTTTCTTCTTCTTCCGTGAACGGCAATGGCGGCGGCGTGAAATTAGGGTTCACGGAATTTCTCTTTCTTAAAAAGAATATTTCTGTAATAACGCTTAAAAGTCATTTCTGAAAAGACCTATTTATAGGTGGGTTCCAACGGTCATAATATTGATTAATGATGACACGTGGACCAATCAGAATTGACAGATTCAAAATACTTATGATGAAAATGGACTTAGAAAAATTCTGGAGAAGTTGACTGCGATACTCGAGTAATGGAGGATATACACGAGTATGGAGAGATGGATTACTCGAGTAACAAGAAGCAGTATACTCGAGTATAGAAAGAGAGAAATACAGGAGAGAAGAATGAATTACTCGAGTATCAAAAATGGTATACTCGAGTATCAGAATTGTATACTCGAGTAATAGAAAAGTATGCTCGAGTATTAAGACGATATACTCGAGTATAAAAAGGCTAAACTCGAGTATCAGAAAATATACCTGAGAAACGTTTACATACACGAGTATCAGAGTCAATTACTCGAGTATGGAAGAATTTACTCGAGTATCAAAGATCAATTACTCGAGTATGAACATACTTACTCGAGTATCAGAAGATATACTCGAGTATAGAGAAAACTTACTCGAGTATCAGAAGTTATACTCGAGTATCAGAAAACACTTACTCGAGTATCAGGGTATTTACTCGAGTATCAGAAAACACATACTCGAGTATCAGGGTATTTACTCGAGTATCAGTACTTTGAACTTGCAGAGAAGAGAAGAAAAGGATCTACTCGAGTATCAAACATGATTTACTCGAGTATCAAGTTACTTACTCGAGTATGAAAAGAACTTACTCGAGTGACTAACTTAACTACTCGAGTATAGATATATCTACACGAGTATTCAGACCCTACTCGAGTAAGCCAAACTGATTACTCGAGTATCTCACTAACTACTCGAGTATGGGACACAGACTACTCGAGTATTAAGACCTTACTCGAGTAAGTCTAACTGACTACTCGAGTATCTCTAACTACTCGAGTATGTCTTACTAACTACTCGAGTATTAAGCCTGATACTCGAGTATCATAAGGGGTTACTCGAGTATTAGGGACTTAGAAAAATTCTATGAGGAAATTTGCTCCAATGCTTCTGTCCATCAATCCAAGTGCATGAAGGAAGTGTATCCCAATAGAGAGGCTATACATGGGCCAACACTTTGGATCACACAATGAGGGATTACATTGTATGGTCCTGTGTTTGGTGACCCATTATAGACTGACATTGGTCTACACTTGGTATTAAGGACCTGCACACATACAACTTAAACACAGCATCAAATACACCTTAATTCATCTTAGTTCAAGGTCTGACCTCCTACAAATCTGAGGCATTGTGGAGACAAACCCCAACATCTTCATCTTCAGAATCTGGAGAAGAAGAGGTAGAAGCATATGTTGGACTCTTCTCAACAGGAGAGGATTCTAGGGAACAAGAATTCCTACAAATGCTGGACTCTATAAATGGAGTGGAAGAATATTGCTGTAAAGGGCTGATGGCTCAATCTGAAGAAGAAAAGTGCCAGGATCATCCTGGACCAAGTAAGGTAAACAATTCTTCCCCAGTCTCTGATTACTTTACTGGATCATAATCAGAAGCATCTGCTTCAAAAGAAGTTCATTGATCTGAGTCTGAGGGGGATGTTCACCAACTCATTGATCAGTATGGTGGGTTGTTGCATGCTCTAAAGAAGAGCAAGTTTATTGTTAAAGAGCAGGCCAAAGAGATTGAGTCTCTTAAACTGGCTGCAGCAGATTCAGCAAAACTGCTGGATCAAAAACTGAATGAGGTTGTCAAATTGAAGAACATTATAGTTATTCAGATGGGCACAATCTCATTCAAAGAGAATCATAACAAGAAACTGGAGGTAAAATTTCAGCAAGAGAGAGAGCTAGTGGCTAAATTCTCCAAGCCAAAATCATTCTTACCTTGATAGATAATTTTGTTTCACAAAAAGGGAAGACTGGTCTAGGCTTTAAGGGAAGAACTAGGGCTACCAATTCTCATAGAAAAGGTAGAGTCCCAGTTCAGCCTCTAGCTGATAATCCCCCTATTTTCTTTAAGAAGGTAGTGAATCCTACTAACAGGTATGATCATGACATTACACGTGGTCACTGTGAGCTTGAAAATTTCATGAGCAAGGGTGCAAATATCAATAGACCAATCTATAGGCATGCCCATCATATTCAAGAGGAGTACTTGAAGAATGCTGTTCCAGCACCAACACTTAATAAGTCTACTGGCAACAAAGTAAGAAAACCTGTACCTAAGAAAAGGTATAATAGGTTTAAGTGTTGGTGTTGTGGCAAGGTGGGTCACTTTGTCATGGATTGCTGGTTTAACTCAAGTGTTAAAACCAAAAGTAGGATTTCTGTTAGATCAGTTACAGGATTTCAAACTAACAAGGACCTAGGACCCACTAGCAAGTTGGGTTCTAAGGGTAAGTGATTCCTTATTTGTTGCAAGTGAATCCAAGTGACCATACCCCTATATGGTACTTGGATAGTGGTTGTTCCAGACACATGACTTGAACAAGGAGAATGTTGAGGGACTATGTGCCCATAAAGAATGGACAAAAAGTTATCTTTGGTGGATCAGAAAAGGGAATCATCAAAGGATTTGGTAACATATCTTGTGATTCAATTACAATCACTAAAGTGGCTTATGTAAAGGGTCTAAAACATAACTTGATTAGCATAAGTCAACATAGTGATCTAGGTTATGATATTTCTTTCCTCAAAGGGGAGTGCCTAGTAAAAAGGTCAAGTGATCAAGAGATCATTTTGACTGGCACTAGGAAAGGAAATGTGTATTGCCTTAACCTAGATTGTGAGTCTAACAACTCACCTATTTGTTTGGTTATAAGAGAGAAAGCTTCTCTATGTGTCAAATGGCACAAGAGGCTAGCTCATCTGAACAATAAGTCAATAGGACTGTTGTTCAGCATGGAATTAATGAGGAATGGTCCTCAAGTTAAGTGTATAAAAGAGGGTATGTGTTCAGCTTGCCAAAAAGGCAAGCAGACTAAGTCCTCTTTTCAGTCACTTGACATCAAAGATTCAAAGATATGTTTGTATCTCATGCATATGGATTTGTTTGGTCCTATGCCAGTTTATAGTATTGGTAGGAAAGCATATACACTTGTTATTGTGGATGACTATTCTAGATTTACATGGGTTTTCTTCTTGAGGCAGAAATCTGAAACCCCAACTATTTTCCAGTCTTTTGTCAGACAAATACAGAATGAATACAACAATTCAGTGGTCAAAATCAGAAGTGACCATGGAACTGAATTTCAGTCTGAATGTATGATAAAATTCTATGAAGAACTTGGGATTCATAAGGAATTCTCTTCACCTAGAACTCCTCAGCAAAATGGTGTTGCTGAAAGAAAGAATAGGACTCTAATTGAGGCCAGTAGAACTCTACTGAATGACACTACTCTCACTGAATACTTCTGAGCCGAGGCAGTAAATACTACTTTTCATGTGCTCAATAGAGCTTCCATCAACAAGAAACACAAGATGACACCCTACCAGATTTTGAAAGGCAGAAAACCAAACATATCTTATTTCAGAATCTTTGGTAGTAAGTGTTTTGTACTAGTCAATGGTAAGCACTACCGAACTAAGTTTGCTGCCAAATCCCTAGAAGGGATATTTATTGGGTACAATAATAAAAGTAGAGCATATAGAATCTACAACTTGACTACTCAAGTTGTAGAATAATCTGTGCATGTTGTATTTGATGAGTCAATGTTTATTAACAGTGAATTGTCTAGTTCTTCAGTTAGTTCTACAGGTCTAACAGATAAGCTGGACAAGCTGACCATCAATGAAGATATTCCTGCTAAACTGGATGAGGATAAAGATTCCAGCTATCCAGCGGGAGACCAAGTCCCTCTGGGTGAAGAAGAAAATGTGGACCATCAAGATGAGGAAACTAGAGATAGCCAAAATGCTGACAGAATTCCTCTAGCAAGGAGACACCTGAAGGATCATCCAGCTCACCAGATCATTGGTGATGCAAGTCAAGGTGTTCTAACAAGGAGAAGGAGCATGACCACAGTTTTATGTTCTAGCTTCCTGTCTCAGATAGAACCTAGGAAGATTGAAGAAGCAATGCAAGACACCAACTGGATTGATGCAATGCAAGAAGAGCTCAATCAGTTCAAAAAGTGTAAGGTCTGGGAACATGTGCCAAAACCTAAGGATCACAACATAATAGGAACTAAGTGGATCTACAGGAACAAGCTTGATGAGAATGGCACTATAGTCAAGAATAAGTCTAGACTGGTAGCAAAAGGCTACATGCAAGAGGAAGGTATTGATTTTGATCAAACCTTTGCTCTAGTGGAAAGGCTGGAGGCTTTAAGGCTGTTCTTGGCCTATGCTTCCTTTCAAGGGTTCAAAGTATATCAGATGGATGTGAAATAAGTATTTCTAAATGGCGATTTAAAAGAAGAAGTCTATGTAGAACAACCCTCAGGTTTTATATACTCTCACTTTCCTGATTATGTATATAGGCTTAGAAAAGCTCTATATGGTTTGAAACAAGCTCCAAGGGCTTGGTATGAAACCTTGTCTGCCTTCCTTATTGAGAATAAATTCTCTAGAGGAAAGATAGACAAAACTCTATTCTATAGGGAATCAAAAGGCAAGATAATACTAGTCCAGATATATGTGGATGACATTATCTTTGGTTCTACTAAAAAAAGCCTTTGTTAGAAGTTTGCCAAACTTATGCAAGGGAAGTTTTAGATGAGCAGTATGGGTGAGCTGAAGTTCTTCTTGGGACTTCAAGTTAGAAAGACTGAGAGTGGATTGTCCATTTCCCAGTCTAAGTTCACCAAGGAGTTGATTAAGAAGTATGGTTTGGACTCAACTTCTACTATGAAAACTCCAATGGGAACAAGTATGCCATTATGCAAAGATGAAGCAGGAAAACCTATTGATGAGTCTTTATATAAAGGGATAATTGGCTCCCTACTATACTTGACTGCTAGTAGACCTGACATCATGTATACAACATGTGTCTGTGCTAGGTATCAAGCATGCCCTAAGGAATCTAATTATACTGTAGTTAAGATAATATTGAGATATCTTAAGGGCACACCTAATCTAGGCCTTTGGTACCCTAAGAATAGAGATTTTCTATTAACTGATTTCTCAGATGCAGATTTTGTTGGATGTAAAGAAGGCAGAAAAAGTGCAACAGTAACTTGTCAATTCCTTGGTGGGAGGCTGGAGTCATGGAGCAGCAAGAAGCAAACCAGTGTAGCTATATCAACAGCTGAATCAGAGTATATAGCTGCAGGTAGCTGTTGTGCACAATTGATGTGGATAAAGCATCAACTAGAAAATTATGACATCTAGGTAAGTAGAATTCCACTATTTTGTGATTCTACAAGTGCTATTTTTATTGCTAAGAATCCTGTATCACACAATAGGACCAAACATATAGAAATAAAGTTTCATTTTATCAGAGAACATATAGAGAATGAAAATATTAATCTAGAGTTTCTAAAAATTAAAATCAAATAGCTGATATTTTTACAAAACCACTGGATGAAACTAAATTCAATAATTTCAAAATTAAATTAGGTATGTTAAACCTAGAATAGGTTAACATAAGTTTCAATTAGTAGCATAAGTAAGCACAAAATTTCTATTGAAATTTGGCTAAGTACAAAGTTTGTGTCGACACAAGCATGTTGTGTCGACACACTCAGTATGTTGTGTCGACAAAGAAAAAGGATGTGTCGACACAGAAACAGAATCTGTGCCGACAGAAGAATCGGTGTCGACACAACCTTGTCGAGACCATATGTCGAGAGGATTTTTGTGTCGACACAAAGAAGTTGTTGTCGACACAACTCTGTCGAGACTAAAGTTTTCAGTGTCAACACAGATGCAAGTTTGTTGATAATGACTCAAGTATGTCGACACATAGATGTGTCGACTAAAAATACGTTTTGTCGTCTTAAACATTAGTAAGTCGACACATAGTCGTGTCGACTTAACTTAAGTTCTGTCAAGACCTAGGTCATTTTTGTCGACACAAAAACAGATTTGTCTACTTAGGCCCAACTTTTGACCTGCTCTTGACACAAGTACTATAAATAGGTGAAGCCAAAATCTAGTCGACTACGCTATCAGAATTTTTAAATCTACACCTTCTGTCGACATAGACCTTCTCTTCTCTTCTCCTCTAGCACTTACGTCAATGGCCCCACACCAAGAAGAAAAGGTTAATGAAGGTTATGAACTAGTTCGTGAAGGTTTCATGATAGCTTTTGATGAAATTCAAGGAGTTATTGCCCTAATTTCTAAAAATGGATTAGAATTTTTGGTCTCTAAACCGACAAAAATTTGGAAAAAGGAAGTCATGGAGTTCTACACAACCGCTACTGTGGATACAGAAGGAAAGAAAATCAATGCATCTATTTAAGATACCTGGGTGAAGCTCACATTGAAATCTATCAGGAAAGTACTACATCTACCATTGATCAAGGATACAGATGAAATAACTCCTTCCTAGATAACTGAAGCTTTAAGCTAGTGTGGACTCAGTCCCAGTATTAAGATTGGATCTGAAAGTATCTAGTGTCAACCTAATCTACCTATAAGGGGGGGAATAGGTGTCGTGCAGTCTTTTGCGGAATTAAACAAACCTGCATAAGTAGGCAAACAAAACACAGAAAACACAGAAAACACACAAAGAATTATAGTGGTTCCTCGATTTGGGTACGTCCACTTTCCCCCTTCGACCTATCTCCCACCAAGGGACGACTCGGTCACTTTTCCAAATGGATTGAAATCCAATCCTCACACTAGGAGCAATGCTCCCCTAACTACGGAAGGAACCCTTCCAACAACGGAGTCACAACTCCACCACAACGGGTTACACCCAACCCTTACAAATAGGAATGAAAATTCCTTTACAACAAAAGTGATTGTAAATAAAAATACAAACAATGCTTTATGGAGATTCCGATGTCCTTCTTCGTTCGTTGAAGCTTGCACGAAAAGTACGAAGAGTCCACAACAGGATTTCTCACTTGGAATGGATCTTGTCAAGATCGGCGACGACAAGCTAGTGCGGCGGCGATGCTTTGTAAATCCAAACTTCTTAACGAAGCAAGCTAGGTCTTCGAACGATCTCAGTCGGATCAAACCTCTCAACCAATTTTGAAGGGAAAAACAAGTCTCGTTCAATGAATCAGAAGTAAAGATATCTCGAGAGAGACACGTGAGAAAGGAGTCTTGCCTCGGTGCTATCGTCGAGCGATAAGAGACGAGCTGTGATCAGCGGTGGTGACAACCTTGTGAGCGACAACGTGCGATCGGCGGATTCTATGATCGGCTAGGTCACGTTCGACTTCTTCTATTTTTTGTATTCCGGTGTGTACTATAGACAACGGGAATAACATCGTATTTATACCCAAAGGCAAACCCTAAAAGACCGTTGTGGGGCCCACCTCGAAAATTCCGAGTTTTGGCTGAAATGAGCAAGACGGCCTGGACCGGTCCAGCGAACGGCGAAATCTGCCTAAGGCAAAATCGGCGGGAGTCATTGGTGATTCCCGTCGATGTCGGCAGGAATCACTCCCGACTCCCGTCGATTCTGCCTTGGCAGAATTTCTGACTTTGCCGGCCGGAAGTAGTCGGCGGGAGTCACTTAGTGATTCCCGTCGAAGTCGGCGGGAATCACTAACGACTCCCGTCGATTCATACTTGGAAGAATTTTCCTCCTTCCTTCTTTTGATAGCTTGTTCTTTGACTCATCCTTGCTCCTTCTTTTTCTCTTGATCTACCTTGACCATGTACTTGAAAATAAGTACACTCCAATAGAGAGAGCACACATGTATCAACACACTAATCTACACACCGAGGGATTACGTTGCGCAGACCCGTGTATATTGACCCACTGCACTTTGACATTGGTGTGTACTTAGCATGGAATAGCTGCAAGCACAACTTGATAGAATTGTCAAATACATTGTCAATTCAACTTAGCATGTTCAGGCTCTTCTTCAAATCAATTCTATTGTGAATGCAATACCCTACAATCTCACCTTATTTGAAGAAGCCTAAACCCTACAAGCTAAGGTGAATAGAACAGATGGAAATGAAAATCATAAAATTGAAATTCAGTTGAGTGTGGAATTCATTACTCTTTTCCTTAGAGCAACATAGCATTAGCCGAGGTGATCTCCCCCTATCTGAGAGCAACATAGCCTTTGTGGCCTACTAAGCATTAGCAGCCACCTTAGCATTGGACGAGAGGGTAATCTCCCCCTTTTCGGCTTCTGTAATCCTAAGAATTCACTTGGAGCAAAATGCTCCCCCTCAGTTCTTGCATCTATGCCGGATCTTGAGTTCCTAGCAGATGCTTCCCCTTAATCCAAAAGCCTTGAGCCTTTAAGTATTCAATCTTCAAAGTTCAGCATGCCGAGTTCTGTTTTGAAGAAATTGAACTTAGCCTCGTCTAGTGGCTTCGTGAAGATATCTGCAATCTGCTTATCCGTGGGGACATAGCAGAGAGATATATCTTTGTTCTCCACATGCTCCCGAATGAAGTGGTAGCGCACTTCAATATGTTTTGTTCTGCTGTGCGATACTGGATTGCTCGCAATTGCAATTGCGCTCGAGGAGTCGCAATACATGGGAACTTCTCTTAACTACAAGTCATAATCTTTGAGTTGATTTCTGATCCATAAAAGTTGTGCGCAACAGCTGCCTGCTGAGATGTACTCAGATTCAGCCATCGAGGTTGCGACAAAGTTCTTCTTTTTACTGCTCCACGATATAAGCCTTCTTCCGAGGAATTGGCACATCCCGGAAGTTCTTTTCCTTTCATCCCTGCTTCCTGCAAAGTCAGCATCTGAAAATCCTATCAGCTTGACATCATTGTTTCTTTGGTACCACAAGCCAAGATTTGGTGTATCTTTAAGGTATCTAAGAATCCGCTTTGCAGCGACATAATGAGTTTCCTTAGTGTTCACCTGATATCTGGCACAAACGCATATGGAAAACATAATATCCGGTCTACTAGTAGTAAGGTAGAGCAGGGATCCAATTATGCTTCATTACTTTGTTTCATCAAAAGGTTTCCCTTTCTCATCCTTGTCTTGAAACACAGTAGATCCCATTTGAGTCCTCATAGAGGTTTCACTCTCCATTCTGAATTTCTTGAGGAGTTCATTTGTGAACTTCGTCTGAGAAATGAAAATTCCATCCTAAGACTGTTTCACTTGAAGTCCCAAGAAATACTTTAGCTCTCCCATACTGCTCATTTCAAACTTCCCTTACATAAGTTTGGAAAACTTCTTGCACAGGTTGTTGTCCGTTGAGCCGAATATTATGTATTCGACATAGATTTGCACCAGCAAAATCTTGCCTTTGACTTCCCTAAGAAACAATGTCTTATCTATTTTTCCTCTCGAGAACTTGTTCTCAAGAATAAAACTAGACAGAGTCTCATACCAAGCTCGAGGAGCTTGTTTTATGCAATATAATGCTTTATTAAGAAAGTAAACATGATCAGGGAGAGTTGGATTTACAAAACCTGGGGGTTGCGTGACGTATACTTTTTCTTTTAAATCTCCATTCAGGAAAGCAGACTTCACGTCCATCTGATAGACAGTGAATCCTTTGTGAGAGGCATACGCCAGGAACAACCTGACCGCCTCGAGCCTTGCAACAGGTACAAAGGTTTGGTCGAAGTCAATCCCCTTCTCCTATTTGTATCCTTGAGCCACCAGTCTGGCTTTGTTCTTGATGATGACACCGTATTCATCCAGTTTGTTTCTGAAGATCCACTTAGTGCCGATCACATTCTGTTTCTTTGGTCTGGGGACTAGCGTCCAGACGTTGCATCATTCAAATTGATGAAGTTCATCTTGCATGGCAAATACCCACGATGCATCTTTGTTCGCTTTGTCGAACTTCTTTGGCTCAACCTGTGACAGAAAACTAAGGTGCAGAATCTCGTTAATAGTACCTCTGCGTGTTCTGACACCGTCCCGAGGATCTCCTATGATCTGATCTCTTGGGTGATCCCTCATGTGTCTTAGCTCTAAGAGTCTAGCATCTGGAGCTCCTACAGCTTCTCGGGCTCCTCCCTCTTCTTGGAGAATCTCCCCATCCTGGCCGTCATCTTCTCCAGTTGGTGTTGAGGTGGAGACCTTGACGTACTTGGGAGCTTCATTTTTAACAATCTCATCTAGACTTAGCTGTTAAAGCCTTGCACCTGAACCTTTAAGAATGCCACTAGAAGAATTGCTGTGAAGCAAGCTTCCTTCATCAAATACAACATTAATTGACTCTTCTACCACTAGGGTTTTCTTATTGAAAACCTTATATGCCCGATTATGGCTACTATAGGCCACGAAGATGCCTTCGAAGCATTTTTCTCCGAATTTAGTACGTGGGTACTTCCCATTATTGAGTGCATAACATCTGCAGAAGAAAATCCTTAGATAGGACATGGTCGGTTTCCTGCCTTTTAATAGCTCATAAGGTATCTTATGATGGTTCTTGTTGATCAAGGCTCGGTTTTGCACGTGGCAAGCTATATTGACAGCCTCTGCCCAGAAGTACTCTGGAAGAGAAGCGACATTCAACATTGTGGTACATGCTTCAATGAGCATTCTATTCCTCCTCTCCGCAACTTCATTTTGCTGAGGAGTACGCGGGGAGGAAAACTCATGAAAGATACCATGTTCTTCACAAAATTCTGTCATAGCCCCAGACTCGAATTCTGTTCTATGGTAACTTCTGATTTTTACCACGGAGCTGTTAAGTTCGTTCTGAATTTGCTTAACAAAATTAGTGAAGATGTCAAACGTATCTAACTTTCGTTTCAAGAAGAACACCCATGTAAACCGAGAGTGATCATCAACAATCACTAGCGTATACGATTTGCCTCCTAAGCTATGAACTTGCACTGGACCGAACAAGTCCATATGTAGAAGATAAAGACATCTGGAAGAGTCTTTGTCTGCAATGCCCTTAAAGGTAGCCTGAGTCTGTTTGCCCTTTTGGCATGCTGGACAAGGGCTATCTTTGATGCACTTAATCTTAGAAAACAACATATTAATAGTTTTGAAATTAATATGTGCTAATCTCTTGTGCCATTATTCACAGAGAGATGCACAGTCTTTTGCTACTAGGCAAGGGGTGGGGGGTGGGGGTGGGGGGTAGAGGAGTCTATGCTAAGAAAATCTAAGCAGAAAATATTTATGCTCCTAATGCCAGTTAATACTGTCTCCGAAGATGCACACGATATTATCAGGCACTTTTCCTTACAGAACTTAACTTTGTATCCTTTATCACACAACTGGCTTACACTGATCAGGTTATGGTTTAACCCTTCAACATAGGCCACGTCTGTAATAGAGAATACACTGTTGGATATCATACAATAACCCTTGATGTCCTCGATCTGATCCTCCAAAGATGACTTTGGGTCAATTTTCAACTGGGGAGTAATCACGCAACAGGCTTCTTGTTCCGGTCATATGCTGGGAACATCCACTGTCCAAGTACCAGATTGGCATTTTGGTGGCCTTTGGACATACCTGCAAAATAGAATTAGTTTCCCTTAGGAACCCAATCAGACTTGGGTCCTTTATTCCTTGTTAGCACACTCCCCCTCGGGTGGTTAACCCTACGAGTGGTCGGCCTCGCATTGCTAACATGAGGAGTCTCATTGTTTCTTGGATTAAACCAGCAATCCACGGCAAAGTGACAAACTTTGCCACAACACTAACAATCAAACCTATAGTACCGTTTCCTAGGCTCCTGCTTCACCCTTGGAACGGTGGGTCCAGTCGGGGCCTTGGATCTGGAGGTGGAGGCATCATGATAACAGCAGTCACACGATTTCTTCACTTCCTGTTCCTTCTATATAACATGCTTGGCCTTTGGTGCCTGCTTCCTATTATAGCCGCTAGAGAAGTGGCCATTATTCTCCATTTGGATTTCCACATAAGGTGCCTTGAAGACACTCTCACCGCAGTTGCGGGGGAAAGTCCATCCATCATACCGGCTCTTGGGCTTTTCAACCAAGGGCCGAAAGAGGTGGCCATAGGTTGACTTAAAGTCATGCTCATTATAGGGAAAGCTAGGCTTTCAGAATGAAATATGACCGAGTGGGGCCTTTCCCTTTTCTGCGGCAGAGGCCTTCTTAGTAGCCTAATTTTTCCTCTAATTTCTATTTCTCCTGGATGATTTACCAGGCTCAGCCACATGCCCTAAGACAACCCCCTTAGCCTGAGCAGAGAGTTCATTAACCAGAGGAAGAACGATCTTGGGCATAGAGAAGCTTTTGACATTCTTCCTCTCGGCCGCAAGTTGTTCTTCCAGCTTGTTAATTTCTTCCTGATTTTGGTCAAGGAGCCTTAGAGAATCTGAGTGCTCAGAAGTCAAGTCCAGGTGTTCCTGTCGGAGAGATATCAAGCCAGTGATCTCTTCTCTTAGGGACACTCTCTCAGCCTTAAGGAATTTGTCTTCCTTTTTCTGAGCGCTCAACCACTTTCGGCATTCTTCAAATGTATTGAGAAGGAGCTCATACTTTTCGAGGAGTTCAGCTTACCGGGCAGATGGGTTGTCCTCATGATAATCTTCAGGAGACTTAGAGTCAGAGTCAGAGAGGGGGGTGCGATCTTTTAACTTCCCAGTAAATGGGGGACAATCGCCATCTGAGTCGGAGCGACCCATTAGCCCGAAGTAGGCTTCCTCATCATCACTAGAGTCTGATGAGTCCGATTCACTCAGTGTCTTTGTCTTCTTGGCAATGTAGCTCCTCTCCTTCTTCTTGTCTCGAGAGGACTTGTGCTCCTCTCCTTTCCCCTTATTTCTCTTGCTTTGGTGGCAGTCAGCAATAACGTAGCCTGGCTTATTGCACCCAAAGAAGATAATGTCTGTAGAACGATGTTTGTTCTGTTAAGAATCATACCTGTCAGAAGAGTAATTCTTCTTCGGATGTCTGGAGGAGGAGCCATCTCCTTTTCTCTGATTCCTCATCTTAAGGAACTTCTTGAATTCTCGAGTAATGAAAGAGAATTCTTCTTCAGATAGCTCTGAGCCAGATGAGCATGGCTCAGAGTCTTCTTCCTTAGCCTTTCTCCGAGAGCGGGACTAGGCTGCACCCTTGCCTTTCCTTGAGCTATTAGCTTTCAGGGCCACAGTCTTTTCTTTGGCAGCAGCCTTATCAGCCTCCTCTTCAGCTTTTCTTGTGTTCAGCTAAAGCTCGTAGGAAATTAGCTTCCCAAACAGAATCAAGGGATCAGTTACTACCAGCTTGCCAAACTCTCTGATGGCGCAGATCTTTGTGTCCCATTCCTTAGTCAGGGATCTAAGGAATTTGTCATTTAGTTCACCATCGGTGAACACTCTGCCATAACCCTTCAGGGCCTTAACGATCTTCAGGAAATTCTCGAATGTCACTACGATTTCTTCATTGGGACCTTGCCTGAAGGCCTCATACTTCTGGTTCAAAAGGGATCTTCGATCATCCCTTACTTTATCTGTGCCCTCCATCAGAATGATCAGGCAGTGCCAGATGTCCTTGGCAGTCCTGCAGTTGCTGAAATTCTGCATCATTAAATCATCGACGGCGCTCACTAAAATGTTTTGAGCTTTCTTGTCTAGGCCGACAAGCACCATCTCATCCGTATCCATTTTGGAGAGCCTCTTGGGCACCATCTTGGTCGGATCAATGGTAGAGGCCTTAGTGGGGATATGAGGGCCCTCCTCCACTATCATGAAGAGTTGGGGACCGACTGCTTCCATGTAGAACCTGATCCTTTCTTTCTAGATGGGAAAATTCAGCTTGGTACATACTGGAATCTTTCCTGTATACTTGAGTCTGTCCATTCTTGAGATCTTCTTTCTTCTTGACACTAGACACAAGATCTTACTCAAGGTGTTAACCTTATTGATGAGTAACCTCCCTCTGATACCACTTGAAAGTATCTAGTGTCAACCTAATTCATCTATAAGGGGGGCGGGAATAGGTGACGTGCAATCTTTTGCGGAATTAAACTAACCTGCACAAGTAAGCAAACAAAACACAGAAAACACAAAGAATTATTGTGGTTCCCCGATTTGGGTACGTCCACTTCCCCCTTCGACCTATCTCCCACCAAGGGACGAATCGTTCACTTCTCCAAACGAGTTAAAATCCAATCCTCACACAAGGAGCAACGCTCCCCTAACCACAAAAGGAACCCTTCGAACAATGGAGTCATAACTCCACCACAACGGGTTGCACCCAACCCTTACAAGTAGGAATGAAAATTCCTTTACAACAAAATTGAATGTAAATAAAAATACAAATAATGCTTTATGGAGATTCCTATGTCCTTCTTCGTTCATTGAAGCTTACACGGAAAGTACGAAGAGTCCACAACCGAATTTCTCACTTGGAATGGATCTTGTCAAGATCGGCGGCGGCAAGCTAGTAGGGCGGCGATGCTTTGTAAATCCAAACTTCTTCACGAAGCAAGCTAGGTCTTCGAACGATCTCAGTCAGATCAAACGTCTCAACCGATTCGGAAGGGAGATAAAGTATCGTTCAATGAATCGGAAGACAAGAGATCTCGAGAGAGACATGTGATACAGGTTGCTTTCCTTGGTGCTGTCATCGAGCGATCAGAGACGAGCTGAGATCCACGGCGGCGACAACCTTGCGAGCGGCGACGTGCGATCGACAGATTCCGCGATCGGCTAGGTCACGGCTGACTTCTTCTGTTTTTCATATTCCGGTGTGTATTATAGACAACGGGAATAACATCGTATCTATACCCAAAGGCAAACCCTAAAAGACCATTGCGGGGCCCACCTCGGAAATTCCGAGTTTTGGCCGAAATGAGCAAGGCGGCTTGGACCGGTCCAGCGAGCGGCGAAATCTGCCTAAGGCAAAATCGGCGGGAGTCGTTGGTGATTCCCGTCGATGTTGGCGGGAATCACTCTCGACTCCCGTTGATTCATCCTTGGTAGAATTTCTGACTTTGCCGGACGGAAGTAGTCGGCGGGAGTCACTTAGTGATTCCCGTCGAAGTCGGCGGGAATCACAAACGACTCCTGTCGATTCTTACTTGGAAGAATTTTCCTCCTTCCTTCTTTTGATAGCTTGGTCTTTGACCCATCCTTTCTCCTTCTTCTGCTCTTGATCTACCTTGACCCTGTACTTGATAATAAGTACACTACAATAGAGAGAGCACACGTGGATCAACACACTGATCTACACACCGAGGGATTACGTTGCGCAGACCCGTGTATATTGACCCACTACACTCTAACATTGGTGTGTACTTAGCATGGAATAGATGCAAGCACAACTTGATAAAATTGTCAAATACATTGTCAATTCAACTTAGCTTGTTCAGGATCTTCTTCAAATCAGGTCTATTGTGATGCAATACCCAACAGGATCATTTATCATTAGAAACGGGATGAATTCCCAAGGAACATTTCTTTCAGATGTTGTGGGCAAAGTGATTATCTGCAAGACTGGTGGACATGATAGGATTTCTGCCAACATGTTCAATCTTATGGTGAGGATTATATTCAAGATAAACACTGACTGGGCAGCAGTGGTGTTTGATAAAATTCAAGAAAGAATTAAAAAACCTAACCTGGGAAGGATCCTCAGTTTATGCTTAACATCAGTAATTCCAGATGTTCTGAAACAAGCAAATGGCTCTAAGATTAATCAAATAAGGAAAATGGATGTGAGGATACTGTCAAGATGGGATAGAGTTCTGACCAAGGAAGTCCCTGCTCTAAGGAGCAAACTAAGAAAGACAATAAGAAAAAGAAAGTGGTTGTACAGGCTAACTCCTCCAGTGATTCTGAGGAGGAAGTGGTCTTTAGTTTTGATGAAGAACAACACCAACAGGATGCTCATGATCAAGAAAGGACAGTGAGCCCCAGGAGCAATAAGTTGCCTCCACTCTAGGGGGAGAAAACTTAGAACAAGAAACTGAGCTGCCTGCCCATAAGGGAGGTATTGATGATGCTGTCCTAGACAGTGACTTAACTGCAGATACAATCATGGATGTAGTATCTGAAATCAACACTGCAGCTGAAGAAACTTATAAGACAGATGCATAAAATGAGCCAGTAAGTATCTTCTCCAGAGTCTAGTGATATATGATGGGATTCTCCTCAAAAATTTGTATAGGTGACACTTTTGTTTACAATAAAAAATATTTCAAGTGGTATTAGTCTTTTAAGTAATACTTTAAAAACTAATTTTATTCCTTCTGTAAAGATACAGCAGGAATTTACAATGGAAGAATTGTTTCCTGATCCTCCTTCAGATAGGACTGAGGGGGAGCATATAGAGAAAAGAAAAGATATTCCAGGGACTGAGAGGGAGTTATCAAAGGATACTGAGGAGGAAATCCTAGCTGAAAAGGATACTGTTGATATTAAAAGTACATCTGAATCTTCTAAAGATGAAGAATCCACATTGGCTAAGAAATGAAAGCTGAATGTGTTAAAGAAAAAGAGTTCTAGATATAAGAAGGCTTTACAAATGAGAACTGCACCATCTACATCAAGCATGGACTTCAGTTCTTTACTAGTCCAGATGCAGATAAAATTAGATAATCAAAGACAGACAATAGAGAAATATATGGATGAAACTCATTAGGAGTTACAGTTTCAGTTGGCCCAGGACATCAAATCTATTAGGTTTGAAGTAAATCAGAATAAGAAGGAGATGACAGATTGCTTCCATAAAGGAGGTAATGCTGTGGCGTTCCTGGCCAAGCAACAACAAGATATCAAAGGTACAGTGGATGAAATTGAAGTGATGCAAGGCTTTGTACTGGAGAATCAGATCAGAATGAATGAAAACCTTAAGGATTCACATCATGCCATATTAACAAAGCTCACTGATTCTAGCACTGCTCTGAAGGCTGAAATCTCCAAGCAAATCCAGGAAGACATAGCTACTTTCAAAGCCACATTTCAAGATTCTCAGGAGAAAATTAAAACTTTCGTGACAAAATTCAAAGCTTATGTTCAATAGGGAACTGAATATGTAGTTGATCAAGTCAGATTCTAGAAAGAAAATTTAAGAGATCATGTTACAAGAGAAGTCATAAAGGGGGAGAGATTACTAGTGAAAGCCAGCTCTGACCATGCTAAATAGACTTCCAATAGAATCAGAGCTACTCTTGGATATCCTCCTCTTTATGATGATGATAATGTAGCAGAGTCTGGGATACAACCTGCATATTTTGAAGGAGATTAGCCTGAAGTTGCTAAGGTGATCTACCCCCCAGCTGATTTTTAGATGGTTCAAGAAGAAGTGCTGAAAATGTATAGTCCTCCACCAGAGGCACAAAATGTAATTCTGGAAAAGGTTGAAATGTCAAGAGCTGCATTAGAAGCTCATAAGGAAGCTCAACTTTCCAAGAAGAGATTCAGAGAGCAGGCTGAGCTGAAGCCAGATTTTGAGCAGTGGAGCCCAACTTCTAGAAACATCATACTTACTGCCTGGAAAGCTGTAAAGGATAAAACCCATGATAGGGGTAAGTGGTATTCTGAACAAGAGTGGAATAAATATCAAGCAGGACAAGAAGCAATCCTTCAACATAGAAGAAGTGCTAAGACTGGGAAGCTACCTGCTAATGCTCAAGAGCCAAGCAATTACTTCCCCAAACCTTTCCACCATTTTGAAAGACAGAGGATCAAGACTGAATAATTAAAGAAGAAAGCTCTAAAAGGGAAAAAGCCAGCTGAGGATGCTGAACCTTCTGTGCAGGCTAAAATCAAGTCTAGCAAAGGAATAGTTATTAAGGAGCCTAGTCAGTAATAGGATTGCTAGGTTTATGTAATAGAACAATGTACTAATTTATTTCTTTTGTTCTATAAGAAATTCATGTAATCCAAAGTTTTACTGATTAATGAAATCTATTCCAGTATTAAGTATTTGTTGTTTATAATAATTATGTGATAACCTGCTCTGAAATGTTTTTACATATATTTACAATTTGGTTTTATCTTAAGAGATGTATATCTTTGACTAAGGATTATGACTTCTCCAAATAGGGGGAGATTGTTGGGTACATTGGAAAATGTGTACCAGATTTGGAGAAGCATAAACTTAGTCAATGATATGCATCAATTTCTATTTGATAGAAGTTTGAGTTTCATTGTGCAGGTTTAAGAATTTGAAGAAAAATTTTCTAAGTACAAGTGTCGACACTTGTGATGAACCTGTGTCGACACTCACGGAACTTGTGTCTACACTCAGGCAAGCTGTATCGACAAACAGGAAAATTGTGTCGACACTTATGAAGAACTTGTGTCGACACCTAGAATTTGTGTCGACACTTATAAAGAAGTTGTGTCGACACTCAAAGCTATGTCGACACCTAAAGAAGCAGTTTTGTCGACATCCAGAAATGTGTCGACATCTGAAGCAGGACTTGTGTCGACACTTAAAACTGAAGCTGTGTCGACACTCAGGAGATATGTCGACACCTAAAGAAATTGTGTCGACACACAAGACTTGTGTCGACACACCAACTCTCAAAAGGCTGTGTCGAGTTCAGAAGTAATTGTGTCGACACACAGGACTTGTGTCGACACGCACTCAACGCCATTTGACAAACACTCAACACCAACTGTCCTCAACAGAAATGTCGAGACAAGAAGCTGATGTGTCGACACACAGGACTTGTGTCGACACATACAACAAAAGCAGTGTCGAGAAGCACAAGTATGACTGTGTCGACACTTGGAGTAATTTTGTCGACAATATGAAGACTTGTGTCGACACTTAGTCTATATGTGTCGACACATGTGAAGCAGTCTGCTGAGTGTTGTGTGCTGAGTTGAAAAGACATTGAAGAACCTGGTGACGTGACTGGTGACTTGACAGTTGTCATAACTAACCGGTCTGACACCTCTGTCAGAACTGTCAGAAGTCTGTTATAAACTGGATCAGCCGATAATAATGGAGCAAGCTCTATAAAGAGACAGATCGGATTTAACAAGTAGAATCGAATTAATAAGAAGAATTCTGACAGATCAAGGGCTGTCTGCAAGAAAGATTCAAAGTTCAATCTGAATTTACAGAAGAAGCTGACTGAGGATCAACTTCAACATCAAGAGAAGATCCACCTTATTTTTTTCTAATGAAGAAGCTTTGAAAAGCTAAGTTAGGTTGGATCAGAAGGATCAATCTATACAAGAACTGATCAAGAAGACAACATCAACAAAGAAATCTAGCTGGTGAAGTTTTCAGTTACTCTTTACTCACAAATTCTTGTAGGATCTACTGTTAGATCTGAGATTGTAAGAGTAAAATTATAAATGCTAAGGTAGGGCTGTGTGCCTGAGGTAGGACTTGTGGAAAGTCTGAGTTGTAAGCCTAATTATAAAGGAAGTGGTAGGGCTGAGGCCTGAGGTAGAATTCTGGGGAAGAATCTGAGGTTGGAATTGTGTAAAGTCTGAGGTGTATGAACCATCTTGGGTTTTGAGATTGTAAGATCTGTGGATCCGAGCCAGTGTAAGGAAGTTAGGCTGAATCTAGTTATCTGCTGGATAGGCGAAGGGGGAAAGTGGATGTACCCATATCTTTGGGAACCACAATAGATCGTGTGTACTCTTTGTTGTGTTTAAATTTCTGTAGATAGATTGATCTGTGATAAAAGAAGTTATATATATCTGTTTGCCTAAAAATCAAAAAGACACAAAAAGATAAGAACCTATTCACCCCCCCCTCTAGGTGTTTAGGCTCTTGAAATAAAGTCTTTCAATAAATGATTAGGGTTTCCTTAAGAGTGACCCAATCTATCTAACATTACATCAAATTCTGTACTAGATAACTCTCTATAATCTTCTCCATTAGCAAAACCGAAAATTTAGATAAAATTTTAGGTGTTACAGAAACCTGATGTCCTGAGATTGATCTTGTAATGGTTGTGATATCAAGAACCTTCGCTGTGTGAATCCATTCTTTAATCTCAGCGACTGAGAGTTTGATTCTGTTAGTCATAAAGTGTCGCAGCTTAAATGCCTCAAAGAGCCATAAGATGTCCTAGAATATTTGATCTGAATGACTAAAGGATTCTATTTAAATATCAAAACCCGCATCAAACTTTATTGCAAAGATAATTGCCAGTAAAATCGCCCTTGTCCTGCAAAACAGAAGAGATCAAGTGCAAGAGAAATGGAGAATGCACGGGATAGAGTTCGATGAAAATCTAAATATAAGTTTTCAGAAGTTGAAAAGACGAACTCCGTCGGACGAAAAACAAAACATCGAACTCTGTTCGACGAAAATCTCACAAAGGAAATACAATTCGTCGATCTCCATTTGATAAAAGGTACTCGAAACTAATTCGTCGATCTCCCTTCGACGAAAGTTTCACAAAAAGTTCACAATTCGTTGATCTCCGTTCGACGAAAGATGCATAATTCGTCGATCGCAGAAAAAAAAGTCAATCTAAAGACACACCATTAATCATTCCTAACAGATTTAAGAAGAAAATGTGTTTCTTTTCATCTAAGGGTTTGGTGAAAATGTCAGCTCTTTGTAAATCAGTAGAAATAAATTCTAGGCTAATTTTATTTTTATCTACATTATCTCTGTTAAAATGATGCTTAATTTCTATATGTTTAGTCTTACTATGAAGAAATGGATTCTGTGAAATAGAAATTTCACTTGTATTATCACAAAATATAGTTGAATTATTTAAGTTGTTACAATAATCTAGTAACTAATTTTGAATCCACAAAATCTGTGAACAATATCTACCTATTGCAATATATTCAACTTCAGTAGTTGAAGTAGAAACAGATGTTTTTTTTTTCAAAACCATGACACAAGCCTATCACCAAGAAACTGACAAGTTCCTAATGTGCTTTTTCTATCTACTCTGCATCCATCATAGTCAGCATCTGTGAGTCCAGTTAATTCAAATCCTGACTCAATAGGATACTAGAGTCCTAGATTAGGATGACCCTTTATATATCTAAAAATTCTTTTTACTAAAATTAAGTGTGATTCTTTAGGATTAACTTGGAACCTAGCACAAATACAGGTTACAAATATAATATCTAGTCTACTAACTGTTAAATACAATAGAGACCCAATGATTGCTCTATATGTTTTCTGATCAACAGGTCTGCGATGTTAATCATTATCAACTACAACATTGGAGGGCATGGGTGTTTTCATAGCTGAGGCATCTGACATCCCAAATCTTTTAATTAGATCTTTAGTATATTTAGATTGAGATATGAAAATTCCATCAGGTGTTTTCTTCACTCTTAAACCAAGTAAGTAGGATAATTCACCCATGCTACTCATATCAAACTTTGAATGCATCAGGTCAGAGAACCTTTTGCAAAGTTTGGAATAAGTAGAGCCAAAAATTATATCATCAACATATATTTGAACTAGTAAAATTTTAGATTTATGATGTCTAAAAAATAAAGTTTTATCTACCATGCCCCTACAAAATTTACGTTCTAATAATAAACTAGCAAGAGTCTCATACAAAGCTCTTGGAGCTTATTTAAGGCCATGAAGAGCTTTATTAAGTTTAAATACATGAGTAGAATAAGTTGAAGAGAAAAAACCTGGAGATTGTTCAACATAAACTTTCTCTTTGAGTTCTCCATTCAAAAATGCACTCTTCACATACATCTGATATACCTTGAATTTCTTGAATGTAGCAAAAGCAAGAAATATTCCGATAGCTTCTAATCTTGCAACAGGAGCAAAAGTCTGATTAGAGTGTATTCCTTCCTCCTGTGAGTATCCTTGAGCTACCAATCTAGCTTTATTTCTTACTATGACTCCTTGGGCATCCAATTTATTCCTGAAGACCCATTTAGTTCCAATGACTGTGTAACACCCCAAAAACCCTATGTCCCAAAAATGGGTCCAGGCTGGGTGACACGGCCTGGGTCACGCCCACGGGCGTGTCCCAGGGCGTGTCCAGTGCACACAGCCTGGGACACGGGCGTGTACCAGGGCATATTCTGTTTTTGTAGGAGTCGACTCGAGTTCTCGAGAATTGATCGTCGAGAGACAACACGTCCTGGGACACGGGCGTGTCCCAGGGCGTATCCTGCTCGGGTGAATTCTACAGTTGCGTTGAGTGGCGTTGAGTGGAGTGGCATTGAGTGGCGTTGAGTGTGGTACATGGCCTGTGACACGGGCGTGTCACAGGGGCATGTTGAGCACACAGCCAAAGACACGGCATTTTCCTTAGCCGTGTCCTTCTTGGGTGTTTCAGCCTTGTATTGATGAGGTGAAACGGCCATCTACACGGCCATGTCTTGGTTGATACGGGCGTGTCAGGGAGTGACATGGGCATGTCGTAGCCCGTGTTCTATTCCAGATTGAGTCGGTTCTATAGTCGCTCAAGGTACACGGCCTATGACACGGGCGTGTCACAAGCCATGTCAGCTCTGTTTAGATGCTTTTCTAAGCAGATCGTGGCCGTTCATTTCCTTCTATCTGTATCCAATGGTGCAGGTCTTTTCCAGCTGCTTTAAATTCGAGAAATGAGAATGAGATCTCATTTACTCTTACTCTTTCTCTTTCTAAGTTAAGAGAGAAGGGAGAGCTTTGCGGTAGAAGAACGAGAAGCTTTCCGACCGCCGGTGGAGCTTCAGCGGTCCGTTTCGAGAGCCGAGTGTAGCGTTGTGGAGGCAAGGCCGCCACGGTTGTTTCAATCCGGCTAGTTTTCCATGGCGCCGAAGCGATCGTCAAGGGTAACAGTCTTTCTTCCTTGGGCAGGTGAATCCCTTTATTTATGCATGTATATCTGTGGAATCCTCCATCAAAAGATGGAAGAGCGTAAGTGATTCCAGTGGTTGAGTCTGCATCTAGTGCCGGAACTGTGTAGTACAGCATAGGTATGCTGTGTGAAGCCCATCTGGATGGATGTCTGGATTGGTGATGCTGTGAACCGGAGAAGACTCTGTGTATATATCGGTTACCTTACGGAGATGGTAAGGACGATTGTGATGGTGAGCAGGAAGCTTTGTATAGCTCATTTGATTGTATGCTCGGCGCGAGCTGTATTGATGGAATGGAAAGCGGTACGATGTGCCGGTGTTTAGGAGGAATGCAAGAACCTCTGAGTGGGTAGGACACCACCAAGTTCATTGATCAGATTGGTTGTAACGGAACACCTCTGAGTGGATGGGTATGAGAGATCGTCAACAAGGGTTTGGCAGAGGTTGCCCATAGCTAACAAGTTAAGAACCTTTGAGTGGGTGGGCCACCCAACAAGTTCCATGGTAGGATCGGGTGAGCCATCGATTGGTAGTAATATAGCTGGGAGATTTCCCTAGGCTTGTTATACTACATTGGTAGGTCGACTGATAGCGCTCACAATTTATTATGAGGTGCGTGGCTCTGAGTGGACGGGTGCGTGAGGTCTTCAACAGGGGTTTGGAGGCTTTTGCCCGGCCAACAAGTAAACACCTCGAATTGGTGGTGGAACCATGAGGAGCAAGGTACACCATAAGCGTGCCCTGAGTGCACGGAACGTCTGGCACTAAGGCCGACGTTTGTGATGGTAATGTGTGATGGATATATGTGTTGAGATTGGATTACATGCAGGGAAGGAACCACTGCCCTGGGTAAGGGGTAGGGTCGTTATAATTGGTCAGCTGAATGTTGACTGTTGCTTTGTTTGTCACCCATGGGGTGAATGTCTATGTGCAGGTGCTGCCCTTGTAGATGCGGAAATGGATTGAGCGGGCTAAAGACCTTACGGTTGTTGTTAGGCCCTCGAAGGCCGTACGAAGCTTTGGATTTCATGTGTGGCCGGCCTACGTGCCGATGTATGAAGTCGTATGTTTGTAAAGAGAAACTTGTAAGGCCTTAAGGCTATGAGCGGTGTGCTTGTTAACATTCCTGGTCTTTTATATAAATGAGTTATTTATGTAGTAGTAGACATTCATGGATTGAGTTCGTGTAACTTGTAAACTTCTGCTATAATTCTCTTAGTTAGGATGCGTTGTATTTTGGTATTAACCTGTGACCTCGCCGTCTGTTTGTGGCATATAATGTGGGGCCCCGGCCGGACCTTCTATTATATGTTATTTAAACGGGTTGGGTTGTTACAGACTGGATAGTCTTTGGTTCTTGGAACTAAGTCCAAAACTCTACATCTCTCAAACTGATTTAGTTCCTCTTGCATTGCAATGATCCAGTGGGGATCTTATTCTGCATCTTTTATGGATTGAGGTTCAATCTGAGATAAAAAACAAGTTAGCATCTGATCTTGATTGAGTTGATGCCTTGTTTGTACACTAGCTGATATGTCTCCAATCACTTGAGATCTAGTATGATCTCTAAGTGTGACAAAATCAACAAGTGGAGTTGGTTGTTCAATTACTTGTGTTGTTAATTCCTCCTGTGGAATTTCATTAGTTATTGTTGGTTCAATATAAACTTCATTATTTTCTTCATTACTATCTTTAGCAATCTATTCATAAGGATGTAATGTATCCTCTTTCTTAAGGTTTATTTCATTTAACTTCTCACACAGAAGTGGTACCTGAAAAGAGTCTATGGTAGAAGTATTCTTCTACTTATAAAACATGTTAGTTTCATCAAAAGATACATGTATGGATTCCTCTTTTTTAAGGGTAGATTTATTAAAGACCCTATAAGCCTTGCTGACTTGAGAATATCTAAGAAATATTCCATCTGTAGCTTTGGCTTCAAATTTTCATAATTGTTTCTTATCTTTATTTTGAATATAACATCTACACCCAAAAAATTTAAAATAATTTACTTTAGGTTTCTTATTTTTAAGTAATTCATAGGAAGTCTTACCCTTTTGTTTATGAATTAGACTTCTGTTAAGAACATAATTTGTTGTGCTTATTGCCACTGCCCAAAAAGATAGGGGCAAGTGAGCATCCGCAAGTAATGTTCTAGCAGATTCAATTAGTGTTCTATTTTTCCTTTCAGTTACCCCATTTTGTTGACGAGTTCTAGGAGTAAAGAAACATTGCCTGATGCCTTCATTCTCACAGAATTCCCTCATCAAAAGATATTCAAACTCAGTGCCATGATCACTTCTGATCAATGCAATATGAGTAGAGTACTCAATCATGATGTTCCTAAGAAAGTCTGTAAGAACTTTGAAGTTATCTGACTTATTTCTAAGAAATAACATCCAAGGAATCTTGAGAAATCATCAACAATAACTAAGGTGTATGACTTTCCTCCCAAACTTTGTATTGCAATAGGTCTAAAAAGGTCCAAATGTAGCAGATACAAAATTTTTGGTGAATCACTTTTAAATATGGATTTAAAACTATTTTTGGTTTCCTTACCTAATTTACAAGCCTTGCAAAGTCCTTCCTTCTTATAAGATCCAGAAGGTAGTCCTCTGACAAGGTTGTCTTTTGACAATTTAGCAATAGTTCTAAGGTTTATATGTCCTAACCTTTTATATCATAGTTCATTAGTTTTACTTATTTGATTAAAAAAATTGATTTCTATTTTAGTAGAGTTAAAATTAACTAAATAAATGTTACCTTGTCTAACTCCAGTTAAAACAATTTTGTTTGTATTGGATGTAATAAAACATAAAGATTTGTTAAAAGATTCTTGATAACCTCCATCACAAAGTTGACTGATGGAGATAAGGTTATGATTAAGACCTTTAACATAATCAACCTTTCTGAAGGTAACTACTCAAACTTTGACATTGTCATAGCCCTCTGTCTGGCCATAATTGGAGTCTCCAAATATGACTTTTGGTCCAAGCTTTGCTTTGAAGTTACTTAGGTTAGCTTTTCTTCCTATCATGTGTTTTGAGCATCCACTATCCAAATACCACTGTTCCTCTGTGATAGGATAGTTCTTTTCCTATATAAAACAAATTAGGTGTTCTTGACCCAGATTACCTTCGGTCCTAGTTTTCTTTCATAATAATTAGAAATATAAGAACATTCAGGTTGATACTTATAACCAAGTGGATGATATCTCCTAGGAGGAATGATCCACTGAGTAAAAGGATTTTTCAATCTTTGTGTTTGATTATTCTTTTGAAAAGGATTAAAATTTCGATTTGGAAATTTTGAGTTCGATGAATTATACTGATTTCGTCGAGCTTCATTCGACAAATTATAGTGAGTTCGTCGACCTCCATTCACAGAATAGTAATATTCATTTTCTGTGTTAAGAGTTTGTCGATCTCTGTTCGACGAATCATATTGATTTCGTCGAACACCATTCGTTGAATAGTTATATTCAAATCCTGTGTTCATAGTTCGTCGATTGTTGTTCGATAAATAATATTGATTTCGTCGATCACGGTTCGACGAATTTTGTTGAACATAATTTTTCTAAAACTTTTTATTGTGTTTTGATTTATTCTGTTGTAATACATTAGTAACTTATCAATATCTTCTAATTTTTCTATTCCTTTAGATGAAATGAATTTTTCAGGGGTAGTAAAAATATTTTTCTGAAAAAGGTGAGGTTGGCTGGATGAAGCCCCCAAGCCAAGTTTACCATTTAGTCTGGCATTGACTGTACTTGTGATGTTCATCAGTTTGATACTTCTCCCATTAAGAGATTCTTCAAACTTCTTTGCCTCTGATAATTTGTTTTCTAGAAAAACTACTTGTTCCTTATGAATTTTCAAATCTTCTTTAAATTTAATGTTTTCTGAAGATAGTCTGTTTAATTCAAATAATTTTTCTTTGAGATGTTTTATTTTCTTCTCAGATTGTATTAAATCTTTACAAAGTAATTTAAAATCTTCTTTAAATTGTTATGAAGTAAAATCAAAGGTAGAAGTTACCTGGTCTTCCTAAGACTCAAATTCATCATCAGAATTGCTGCATGTTTAATTGATTGCCATCAGACAGACTTCTTTAGCATTTGATTCTTCTTCATCTTCACTTGAACTGGATGAATATTTAGTATCTGATTCACTCTATGTTTCAACTACAAAGCCTCTTTCCTTCTGTTTGTGTTTACAAGAAAAGAGTTTGTTTGACTTCTTCTTATAATCTTTCTCCTTCTTCTTTTCTTTCTTCTGATTCTCAGGACATTCTGGAAGATTGTGTCCTGGTTTCCTGCAACCATAACAAACAATTTCTTTAGTTGGTGTTTTATCATACCTTGGTTTGTCATAGTTCTTAGGCGATTTTCTCTTGAAGTCTTTCCTAGCCATTTTGTAAAATCTCTTGGCAAAAATACTCATAAGTTCTTCATTCTCAAGAAGTTGTTCTTCCTCATCGGTTGCTTGGAAAGCAACACTTTTCTCTTTCTTTATTGAGAGTAAAGTCTTTTGTTCAGCTTCTCTTGTTTTGATGAGCTGCTCATATGATTTGAGCTTGCCCAACAAGGTTTCTATTGAGATTTCACTTACACTTCTGGCTTCTGTAATTAGCTAGATTCTTGAATCCCATGTGCTAGGGAAACACATGAGAATTTTGTCATTGACTTCTGTCAATGTAATATCCTTCTCCAAGGTCTTTAGTTCATTAATTATGAGACTGAGTCTTATGTACATCTCATAAATAGATTCAATTTCACCCTTTTTGAAATTCTCATATTGAGAAATAAGGTGAGATCTTCGATCTTTTCTCTCATCTGCTGATCCAGCTACCATTAATGTGAGGGAGTCCTCGATAGCTTTTGCTGAGGTGCATTCAGCAACCTTCTGAATAATATCATCAGATATTGTCTGGGCTAGTATATTCATAGACTTTGCATACACCGTTTTTTCTTTTCTCTGAGCCTTTGTCCATTTTGGTGGAGGTACAACACTAGTGCTTGTTATTTCTAGTGGTAGAGGTGGTCCTGTCAAAATAGAATTGTAGATATCCTCATCAATAGATCTTATATATAATCTAATCCTTGCCTGCCATAGTGCAGACTAATTTAGATTGCAAACAGGAGGTCTATTACTTGAATACTCTTTATTTTGTTCCATGATAAATTTCAAGATAAAATTAGATCTATCAGATCCGTTGGTTCAGGTGTTAGCCTGTAAAACCAAAAAAAGCTGCCTATGATACCAATTGAAAGTGAGGGATAGATCTAACTTTACTCTAGAGGGGATTGAATGGAGTATTTCAAAAAATTTAATTTATTTTTATAGTAGATTTATAGTAAGTGATATAAGTATATATATATAAAGAGAAATCACAGCACACAAATAGAAAGAAAACAATCACAGATGACAAAAGGATTTTTATAGTAGTTCCCCAAAAAATCTTGGTATGTCTACTCTTTTACCACCCTGGTAGGTATACACTAAAGGTTTTTGCTCGGGTGCCCTGCCACCATAAGATCTATTTTCTAAGGGAGATCTAGCAATACTTTAAGCTTTTGACCAGGTGCCCCAAAACCAAGCTTATGTCTTTTGATCAGGTGACTTAGGAACCAAGAGTTAACTTTTGAAGGGAGTTAAAAACCCTGTACACAGTTTAGAAATAAACTATAAGAAATGATGTGGTCTTTTCTATCAAGAATCTCTGAGAAGACTAGTGGATGATGTTGCAAAAAATCTCCCCCTGATTTGAGTAAAGATTTGTGATCAGGAGGGGAAACTTTTCTTTAGGGTGTAGGCCTTCTTGTTTCTGATTGATTGAAGATTTTGCACTAGAAGACTCTGATGCAGAATATTTGTATCTATATATGTGTTGATCTATATTTATATTATAACCCTTTGGAGTAGCAAACTTCTGAATATATAATATTTGAGAAGAAATCAACATTTGGATTAAAACCATTCTGAAATGCTTGAAGAATCACTGAGAATTATAACTGCCCTGGGAATTAATTAGAATAAAAACTCTATGATATATCCATATTTAATGCTGTATTAAACGACTATATTCAATTAGAATATTTAATATTTAATATCAGAGTTATAACTGACTGAAATTAAGCTTTTGAAACCATTCTGCCTCTGAATATAGAAACTGCCTGATCGTCGAACTTAGTAAGGAATTCGTCAAACTGAGCGTGGAGTTCGTCAAACTGAGTTTTCTATTTCATCGATCTGAGCTCAGAGTTTCTCCAACTGAGCTTGGCTTTTGTTGAGCTAAGCTTTTGAGTTGAGATCAGAGTTCATCGAATGGAGCTCAGCGTTCATCGAGCTAAACTCATAGTTAGAAACCTGAGTTCGTCGAATTAAGCTCGACGTTCATCGAACAGAGCTCTGTGTTCGTCGAACTTAACTCCTCAGGAATTCCATCTGTATTAACAACCCTGGAAAAAACCTATGAACCTAGTTTATACAAGTTGGGTCAAACTAAACATCCTAAACATAAAATAGCGATCTTAGCCCAAATAATTAATAGGGTGTTCCAACAGTCGAATGGAGTTCGATGAATGTGGTGCTGTTATATTTCTTGTATCCTTTCGGCGAACGTCGAATGGAGTTCGACGAACGTCAAACGGAGTTCGACGAATGTCGAATGGATTTTAAACGGAGTTCGACGAATGTCGAACGAATTTCGGGAATTTCGACAAACGTGGTGCTGTATTCTTTCGACGAACGTCGAAAGGATTTCATGAGTAACAGCGGTGCCGGCTAGCTGGTTAAAGCGGTTAGGTTGACTTTTCAACTCCAATCCAGGCTAATGCTTCGTTTTGATGGAGTGATCGTGTGGCTAGGGTTTACCCGAGGCCACATAGTCAGAGGGGTAGGGATGAGGAAATCATTATTTCCTTCTCACACTCTCTCTCTTCATTTCATCCAAGTTCTTGGGAAGAGAACTAAAGGCTTGAACTAAGGGATTGGGCTTACCTTTGTGAATGTGCAGAAGGAGATTCCCTCATCGAAAGCGGGATCCGAGGCTAGATCTGTGAAAGGGAAAGTGAGGTGCTCATTTCCATCCACGTAGAAAAGCTTTGTCATGGCTCCAAAGAGAACTACAAGGGTAACGACCTCATGCTTGGACAAGTGAAGTCCTAATTTTGCATGTGCATGGAATCCTCCACTAAAATGTGGAATTGTTAAGAGAATTTCGTGGGATGATACATCTGATCACCAATTAAATTTGCATATAGATCAAGAAATGTGTAGTACGGAATAGGCAAGCTGTGTGAAGCCCATCCAGACAGGTTTTTCTGGATTGGTGATGCTTTATTTTTCGAACCGGAGAAGACTTCGCATATAAACGAGTATTTTATGGAGTCTGTGGGTTGTACCTGTGAAGTGGAGTAACAAGAAGTACTGGAGTGGAGTTCCAGGAAAATACCCTAGAAATTCTTGTGTTGTATACTACGGAAAGACCAGTGTTTCTGGCTCTACAGGAAGCTGCAGGGTTCGGGTTGAGTTTGGGCGCAAAAAGAGAGCTTCTGTTGGCCCTGCCAAGTAATGGTGACGAACGCTTGCACTAACTCCCTTTTTGATTGTGAAGCCAGTCCTTGGAGGACTGTGTGGCTATTGTGAGCTGCGAGCTCTTAAAGGCCATCGAGCCGAACCGATAAGGGGAAGCCGACCCGCGTCAGTCTAGACATTGAATTGGCGATTTGAGCAACGAGCAAGGGCTTAGCTATCTCCGCATTATGGTTGTCTAACTTGAGTTCCTGGGTTATTGGCATTCGTTAGGATCACATAATGAGAGTCTTGGGTTGTAAACCATCAAGACTAAAGTCTCCGGCCATGGGCCGTGGATCATGAATGCTCAATGTTTACCATTGGGTCTGGAACCTCTGAACGGTGGTGGGACCCTGGTTTTCTGGTACACCGATAATGTGCCCTGAGTGCACGGAGCATTGGGCTGTGCAACCAACGTTTGTGATATATTGAACTGTGCGTGAGTGCACGTTTTGTGATACATCTTCTTGAGCAAATACTATGCCTGCACGGAAGTGATACCATTGCCCCAAAAAAGGGGTAGGGTCGTTATAAATTGGTAAGCTGAATGCAGATCGATGCCTTGTTTTCCAACCGCGTGGTGGATTGTCTCTATGCAGGTGTTGGGGAGCCGAGCGGGAAATAGCGGGCAGAAGCCCTTGCTGCTAAGCTGGCCCTCGAAGGCCGAGTGGAAAAGTTTTACTTTTTTCATGTGTGGCCGACCTGCGTACCGATGTATGTAATCCACACTTGTGAAGTATAACTTTAAGGCCTTAAGGAAAAACACTTTTGTGCATTTCTGTATACATTCATGTTATATATAAAAATGTGGTTATTTATATATAGTGGACATTCATGACTGTTGAGTTCAGTAATAACCCTTAAAGCTTCTGCTAGAATGCTCTGAGTTAGGATGCATGTACTGGTTTTTTATATTAATAAGTAACGTCGCCGATTGTCTACAGAACATAGCATGGGGCCCCGACTGGACCCTCTTTTATATTTCATGTGATGAACGGAGGTGTTACAATTTAGTATCAGCTTGTCTTGGTCTTCCTCTTGTGAATTCTTGGGCGAATTCTTTTGAGAGGTGGCAGGCACGTGTATGTGCGACCGTTATAATATAAATGAACTCAAGAATATCCACTTTGGAATGAAAATACACATGTTTGTTGAACCTGTGCGTTCCAATTCGTCGTTGATTCTTTTGTAAGGTCGCTAAATTATGTCTTGTACGCTTATAGGTGACTCGAAGTGGTGCGGGGCTGTCTGATCCCAAACGTTCTGTTGAATGTGCGGCACCAGCTGAGGTGACCACACCTCCTCCTTCTACGGAAATAGTGGATTTAGTTGTTGAGGCGTTGTTTGTAATGATCCACGCATAGCCTACTAGGCAAGCGCATCCTGCAATGGTACTAGAATAGGTTGGTGTGAGGCAAGAAGCTGTGGAGGTTGTGGTAGATGTACGAGCAGCGGAACGACAACTGAAGTAGTTTATGAGTTTCAGTCCTCCTACGTTCACGGGGGAAGGATCCCCATCATAGGCAGAGGACTAGCTTGCCCAAGTCAAAAGAATTTTGACGACATTATGAACTGAGGAGGAACAGAAAGTCACCTTGGCCACTTTCCTGCAGGAAGGAGAGGCTCGGCTTTGGTGGGACGAAATGGAGCTGCACCACTTAGCTGGTAGACAACTAACCGATGTCTCGATAGGGGAGTTTTTGAGAATGTTCTTGGCAAAGCATCTGCCGTCAGCACAGCGCATAACCATGGAAAATGAGTTCCAGCATCTAACTCAGGGAGAAAGTAGCATCGATACCTACGTACATGAGTTTAAAAGATTGGTACTCTATGGGGGGTCTACCTTCATGGAAGAAGAGCCTAAAACCAATAGGTTCTACAAAGGACTGTGGGATGAGCTGAGATTTCTGCTCTCGAGTTCAGTGAACCAAGGGTTTCAAGCATTCGTAGATATGACCCATGCTTTGGAAAAAGATATTAAGAGGGTGCAGGGCAAGAGGGACTTAGCGGTGATAAAGTTGAAGATGAAAGCATCATGTCTTGAAAAGTCGGGCTACCGCAAGAGATGGGGTAAGAGGTCCAAGTTTTCTGGACAGGCTCCTTCCATAGTTACGCGTGGAGCAACTTCTAAGAAAGACCCTCATGTCTCTTATACATATGAAAAGGTGGATCATCTAGCCCGTGACTATCGGGTTTGTCCGCCAAAGGTTGAGAAGAAGGCAGGAGCGTCGTATGTGGAAAAGTGGAAAACACTGGTGGACTCCACTACATCCCAGTATGCTCCAGCCCAACCAAGGGTGTACAACCATGCACAACAGGAGTCCATCAAACAGGCCGATGTTGTCACAGGTATGAATAATATATAGATTTGATGTTTTGTATACTGTATATCTTGTTATTTGGGTGTGCATAACTTGAGTATTATAGGCTTTGTCCTAATTCAGGACTGTCCGGCGAGAGCACAATTTGATACAGGTGCTTTGCATTCATTTTTATCTGAGGACTTCGTGTCACGGATCAGAGTGCCTATTCACATGATGAAATATAGTGTGAAGGTATTATTACCTAACGACTGCATGATGGGTGCAAATAGGTCTTGCTTTGTGGAGGTACGAATAGGAAGTCGGCATTTCGGGTTGGAAGCATCCATGTTGCCGATATTTGAGTTCGATGTGATCTTCGGTATGGACTGGCTTTCGGAGCAGCATGCTTGTATTGATTGCAACTCAAAGAAAGTCACACTGGGTCAGAATACCTAGCTAGAGACTAAATTGGATGGTATGGGACGATCGAGCAAGATATTGATGTCTTCTCTCCATTTAGTTAAGGCTGTTCGGAAAAGCGTGACGTTTTTCTCCATGATTTTAGAGGCTGTTGAGACAAAGACAAGTTTGAGTTACATTTTAATTATATCGGAGTATGTAGATGTGTTTCTGAAGGATCTTCCGGGGTTACCTCCCCAATGGGAAGTAAACTTCGTTATCGAGTTTGTGCCAGGTGAAAAACCTGTAGCCCACGCACCGTACCAAGTAGCGTCAAAGGAAATGGCGGAACTTAAGGTTCAATTGCAAGAGCTGCTAGACTAAGGATATATACACCCAAGTATGTCACCTTGGAGCGCACCAGTTCTTTATGAGAAAAAGAAGGACGGAGGCTTGCAGCTATGCATCGACTATTGAGAACTGAACAAGCTAACAGAAAAAAATAAGTATCTGATTCCACCGATAGATGACTTTTTCGACCAACTGGTGGGATCAGTGGAGTACTCGAAGCTGGATTTGAAGTCTGGCTACTACCAGTTGAGGATTCGGGAATGTGACATTCCCAAGACAGCATTTGGAACACACTACAGTCATTACGAGTTCATTGTTATGACATTTGCGCTATGTAATGTGCCATCGGTGTTCATGGATCTAATGCACCGAATGTTCCGAGAGTACTTGAACTTATTTGTGATCATCTTTATTAACGACATATTAGTGTACTCTCAGTCTGAAGAAGACCATGTGAACCATTTTCGGATGGTGTTGCACACCTTGAGGAGAAATAAGCTCTACGCCAAGTTCTCGAAGTGCGAGTATTGAATGTCGTCAGTGGCCTTTCTTGGTCACGTGGTTAGTGGAGAGGGTATTGCGGTGAATCCTGCAAAGATAGTTATGATACAGGAGTGGCCAGTGTTGTCTTCTGTAGCCGAAGTCGGGAGTTTCCTTGGACTGTCGAGCGACTACAGGCACTTCATAGAGAACTTTTCGCGGATAGCTTTGCCTCTCACCACACTGACGAGGAAAGATCAGAAGTTTGTCTGGACGCTAGAGTACGCGCGAGCTTTTGAAGAGCTGAAGAGTCTTTTGACCACGACGCCCATTATGAGTTCGTCATGTGGTACAGATGGCTTTGAAGTGTATTGCGATGCATCAGGGAGCGGCTTAGGCTACGTACTTCTTCAGTTTGGTAAGGTTATAGTTTATGGCTCATGCTAGTTGAAAGTGCATTAGCGAAACAATCCCGTCCACGACTTGGAAAAATCAGAGGGGATTTTTGTACTTAAACTGTGGCGTCACTATTTATATGGCATGAAAGTGGAGATATTCATGGACAATAAGAGCCTTAAATATTTATTTGATCAGAAGGATCTCAATATGCGAAAACGGAGATGGATGGAGTTCCTTGGAGACTACACCTTAGCGATTCATTACACTCCCGAGAAGGGAAACGTCGTCGCAGATGCATTGATTCGTAGGACTCTGACAAGGGAAAATTGGTTGCAGATGCATTATGAGCGTCTGATCCAGGAGCTAGAAACTTTAGAGATTTCTTGTGTTGACAAGAATTCCACTGCAAATGCATGGCTGAACTGGACGGAGGTACAGTATGACCTTGCGTACAGGGTTCGGCGAGCAACGGAACAGGATGAGAGTCTGAAACGCTATGCAACAGATGGGTCAGATCCCCAGTTTTACTTGGATGAAGGCCTTTTGCGGAAAAACGGTCGTTTGTGCGTCCCAAATATAGGTAAGCTAAGAGAAAAATTGATGTATGAAGCTCACTTCATGAAGTATTCAATTCACCCAACGAGCACAAAAATGTACAAGGACATGAAGAAGATATTCTGGTCGTCGGACATGAAGAACGACATAGCTTTCTATGTGGCAAAATTTCAAACGTGTGCCTTAGTGAAAGCGGAATTTCAGAATCCTGGAGGTTTCCTGAAGTCGCTACCTATTCCAGAATGGAAGTTCGATGATATTTCGATGGATATTGTGCACAGTTTGCCGAGATTGCAAAGCAAAAATGATGCCGTGTGGGTGATCGTCGACCGTCTAACAAAAGTGTCACACTTCAAACCGAACAGGAAGAATGATTCAGTTGAGAAACTAGCTAAAATGTATGTGGATAATATCGTACGATTGCACGGTGTACCCCGTAACATTTTAAGTGACCGAGACGGGTGCTTCACTTCGAATGATTAGAGGTTAATCCATCAATTGTTAGGGAAAAAAATTTAAAGTTAAGTACTGCCTTTCAGCCGTAAACGGATGGTCACACCGAGAGGACCAACAGAACTATGAAGTATATGCTCCGGATGTGCACCTTGGATTTCGGGAAGAGGGGGGGAAGACCATCTCTATATGGTAGAGTTCGCCTACAATAATAGCTATCAAGCTAGCATAAATATGGTGCCTTTTGAAGCTTTGTATGGTAGGAAGTGTCGTACACCGTTAGCTTGGGCGGAAACAGGCGAGTCTAAGTTGTATAAGCGTAAGGAAGTCGAAGAGTCTAATTCGACAATATGCTCTATCCGGGAGAGGCTACATATAGCCCAAGATAGGCAGGCAAAGTACTATAACGCCAAGCACTGAAACGTAGAATTTGTGGTTGGCAAGTGGGTATACTTGAAAATCAAACAATTCAAGGGCGTGTCCAGGATTCGGCGCTTGAAAAAGTTAAGTCTGAGGTATTTTTTTTCCATTCGAAGTAGTGGAGCGAGTTCGAGAAGCTTCCTATAGGCTAGCTCTTTTGATAGAACTGAGTGGATTGCATGATGTGTACCACATATCAGTGCTATAAAAAGCCGTGAACGAGCCAGCTCAAGTGATTGAGAATGATCGAGTACCGGTCGAATTTGGGCTAACGACGAGGGTTAGGACAATTCGGGTCGAGGATAAGGCGGTTAAGACCCTGTTGAACAAGACAATCGGGATGGTCAAGGTCGGTGGGACAACTATGGCCATGAGGAGCTATCATGGGAGCGAGAGCAAACCATGCATGCTGAATTTCCCGAGTTGTTTGTATAAAATGTTGTAATATTTTTTTGTGAAGATAATATATATTGTAACATATTTGTTGTTGTCTTTCTTATAGTTGTATAAAAATTTCGGGACAAAATTTCAATTAGGAGGGGAGGATTGTAACACCCTAAAAAGGAGTAGGAAGTAATAGGCGAACAGATTTCGATGAACGTCGAACAGAATTTGACGAACGTGGTTCTATAATAATTCTTGTATCCTTTCGGCGAACATCAAACGGAGTGTGACGAACGTTGAACGGAGTTTGATGAACATCGAACGGAGTTTGACAAACGTCAAATGGATTTCGGGAAGTTCGATGAATTTGGTGTTGTATTCTTTCGACTAACGTCGAAAGGATTTCTCAAGTAACAACAGCGTCGGCTTGCTGGTCAAAGTGGTTAGGTTGACTTTTCAACTCCAATCATGGCTAATGCTTCATTTTGATGGAGTGATTGTGTGGTTGGGGTTAACCTGAGGCCATATATGCAGAGGGGTAGGGATGAGGAAATCATTATTTCCTTCTCACTCTCTCTCTCTCTTCATTTCATCCAAGTTCTTGAGAAGAGAACTAAAGGCTGGAGCTAAGGGTTTGGGCTGTCCTTTGTGAAGGTGTTAAAGGAGATTCCCTCATCGGAAGCAGGATTCGAGGCTAGATCCACGAAGGGGAAAGCAAGGCACTCATTTCCATCCGTGCAGAAAAGCTTTGTAATGGCTTCGAAGAGAACTATAAGGGTTACGACCTCCTGCTTGGATAATTTAAGTCCTAATTTTTCATGTGCATGGAATCCTCCACCAAAAGGAGGAATTGTTAAGAGAATTCTGTGGGTTGATATGTGTTATCCCCAATTAAATTTGCACATAGATCCATAAATGTGTAGTACAGAATAAGCATGATGTCTGAAGCACATTCGGACAGGTTGGTCTTGATTGGTGATGCTTTATTTTGCAAACCGGAGAAGACTCCGTGTATAAACGAGTATTTTACCAAGTCTGTGGGTTGTACTTATGAAGTGGAGTAATATGAAGTACTGGAGTGGAGTTACAAGAAAGTACCCTTGAAATTCATGTGTTGTATGCTATGGAAATACCAGTGTTTCTTGCACTGCAGGATGCTGCAGGGTTTGGGTTGAGTTTGGGGGCAGAAAGAGAGCTTCTGATGGCTCCGCCAAGAAATCGTGAGGAATGTTGGCACTAACTCCATTTTTGATTGTGAAGTTAGTCCTTGGAGGATAGTGTGGCTATTGTGTGTTGCGAGCTCTTAAAGGCCATTGATCCGAACGGATAAGGGGAAGCCGACCCGCATCAATCTAGACATTGAATTGGCGATTTGAGGAATGGTCAAGGGCTGAATTGTCTCCGAAGTATGGTTGTCTAACTTGAGTGCTTGGGTTATTGGAATTCGTTAGGAACTCATAATGAGAGTCTTGGGCTGTACGCATCAAGACTAAAGTCTCCGGTCGTGGGCCATGGAGCATGAATGCTCAATGTTTACCGTTGGGTCTGGAACCTTTGAACGGTGGTGGGACCCTTGTTTTCCGGTACACCGATAATGTGCCCTGAGTGCACGGAGCATCGGGACGTGCATCCGACGTTTGTGATATATTGAACTGTGCGTGAGTGCACGTTTTGTGATATATCTGTAACAACCTGACCCATTAAATAACATATAATAGAAGGTCCGGCCGGGGCCCCACATTATATGCCAAAAACAGACGGCGAGGTCACAGGTTAATACCAAAATACCACGCATCCTAACTCAGAGCATTCTAGCGGAAGTTTACAAGTTACATGAACTCAATCCATGAATGTCCACTACTATATAAATAACTCATTTATATACAAGACCAGGAATGTTAACAAGCACACCGCTCACGGCCTTAAGGCCTTAGAAGTTTCTCTTTACAAACATTCGACTTCATACATCGGCACGTGTTGGGTATTGTATCCACAATGTACCTGATTTGAAGAAGCCCCTAAACAAGCTTAGTTGAATTGACAATGTATTTGATGATCTTCTATCAAGTTGTGCTTGCAGCTATTCCATGCTAAGTACACACCAATGTTAGGGTGCAGTGGGTCAATATACACGGGTCTGCGCAACGTAATCCCTCGTTGAGTAGATCAGTGTGTTGACTCACGTGTGCTCTCTCTATTGGAGTGTACTTATTTTCAAGTACATGGTCAAGGCAGATCAAGAGCAGAAGAGGAGCAAAGATGGGTCAAAGACCAAGTCTTCAAAGGAAGGAAGAGAAATTCTTCTAAGTAAAAATCGACTGGAATCACTAAGTGATTCTCGCCGACTTCGATGTGAATCGTTAGTGATTCCCGCCGATTAGACGAGAATCAGTCTGCATTCCCGCCGACTTCCTTCCGACTGACAGTTATCCAATAGGAATTCTGCCAAGGCAGAGTCGACAGGATTCGCAAGTGATTCCCGTCGACTTCGACAAAAATCTGTCTGCATTCCTGCCGATTCGTTCAGTATCAGCTAGCCTCTCACGCCAATTTCTTTCGGCTGACTGTTTTTCAGACAGGGATTCTGCTAAGGCAGAATCGACGAGAATCGTAAATGATTCCCGCCGACTTCGACAAGAATCACCATCGATTCCCGCCGATTTTGCCTTAGGCATTTGTCCCCCGTTCACTGGACCGAACCAAGAGGCCGTGCGCTGTTTCAACCGGGGCTAGGGTTTCTCCTTGTGGGTCCCACAATGGACTTTAGGGTTGGCCTCAGGTATAAATACTCGCATATTTTGAACATCTATAGTAACTATTCATGAGAAATCAAAAGAAGCCGACGTCGTTGCCTAGCCGATCGCGGAAACCGCCGATCGCTTGTCGCCGCTCGCAGTTCGTCGTCGCCGATAATCTCTGGTCATCTTTGATCTTCCGGCAACAGCACTGAGGCTAGCAGTGCGTCTCACGCATCTCTCTTGAGATCTTTAGTCTCTCGATTCGTTTAACGAGACTAGTTCTCCATTCGGAATCAGTGAAGACGACTGATCTGACAAAGATCGTTCGTAGACCTTGCTTGCTTCGTCAAGAAGTTTTGATCTGCAAAGTATCGTCGCCGTATTCACTTACTGCCGCCGATCTTATCAAGATCCTCTCCAAGAGAGAAATCTGGTTGTGGACTCTTTGTTACTTTCAAGAAAGCCTCAACGAACGAAGAAGGAGATTTGATTCTCCATAAGCGTTGTTTGTGTTTTCTTTTACATTCTATTTTGGTATATTGTAAAGGAATTTTTATTCCTAGTTGTAAGGGTTGGGTGCAACCCGTGGTGGTGGAGTTGTGACTCTTTTGTTGGAAGGGTTCCTTACGTAGTGTGAGGATTGGATTTCACTACGTTTGGAGAAGTGACCGAGTCGTCCCATGGTGGGAGATAGGTCGAAGGGGGAAAGTGGACATACCCAAATCGGGGAACCACTATAACTTTTTGTGTGTTTTCTGTGCTGTGTTTGCTAATTTGTACAGGTTAATTTAATTCCGCAAAAGATCGCACGACACCTATTCCCCCCCCCCCATAGGTGGATTTAGTCGACACTAGATACTTTCAAGGGGTATTAGAGGCAGGTTACTCATCAATAAGGTTAACACCTTGAGTAAGATCCTGTGTCTAGTGTCAAGAGGAAAGAAGATTTCGGGAATGGATGGACTTAAGTATTCAGGAAAGATCACAGTGTGCACCAAGATGAACTTTCCTATCTAGAAGGAAAGGATCAGGTTATACATGGAAGCAGTCGACCCTCGACTCTTCATGGTAGTGGAGGAGGGTCCTTATATCCACACTAAGGCCTCCACCATTGATACTACCAAGATGGTGCCCAAGAAGCTCTCCGAAATGGATAAGAATGAGATGGTGCTTGTCAGACTAGACAAGAAAGCTCAGAACATTCTTGTAAGCGCCTTCAATGATTCCATGATGTAGAATTTCAGCAACTACGGGACTGCCAAGGACATCTGGCACTGCCTGATCATCCTGATGGAAGGCACAGATGAAGTAAGGGATGATCAAAGATCCCTTCTGAATGAAAAGTATGAGGCCTTCAGGCAAGGTCCCAAGGAAGAAATCAGAGTGACATTCAAGAACTTCCTGAAGATCGTCAATTCCCTGAAGGGTTATGGCAGAGTGTTCACCGATGGTGAACTAAATGACAAATTTCTTAGATCCCTTACTAAGGAATGGGACACAAAGATCTGCTCCATCAGAGAGTTTGGCAAGCTGGCAGAAACTGATCCCATGATTCTGTTTGGAAAGCTTGTGTCCTATGAGCTTCAGCTGAATACCAGAAAAGTTGAAGAAGAAACCGATAAAGCCGCTGCCAAAGAAATGACTATAGCCCTGAAATCCAATCACTCAAGGAAAGGCAAGGGTGCAGCCTCGTCCCGCTCCTAGAAAAAGGATAAGGAAGAAGACTCTGAGCTATGCTCTTCCGGCTCAGAGCTATCTGAAGAAGAATTCTCCTTCATCACTCGAGAGTTCAAGAAGTTCCTCAAGTTGAGGAATCAAAGAAAGAGAGATGGCTCCTCCTCCAGATTTCAGAAGAAGAACTACTCTTCTAACAGGTATTAATCCAAACAGAACAAACATCACTCTGCTGACATCATTTGATTTGGATGCAATAAGCCAGGCCACGTCATTGCTGACTGCCACCAAAGCAAGAGAGACAAGGGGAAGGGAGAGGAGCACAGGTCCTCTAGAGATAAGAAGAAGGAGAGGATCTACATTGCTAAAAAGCCAATGACACTGAGTGAATCTGATTCTTATGACTCCAGTGATGATTAGGAAGCCTACTTTCGGCTAATGGGTCGCTCCGACTCAGAATGAGACTTCCCCCCATTTACTGGGAAGGTAAAAGATCGTACCCCCCTCTCTGACTCTCACTCTAAGTATCTTGATGATGATCTCGAGGACAGCCCATCTGCTCGTGAAGCTGAGCTCCTCGAAAAGTATGAGCTTCTGCTTAATAACTTTGAGGAATGTCGCAAGAGGTTGAGGGCTCAGAAAAAGGAAGTCAAATTCCTTAAGGCTTAGGGTGTGTCCCTAAGAGAAGAGATCACAAGCTTGATTTCTCTCCGACAGGAACACCTGGACCTGAATTCTGAGCACTCAGAGTCTCTAAGGCTCCTTGACCAAAAACAGGAAGAAATCAACAAGTTGGAAGAATAGCTTGCGGCAGAAAGGATGATTGTCAAAGGCTTCTCTATGCCCAAGACCGTTCTTCCTCTCATTGATGAATTTTCTGCTCAGGCTAAGGGGGCTGGCTTAGGGCATGTGGGTGTGCCTGGTAAATAATCCAGGAGAAACAGAAAATAGAGGAAAAAGAAGGCTGCTAAGAAGGCCTTTGCTGCAGAAAAGGTAAAGGCCCCACTCGATAATGTTTCATTCAGAAAGCCTGGCTTTCGTTACAATGAGCAGGACTTTGAGTCAACCTATGGCCACTTCTTCTGGCCCTCAGTTGAAAAGCCCAATAGCCAGTATGATGGTTGGACCTTCCGCCGAAACTATGGTGAGAGTGTCTTCAAGGCACCTTATGAGGAAATCCAAGTGGAGAATTATGGCCACTTCTCTAGCGGCCATAATAGGAAGGAGGCACCAAAGGCCAAGCCTGTTATACTGAAGGAACAAGAAGTGAAGAAATTGTGTGACTGCTATCATCATGATGCCTCAACCTCCAGATCCAAGGCCCCGGTTAAACCCACCGTTCCAAGGGTGAAGCAGGACCCTAGGAAACGGTACAACAAGTTTGACTGTTGGTGTTGTGGCAAAGTTAGTCACTTTGCCGTGGATTGCTGGTTTAATCAAAGATTAAACGAGAATCCTCATGTTAGCAATGCGAGGCCGACCACTCATAGGGTTAACCACTCGAGGGGGAGTGTGCAAACATGGAATCTAGGACCCAAGTTCGATTGGGTTCCTAAGAGAAACTAATTCTGTTTTGCAGGTATGTCCAAAGGCCACCAAAATGCCTATCTGGTACTTGGACAGTGGATGTTCCCGACATATGATTGGGACAAGAATCCTGTTGCGTGATTACTCCCCCATCGAAAATTAACCCAAAGTCATCTTTGGAGGATCTGATCGAGGAGTCACAAGAGGTTATGGTATGATTTCCAACAGTGTATTCTCTATCACTGACGTGGTCTATGTTAAAGGGTTAAACCATAACCTGATCAGTGTAAGCCAGTTGTGTGACAAAGGATACGACCTTAAGTTCAGCAAGGATAAGTGCTTGATAATATCGTGTGCCTCTTCGGAGACGGTATTAACTGGCATTAGGAGCAGAAATATCTTTTGCTTAGATTTTCTTAGCTTAGACTCTTCTACCCCCATATGCCTAGTAGCAAAAGGCAGTGCATCTCTTTGTGAACAATGACACAAGAGATTAGCACATTTTAATTTCAAGACAATTAATATGTTGTTTTACAAGAATTTAGTAAGGGATGCCCTTACGATTAAGTGCATCAAAGATAGCCCTTGTCCTGCATGCCAGAAGGGCAAACAGACTCGGGCTACCTTTAAGGGCATTGCAGATAAAGAATCCTCCAGATGTCTTTATCTTCTGCATATGGACTTGTTCGGTCCAGTGCAAGTTCATAGCTTAGGAGGCAAATCGTATACGCTAGTGATTGTTGATGATCACTCTCGGTTTACGTGAGTGTTCTTCTTTAAACGAAAGTCAGATACGTTTGACATCTTCACTAATTTTATTAAGCAGATTCAGATTGAACTTAACTGCTCCGTGGTCAAAATCAGAAGTTACCATGGAATAGAATTCGAGTCTAGTGCTATAACAGAATTCTGTGAAGAACATGGTTTCTTTCATGAGTTTTCCTCCCCGCGTACTCCTCAGCAAAATGGAGTTGCGGAGAGGAGAAATAGAATGCTCATTGAAGCATGTACGAAAATGTTGAATGACGCTTCTCTTTCAGAGTACTTCTGGGCAGAGGCTGTCAATATGGCTTGTCATGTGCAGAACCGAGCATTGATCAACAAGAATCATTATAAGATGCCTTATGAGCTATTGAAAGGCAGGAAACCGACCATGTCCTATTTAAGAATTTTTGGCTGCAGTTGCTATGTACTCAATAATGGGAAGTACCCATGTACTAAATTCGGAGAAAAAATGCTTCGAAGGCATCTTCATGGGCTATAGTAGCCATAGTCGGGCATATAGGGTCTTCAATAAGAAAACCCTAGTGGTAGAGGAGTCCATTAATATTGTTTTTGATGAAGAGAGCTTGCTTCATAACAATTCTTCCAGTGGCATTCTTGAAGATGCAGGTGCAAGGCTTGAACAGATAAGTCTCGATGAGACTGCTAAAGGTGCCACTCCCATGTACGCAAGGTTTCCACCTCAATGCCAACTGGAGAAGATGACGATCAGGATGGAGAAAATCTCCCAGAAGAGGGAGGAGCCCGAGAAGCTGTTAGAGCTCCAAATGCCACACTCTTAGAGCTCCGACACATGAGGGATCATCCTAGAGATCAGATAATAGGAGATCCTCGTGACGGTGTCAGAACTCGCAGAGATACAATTAACGAGATTCTGCACCTTAGTTTTCTGTCACAGGTTGAGCCAAAGAAGTTCGACGAAGCGAACAAAGATGCATCATGAATATTGGCAATGCAAGATGAACTGCATCAATTCGAACGATGCAACGTCTGGACGCTTGTTCCCAGACCAAAGAAATAGAATGTGATCGGCACCAAGTGGATCTTCAGAAATAAACTGGATAAACACGGTGTCATCATCAAGAACAAGGCCAGACTGGTTGCACAAGGTTACAAATAGGAGGAGGGGATTGACTTTGACCAAACCTTTGCACCAGTTGCAAGGCTAGAGGCGATAAGATTGTTCCTGGCATATGCCTCTCACAAAGGATTCACTGTCTATCAGATGGACGAGAAATTTGCATTTCTAAATGGAAATTTGAAAGAGGAAGTATATGTCGCGCAACCCCAAGGTTTTGATAATCCATCACTCCCTAATCATGTTTATTTTCTTAATAAAGCATTATATGGATTTAAACAAGCTCCTCGAGCTTGGTATGAGACTCTATCTAGTTTTCTTCTTGAGAACAAGTTCTCAAGAGGAAAAATAGATAAGACATTGTTTCTTAGGGAAGTCAAAGACAAGATTCTAGCTGTGCAAATCTATGTCGATGACATAATATTCAGCTCAACGAACTACAATCTTTGCAAGAAGTTTTCTAAACTTATGCAAGGAAAGTTTGAAATGAGCAGCATGGGAGAGCTAAACTATTTCTTGGGACTTCAAGTGAAACAGTCTGAGGATGGAATTTTCATTTCTTAGACAAAGTTCACAAATGAACTCCTCAAGAAATTCGGAATGGAGAATGCAACCTCTATGAGGACTCCAATGGGATCCACGATGTCTCTGGACAAGGATGAGAAAGGGAAACCTTTCGATGAAACCAAATACAGAAGCATAATTGGATCCCTGCTCTACCTTACTGCGAGTAGACCGGATATTATGTTTTCCACATGCGTTTGTGCTAGATATCAGGTGAAAACTTAGGAATCTCATTATGACGCTGCCATGCAAATTCTTAGATACCTTAAAGGTACACCAAATCTTGGCTTGTGGTACCCAAGAAACAATGATGTCGAGCTGATAGGCTTTTCAGATGCTGGCTTTGCAGGAAGCAGGGATGATAGGAAAAGCACTTCCGGGACGTGCCAATTCCTCGGAATAAGGCTTATATCGTGGAATAGTAAAAAGCAGAACTGTGTCGCAACCTCTACGGCTGAATCTGAGTACATCTCAGCAGGCAGCTATTGCGCACAACTTCTATGGATCAGAAATCAACTCGAATATTATGACTTGCAGTTCAGAGAAGTTCCTATGTATTGCGACTTCTCGAGTGCAATAGCAATTGCGAACAATCCAGTGTCGCACAGCAGAACAAAGTATATTGAAGTACGCTACCACTTCATTCAGGAGCATGTGGAAAACAAAGATATATCTCTCTGCTATATCCCCACGGATAAGCAGGTTACAGATATCTTCACACATCCCCAAGACAAGGCCAAGTTACGTCTCTTTAAAACTGAACTCGGCATGCTGAACTATGAAGAATGAAGACTGAAGGGCTCAAGGCTCTTGGTTCAATGGGGGGAGCATCTACTATGAATTCAAGATTGAGAACGGTTGCAAGAACTGACGGGGAGCTTTATGCTCAAAGTGAAGTCCCAGATTTGTAGAAGCCGAAAAGGGGGAGATTACCCTCTCGGCTAAGGCTAAGGTGGCTGCCAATGTTAAGTATGCTCTTAGGAAAATGGTAATAAATTTAACTCTCAGCTGAATTTTCATTTTATGATTTTAATTCCCATCTGTTCTATTCACCTTAGCTTGTAGGGTTTAGGCTTCTTTAAATAGGGGGAGATTGTTGGGTATTGTATCCACAATGTACCTGATTTGAAGAAGCCCCTGAACAAGCTAAGTTGAATTGACAATATATTTGATGATCTTCTATCAAGTTGTGCTTGTAGCTAATCCATGCTAAGTACACACCAATGTCAGGGTGCAGTGGGTCAATATACACGGGTCTGCGCAACGTAATCCCTCGTTGAGTAGATCAGTGTGTTTACTCACGTGTGCTCTCTCTATTGGGGTGTACTTATTTTCAAGTACAGGGTCAAGGCAGATCAAGAGCAGAAGACGAGCAAAGATGGGTCAAAGTCCAAGTCTTCAAAGGAAGGAAGAGAAATTCTTCTAAGTCAAAATCGACGGGAATCACTAACGGCCCGTTCGGCCCCCTGGAATTGGAATTGCAGAATTGGAATTCATCTAATTCCAATTCCTGTGAGAATTGGAATTGGTCTGAATTCCAATGCAGTTGTTCGGCTGTAGGATGGATTTCTAAAATTGGAATTGGAATTGGTTTAGAATTTCTTTTTTTCTCATGCCAGTAGGACCGAGCAACATGATAATTTGAAGTTGGGGTCTTGTGTCACTCGGGACGAAGCTATTGCAACAAAACCAAGTGATGGAAGGAATTATTCCTTTTACAATCCTAAGAAAATATAGAAATTGGCAAAAAAAAACACAAATCCAGAAAAATCAACTTCAAGTAGTGTACAAACAATTAATTATGATGGGGCAACGACGGCGAGATCGGGCGGTGATGACGAGATCGGGTGACGATGACGAGATCGGGTGACGATGACGATATCGGTCGACGATGGCGAGATCGGGCGACGACGACGAGATCGGGGCCGTTATCATGCGATGACGACGAGATCGGGTAGTGACGACAGTGAGATCGGGCGGCGGCGGCGAGATCGGGCCGCGACGACAGTGAGATCGTGCGACGGCGGTGAGATCGGTCGTCAGCGGCGAGATCAGGCGGTGGTGGAGGTATCGGGAGTGAGCAGTGGAGAGATAGGGCGGCGGCGGCGAGATCCGGCGGCGGCGGCGAGATCGGACGGCGATGACGAGATCGGGCGGCGGCGGCAAGATCGGGGATGACGATGAGATCGAGCAACGACGGGCATAGTAAAAAACTGAATTCCATGAAATATCTGTCTTTACCCATAAGAATTGGTCATAGTACAAAATTGAATTCCATGGAATTGGACCAATTCCAATTCCGAGCGAATTCCTAACATCCGAACACTGGAATTGGAATTCTGTTGCCCCAATTCCAATTCCCAATTCCAATTCCAGGGGGCCGAACGGACCGTAAGTGATTCTCACCGACTTCTACGGGAAACATTAGTGATTCCCGCCGATTTGACGAGAATCAGTCTGCATTCCCGCCGATTTCCTTCCGGCTGACAGTTATCCAACAGGAATTCTGCCAAGGAAGAATCGACGGGAATCGCAAGTGACTCCAGCCGACTTTTACGAGAATCTGTCTGCATTCTCGCCGATTCGTCGAGTATCAGCTAGCCTCTCCCGCCGATTTCTTTCGGCTGACTGTTTTCCAGACAAGGATTTTGCTAAGGCAGAATCGACAGGAATCGTGAATGATTCCCGCCGACTTCGACAGGAATCACCAACGATTCCTGCCGATTTTTCCTTAGGCATTTTCCTCCGTTCACTGGACCGAACCAAGAGGTCGTGTGCTGTTTCGGCCGGGGCTAGGGTTTCTCCTTGTGGGTCCCACAACGTACTTTAGGTTGGCCTCAGGTATAAATACTCGCGTAATTTTAAACTTATAAAGTAACTATTCACGAGAAATCAAAAGCAGCCGACATCGTGCCCTAGCCAATCGCAGAAATAGTCGATCGCTTGTCGCCGCTCGCAGTTCGTCGTCGCCAATAATCTCCGGTCATCTTTGATCTTCCTGCGATAGCACCGAGGCTAGCAGTGCGTCTCATGCATCACTCTTGAGATCTCTTGTCTCTCGATTCGTTGAACGAGACTAGTTCTCCATTCCGAATCAGTGAAGACGACTGATCCGACTGAGATCGTTCGTAGACCTTGCTTGCTTCATCAAGAAGTTTGGATCTACAAAGTATCGCCGCCGCATTCACTTGCCACCGCTGATCTTGTCAAGATCCTCTCCAAGAGAGAAATCTTGTTGTGGACTCTTCGTTACTTTCAAGAAAGCCTCAACGAACGAAGAAGGACATCAGATTCTCCATACGCGTTGTTTGTATTTTCTTTTACATTCTATTTTGGTATATTGTAAAGGAATTTTTATTCCTAGTTGTTAGGGTTGGCTGTAACCCGTGGTGGTGGAGTTGTGACTCCTTTGTTGGAAGGGTTCCTTCCGTAGTGTGAGGATTGGATTTAAATTCGTTTGGAGAAGTGACCGAGTCGTCCCGTGGTGGGAGATAGGTCGAAGGGGGAAGTGGACGTACCCAAATCGGGGAACCACTATAAATTTTTGTGTGTTTTCTGTGATGTGTTTGTTAATTTGTGCAGGTTAATTTAATTCCGCAAAAGACCGCACGACACCTATTCCCCCCCCCATAGGTGGATTTAGTTGACACTAGATACTTTCAGGACGCAGGCCGGCCACACATGAAATCCAAAGCTTTGCACGACCTTCGAGGGCCTAACAGCAACAACAAGGGCTTCATACCGTTAGATCCATTTCCGCATCTACAAGGGCAGCACCTGAATATAGACATTCACCCCATGGGTGACAAAAAAGCAACGGTCAGCATTCAGCCGACCAATTATAACGACCCTACCCCTTACCCGGGGGAGTGGTTCCTTCCCTGCTTGTAATCCAATCTCAACACATATGTACAATACACAATATCATCACAAATGCCGGCCTTAGTGCAAGACGTTCCGTGCACTCAGGGCATGCTTACGGTCTACCAAGCTCCTCATGGTAACACAACCAATTCGAGGTGTTTACTTGTTGGCCGGGGCTAAGCCTCCAAACCCCTGTTGAAGACCTCATGCACCCGTCCACTCAGAGGCACGCACCTCATAACAAATTGTGAGCGCTATCAGTCGACCTACCCACGTAGTGTTGCAAGCCTAGGGAATTCACCCCGCTTCATTGCTACCAATCGACCGCTCACCCGATCCTACCACGAAACTTGTTGGGTGGCCCAACCACTCATAGGTTCTTAACTTGTTGGCTATGTGCAACAGCCGCCAAACCCCTGTTGATTACCTCTCATACACATCCACTCAGAGGTGTTCGCTTACAAAAACCCGATCAGTGAATTTGGTGGGTGTCCTACCCACTCAGAGGTTCTCGCATTCCTCCTCAACACCGGCACATCGTGCCGCTTTCCAATCCATCAATACAGCTCACGCCGAGCATACAATCAAAGGAGCTATACAAAGCTTCCTGCTCACCATCACAATCGTCCTTACAATCTCCGTAAGGTTACCGATATATTTACACGGAGTCATCTCCGGTTCGATGCATCACCAATCCAGACATCCATCCAGATGGGCTTCACATAGCATGCCTATGTCGTACTACACATTTCCGGCTCTAGATGCAGACTCAACCACTGGAATCACTTACGCTCTTCCATCTTTTGATGGAGGATTCCACAGATATACATGCATAAACAAAAAGCTTTACCTGCCCAAGGAAGAAAGACTGTTACCCTTGACGATTGCTTCGGCGCCATGGAAAACTAGCCGGATGGAAACCATCGCGGCGGCCTTGCCTCCATAACGCTACACTCGGCTCTCGAAACGGACCGCTGAAGCTCCACCAGAGGTTGGAAAGCTTCTTCTTCTACCACCAAGCTCTCCCTTCTCTCTAAACTTAGAAAGATAAAGAGTAAGAGTAAATGAGATCTCTTTCTCATTTCTCGGATTTAAAGCAGCAGGAATAGACCTGCACCATTGGATCAAGATAGAAGGAAACAAACGACCAAGATCTGCTTGGAAAAGCATCTAAACAGAGCTGACACAGCCTGTAACACTCCCGTGTCACATGCCGTGTTCCTTGAGCTGTTAAGGAATCGACTCAATCTGGAACAGATCACGGGCCACGACACGCCCATGTCACTCCCTTACATGCCCGTGTCAACTAGTACACGGCTGTGTGGATGGCTGTGTCACCTCATCAACATAAGGCTGAAACACCCGAGAAGGACACGGCTAAGGCACACGCCTGTATCCTCGGCCATGTGCTCAACATGCCCCTATAATACGCTCGTGTCACAAGCCGTGTACCACACTCAATGCCACTCAACGCAACTCCACTCAACGCCACTCAACGCCACTCCAGAATTCACCCGAGAAGGACACGCCCTGGGACACGCCTGTGTCCCAGCCGTGTTGCCTCTCGACAATCAGTTCTCGAGAGCTCGATTCGATGCCTACGGAAACCAAACACGCCCTGGGACACGCCCGTGTACCAGGCCGCGTGTCCCAGGCCAAGTGCACGGGACACACCCTAGGACACGCCCATGTCCCAGGTCGTGTCACCCAGCCTGAACCCATTTTTGGGACTTAGGGTTTTTGGGGTGTTACAATCCTCCCCTCCTTATAGAAATTTCATCCCAAAATTTTGCGCAACATATCCAACAATACATCCATTCCTTGGTACAAATACACACGATGATCCGGGGTTATGCTCCCCACGTTCTCACACCAACAAAAGTGTTTGCACAAACACACATACAAGATACAAGGTACAACAGAAAGCAATAATGTGTACTCTCCACTTTATTTCCGCTCATTCGCGTCTCTAAGCAGCTTCTTAACAGCCTTCTGCAACTCCAGGTTAAACACTCGAGGCTATTGCACGTCATAATGTGAGCTTTGCGGCTCCTGCACTCCGAGATTGTACACTCGCGGTTGCGCCCGGGATGCAGATGATTCTGCCACTGCCTTACCCTTTTCCTCATAGGACGCGCCTGGCTTTTGCTCACTCTTTAACGGGCCTTTCCAACAGTAACGGGCAATATGCCCCTGCTTTCCACAAATGAAACAGGTACGCGAATCAACACGTCCTTGACCAAACGTCGCGCCCGAAGCAACATCCGAAGACGTTTGTTAAGCAGGTTTGAATCTCTTCTTATCCCATTTCCTGAACTCCGACTGTTTAGACTTCGGGACTTTGAAATCTTACTTGTCCGCCGCCAAGTTCTTCTTGTCATGTACTCGTTTCAAATCTTTTTCCAGCGCACAGGCTGTATCTACTAAGGCTTGGAAGCCTTGGTTCACTGAACTCGGAAGCACCAATCTCAACTCATCTCGGAGTCCCTCATAAAATCTGTTCGTCTTCTGCGCTTCTTCCGCAAAAGTCAACCCCGCATAACGTCCCAGCCTGGTAAATTTATGCAGGTAGGCATCCATAGTCCTCTCACCCTGTACGAAACATTGAAATTCGGTCTCCATAACAATTATCCGCGATACTGGCAAATATTTTGCCCAAAACAACCTGGGGAATTCGTCTATCGAAATCTCTCCCAGGCCTTTGCCTGCACCCTGGTGCATCTCAATGTCATCCCACCACAGTCTCGTCTCTCCTTCTAGTAAGAAAGTGGCTAACGTCACTCTCTGCCCCTCATAAATCCTGAGCGCTGTCAGGATCCTCTTCACTCTTGCAAGCCAATCTTCCGCCTACGTTGGGGAATGCGCCCCGACAAATGTAGGTGGATTAAAATCAATAAATCGCTTCAATTGCTCGTCAGTCGCTCGATCGTCCACTCGAGCGTCCACCCTCTCTTGCCTTGCACCAACCCGAAATGGCTCCACGACAGGCCTTGCTGGCCTAACAGGTTGTGCTTGAATCATGGCAGCCTCCGCAACTAGGCGTACAGTTTCCGCAGAAGGAGGAGGTGTGGGCACCTCGGTTGGTGCCACACTCTCATCCGAATGCTGGGGCTCAGACTTCCCAGCTCCACTTCTTGTCACCTACATGTGAACAAGATATCAATAATCAACCTCCAATCCAAAACGAAAAACATACCGAATACACACGCGCACATTCCTAGTGGACATTCTTGAGTTCAATTATGTTAAAACGGTTCGCACGTACACGTGCTCGGCACCCAACAAAAGAATTCGGTCACGAATGCGAAAGAGGAAAACCAAGAGGGCCTCTGATACCAAAATGTAACAACCCGACCCGTTAAAAAACATATAATAGAAGGTCCGACAAGGGCCCAACATTATATGCCACAAACAGACGGCGAGGTCACAGGTTAATACCAAAATACCACCCATCCTAACTCAGAGCATTCTAGCGGAAGTTTACAAGTTACACGAAATCCATCCATGAATGTCCACTACTATGTAAATAACTCATTTATATACAAGACCAGGAATGTTAACAAGCACACCGCTCACGGCCTTAAGGCCTTACCAGTTTCTCTTTAAAAACATACGACTTCATACATCGCCACGCAGGCCGGCCACACATGAAATCCAAAGCTTCGCACGGCCTTCGAGGGCCAAATAGCAATAGTAAGGGCTTCAGCCCGCTCAATCCATTTCCGCATCTACAAGGGCAGCACCTGCATATAGACATTCACCCCATGGGTGACAAACAGAGCAACGATCAGCATTCAACTGACCAATTATAATTACCCTACCCCTTACCCGGGGCAGTGGTTCCTTCCCTGCATGTAATCCAATCTCAATACATATGTACAATACATAATATCATCACAAATGCTGGCCTAAGTGCTAGACATTCCGTGCACTCACGGCACGCTTACGGTGTACCAAGCTCCTCATGGTTCCACCACCAATTCGAGGTGTTTACTTGTTGGTCGGGCTTAAGCCTCCAAACCCCTGTTGAAGACCTCACGCACCCGTCCACTCAGAGGCACGCACCTCATAACAAATTATGAGCGCTATCAGTCGACCTACCCACTTAGTGTAACAAGCCTAGGGAAATCGCCCCGCTAAATTGCTACCAATCGACCTCTCACCCGATCCTACCACGGAACTTGTTGGGTGGCCTACCCACTCAGAGGTTCTTAACTTGTTGGCTATGGGCAACAACCGCCAAACCCCTGTTGACGACCTCTCATACCCATCCACTAAGAGGTGTTCGCTTACAAAAACCCGATCAGTGAACTTGGTGGGTGTCCTACCCACTCAGAGGTTCTCGCATTCCTCCTCAACACCGGCACATCGATCCGCTTTCCATTCCATCAATAAAGCTCGCACCGAGCATACAATCAAAGGAGCTATACAAAGCTTCCCGCTCACCATCACAATCGTCCTTACAATCTCCGTAAGGTTACCGATATATATACACGGAGTCTTCTCCGGTTCGCAGCAACACCAATCCAGACATCCATCCAGATGGGCTTCACAAAGAATGCCTATGCCGTACTACATAGTTCCGGCTCTAGATGCAGACTCAACAACTGGAATCACTTACACTCTTCCATCTTTTGATAGAGGATTCCACAGATATACATGCATAAACAAAGGGCTTCACCTTCCCAAGGAAGAAAGACCGTTACCCTTGACGATCGCTTCGGCGCCATGGAAAACTAGCCAGATGGAAACCACTGTGGCGACCTTGCCTCCACAACGTTGCACTCGGCTCTCAAAACGGACCACTGAAGCTCCACCAACGGTCGAAAAGCTTCTCCTTCTTCTACCTCCAAGCTCTCCCTTCTCTCTTAACTTAGAATGAGAAAGAGTAAGAGTAAATGAGATCTCTTTCTCATTTCTCAGATTTAAAGCAGCAGGAAAAGACCAGCACCGTTGGATCCAGATAGAAGGAAACAAACGACTAAGATCTGCTTGGTAAAGCATCTAAACAGAGCTGACACGGCCTATGACACGCCCATGTCACAGGCCATGTTCCTTGAGCGGTTCAGGAACCGACTCAATCTGGAACAGAACACGGGCCATGACATGCCCATTTCACTCCCTGACACGCCCGTGTCAACTAGTACACGATTGTGTGGATGGCCGTGTCACCTCATCAACACAAGGCTGAAACACTCGAGAAGAACACGGCTAAGGCACACGCTCATGTCCTCGGCCGTGTTCTCAACACGCCACTGTGACATGCCCGTGTCACAGGCCGTGTACCACACTCAATGCCACTCAACACCACTCCACTCAAAGCCACTCAAGAATTCACCCGAGCAGGACACGCCCGTGTCCCAGGCCGTGTTGCCTCTCGACGATCAGTTCTTGAGAGCTCGAGTCGACGCCTACGGAAACAGAACACGCCCTGGGACATGCCTGTGTCCCAGGCCGTGTGCACGGGACACGCCCTTGGACACGCCCGTGTTCGAGGCCGTATCACCCAGCCTGAACCAATTTTTGGGACTTAGGGTATTTGGGGTGTTACAATATCTTCTTGTGAAAATACTATGCCTGCAAGGAAGAGATACCACTACCCCAGAAAAGGCATAGGGTCGTTATAAATTGGTCTGATGAATGCTGACCGTTGCCTTGTTTTCCACCCTCGTGGTGGATTTTCTCTATACAGGTGTTGGGGAGCTGAGCTAGAAATAGCGAGCGCAAGCCCTTGCTGCTAAGTTGGCCCTCGAAGGCCGAGTGGAAATGTTTTACTGTTTTCTTGTGTGGCCGGCCTGCGTGTCGATGTATGTAATCCACACCTATGAAGTATTATTGTAAGGTCTTAATGCCAAACACTTTTGTGCATTTCTGTATACATTCCTTTGGTAAATATAAATGTGGTTGTTTATATATTGTTGTCATTCATGACTGTTGAGTTCAGTAATAACCCCTAAAGCTTCCACTAGAATGCTCTGAGTTAGGATGCATGTACTGGATTTTGATATTAATATGTAATGCCGCCGACTGTCTGCGAAATATGGTGTGGGGCCCCGTCCGGGCCCTCTATTATATTTAATGTGACGGACGAAGGTGTTACACCACTAGTTGCTGCGAGTTCAATCAACTATTTTGAGGATCTGCGACGCGGATTTTTGTTGAGGTTCTCAACATCCAAGAAGTGGAAGAAGGGAGCGGAGTGCTTGTTTTCCATCAGGAAGAAGCTGGAAGAGGGGCTGGGACGCTGTGTGGATAGGTTCTAAAAAGAAATTTTGCAGGTCCAGGAGATGCCGGGGTACACCATGATGCTTGCCTTCACCCTAAGGTTGAGGCCAAGATTCTTTAGCATGGAACTGAAGAGACTTCCCCCCTCTCCTTTGAGTAGTTGATGGAGAAGACAAATAAAGAGATCGAGATCGAGACAGCCAACCCGGCGTTCGCTAAGAAGCTAGCCAAGTTGGCGGAGGATGATAAGAAGGAGTCGAGAGAAGGGAGACAGAGGGAGCAGAGAGAGGAGAGAAGAAGGGAGGAACCCCGAGGTTAGGGGCAATATCATGGATGGGGGCAGCACGAGCCAAATAATAGGTTGTTTTGGAGGCCATAGGAAGGTCTCCCCTAGGGGCAGGGTGGTAGTCTCCAATGAAGGGACAACTTCTACGAGTAAAGGAGATTCAATCAGCCGGCCTGTGGAAGTCAAGATGATGCTAAATCCCTAGAAGTGTGTCTTTGGGGCAAGCCGATGCAAATTCCTTGGGCACCTTCTGACCCCAGCAGGGGTAGAGCCTAACCCGGATAAGGTGAAGGCCATCGTGGAGTTGGAATCACCTCACAATGCCAAGGGGTTTCAGTGTTTGACGGGCAAGCTCGCCGGGTTGATTCGGTTTCTCTCCTATACCGGGGAGAAGTGTTCACAATTCTTCAAGGCACTTCGGGGGAACCAAAATTTTGAGTTGACAGGGGAATGTGAGGAGCCTTTTCGAGCAGGATCAACTATCCCAAGAGTCGCTCCTTCATAGCCCGAAGGAAGGGGAGGCCCTAGCCTTGTATCTTAGGGTAGAGGCAGAGGCTGTAAGTTTTGTATTGGTAAGATAAGAAGGGAAGAAACGACTAAAAATCTACTAAGTCAGTAGGATCTTGAAGAAGGCGGAGTTTCGCTACCCTATCCTTCAGAAGTTGGCTTTCTCTCTAATCATCTCGGCCAGGAGGCTCAGGCCATATTTCCAAGCACATTACTTCAAGGTGTTGACGGACCATCCATTGCGCAAGATTTTTGATGTGGTAGAGAACTCAGGGAGGTTAGACAAGTGTTTGATCGAGCTCAGTGAGATTGACGTCTCTTTCGTACCAAGGATCTCCATCAAGGCATAGGCGGTGGCTGATTGTTTGGCTGACTACGTCGTAGAGTTGGAGAGAGAGGAGGCACTGCCAATGGAGTCATGGAAGATGTTTGTTGACGGAGCCTCGGTTAAGCATTCCCTGGGGGGAGGGGAAGTATTGGTAAGCCCTCAAGGGTTCACCATAGAGCAAGCAGTGGTACTGCACTTCCTGGTCATAAACAATCGAGCGGAATATGAGGTCATCATAGCCGGATTGCGGATGGCCAAGGAGTTCGACATTCATGACGTAGAAGTGCTTACGGATTCATTAGTGGTGGCATCACGGATCAGGGGTGAATATGAATCCTGGGAGCCCACCCTCCTGAAGTACTTATCCAAGGTGAGAGTGTTTGTTGGAGGGTTCCGAGCGTTCTCAATTCAGCATGTCCCCAGGGAGGAGAATGAAGTGGTCGACCGGTTGGCCACGTTTGGACCCCGGGGGGTTGAACATTGACCGAGCTATTTCAACCGGCGATTGAGGAGGGGGAGTTGATGGAAGTGGATCAGCGACCCTCATGGGTGGATCCCTTCATAGCCTTCTTCACTACAGGCAACCTTCCTGAAATGACCAAGGATGTGAAAGGCTTTCTGCACAAAGTGTCACACTACCTGGTGCATGAAGGAGGGTTACATCAGAAGATGTTGTCAGGGCTCTTGGAACGATGTGTGGCAGAGGAAGAGATCCCAAGGATCCTGGAGGAAGTGCACTCGGAAGAGTGCGGCAACCATTCAGGGGGAGGACTTTGGAAGCAAGGGTCGTTAGGCAGGGATACTTCTGGCCCTCAGAAGGATGAGGCAGAGTTTGCGAGGAGGTGCCAAAAGTATAAACTATATGCCCCCTCAGACTCTTGCCCGCTCAAAGGCTTCGAAGAATCACGGCACCCATGGCCTTTTGCCATCTGGGGGATGTATCTAGTCGGGCCGTTTCCTCTAGGCAGCGGGCAGAGAAGGTTACTTTTAGTCATGGTTGACTACTTTTCAAAATGGATAGAGTTCAAGTTGTTGTCCAAGGTAACCTCCCAGGTCATTCAGAATTTTGTTTGGGGAGAGATCATCTGTAGGCATGGGTTGCCTCAGGCTATTGTCACGGACAATGGTCTGTAGTTTGCCAGTGAGGAGTTCATCAGCTTCTGCACCCATCTAGGGATCGACCTTAGGTTTGCCTCCGTCTACCACCCAAGGAGCAACAGCCAAGTGGAGGCGGCAAACAAAATCATTATAAACTTGCTCAAAAAGAAGGTGGGGAACTTGAGGGGGAGCTGGGTGGATCAGGTCCCCTCAGTATTGTGGGCTTTGCGGACAACCCCAAACACGGCCACTAGAGAGACCCCTTTCAAGATCTCACATGGCTGTGAGGGGGTCCTTCTCGTGGAATTTGAAGTTCAATCCCCGCGAGTTGCGGCCGCCAGCAAAGGAGACGAGACATGGAGGGAGGAGAATGAGGGGGAGCTGCGGCCTCGTTGGATATGGTGGAGGAACTCCGCTATGTAGCCGCGGTCAGGCAGGAGAAAATCAAGAAGCGTAAGGCTAGGTATTTTGATAAGCACGTCAGAATCAAGTAGTTCAGGGAAGGGGATCTAGTCCTGAAGAAAGTCGACGCCGCTGGAAGGTTAGCGGCCGTTGGTAAGCTCAACCCCAATTGCGAAGGACCCTACATTATAGATAAGGTCTTGGGTTCAGTGGGATACCACCTCAAAAATGTGGAAGGGGTATCCATGATTCATGCTTAGAATGGCGATGATCTGAAACACTTCTACCCATAGGATGGGTAAATTCGTGTATACCGTTGTAATATGTTATTTTAAAAAAATTGTTTCTCTACAGGTTATGATGTATCTATGATTTTTATGGCACTAAGTAGATCTACTATCCAGGCTCCCATCAAGTTGGCAGGGCCGAAGGCTCACTCGATGGCCAGGGAAAGAAGAGGATAGTTTGCAAGAACCCGAGAAGATTCTGCAGTCAGGCTTCCATTATCTAGCAGGGCTAGAAGAAGCACTCGGCCCCGAGTTGACCCGCTTTCTGGCTCTCACTCGCTGGAAGGGGCGTAGGCTCGCTTGGGGGGTAAGTGAATACCCCAAGAGGATCCCGCTGCTCAGGCTCCCGTTAGCTAGCTGGGCTAGAAGTCGCACTCGGCCCCGAGTAAACCCGTTTCCAGGCTCTCACTAGCTGTAGGGCTATAGGCTCGCTTGGGGGGAAAGGAAAAGGGGTTGGTAGTTTGCAAGACCCCGAGAGGACAACGCTGTAAGGATCCCATTAGCTGATAGGGATGGAATGCACACTCGGCCCCGAGTAGACCCGCTGTCAAGTTCTCACTAGCTGGCAGGGCTGTAGGCTCACTTGGAGGGGGAGTAAGGGAATACCCCGAGAGGATCCCGCTGCTCAGGCTCCCATTAGCTAACAGGGCTAGAAGGCGCACTCGGCCTCGAGTAGACCCGATGCCAGGCTCTCACTAGCTGCGAGGGCCATATGCTCGCTTGAGGGGAAAGAAAAAGAGGTTTGTAGTTTGCAAGACCCCGAGAGGATCCTGTTATTAAGCTCCCATTAGCTGGAAGGGCTAGAAGGCGCACTCGGCACCGAGTAGACCTGCTGCCACGCTCTCACAAGCTGGCATGGCCATTAGCTCGCTTGGGGGCGGGGGGTAAGGGAATACCCTGAGAGGATCCTGCTGCTCAGGCTCCCATTAGCTGGCAGGGCTGGAAGGCACACTCAGCCCCGAGTAGACCCGCTGCAAGGCTCTCACTAGCTGGCAGGGCCATAGTCTCGCTTGGGAGGAAAGGAGAAGAGGTTGGTAGTTTGTAAGACCCCGAGAGGATCCCGCTGTCAAGCTCCCATAGGGTTGGAAGGCACACTCGACCCCAAGTAGACCTGCTGTTAGGCTCTCACTAGCTGGCAGGGTCGTAGGCTCGCTTGGGGGGAAAGGAAAAGAGTTTGGTAGTTTGAGAGACCCCGAGAGGATCCCGCTGTCAGGCTCCCATTAGCTGGCAAGGCTAGAAGGCGCACTCGTCCCTGAGTAGACCCGCTGTTTGGCTTTCACTAGCTGGTAGGACCGTAGGCTCGCTTGAGGGGTAAGGGAATACCTTGAGAGGATCCCGCTTCTCAGGCTCCCATTAGCTGGCATGTTTTGAAGGCGCACTCGACCTCGAGTAGACTCGCTGCTAGGCACTCAATAGCTGACAGGGCCATAGGCTCGCTTGGGGGGAAAGGAAAAGAGGTTGGTATTTTACAAGACCTCGAGAGGATCGGCTCCCATTAGCTGCCAGGACTGGAAGGCACACTCGGCCCTGACTAGACCTGCTACCAGGCTTTTACTAGATGACAGGGCTGTAGGATCACTTGGGGGGAAGGGAATACCCCAAGAGGATCCCGCTGCTCAGGCTTCCATAAGCTTGCAGGGCTAGAAGGAGCCATCAACCCCGAATAGACCCACTATTTGGCTCTCACTAGAAGGAAGGCTCGTAGGCTCGCTTGGGGGTAAAGGGATATGATATATGGTTTCTGGTGGCACCAAGTCAGCCCTCCAATCGGACTTCCACAAAACCGGTCGATTTGAAGGCTTTCCTAGTGACAAGACAAAAGGGGAGAATAACTAAATTGAGGGCCACCCCCGCCGTCAGATTCTCACCTAGCTGACGGGACAAATAGATCCAGGACAAACGTTATAAGGAGCAACACTAGCCATGGTTGTAGATTGCCAACACCTGTTCAAAAATAAGAGAGGAGAACTCATGGACTCTTGGCATATAGCATCTCCGCAAATGCTTCTCGGCAAGTCTATTCAACACACCCTTCTGAGCGAAATTAACTTAGCTAATCTATGCAATACACGAGCCGCGGTCATCGCCTAAAGAGCCCGGGGTCCAAAGATGGTCATGGAAGTGTTCGCGAATGATAACAACACGCAAAAAAGGGGGAGGGGTGAACAAGAATTCAAGGACTTTTGGCGAAAATCGAAAAGCAAATTTTTTATATACATTTATCGCAAAACTTTGCATGTTCCTAGGCATCTCGCCCTTTACATCAAAAGTCAAAAAAGAAAAGAAGAAGGAGAATTACAAACAGGTGTTGGGAGAGAGACCGTCAGGCGGAGCCACTGGGGTTCCCGCTGGAGCTGTCGCTAGAAGTCTCGCTAGAAGATTTGCCATCGGACCCATGGATCTGGTCGAGATCCAATGCCTAATCTTTGCCATGAGATTCTCCCTCCCCCGTAGGCTTGGGAATGGGTTCGAACAGCCAGGGCAGGACACCGCGCGTGGTGAGGGTCTCACCACCTTTGTTCAAGAAGCCCGATTCCCACAACACCTTGATCACCATCGCAGCTGCCTTCTGTGTGTTCCCTGTATCATCACTTTGATTTCGTATTCCGAGAAGTAACGACTTTTGAGCCTCTCGTCCAGGGAGGGAGGTACCGACGCCTTGACTCCTTGCGCAAGCTTGATCTCTGTCTTCAGCAGCTTATTCTCACATTCGAGGCCGCCCACCCTCGCCCGCAAAAGCTGGGCCTGGGAGGAATCCTATGAGGATTTTGGGTTTAGAATTAGCATGAGATTGTCGTAAGGAGAAAGGACTTTGAAGTTTTTCATACCTCAGTCGTCGGGCAAAGGGAGAGAAGCTGCTAGGAAGCCGCTAGTTCGGCCTTCAGGGTGGCCGTCTCGGCAATGGCAGTTTCCCTTGATTTGATCGCGTCGGCAAGGTTGCGCTTGAGGGTGATGCCATGACGCGCAGTCTTGTGCGCTAGCACAAACACACGCATCTGGGCTTTAGCGGTATCGTAGGAGAGAGACCGGGTAACCTCCTGTTCTAACGCACGGGCATCTTTCCGGTTGTAAAGCCCGAAGCCTAGCATGAAGGAATCACCATAGACAGTATCTTGCTCCGCCCAAGTGGGGAGAAGAGACGAGATTGAAATCCAATTGGATTCAGGGTCCCACTGGAGCAGAGGCTGGCCCTCTTCATCAACCAACCTCCCGCCGATGCTGAAGTTCCGATGCCCTTCGGCACTGGCTTGGTGGGGGCCTCAGTGGGGGTCTCGGCAGCTTGCCCTGTGACAATCGCTTCGCAAACGGCAGGTGGGTTCTCGGCTTGGGTCTTGGTGAGGGACTTGCCCTTGTCCACCGCACTTACTTTCTTCTTTAGAGGAGCCGGAGGAGGGGAGTTGGGCTTCTGCTTTCTGCCAATTTATATGGATGAGGAGTCGGGCTCCTTTCAGCAGGCCTGGGCGGCGGATTTGGCGAGAGCAAGGGTGTTGGCAAAATCTCTAGCCTCATCGAAAGGCTAGCAGAGGGGAATTTCCCGTTCACCTACGAAGGTTTTAACGATTAAAACTCATAACCTATGATGAGGGATTGCAAAAACGGGCCGAAAAAGTACCTTCTCCGGGAGGGAAAAAGTACCTTCTCCGGGTCAGACCGACAAAAGAGAGTTTAGGCCTCGCAGAAGGAACTGGAAGTCGAAATACTTCGACCCGAAGAACTTGACAAGGGAGCCCTCTTTCCCCCCAAGGGTGGGAGGCTTGTAGGACGCCTCGCTATACTGAACGGGCGCAAGGGGAATATTGCCGAAAGTCCCGGAAACGAAGACGAATTTCTTGGCCTAATGGTGGTTTTTGTTGGCGAAGCCGCCAGTATTCACTGATTGCCTAGAAAATAAAACCACCCCCCCCCCTTTATAACGAAAGTTGAATAGCTTCCCGAAGACGGAAAGGCTGAACTCGATCCTTTCTGCCCACATATAGTAGGTGAAAGCTACCAGGATTGCGATGGAGTTGGGGTTGAGCTGGGCTGGCACTACCCCGTAGTAGAAAAGGGCCTAGCACACCTCCGACCAAGGGATGACGAGCTCCCCTTTCGGCATAAGGTTTACCCTTTCCTCGTTCCAAGGGTTTCGCAAAACGAAGTCCAGCAGGATGAAGTTCTCAACTATCGAGAGGTATTCTGCTTGGGTCAGTAGGCAGGGAGGTAAGTTATGGTCTAGAAAGGTTTACGCTCACTTAGAGCAGCCATCAATCTCGCCAGGCATCTTGAGAAAAGGTTGAAGGGAAGTAGGCGAGAGGCTCTGAGTTTCACAGGGCGGTGCGAGCAAGGTGAGTAGAAGGACGAAGGTGCGGAATCAGAAAGAAATAAATGTGGTTGTTGGGCCTGCCCATTTATAGAGAGAGAAGAAATAATTAGGGATTTCCTAGGCGGCAGAAGTGCAGTTAGCAAATTTAGATATTATGACTCTTAATATTCCACCCCGCCTCACCGACGCCTCTCGCGCCTGCAAATGACGAGATCTTCCGGGAGGGATCCCGGGTAAGGGCAAAGTAACATACACATTTGAAAAGCAAAAAGGGTGCGACAACCAGGCACTCTGACAGATAGATAAAATAACAAAGTACATAAATTTAAACATCAAAGGCATCTCGCTGGGCGAGAGACTTATAAATAATTATGATGATAACAAATGTTTAGATTGAATGGGAGGGGTATATCGCGAGAAGTTTAGGCCGGGAGGTTGGGGAATGAAGAAGCAAGATCCGGCGTAGTTTAGTATTGCTCCCAATGCCATTGGCCCCAACCTTGCCTTCCTGATCTCAGCGGCACACCCGAGTAGACCTAAGCGGTCAGGGTGGTGAGCCCTTGGATGGCCAAGTGCAGCTGATCCCGGACTCGCGCAATATACCTTCCAAGGGTTGTCTCTTCGCATTCAACATGGCGCTCCTGCTTGCCGAGAACGTGACTGTAGTCCCTCTCGATCACAACCATTCGCCACTCGACTGACTTTTCGAGTCTCGTCAACGCCAACGAATTGGCTTTGCACATCCCAATAAGCTTTGTCAGGATTTCCATTATCTGCTTCTGCCAAGTTCTTTCGCTCCCGTTGGCGTCTAACAGGAAAAATCTAGTCAATTCAAGCAAGGACGAAAAGATTGGGCAAGGACTGCTTACATATGATATGGGGCAGGCTCTTGTCCCTAGATCAGAGAGAAGGGTCGGGCTTCCCTTCTGTGCTTTTTCCGAAAAGGAGGTGGAGCGATTTTCCTTGTCCAAGGGGGTACATCATGCGCTCCAGAGCGATGGTTTCGACCAGTTGGGGAGCGGCGGTAGCTTCTTTCGCCGGAGGCCAGGACCCTGATGCGGGTGCAGTTTATTCAGGAATAACCCTTACGGGAGAAAGGGGAAGAATGGCTACTGTGTTCTAGGGATCATTGGGCACGGGAATTCGGGGGCTCTGGTGGGTGATCATTGGGCTGCCAAGAGTGGGGGCAACAAAAAATGAGTCAACAAGAGGAAAGCAGATCATACAGGATGAATGATGAAAGAGGTTACCGGGATGGATTACGTGCTGGACTTGTATAGTCAGGGGGATGGCCTCCGAGACCAGCTGCGGGTTCTCGTCCGGGGGATGAATCGACTCGTTATCTACCAGAGGGTTGTTAGTGGTAGTTTTTGGAACCTATTGGCGAGAACGGAAGGGTGTCAGACTTATCAAAGAATGTTCACGCAAAATTCTAAGACAAGGTGAATACCTCCAATAGGGAAGGAGGGTTCTCAGAGCGGTTAGGGGTTGGAGAAGGAGAGGCCAGGTCCTTCTTCGAGTGGTCTCGTCAAACCGACTTAGCCTTCCTCTTCTTCTACCAGGGAGGTGAGCTGGCCGGCCTCTCGCGCATGAACCAAGGGCAACCCCGGCACAGTTGGCACAAGCTCTCTCCTGAGCTGCGGTGAGACGGTCTTGGAATTCTTTCGTGAGTAGCTTCTCGCTATGCTTGGCATACATCTTGACAGCCTTGCGGGAGATAAATAAGAAAGTGATGACAACAATGGTGGCCTGAGAATTGTCCTGGTGGCGTATATATATACCAGGGCAAGGTAGGACCCACCCAATATTCCCTTCCAGGTCAGCAAGTGCCCAGCGAATATCGTGGGTTGGACGTATCTTTCCGAGCGCAAGGCAAGCTCGCAAAGAGTGGGGATTGTGTACAACCTCAGATTTGCTGAGGTGGAACCTAGATTCCCAATGTACTAGGGGTGGGCTAGCCTTGGGATAGCTTTTGGATAGAGGCCGGGTCAACTAGCAGATGGGCGAGAGGGTTCCCGACCATAGCCAATGGGCGGGAGGGTTCCCGCCCAAGGCAGGTGAGAGGGTTCCCACTCAGGGCAGGCGAGAGAGCTTGTGCCCGGATAGGCAGGATCCCCTCATAGTTTGAATGGGGCAGACAAAAAACTTACAGTGCGGCAGAAGGGCTCCTGCCCAGTGCGGTCCAGGGGTAAAATTACCAGATTTCCCTCGGGTAAAATTACCAGATTACCCTCGGGTAAAATAACAAGATTACCCTTGGGAAAAATTACCAGGATACCGTCGGGTCTGCAGTTAGCCTTTTTGCACAGCGGAATTACGTTGTTGGCAGACCAGGTACTAAAAATCTATAAATATGACCCACAGGCTACCTAAGATGGAAAGCTTCAATACTTTCTCAAATCATTTACTGGTCTCTGAGGTGCTCCAAACGCAACAATTTGCTAAGGAGGGGAAGTTCTCAGAGATCTTCCTGGTTAGAGGAGGGATCTCCCAAATGAGGCTTAGGGTCAGTTCTCGGTTCTTCGTTACTAGTCAGGGGTTAGGGGTTGGGATAAATAGGTGTTGGCTACACCCCAAGGTCTGAAATCTCATTGTGGCCAGTTTTTGGCTTCAACAGCACGATCTCCTGCTTTATCAAACTTTGGGAGTTTGGCGCTATTACTAACACACGATTCAAGCACGGTCATCCGTTAGATCAGGCGCGACCATTTTTCTGACTAGTTACAATTTAAGTTGTAGAACTCTGCTCATTTTAGGGATAACGATCTTTTTCACGCCAAAGGGTTCCAGCTCGCCCCATTCTGCTGCTCCACCTCTTCCCATCATCTCAAGGAGCTTCGAGTTCACTTTACTCTCAAAACTCAAGCTAGATCTTCCTCTCGGTCTCCCCCATCATCTACAAGCTTCCAAGCTCCGTTCCTAGGGATTTCTCGCCGCACGCGAAGAGTTCTCCGATGAAGGTTGTGATCGAAGGATATTGGTGAAGAATATAGGTTTAATGGAAGAAGGTGACAGCTCATCTGGACGCTTGATGGCTGTCAAAGTCCGAGCTCGGACGAGGCTTAACAACCCTTAATTCTATCCATAATACTTGAATGAGCATTCGAGCTTCGGCTGTAATCTTTCCTCCTCTCCATTTGTAGTTTATTTCTCTTATAATATTTAGTTGTTCGGGAATGGTTGTGTAAAGCCTAATTTATCTTAATCCAATATTTCATGTGTATGTGATTGTTGTATTGTTTATGCTTGCATGGAGAGCCACAATCTCATCTTGTGACTCTTGTCATCATGTGAGTGCTGCACTAGCAAATGCTAGTGGAGTGCATTGTAAAGAGGTGATTATGACCATCATTCTGACTAATTGAGTCATTCCCTCTACTATCCTTCTCTCCCATCCACCTTGTGAAGCGTTGAAGGTTACCCGCGTTAGTAATTTAGATGTTCAATTTCTTTACTCAAACCAACTTCAAGCCTAATTTTCTTTTAACCTTTACAATTAATATTCTAAACAATTGAATCGCGTGCCCCAACCTGTGTTCCTTGAGAGAACGATACTTGGGGATTTACTCCCACATTTTATGTTACTTGAGCGACTAGTGCACTTGTCGAACGCACATTATGTTTTTGGCGTCTTTTCCAGGGAACGCATGTGTTGTGTGATTTTTCTATTTGGAAAAGTAGTGGTAAAGGCTTTTAAATTTTTTTTTTAAATTCATTTCAATTATTGTTATTCGAATTAGAGGCTTCTTTAGTAGGTTGTTGTTGGGTGTAGTACTGTACACAGAATTGTCTTTTTGTGAATCCAAGATTTCTTTGCACATTGTGGGCTAGCTTTAATATCCGATGTCATTGGTGCGGAGAAACCTCTCATGCTAGTGATAGATGCTCACCGGGTGATGCCGGCTCAAATTGTCTAGGCTTAATATATCGGGCATTAACATCATACGATACCTCATATATTATGCCTAATACCTATGGTTACTCTTTTCTACCATATGTACCATTTTTGTGTTCTTCTCTGACCCTATTCAGACTGAAGAAAAATTCAAAATAGTGACTGTTTTATCGGAGCTTGGATGACACTTTGATGGATTGTGCTGAATATCTTCGCTAGATGGATGAGGATGATGAGCCGGACATCCGGGTCATCCCAAGTCCTACCTCGGTCTGCACACCTTTTATCTCAGGTTTCGTGTCTGTATCACCTTTGTACTTCAAAGGGAATGATGTGAATGCATCCATGGAAGATGGGGCTGATTTGAGTCCCAATGTGGTTGTGCATGACCCCTTTATTCATATATCACTGTTTATGCTGTCGAATCTTTGTGAGGAGTTAGCGCTTGATTTTTTGTTGATCACTACTTCCTCCTCTTTTTTGCATAATACTACATTTGTTTCTGATATTGGTATTGAAAGTGTTTTGCAGCATGATGTAGGTACCTACAGTGGTGTGCCCACTCCTATTGAGGAGGAAATTCTTCACAAAGAGGAGGTGATTACCTCATCACCAATTGTGGAAGTCCAAGTTATAGAGGAGGCCACTGCAGTTCTCACTGATCCTTGCGAAGTTCTTGGTGATATCAATAATTCCCTCTTGTTACAGCCAACAGGAAGTGATATAAGGAACACATCCATAGATGAGACCATTTTAAGTCATTCTTCTAATTTATTTCTTTACCCCACTCTCTTGTCTTCTCCTTCATAGGGCTCCACATTGGAGGGTGTTCAGGATGTGGTTGAACCCACTGTGCTGTTCAACATGGGTTTGGACCTACTGCTTGAGGAGGTAGGCATAGAAACTTACGCATGATGCTACATACCCCTTCCTGACCAGCTATTTATATTTAGGTTTGGGGGTAGTGGTTCTGTCTCCATATTAGTACCTATTGTTGAAACCAAAAACTATGTCTCTGTGGAGTTTGACCCTTTGGGAAAGGGTGATCACACACTTACTTCTCTCTCACAAGCTAAACGAACAAAGGCTGAGCACAAGGAACAGACCCAAGGCTCTAGTATGGAGGTCCCACCACACACCCGGAAGATCTCAGAGTGCTTCCCCTCCTTAGCCAAGTGCTGAGCTAAGGATACCTCAAAAAGTGCAAGAAGACTAGGGCACCAGTAAGCATGCCTTCTAAGGTACCCCCTTGGGTCTATTTATATTTTTCTAAAAACGGTCTGCAAATAACATAACTCCGCTGCTCTAAATGGTTAATTGTAGCCAAACTTGGTCTGTCAACAGCTAATCTCCGTAGTTCTAACTAGCTATAAGCAACCCTACAACGGCATCCAGGTAATTTTACCTCTGGATCCCGTTAGGTTAGTGGTCTATAGGGGAACCACTCGCTTAAAGGGGCGAGTGCTGGAGAAGACAGACACTCTCCTACGCGATATCCTCTCATGGAAGATGCGGGATCTAAAGAACACTGGCGAAAACTTTCATGCATCTCGCCCCCCTGACCATCCATGGGAGAGACCTCTTATGCCCCGAGGAGAAAGCTATTCGGGAAGGGTCTCTCACATTTCCTGGGCCAAGAGAAGGTGCCCAAAGCACAAGCTTCACTCAATGCTGAAAAATGAATGGAGTTTAGTGGAGAAGCATCAATAAATGCCAGAAGCTGAAAGGCGTTGAGTGGAGAAGCATCACAAAATGCTTGAAGCGGAAAGGTGTTTAATGGAGAAGTATCACTCAATGCTAAATCTGAGGGCCTCCTGCCTTCCTGGGCTGAAGCATTCCGGCATGCCCCGGGAGGGAGCCCTTCCACCTATTCCACTCTCCTAACCAACTCAGCTGAAAGCCATCTCAAAGTTGGGGTCCCATCCCCTAGGTTCCACTCAGCGAATATGGGGTTGTACACAATCCCCCCTCTTTGCGATCTTTTGTAATGTTTGGAAAGAATTATCCAACCCTACAAATTCAATGAGTGCTTGCTATCTTAGAAAGGAATCTTTTGTGGATCCCTCCATGGTTCTATATATATTCTCAGCGGGAGTCGAGGCTGTCTTGCCCTTCTTGACTTTCTCGGTTCTCGCCTCCACGGAGATGTCGCTTTCAAAGGAAGCTATGGATCTCCTTAATGCTCTTCGCGCAAGGATAAGGCCTTAATGTGTTCATTAACCCCTGGCTTACACGAAAAGTCCCCGTGTCCTCCCCAAAGATGAAAAAATTAAAGGTGGTAAGACGGGGTTTGGCAAAGGAGGAGTCGGTCTCGTAGGAGCCTTCCAACTCCGGGATTCCTCCAATACATTCACTCGCCTTCTACTGCTTGCTTGGATAAAGAAGGATGCTGACACTCTAACCACAGATTCCGACGACGGAAAAGGAGGCTGGGAGATCGAGTGTCGAACCACACTCGTACAGGGGCTGGGAATGATGAGACGACCCGCGAGATCATCTCTAGCTCCAAACGTTGAAACTGTATGCTCCCCTTTGAGAGAAATGTAAGCCTTCTTGACTTATGTCCCTTCATCAAATGGATCACCCGCCTTTTCCTTGCAGCTCCCCCTTTTGTAACCACAGGATTAGGAGTTCACGTGCAGAGATCCCCTTCCCGCCAAATTCCTGTGGATCCCGCCTCGGGCCTTAAAACCCCATCGGATACTATATAGATCCTTCCACCGCAGGTCAATTCTTCTACAACTAAACCAACAAGTCCCACCCAGGCTTGGCAAAGGGAGTATAACCTTCAACACTCCCTTCGAAGGATGACCCAGCACTTTTCACAGACCTTTTGATAAGGATGCGAGCACCGGACCAGGTAACAAACCATACTTGCTTTCCACAAGGTTCGAGAATCGGGTGTACCTAAAACCAATTTGCGTACGGTACCTCGAGATCTCCACTGATGTGGATATTTAAGAGGAGGTGTTCTCGCCTCTCCCTTCTACGTGCTCGATTGTCGAATACTTAAGCGACCCAAAGGTTGCCGAGGGAATGAAGCGACAACTGGTGGAGATACTATGGAAGCAATCTTTGCTGCTGCGCGAGATGGCCAAACAAATACAAGAGAACCAAGAGTCTGTCGAGAAGAGGCTTTTTAGATTATAGAACAGTTATAAGCACTTGATCGCCACCCTGGGGGGGAGAAGCAGGAGGCGGGTCATACTACCCCGGACTTCATCTTGCGAGAGCTGAGGAACAGCTAGATCTCACTCAGCGAGAACTTCAAACCATGCGCTCTCTTTACTACACTCGCGCGATGCCTAGGACGGGAACGAGAGGTCGGGGATGGAAGTAACGGCCCCCTGGAGGGCCTACCAGCACTCGCCTTCTCGTTCTTTAATTTTATTTGATCTATGTAATAATAATGACTGCCAGCCCTTATGCTGAGTATGAAAAATAAGTTGTGGATGTATATTCTTTTAATCTCACTATATTTTTTTGCTACTTATTTTTCTTGTCGCCGCGGATTTCTGCTTTTGTTATTTAGGCTTTGATCAATGGCGCAAATGAGGGAGCGCGAGATCTCGTCGTGGTCCAAGACGCGATCTGAGGTGAGATCTCGAAAAAGTGCTATCCACACCTTTTCACTTCTGGGCCCTTTCCCACCCAAAATCTCTTATAAATATAATGTTTACCTACCGCATTGATCATCTGTTTCAATAGCTTTTACTCCCTTGCGATTTTTCCTTCTCTTGCACTCGCCTCTTTATCCTTTTTAGCGAGATGATTAGGGAAGCTGAGGAATGTACCAAGTGCGCGGATGCATTCACCGACTATCTTTCGTGAATTATAGCCTGTCTAGAGAGGAGTACCAATCGTTGGTGAATCTCTAAATCCCGCCAGACTTCACCATGCAATATCTGAGAAGAGACAAGATAAGCCACTGCTTCTCACCCTGCGTGTAACATCCCTCAATCAACTAGATCCCTAGGATTGGTTTTGTCATGACTAGGTTATGACAAAACCACAAGAAGCTGAAAGGACCAAGTGAACATGGTTTAGGGTGAAAATCACCTTTGTCTACCTATAGTACAGCCTCACCACTTGACCTAGGGTTTGACCTTAGGGCTTCAACTTGACTACATGACCCCCCCCCCCCCCACAACACCGCAAACCCCTTGGGTGGTCCATATGGTCACAAGGGACCCATTGGGGGCAATCAAAGTAGTCAAGTTGACCTAAGTTCACCTTAATCCTAAATGGGTTGAACTGACTTACTTAGTGTCAATTGACCTTCCCTTGGCTGAGTGGACCCCACACATGCCCTCCTAACCCTAAAGTGAGGTCAATGGGTCACTAAGGTCCCAATGGGGTCAACCCAAGAGGCAAAATTTACCCAAGTCAACCCTAGCCCTAAAGTAGTCAAAGTGCCCTAACTATGGGGCATGTGACCTCCAAGGTGCCAAGCTAACCCTACCCAACCCTGCCTAGACGTTAGGGGAGGCCAATGGATCACCAAGGACCCATTCTGTGCAACCCCAAAAGGTCAAAGTGACCAAGGTCAACTCCACTCTAGTGTTAAGTCAAATTAGCTCAAATGAGCTAACTCAAGCTCAAGCCCTATCCACTTGGGCTAACTTTATTTTATTTAGTATTATGAGCTAATGGGCTCTCATTAGGCTGAATTAATCATCAAAATCAACCTTGATGATCAGGAGAGAGAGAAAGCTTCATTTCTCTTTAATGGAGGAGGGAGAGAATGAGGGTGTAAAGGCCATTCATGGCATAGGGAGGCCAAGTGCTCCTCTCTTCATGCTGGATTCATTCCCCCTTTCAGTTTTGAGAAGATCAACAGCCATAGACAGCTATATAGGGGCTGAATTCAGTGAACTCTCCCTTGGTCGAAATTTCCCATTCATGGCCATTATGGCCATTGCATGCTAGACCCTTCCCCTCCCCCATTTGATGATATTAAAAGCTTCCCTATTCCGAGAGAAGCAGTTTCCGCACTTTACCTGAAGGATGCAAGGCCTTTGAAAGTGTTGTTACAAGAACTCTGGCGACTCCTTTACCGCAAATGGCAACCCGGCGATCGGCCCGACTCCAGTCCACCCCAAAGTTCCTTCTCTACTCCTTCTTTTATGGATAGATCTTAGAAATCTTTAGGGGCAAGTATCAGGCTCAATTGAGCCCGATCGGGTGGATATTTTCCCTGGTTTTTGATGAGTCCCGTTTATATAGGGTTTTGCGGGCTCATCTGGGCTATTTTTCTTGTCCTTGCACAACACTTTTGCGCTATTTTCTCTGTTATTTCCCTCCTTATGCGCTTCGTGGATTGTGTGCTTTTCTCGCCCTTGGGTGCACAATTGTGCATTTGATTATTGGGGGTATGCACGCTGTGTTCCCTGTAGCTTGCTCCGGTAACTTTTACTGCATTTCTGTTTTACTTGAGGGTCCTTTATTGCTTAGTTCTCCTTGCTTACAGGTGGTCAGTTTTCCCCATTCAGAGTTATGGTCTGAGGAAAATGCACGACCGTGCATTTTCTTGGCGCACGGTTAGTTTTGGCAGTGCGTTTTCCACAGGTTATTCTGGAAAAGTGACCAGCCCATGCAAATGCTTCACGCACGATTTCATCAAAAACCGTGCGCGAAGAAAAGGCACTGTTGGCCTGTAGCCTTCTTGTTTTTCTTGCTATTTGAGCTTACTGTGGTTACCTGTGAAAATTGCTTCACGCACGAGCAGATCGCCCGTGCGCGAAGGAAACGCACAGGTCAACGCTTCTTCCTTGCTTGCAGGTAATATCACAGGGTTCGCACACGGTCGTGCGTCGAACCGTGCGATACCAATTTTCTGATAATTTTTTATTTAAGTTGCAGATTCGGCCATGGCCAGGGATATTCGGTTCATCCTGCCTTTTAGCTCAGAGGAGCGGGAAAACAACTCTCCAGCCCCTTTTTTCTCTCTCCAATAGGGGAAGCTCTTCCGACCACCATTTCTCCTCCGAAAGCTTGCAAAAGCTCCGTCTCTGACATCTTCATCTTCTCCACCCTCCAAGCTACCATCTGAGCTACTGGTTGTTGTACTTGAGATGCCATCCGCTCAGATCCGACTAGGCGACCACAAAGAGAACGGGTTAGAAGAAGGAAGTGACAGCCCTTCTGGATCCCAGACGCTTTCCGAAGACCAAGCTAGGATGAGGATTGACGACCTTCGCTTCCGGGCAAGAATCTTAGAGAGCTTTCGTGTGCTCGGTTGTATTTCTTCACTTCTAATAAATTGGCCATGATTTGAACCTGTGCTAGTAACTTGTACTAGATAGCATTGTTGCTCGAGTTTCATCTGAGTTTGTTAATGATGCTTTAATCTTCGGTTGTGTTTGAGCCATTCTATCCTTTGCTAGAAGTGAGCGCTTGGAAGAGGTGTTTTCAACCCTCATTAGTTCTTTCTCTTCCGCTATCACTCTTCGGAGTGATTCATCCAGGCAATGCAGTGAAAGTGACCTGCGCTAGTTCTTTATTATTGTAGTATAGGATATCAAAATCGATCACCTCCTTGTTCACTTAGCGCTTGCACTCGTTTCTCTAAATGCTAAAACCCTTGCTCCTTACTTGTGCTCCGCGAGAGATCGACACTCGGGGATGCTACTCCTCATTATTATGACTTGGCCGTGAACGGTATTCTTACCGCTAGCGCATCAATTTTTTTGAGAAAAACAAAGTGTCGGGTTCGCCGGAAATGGCCCCTTCGGCGGCCGTACCGCCACCCAACGATAGCCACCACCTCGACGGAGGTGGTGGTGGCGGTGGCCGGCCAAGGAGGTGGCCGGGTGGCTAGCGGTAGCTGCCGGAACTTGCTCCAGTTTGGGCTAATCGTGGTTTTGGATGGAGGAGGAAGAAGGCCAGCAGTCGCCGGATCTGTTTCAAGATCTGTGTAGATAAAATTTTATTAATTGCATTATAAGTATATTTTGTCACATAATATCACTTACTTTAGGATTTAAATGAAAAATACTTACAGGCGATTTCAGAAAAATTGGTCAACATAAAACATGTAGTTCAATGAGTCTATTTTATTTTAAAATTTATTTGAACCAATTTGTAGTTCAGGTCAGACCTCAGCACCCAAAATGGTGCAGTCTATACTTAGGGCTAGTCAGAGAATAAAATGAGTGCACCCACTTAACCACTTATCCAAATGACTTGAAATTTGGGAAGGAAGTCAATCTTATCTATACCTAAGGCATAACCAAAAATGAGAATTTTTTGAGAAAACTTTTCTATAGTTTTGGTAAAGATTTAATAATCCTTGTATAGTTCAATTAATGTGTCTAATTACCTCCAAATCCTCCCAAACTTCGGTGGATGGTCTTATGGGTTATCATGAGTCACTGGTTAAAATCTCAACCCATTTGAATATGATTTGACTGGGTTTTGATGTGACTAAGATTTGGGCCCTTTAGGTTGAATTTAGGGTTTAGGATTCTTGGGGCATGGAGTGGCCAATCCTCACACAAAGGGGTTGGAGCTCTGGCCAGAGTCTCAAGGGCAGTAGGGTCACCCTCTATTAAAGTTTTGGGTTGGTTAGAGATGTTTAGCGCTAGTGCCCTAGTTCAAGCCTTAGATTGAGCTTTTTAGGGTTTGTGAAGGACTTAGGGTGTTTAGTCCTTGTTTGGACTTGGGGTTTACCCCATGGGTTTCTAGGGTGGAGTAATGCCCTAGGGATTTTGTGGGTGGTAGTTGGACTCTTGCACAACACTTAAATGACTTTATGCCTAATTAGGCCCTTGCACCTTAAAGAATAATTTAGGGGTCCTATGACCTTGGATTTCCATGGGATAATGGTAGGAGTCATTTTATTGTCATATTAATCCCTGGAATATTTTACATGTTGTTGGGATGAGTTTACAAGTAGGTTCCTTTATAAAGTGCACTATCATGAGTTTTCTTGAAGAATTTTTATATATGACTTTCTAACCTTGAATTTGCATGAGATTTAGTCAGTTATGTTTTAAGACAATAATAAAGCTCTAGAAATTTTAGTATGAAATTTAGATCAATAATTGGAGTACTTTATTCACAACCCATCAAGGAATTCTATCTATTTAGGAATTTTTTATGAATTAACCTCTTACTCGAAACTCTTGAAATTTAGTCAGAGGACCTTTTATGACATTGTAAAGCTTTGTAAATATTTGTGGAATTTTTGGAAGTCTGTTTATATGGGTTGCTCACAAGGTGCTTGTCTCTAAGTAAACTTAATTTATTTTATTTTTGTACCTAGTGAGTTTAATAAATTATGATCTTTGGTCAGAGATCTTTTCTGATCACTCTTAAGATTCAGTAATTTTTCCATAATTTTTTGATGATAAATTTTAGTACCTCCTTCTTTACCCTTAATTATTAAATTTATTATGAATCAATTATTTAGAGGAAAATACATTTATGAAAATCTATGAAATTTGGTATTCACTGATATTCTTTTATCATATAGTGCTCAAAATTTTTGGGTGGCCATAACTTAAGGAAATCTATTACTTCTTGTTCAAGATTACCCATGGCCTAACCTTTGGGAAAATTTAATAAATAGCAAATTAATTATGAAAATTATAAGTTACTGGATTTAATCTAAATATGTCATGATAGACCCACAATAATTATCTCAGGGCTTTTGGATGAAAATTTAGAGTACCTCCTATCATGTACATCATATAGCTTAGGTTGTTCTGCATATAATAAACTGCAGAATTGTGATAACATGTGGGATAATCATAGTAAGTTGGGATTAATAGTTTGTTAGCGTGGTAAGGTGAAAAGGAGAGCTTCATTAGAAGTCACGATGAGGAGAGTGTTGGGTTGACTAGTGTTAAGATGTGCTCGGGATCGACGAAAGATCGTCCTTCCTATGGAGGGAGAGAGGGTCAAAATACACTAGGGTTAGTTCCAGAATAATATTAAGAGAACAGGAATTGGGTAACAATCAATAATAGTAAGTGCCTTGTGAAAGGAACGATGGGCTTCAGCTACCATCATAGTTCATAGTGCCCTTTGATAACCCTTGACCGGGTGTGTCAGGAATTGGGTTGAAAGGAACGATGGGCATTTCTGGGCTAACCGAAATTGTATGAAAAAATAAATGTTAAAGAGCAATTAGTATAACTAATGGTTCACCTTCACACACCCCATTGACTCGGGAGGTTAGTTTGTACGGTTATCCGAGCGATAGGCTCGATGGTAGTAATAACGGACGAGTTAGTCTAGGGAGCCGATAGCTTGGAAGTTCTTTGATACATGAACAAAAGGTGGCGGCTCTTCAGTATTAGACGGTCGTTCACATCGATGTCAATACGCTGACTCGATGGGTATGGTAGACACTTATCTAAAGGAAGTCTGGTGGATATGGCCAACATTAGGGATGACTACTTTTAGTCATCGGTTTTTGGGTAGTTTTGTATGCAAAATTCCTAGTTTAATTATATTTTTTAAGTATTTTTATGCTTGTTATGTTTTATTTCTTATTTAAAGTCTATTGTGTTATGATATTAAAATCTATAGTTTTATTATAAGTATTTTTATTATTTTATGTATTATGTTATGTTATGTTTGTTATGTTATGTTATGTTTAGTTATAATAATTAATGTTATGTTATGAAATATATCTGACATGTTGTGTATTTGCTTTGTTTCTTGTAGGTTCATGCTACATGGAGCAGCCCAACAAGATAAAGATGTAGTATGAGCACTACATGTTGGTGCAACCTTTCAACAACTAAGCAGCCCACTTCAAGTCCCTTCAACATAGAGCAGCCCGACCACTATTGGAGTAGCCCGACCACTATTGGAGCAGCCCCTGCATGAAATCCAAGCCCTACCCGAGCCAACCAAGCAGCCCACAAAGCCCATACATGGCCGGCCCTATCACTCCCCTCCTCATTCATCTTCCCCTCTCTCCTCTTTTATTTCTTTCTCCCCTCTTTATTTCTTATTCATTCCCCTTATTTTCTATTTTTATTTATTTCAACTACATGCAATGAATCTCTCCCTCTCTTCTCTCCCTAATTAAATATCATGCATGAACCCTCTCCAACATACATGGTCGGCCACCCCCTTGCTCCCTTCATATTCCCTTCATTCTAGATCCTTCTCCCCACTTATAAAAGGAACCCATGTCTCATGCTTTGGAGGTTGGACATTCTAGAGAAAGTATAGTGCTAGTGCAAGAGAGCTTCCTTCTACTTTTTATTATTGGTGTTAAGTTCTTTTCATTCCTTGTAATCTCTTTCTTAGTAGTATAATCTTGTCTTTTTATTATTATTATTGTGTACCTTTCTTCTTTCTAGCAATGAAAATGAAATCTCTTTCTTTTATTTTCATGGTTTCTTTCTTAAACATGCGTAGCTAATTTTCTTTAGCATTCGATCGTGAGGATCCATGAAGTGAGATGAGGATTCTTTTTATTTCTTAGTTTTTTTTTGTCTAAATTAATATCGGTCCTTCTTTGATTTTTCTTGCGTCGACTCCGTATTTCCGGTATAAGGTAGTAGGTATTTGATCTCATTCCATAGAAGTTGAGAGACTCGTTGGTTTGAAAGATCGCTCAAATAAGGAAGGAGTTCAATGCAACCGTAGAGATAGAATGACGTAAATCCTCCGGATTGGAGTCAAATCCAATAGTGCGGGTCACTTCGGTAATGCGACTTTAGGCCATTTTTACTTGTAAAGAGATTTCGGTCAAAACTTCTATAAGTTAGGGGATCTAATACTCTAGCGAGATTATTTCCTAATATCAGATCCATCATTTCATGGTGATTCATCGATCGAATGCTAGCTTTTTATTATAAGTTTTCATTTCAAAAAAAATATCTTTAGTTTTTAATTTAAAAATTCTCAAAACCCAATAATCTTTCGGTAGGATAATAATAGAAGCGTGAGTAGTAGTACTTGACAGCCACGTGTTTAAATACGACCTTGGTACTACAATTCGATAGGTACACTTGCCTTTTCGGGTTGATAGCAATCCTCACACCAAGTTTTTGGTACGGTTGCCGGGGTCGCTTTTTAATCAATATTAGGAAAACGCTTTTGCTCTTACTTCTGCAAAAAAAAACCAAAATTTTTTATCATTATCTTTCTCTTATTCAAGTTTATTTCCTTTCCTATCTTCCCAGCATTCCCCTTCATTTTTTTAGTGCATGACCCGCACGAATCCGTCGCTACTTGTTTATTTGGACCCAGAAATCGAACGCTCCTTTCAGAGACAACTACGATTCGGGGCTTCCACTTCTCAAACAGTGGTTGAGGATTCCGACAGTGATTGTAATTTTAATTTTGAAATGGGAGATCCCAACCCAGGAATGGCTCAGGAAAGTACCATGTTTGATTATGCTCGACCCAACCAACCTGGAGGGGACTGAAATAAGTATTGTTCGACCTGCGATTGCGAACAATAATTTTGAGCTTAAGCCTAGCATCATACAAATGGTGCAGAAATATGTACAGTTCGACATATTACAAGATGAAGATCCGAACTTACATATTGCTAGTTTTCTCGAGATCTGTGACACCTTTAAAATTAATGGTGTCTAAGATGACGCTATTAGGCTAAGACTCTTCCCCTTCTCCTTAAGGACAAAAGCGAAACAGTGGTTGAGTTCTCTTCCAAGGGGATCAATCACTACTTGGAACATTTTAGTCGAAAAATTTCTTGCCAGATATTTCCCTCCCGCTAAAATTGCTAAATTAAGAAATGATATAACTCATTATTCTCAAATTACTTCTGAGACCCTCTATGAAACTTAGGAGAGGTTTAAAGAACTTTTGAGAAGATGCCCTCATTATGCACTTCCTGTATGGTTACAGGTTCTGACATTTTATAATAGGCTAAATCAAGAGACTAAGCAAATGATAGATGTCTCTTCTGCTTGTTCTTTGGACCGCAAAACTCCAGAAGCCGCTATTGAGCCTATAGAGGACATGGAGATGAACACCTATCAGTGGAATTCGTCTAGGACTCGCCCAAATAAATCAGCAGGTATCTATGAAGTGGACTCTGTATCCCAACTAGCGCTGCAATTAGAGATGCTGAACAAGAAGATTTTGGAGATGACTGCTGCCTCCTCCCCTCAGGTATTTGAAATTGCGAATGCTGCTGCTGCCGAGCAGGTGGATTATCTGGGGAACATACTCAGGCCTGCTCAAAATAATTTTTCTGCTTTTTCTAATTATTCTGCACCTTCTAGTTTTAATGCTTCTACGAATTCTTATCACCCTAGATGGCGTAACCATCCTAATTTTTCTTGGAGTAATAATTCTAATGTCGTATGTACACAAAACGATTTTACTCCACCACCACCACCACTACAAAACAAAAATCTTCAAAAACCTCCCTCTTTGGAAGAAATATTGTCTAGATATATAAGCTCGAACGATGCAACCATTAGAAATCTATCAGGGTCGATGAAAAATCTAGAAAATACGGTCGGCCAACTCGCTAAGGTAATCTCCGAGAGGCCACCTGGCTATCTTCCTTCAAATAATGAACCCAACCCAAGGGAGCACGCAAAAGTGATTTCCCTTCAGAGCGGTAATGTTATTCACGAGCCCACCACAAGGGAAGAGCCAGAGGTGATTGCCTCTCCTACTACTGAAAAAATTATCGTTACGGAAACAAATGATGAAAATTCTAAAGAAGACAAAGATAAATCTAATTTTGAAAAAGATAAGTTTATTTTTGAAAAAGAAAATGATATTTTTCAAAATGATGCTCCAACAATTATCAAAGATTTTCGCCACCTCCTTATCCCGCTAAGCTTAGGAAGGAAAAACTAGATGATCAATATCAATGCTTTCTTGAAATGTTTAAACAAATTCACATTTATTTGCCATTTCATGAAGCGATTAGCCAAATGCCTAAGTATGCAAAATATCTTAAGGATTTGTTAACAAACAAAAAGAAATTGGAAAATCTTTCTCACGTACCGTTAAACGAAGAGTGCTCGGCAGTCGTTAAAAATTCTAATCTTTAAAAAAAATAAACGATCCGGGTAGTTTTTCAATTCCTTGTGTTTTTGGTGACCTTTTTGTAAAACATGCGTTAGCGGACCTATGTTCGAGCATCAACTTGATGCCATTCTCATTGTTTAAAAAGCTAGGATTTGGCACTCTCAGCCCTGCGCACATGAGTATCCAATTAGCCGATCGATCAATTAAGTATCTGTTAGGTGTTGTGAAGGACGTGCTAGTGAAGGTCGATAAATTAATCTTCCCCGTGGATTTTGTCATTCTTGATATTGAAGAGGATGTCGATGTCCCTCTTATCCTTGGTCGTCCCTTCCTAGCCAACGCTCGAGCAGTCGTTGTTGTGAGTAACGGAAAACTTGTTCTTCGTGTGGGAGATGATGAGTTTAATTTTTCTATCAATCAATCTTTAAAAAACTCTTTAAAAATGATGATTTTTTTTTCTGGATGTGTTAAATGAAGATTCCTCTCTTTCTCTTTCAAACGTCTCTTCAAATGCTTTTTCTTCTTCTTTTTATGAAATTTCCTCAAATGTTTTTGAAAACACGGCTATGTTCGTGGAAGCAATTTTTGAAAATGAATCTATTTTTATTAGAAAAAATTATGAAAATATTATTTTTGAAAAAGAAAAAAAATCTGAAAAACTCTTACGATGAACCACCCACCTTGAATTAAAGCCACTCCCTGAACATCAAAAATTTGCCTTTCTTTAAAATAATTCTAAATTGCCCGTTATAATCTCGGACTATCTTTCTCAATCCGAAAACGATCAATTGGTCGAAGTACTACAAAAGCATCGCCGAGCTATAGCGTGGAAAATTTCCGATATTTCTGGCATAAGCCCTTCTTTTTGTACGCATAAAATATTTTTTGAAAATAATTCTAAGGGCGTAGTCCAAACTCAACGTCGTCTTAATCCAAATATGAAAGAGGTTGTGAAGGGAGAGGTGTTTAAATTATTAGATGCGGGGATAATTTATCCGATTTATGATAGTAAGTGGGTGAGTCTGGTCCAGTTTGTACCTAAGAAGGGTGGGATCACGGTAGTGACGAACGAAAATAACGATTAAATTCCAACGAGGACGGTAACGGGATGGAGGATGTGCATCGATTATCGTAAGCTAAATGATGTCACCGGCAAAGATCACTTCCCCCTCCCCTTTATCGAACAGATTTTAGAACGTTTATCCGGGCATAGTTTTTATTGTTTTCTCGACGGTCTCTCGGGGTATTTCCAAATCCCTATCGCACCCGAGGACCAAGAGAAGACAACATTCACTTGCCCCTTCGGAACATTTGCCTATCGTAGGATGCCTTTCGGGTTATGTAACGCACCTGCTACCTTTCAACGTTGTATGCTCGCTATTTTCGATAAATACGTAGAAAATATTATGGAAGTATTTATGGACGACTTTTCCATTTTTGGCGACTCTTTTGATTTATGTTTAAAAAATTTGGAAAAAATTTTACAATGCGGCGAAGAAACAAATTTAGTTTTAAATTGGGAACAGTGCCATTTTATGGTGCATGAAGGCTTAGTCCTTGCCCATAAGATTTCCGCTAAGGGAATTGAAGTGGACAAGGAAAAAATTGAAGTAATTGAAAAGCTACAGCCGCCTACGAATATCAAAGCGATTAGAAGTTTTCTAGGGCGCGCGGGTTTTTGCCGAAGATTTATTAAAGACTTTTCAAAAATTACTAAGCCTCTCACCCACCTTCTCGAAAAAGAAACTCCTTTTGTTTTTGACGACTCTTGTCTTGCTGCGTTTGAATTAATTAAATCTAAACTTATAAATTCTCCAATTATGATTTCCCCCATTTGGGATTTACCCTTTGAAATAATGTGTGAGGCGAGTAATTTTATGGTAGGTGCGGTTCTAGGACAACGAATTGCTAAGAACTTTCATCCGATTTACTATGCAAGTAAAACTCTAACATCGGCTCAAGAAAACTACACCACAAATGAAAAAGAACTTTTAGCTGTTATTTTTGCGTTCGATAAATTCCAACCATATATTACTCTCTCTGAGGTTATCGTTTTCACGGATCATTCTGCTTTGAAGTACCTTCTTTCTAAACCGGATGCCAAGCCACGTCTTATTTGTTGGATCCTCCTACTTCAAGAATTTGACTTGGAGATTCGGGATAAGAAAGGAGCGAAAAACCTAGCTGCTGATCATCTTTCTCGTCTTGAAAATCCTGAACTCGATTTTTTAAATGAAAATTTTATTAATGACTCTTTTCTAGATGAAAGAATTTTAAACGTTTCTTCTTTTACCCCCTGGTTTGCTGATCTGGCCAATTATCTCGTTGCCCGGGTCCTTCCAAAAAATTACTCTTCTCACCAAAAGAAGAAATTCTTTTCAGAGTTGAAGTATTACTTTTGGGAGAACCCTTTCTAGTTCGCATTTGTGCAGACCAGGTGGTTAGAAGATGTGTATCCCGGGAAGAAGGTCAACAAATTTTAAAGCATGTTCATGAAGGTCCGACTGGCGGGCATTTTCAAGCGAACCGCACCGCACACAAAGTGCTTAGTGTTGGCTTTTATTGGCCAAGCAAATTTAAAGATGCACAAATCTTTGTGAGCGGGTGTGATCAGTGCCATTGGACTGGAAACATATCTAATAAAAATGAAATGGAACAAAATTATTTTCTTGAATGTGAAGTTTTCGATCTGTGTGGCATCGACTTTGTAGGCATGTTTCCCTCAAGCTTAGGAAATAAGTATATTCTAGTTGCCTTAGATTATGTTTCTAGATGGGCGGAGGCCCAAGCTTTACCAAGTAATGATGCTCACGTCGTAGTTTCTTTTCTTAAAAAATTATTTTCCCATTTTTGTTTTCCTCGAGTGATCGTTAGTGATAGGGGAACTCATTTTTGCAACGCTCAACTCGCTAAAGCTTTAACGAAATAAGGCGTTATGCATAAACTATCCACCGCTTATTACCCCCAAACCAACGGTCAGGTCGAGGTAGTCAATCGAGAACTTAAAAGAATTTTGGAAAAAACCGTTTCTACTTCTCGTAAGGATTGGTCTTTAAAATTAGACGAAGATCTTTGGGCCTATCAGACGGCGTACAAGACCACTATTGGTTGTACTCCTTTCCGATTAGTTTACGGAAAATCAAGTCATCGCCCGGTAGAAGTAGAGCACCGTGCGTATTGGGCGCTAAAGTTTTTTAATTTCGATCCGCACTCGGTCGGCGAGCATAGAAAAAACCAACTAAATGAACTTGACGAATGACGAGCGTATGCTTATGAAAATAATAAAATTTATAAAGAACGCACGAAACTTTATGACAATAAGAACTTGTGCCATCCTAAAACGTTTAAACCTAGCGATCAAGATCTTCTTTTCAATTCTCGCTTACGTCTTTTTCCTGGCAAGCTTAAATCTAAATGGTCTGGACCGTTTACGGTCAAGCAAGTCTTTTCTTATGGAACTGTGTTACTCTCGCACCCGGATAAGGGTGATTTTAAAGTAAATGGTCATAAGCTGAAACTATATTTTTCTAATGATTCTGTGTCTCCTGCAAAGGATAATCTTATTTTTGACTCTTAAATGTTTATTTTCATGTGGAACCTTTATTTCTTTTTAGTCTTCTTATTATAAAACTTATATTTTTATTCGGACAATCTATTGTTTAATAAAGAACACTTTTAAGAACAATCCCAAGGCTTTTCTTTTCTGCTTTTATTTTTGTACTTTGCTCTTCCTTCCGGTGGCCAAGCAAATGCTAGTTCGTGATTGCCGCTCCAATGTTGCTGATATTAAGATGGATCGAATCAAACCTGATGATGATAAAGTGCGTTAAAAAGCAAGCATGGGGGAGTGACATCCTCCTTCATCTCAAAAACCCAGGGAAGTCCTATTCTTATTATTTAATTTACTCTCTGCATTTTTCTCTCCTTCTCAGTCTCCTTCTCTATCTCATTTTTTTTTCTTTCTTTCGTTGAGCACAATGAAGAATCTAAGCATGGGGGAGGGTTTAGTTGTCTTCTTTCTTCGGTTCTTTCAAAAGAAAAATTGTTTTAAAACAAAATCACAAAAAAATTAGTAAGGTTATATTAAGATTTTTAGGAGTATTATTATTATTTAACTATATCAAAAAAAAAAAACTAGAAAATACAAAACCCAAAAAATTAGAACATCCAAAAAATTTGCTAAAATCTATTTGAAAATCAAAATCAAAAATTATTTTCTATCTCTATTTTTATGTTTCTTCTAGTGATGTGTAGGCCCGTGCAGTTTTGTAGTTCTATGTAGATTTCTTTGAAACAGTTTTCTAAATTTATCATTTTAACATAGCTTAGTTTTACTAATTTCTTATTCTTATATATAGGCATCTGTCTTTTACTTTGTAAGTTAGCAATTTGTACTTGTTTCTTTTTATTCGGTTAGTTGTGTATGAATTGTTGCTAGGTAACGTTATCACTTTTTCATTTGTGGGGTAATACTTTCTTGGTGTCTAAAACTTGTCCCTTACAGCACTCGAAACATTTGCATCATTTTTACGTACTTTAGAAATGATTTAGGCCACCCTTTGACTCGTTTGAGCCTTTTTGCCCACCAAACAATTTCACCGTTACGAAACAATTTTTGTGTCTTTTTCCATGTTTATTTGTTTTTAGCTCCACCTTTCATTTCATTATTTCACCAAACCAAAATGCCCTTCCTAATTTCACACTAGACAATGAGCTTAAAATATTATTGTGTTAGGTTATCTTTTAAAATAAAAAGGAATATTTAAAGTTTGCATTTGGAGCTCGCTTTTATAAAAGAAAATAAAGTTATTATCAAAATGTTATTAAATCAAAAAAACAAAAAAAGAGAGAAATGTTTATTTGTGGCCAAATTTTGAATAGAAAAAAATTTCATGGCCTTGTTTTGTAGTTTGAATTGGAGAAATGACATACTTGTCACTTCTCATTTTTATCATTTTTATGTTTTAGAGCTCACCCTTGGTTTAGTGTGTTTTAACCATCATGTTTATCCTTGATTTTCAATTTCTAATTATTTACCTAAGCCAAGTCTTAACACCTATTTTAAGTCCTTTTGATCTTTAGATGTAAATTCACGTAGTGGAGAGAGTGTGAACAGACAAGCCTATGGCCACCATCATTGATAGATTTCTTTGGTGGTTATCTTGAGGTGATTTAGGGTTAATCGTTATTCTAGAAACCTAGTAGTTCGTCAATGCGCCGTTTATTTAGAATTTCTACTCTTGTCGTTCTTATTTTCATTTATTTTTGATGCCTTATTTTAGGGATTTAGAAATATATAGTTTTTCCTTATTTTCTAATAATATCATTAGATCTCAAGTTTCAAGTTTTCTATTGTGCGCTTCTCACCCCACTAGTTGTTAACATAGAAATTAGGATAGTTTAATTTTTCATGTTCTGTTTTTCTTAATTATGAAATCTGAATTGCTTACTTTTATTTCTCTCCCCTAGTTTTCATTTTCATTTGTTGAGGGCAAGCAAATACTCTAGCATGGGGGAATTTGATGACTTCTTTTAGTCATCGGTTTTTGGGTAGTTTAGTATCCAAAATTCCTAGTTTAATTATATTTTTTAAGTATTTTTATGCTTGTTATGTTTTATTTCTTATTTAAAGTCTTTTGTGTTATGGTATAAAAATCTATAGTTTTATTATATGTATTTTTATTATTTTATGTATTATGTTATGTTATTTATGTTATGTTATGTTTAGTTATAATAATTAATGTTATGTTATGAAATATATCTAACATGTTCTGTATTTGCTTTGTTTCTTGTAGGTTCATGCTACATGGAGTAGCCTAACAAGATCAAGATGCAGCCCGAGCAATACATGTTGGTGCAACCTTTCAACAACTAAGAAGCCCACTTCAAGTCCCTTCAACATAAAGCAGCCCAGCCACTATTGGAGCAGCCCCTACATGCAATCCAAGCCCTACCCGAGCCCACCAAGCAGCCCACAAAGCCCATACATGGTCAGCCCTCTCTCTCCCCTCCTCATTCATCTTCCCCTCTCTCCTCTTTTATTTCTTTCTCCCCTCTTTATTTCTTATTCATTCCCCTTATTTTCTATTTTTATTTATTTAAACTACATGCAATGAATCTCTCCTTCTCTTCTCTCCCTCATTAAATATCATGGATGAACCCTCTCCAACATACATGGTCAGCAACCCCTTTTGCTCCCTTCGTATTCCCTTCATTCTAGATCCTTCTCCCCACTTATAAAAGGAACCCAAGTCTCATGCTTTGGAGGTTGGACATTGGAGAGAAAGTATAGTGCTAGTGCAAGAGAGCTTCCTTCTACTTTTTATTATTGTTGTTAAGTTCTTTTCATTCCTTGTAATATCTTTCTTCGTAGTATATTCTTGTCTTTTTATTATTATTATTGTGTACCTTTCTTCTTTCTTGCAATGAAAATGAAATCTCTTTCTTTTATTTTCATGGTTTCTTTCTTAAACATGCGTAGCTAATTTTCTTTAACATTTGATCATGAGGATCCATGAAGTGAGATGAGGATTCTTTTTATTTCTTAGTTTTATTTTTGTCTAAATTAATATCGATCCTTCTTTGATTTTTCTTGCATCGACTCCGTATTTCCGGTATACGGTAGTAGGCAATTGATCTCATTCCATAGAAGTCGAGAGACTCATTGGGTTGAAAGATCGTTCAAAGAAGGAAGGAGTTGAATGCAACTCTAGAGAGAGGATGACGTAAATCCTCCGGATTGGAGTCAAATCCAATTGTGTGGGTCACTTCGGTAATGCGACTTTAGGCCCTTTTTACTTGTAAAGAGATTTCGGTCAAAACGTCTATAAGTTAGGGGATCTAATGCTCTAGAGAGATTATTTCCTAATATAGGATTCATCACGGTCAAGTTTAATTTGCGAATTTAAATCTATATTTTTATCCTCCTCATCTCATTTCATGGTGATTCATTGATCGAATGCTAGCTTTTTATTATAAGTTTTCGTTTCAAAAAAAATATCTTTAGTTTTTAATTTAAATGTTCTCAAAACCCAACAATCTTTCTGGAGGATAATAGTAGAAGCTTGAGTAGCAGTACTTGACAGCCCCGTGTTTAAATACGTCCTTGGTACTATAATTCGATAGGTACACTTGCCTTTTCAGGTTAATAGCAATCCTCACACCAATTAGTATATGGAGACTCTGGGTTGTGTCCTTCTAGAGGCGTACGTAAGGGCTTGGCCTGGTAGTGTGGATACCCGCCTAGGAGTTGGGGCCTGACCCAATATCTCTATTTTCCACTACGAAGGTTCCTGGGAGTGAAGCCAGCTGCCCAAATGGTGGGAACTAAAGGTATGTGCGCATAGAGTCGTGTGTGTGTGTGTTGCACTTGCATGAATCATGACATAACATAGCACTACACTCATACTTGCATATAAACCTGACACCCCATCGTATAAATCAGTATGTAACTTTCTATACGATGGGAGCTTTGCAAAAGACCCCTTAACTTATAAGTTTGTTTGGGCATTCATATAAGTTAAGGTTGCTTATTTCTTAGTTTACGTTTCATATACTTACGACTCTGCTTTACTTTCTACCATTACTACTTGTTATCATAGGACTGCTAGTTTGTACTTCTCTTCATTAATTCTATAAACTTTATAAATAACTTCTAGAGTAGCTCCAAAGCCACCTTCCTCCTTTATACTCTCTACCTTCATAACTTCCCTTTCCTTCTCCCCGCTCGGTGCCTAGGAGCCATGGGGGAGGGGTGGGGGATGATAGGACTTAGTCTTTTTGACTAACGGTCGATGACCAAAACATTTCAAGGACTCTAGATCGGAGACAGGGAGCAGTAGCAGGGGATACAGCACTAGTGGAGTATGGTACTCATGGAGGTGGGCCAGTATAGCATAGGAGCACCGGCTACTAGTTTTGTGAGTGATTTGTTTACTTGGCGTCTGCGATTGTTTGTAGTGAGGATTCGATGTACCGGGCTTGAGCCCGTTTATATTTCCTTATACTGTTCTATTTCAGTACTTGTATTATCATGTGGACTTATAGTGATTTCTTATATTTCATATTATATATGATTGTGGACTTGATTTTAATTGAACCGTGTATAAGCTTCTTTCTTATTGGTGATCGTAAAGTCCGATAGGATCGACGTTTGTAGTGGCGACCTTCCCGAGTGTTGGTGTCACCGCAAAACAGCGATTCTGGGCATAAGACTCTGGTGGTTTAAAAAAAAAGGGGTCTTACACTGTGAGCTTGCCATCCCTGCCGAACACTTCGAAGTAGGGTTACGCATTCCCATCTGGTACAAGATTTGCGAAGCCCTCCGCTACTTCAGCGAGGTTCCCGCACAACTCAACCCTAACTCTATAACATTACTGGTAGCATTCGCCTGCTACCTGTGATCAGAGAAAATGGAGTATAGTCTCCCCGTATTTGGTGGTCGCTAAGCTTCGAAAAAAATAAAAGCAACCGAACTAGCAATCCAATGAGGCCAGTATACCTATCGAATTATAGCTAGGGGACACAAGTGTCGTACTGAAATCCGGAAACTGTTGAGTATGCTTACCCACACGAAGACTATTATCTTATCGACGGAAAAACAGAGGTTTGAGAAACTAATTGCGATTAAGGAAATAAAGCTAATGCTGGAAAGAGAGATATTGCAGTTAATTAAAAAACTAATAAAAGCGATAACAACGAAAGGTTAAAACTATGAAATGGAAGAGCACTCGATCAATAATCACCTCGGTTAGAGACGAGTAAGAAAATATTATAAAAACCTAAGCTTAATTGGATAAAGGTCCTTGACTGTGGAGGTTCCTAAAGCTTGAACACGCTTCTCTCGAAGTCGTGCCCAACTGAGTTTAGGAAGGTCCGACCTAATCTTGTCTTAGTCGGAGGCCTAAAACTCGCTTTACGCCGTAAACCCCACTATTGGATTTTACTCCAATCCGGGAGATTTGGACGTCTGCCTCTCTCGAGGGGTGCGTACAACTCCCTTTACTGTTGAATGCTCACTTCATTCTATCGGCCTCTCGGCTAGCCCAGAATGAAAGCAAAGGTGGAGAGTATATATCGATAATATACCTCCAACCCATTAAAAATCAAGAGTAATTCAAAGCCTAAACCTAAAAAGAAAAGGTTAATTAAAACATCATAACTCAATTGCTCGAACCTCGGATCATCAAGATCGAGTACAAGGAGGTTTAGTTAATCATAATGGAATGGAGAGGAGGGGGATGAGTAGTAGAGCATAAAAACACAAAGTAAACAAAGAGCACTTTTATTAATAAAAAGGAGAGCTACACTTAGGAAAATTAAATTACAAGTGCATGAAAATAAAATCCTATTTTATCCCTACAATTAGCACTAAGCAAGAGCAAGATTACAATAAAAGCTTAAACAACTAAATACTAAACTAGGGTTAAGAAAAAATTTCAAAAGGAGAGAGAGAGAGAGCTAAAAAAACATGAAAAGGGGCCAAGAAATAAAGGGGAAGCACCTCCCCCTCTCAACCAAAACTTGCTGAAATGGAAGGGGGGGTCTGAATTTATAGAAAATTTCCATGGGTTTGTCACGCCCGGCGACACGCCCAGGGAGGGCGTGTTAGGGGGCGTGACAGATACGGCATTGACCTCGGGCTCTGGATTCTAGCGGGAAGGATGATTGCTTCTATACGTCGGTAGTCACGCCCAGGGTCATGCCCGTGTAGTGGGGGCGTGACACGTACGTCGCATCAAAATCATTTGTCGGAATTCCGTCAGTCATCGGAAAAGGTGGGGTCACGCCTTATGTCACGCTCGTGACATGGGGCGTGATAGTACTGTTTGGCGTACTGGGATGAATCGGCATTCAATGCGGCGGCAGGCTTCGGGCAGAGGGCGACACGCCCAGTATCACGCCCTGGGACACGCCCAGGGAGGGCGTGTCATGGCGTGTGACAGCCGTTTTTCCTGTTTTCTTGTCTCTTTCAGCAGTCATCATTGGGATCAGGCGACACGCCCTAGGTCACGCCCGAGGAGGGAGTGACAGGGGGGCGTGACAGCTCATTTTTGACCAAAAAACTAGAAACCTGCAAAAAGACAATAAAATGTTAGTGGCAATAATATTTACATAAAAAGGATAAAAGATAAACTAAAAAGACAAGATTTGTACATTATAAACTAGAAAAATACGATAATAGTTTAGTCTACAAAACGTACTATCAAATTCCCCCAAGCTGAAGCTTTGCTTGTCCCCAAGCAAAAATATAAAAACTAGATATTTATAAAAAGGACTAATCAAAAGGTTCTAATTATGCCCACAAGTATTATGCGAAATTCTAAATAGGGAAAAGGTGAAATGTAAATCTAAAACAATTATTTAGGTATGGTAAAACCATTATAAACTTTACTCAATAAAAATAAATCATCCAAAATTTTGATGAAATTCTTTAAATACATTTAAGCAAAGCAACGAAAATGAAAAACGCATTAAATTGTTACTAGATTCAAGCAATGTATTATAATAATATCAATTCAATTAACAAAAATCTAAGTTTAAATCCAAAACTAAAACAAATTTACTTTTCTTCTTTTCTCAGTTGTTAAATAAGATTCAAAAGGCGTGAATCAAAAGGACTTAAATAGGACAGAAATGATTTGTTTAGGAATATGATTAGGAGTGGAATTAAAAGATAAACGTGAAGGCTTAAAATCACACTAAACCAAAGCAAAGAGTTTCAAAAACTTTCATTTAAAAAATAAAAATATATAAACATTTTTTTTTCTTTTTCTTCTTTTTTCCATTTTTTTTCAAAACAAAGGCCATAAATATTTTTATTTTCATTTTGAATTGGACAAACCAAAAACAAATATATCTTTTGACCATAGTTTTTTCAAAAACCTTTCTCCCACAAAAATCACAAATAACCTATCAAAATCATCAAAATAATTTATGAAACTCAAAAAGGCTAGTGTGATTAGATAGGTAGGAAATTTTTGCTTTGGTGATGAAATGAAAAGAGGAGCTATCAAATGAAATCGGAAAAAAGGGCTCAAAAGCGGCAAACTAGTTGTAAAAGTTTTTTTTTATGTTGGCAGGAAAGCTCAAACGAAAACAAAAACGGCCTAAATCATTTTCACGCTTTTAAATTTATTTAAAACAAAGGTTTGAAAAATTTCAAAAAGCGAGTCCTAGATCATAAAAGAAGATTGATGAAATTATCTTGAAAATAGAAATAATAGGTGACTTGGATCGTTCACATCTACTACGTTATTCAAAGGTTGACCTTTCAAAAGTTATCCAAAAATGAAAAGGAAAATAGCGGATGATAAATTTTTGAGAAAGTAAAGGAACCCATAAAGAACGAAAAACCATAATAGAAATGCGAGTTTTAGAAAAATATTTCACCTTAACATGCTACCGTGAATTAGAAACACAGCATGACAGACATTTTACTTGTGAAACACAATTAAAAAGGATAATTAGAAATATTATAATTAACTACGTTGTTTATAGAAAATTTTGATTAAAACAAAAACTAGGGGTACTATTGAAATACCAAAATGTCTAAACTTATTAAGGCAAAAACAAAAAGCATTTTTTTAATTTGTGAAAAATTCTTTTTTATTATTATTTTTGAAATATTTAAGATATATAAAAAAAGGAAAGAAAAGATATTTACACTAAGCAAAAATGAAGGAGGAAGTCCTCCCCCAAGCTTAAAATGGACATTGTCCTCAATGGCTAAAGAAGGGGATTGGAGAAGAAGAGAAAAGTAAGTACATAATTGAAAGACATAATTAAAAAATAGGTACTTCCCCGGATTTATTCGCTGTGAAAACCGAGTGATGCCACTCCCCTGAATGTCTTCTTTGGACTTCGTGATGGGTTCCGCAATGTTGGAGCAGGCGATCGCAGAAGGTTTAGCTTGTCGGAGCCATCCGAGGCAAAAATTGTAAATTAAAGAAAACAAAAAAAGATAACTTGGGTTGCCTCCCAAGAGCGCCCTTTGTTTAAAATGTCGTTGAGCTTGACGCATCAAATAATAATATTGTCCAAAATTATTGTTGCCCAGAAATAAAATTGTTTTTAACAAAAATTAAAGGTTCAAAGTTAGAGTTCGTGAAGCAGAAACTTAATAATGTTTGGACTGACACCATCATCACCAGAGAAATACAGTTTAAGACGCTGACCATTCACTTTGAAATTAACCTTATCAGGGTGAGAAATTTTAACAGTTCCATATGGAAAAACTTTTAAAATAGAAAAGGGCCCAGACCAACGAGATTTTAATTTGCCCGAAAATAAACGTAAACATGAATTATATAAAAGAACCTTGTCACCCGGCTTAAAGGTTTACGGATTCCTTAAGTGTTTATCATGTAAACGCTTCGTCCGCTCTTTATAAAGTTTGTTATTTTTGTAAGCGTTAGAGCGCCCCTCGTCGAGTTCATTTAGTTGAAATTTTCTAAGGTCACCGACGGAGTGGGGATTCAAGTTTAAAAATCTTAAGGCCTAAAAAGCGCAGTGTTCGAGTTTTACGGGCAGATGGCATGATTTTCCATAGACCAGCCGATACGACGTACATTAGAGGGCGATTTTGTACGTTGTTCGGTAGGCCCATAGAGCATCGTCTAATTTGGCTGACCAGTCTTTCCTAGAAGTTGAAAACATCTTTTCTAATGTTCTTTTTATTTCCTTATTTACTACTTCGACTTGTCCGTTTGTTTGGGGGTGGTAGGCAGTTGAAAGCTTATGTGTAACGCCGTATTTTGTTAGGATTTTTGAAAATTGCGCGTTACAGAAATGGGAACTCCTGTCGCTAACGATCGCGTGCGGCATACCGAATCTAGAAAATAATTTTTTCAAAAACGTGACTAAAACTCGGGATTCGTTCCTAGGAAGAACTTGGGCCTCTTTCCAACGTGAGACATAACAACAGCAACTATAATATACTTGTTTTCGAAACTAGTAGGAAGGAGGCCAACAAAATCGATTCCCCAGAGGTCGAAAATATCGCACTAAAGGAAATAATTGTGCGGCATTTCATTTTTATTTGAAATATTGCCCGACCGTTAGCAACTATCATACCTACTCACAAAGGCTTGCGCGTCTTTAAACAGACTAGGCCAGTAAAAACCCGCGCAAAGCACCTTGTGAGCGGTGCGAGCAGCTTGATAGTGCCCACCTGTCAGACCTTCATGTAAATGTTTTAAAATATCAATTCCTTCTTCATAAGAAACACATCTCCTTATCACTTGATCCGCATAGATTTTGAAAAGATGCGGGTCTTCCCAAAAGTAGTTCTTCATCTCAGAAAAGAATTTCTTCTTTTGCTGAGAGGAGAACTCTTTTGGGAGCACCCGGGCCACTAAATAGTTGAAAGTGTAATGTAAGGACGGAATTTATCAAATGCGAATACTACAGCGAGGAGCTCCTTCTCGGTCGTGGTGTAATTTTCCTGTGCAGATGTGAGCGTTTTACTTGCGTAATAGATGGGGTGGAAGTTTATAGATATGCGTTGACCTAATACGGTTCCCACCGCGAAACTACTCGCATCGCACATTATCTCGAAAGGAAGGTCCCACACCAGAGCTATCATAATAGGTGCATTAATTAACTTTTCTTTAATTAATTCGAAGGCAGAAAGACAAGAGTCATCAAAAATGAATGGAGCGTATTTTTCTAAGAGATGGGTGAGGGGCTTGGTGATCTTGGAGAAGTCCTTTATAAAACGACGGTAAAAGCCAGCGTGGCCTAGGAAACTTCTTATAGCTTTTATGTTTGTAGGCGGCGACAACTTCTCAATAACTTCTATCTTGGCAACGTCTACCTCAATACCTTTAGCAGAAATTTTATGACCCAAAACTAACCCTTCCCTCACCATAAATTTGCATTTTTCCAATTTAGGGCAAGGTTAGTTTCTTTGCATCGTTCTAATACTTTTTCGAGGTTTTCTAAACATCTATCAAAGGAATCGCTGAATACGGAGAAATCGTCCATAAATACCTCCATAATGCTTTCTACGTACTTGTCAAATATAACAAGCATACATCGCTGGAATGTAGCTGGCGCATTGCACAATCCAAACGGCATTCTTCTGTAGGCGAAGGTGCCGAAGGGACAAGTAAACGTAGTTTTCTCTTGGTCCTCAGGAGAGATGGGGATTTGAAAATACCCCGAGAGGCCATCGATAAAACAATAAAAGCTATGGCCGGATAATCATCTAAAATCTGGTCGATAAACGGCAAAGGAAAGTGGTCCTTGCGGGTGGCATCATTCAGCTTCCTATAATCTATACACATACTCCAACCTGTCACCGTCCGTGTCGGGATTAATTCGTTATTCTCATTACTAACTACCGTTATCCCTCCCTTCTTTGGTACTACCTGAACAGGGCTAACCAACTTACTATCTGATATAGGGTAGATAATTCCTGCGTCTAATAATTTCATAACCTCGCCCTTAACTTCTTCTTTCATGTTCGGGTTTATACGGCGCTGAGGTTGAATGGAGTTACGCGAATTATCTTCCATTAAAATTTTATGAGTGCAGAAGGATGGGCTTATGCCCTTGATATCCGATATCTGCCACGCAATAGCTCGGCGATGTTTATATAAAACTAAAAGAAGTTTTTCATGTTGGACATCCATGAGGTAGGCCGAAACTATAACAGGCAGCTTGGAGTCTTTTTCTAAAAAGGCGTACTTGAGATGTTATGGAAGTTCCTTAAGTTCTAGGGTAGGGGGTTCTTCATAAGAGGATTTAGAAATTCTTTCTTTTTCAAAAATAATATCTTCATAAACTTTTTTATAAGGAAAATTAAAAGGGGTGGGGCTAGCGGCCAAGGCGGCTTCTTGCAGCGATTCAGTTGGAAGAGAAGAGGAACAAAAGGAAGAAAATTCTTTTTCAAAATCATTTAGAAGATAAGAGGATTCCACTCGTTCTTCACTTAGTTCAAGCGATTCAGCTGGAAGAGAAGAGGAACAAAAGGCAGAAAATTCTTTTTCAAAGTCAGAGAGGCAGTAGGAGGATCCATCACTTAAGGCATCTACGAAAAAGCAGGAGTCATCATTTGCTAAGGTGTTCTTCATTGAAGGAGTGATAGAGAAAGTGACTTCGTTATTGCTTACTCGAAGAAAGAGCTTACCATTGCTTACATCAATGATGGCTCGGGAGGTTGTAAGGAAGTGTCGGCCAAGGATCAGGGGAACCTCGACGTCTTCTTCGATGTCCAAAATGACAAAGTCCACTGGGAAGATGAACTTGTCGACTTTTACTAAAACGTCCTCCACTATTCCTAACGGGTACTTGACAGATCTATCGGCTAGCTGGATACTCATACGTGTGGGGTTAAGGCTACCAATTCCTAGCTTCTTAAACAACGAGTGGGGCATCAAGTTTATACTCGCGCCTAAGTCGGCTAATGCGTGCTTGATAAAAAGATTACCGAAGACACACGGGATAGAGAAACTACCCGGATCACTTATCTTCTTCGGAAAACTGTTTGTTAAAACAGCAGAGCACTCGGCGTTTAACGTGATATGCGAGAGGTTCTCTAACTTTTTCTTGTTGGTCAAGAGGTCCTTAAGATACTTGGCGTATTTCGCCATTTGCGAAAGAGCTTCGTGGAAGGGCAGATTTATGTGGATTTTCTTGAAGATTTCTAAAAAGCGGGAGTACTGATCATCTTGACGTTGTTTATTAAGTTCGGAAGGGTAAGGCGGGGTCGGATTATTTATAAAAATGGGTGGTGAAGTGAGATCTTTTTCTAAAACGGGGATGATAACTTATTAGGCAGAGGGTGGAATTTTTAAAATGGGAGCGGAGCTTTGATTTTTTAAAGCAGGGACGGAGCTTGCCTCGGGCTATTCACTTACCATACCGGGAACTTTCTTCCCACTCCAAAGAGCTATAGCTTTCGCTTGCTCTCTCGGGTTGGGTTCGGTATTGGAAGGAAGAGACCCTGCGGGTCGCTTAGAAATAATTTTAGCTAGATGTTCTACTTGATTTTCCAGACTTTTAACGCTTCTAGTTAAGGTTCTAATCGTAGAGTCATTTGTGGAGATATATTTTGAAAGTAACTCCTCCAAGCTTGGAGGTTTTGGATAATTTTGAAGAGGTGGTGCAGGAAAATCATTTTGTGGGGGAGGGCGCATAATATTCGATGGATTACTCCACAAAAATTTTGAATGATTTCTTAAGGCGGGATTATAACTATTCGGAAAATTAAAACCAAGAGGATGAAAATTTGCAGCAGAAAAATTATTAAAATCATTTCTAGGCATATTGTTAACAAAATCTAATTGTTCTGGGGCAGGAGTTGAAGATTCCCATACCTGAGGGACGGAGGGAGCAGTCATCTCCGTGATTTTTTTGCTTAGGATTTCTACTTGTAGCGCGAGCTGGGAGACATTGTCCACTTCATAGATACCTGCAGGCTTGTTCGGGCGGGACCTAGGGACATTCCACTGATAAGTGTTCATGGCCATGTCCTCAAAAAGCTCAAGAGCTGCTTCTGGGGTCTTATGATTTAAAGTACCGCCAGAAGCTGTGTCTATCATTTGCTTTGTATTTTGATTTAGCCCGTTATAAAATGTCTGCACTTGTAACCATACAGGCAGCGCGTGACGTGGGCATCGTCTTAATAGTTCCTTAAATCTTTCCCAAGTTTCATATAAGGTTTCGGAGTCTATTTGTCCATAAGCAGAAATGTCGTTCCTAAGTTTAGCAGTTTTATCTGGCGGAAAATACTTCGCCAAAATTTTTTCGGTTAATTCATTCCAGGTGGTTATGCTATTCTTAGGTAGAGTGTTCAGCCACTGCTTAGCTTTAGTTCTCAAAGAGAAGGGGAAAAGTCTTAGCCTGATTGCATCATTTGTGACACCATTTATCTTGAAGGTGTCACAAATTTCAAGAAAGCTTGCTATATGTGCGTTCAGATCTTCATCTTGAAGTCCGTCAAATTGCACATATTGCTGCACCATTTGAATTATGCTAGGCTTTAATTTGAAGTTATTATTTTCTATAGCAGGGCGGACTATGCTAGATTCTATTCCCTCGAGATTCGGCCGTGCATAATAAGACATAGGTCTTTGCACGACTTCCTCCACGTTGGGTTCTTCCATTCTTAGGGTAGAGAATAACTCGGAGTCCTCAAAAAGTATTTGGGAAGTAGGGCCTTGAAATCGCGATCTTCTCCGAAGAGTACGCTCAATTTTGTGATCCAAGTCCAAAATAACCGACGGACTCCCGCGGGTCATGCACTAAGAAGAGAAAAGAAGAAAGAGAAATAAAATAAACTAGAAAGAAAAGCTAGTTTTTTTTAAATAGATTTTTTATAATTTAACTCCCGAACTTCCCAAGGGCTACCCGGTGAAGGGTTCGTAAGCTACTAGACAAGATAGCGGCACTTAAAGCCGCTTTGCCCTTTTCGAGAGAATTAGGTGGAGTAGAAAAATTGTGAAGTTGGTTACAATTAAGAGCGGTAATAAAAAAAATTTTATTTTTAAAATTTAAAGAAAGAGGATAAGAAAGAGAAGAGATACTTCCTAACGTGCCATGACAATCCGACGTTCGGGAATGCCACCACCGTGCCATGATAATCCGACGTTCATCTCGTCTTCAAACCGCGAACAAGGTCCTCCTCTACTTCTTCTCTTATGGGTAGATCTTAGGATCTTAGGAATGAAGTTCGTGCTCAACGAAGCCGAACCTATCTCGAGTTTTCAAGGAAAACCATGAAAAATATATTTTTTGGGTACGCCGGAAATTGCCACCTCCGGCGGGCAAACTACTGCCGACCGATAGCCATCGCCTCGACGAAGGTGGTGGTTGTGGTGGCTGGCCAGGTAAGTGACCGGACGGCCGGAGACGGATCACGGAAGGGTTACAGGAAATATGGTTTTTCTGAGTTTCTGTTTCGGGTTCTGTTTGGTAGGGGAGATGAACAGTAAAACATTATTATAATATGAAAATTAAGTACATAATATATAAGATAAATATACATAAAATAGGCTTATTTTGATGCTGCAAAAATGAAGCATTTAGATGCCATTTTAGGAAAAATAGCCAGTCACGAAAGTTGTAGCCCTTCGAGTCCAGTTTAATTTAAAATTGATTTCAACTCGTTTGGGTAAGTGGTTTGACCGCAGAACCCGTTTTAATGGGGGGATGTACCTAGAGTTGGGCAGAAACCAAAATGGATGCCCACTCTTCTTCCTTTGTCCAAATGACTTGAAATTTGGGCAGGGGGTTACCCTTAGCCTTATCTTGAGGCTGTCCAAAAATGGGAATTTTTGGAGATACTTTTCCTAAAGTTTTTGTTTTATTTTAATAAACTTAGAGGAATTTATTTAAGTGGTCAAATGACTTCCAAACCCTCCCAAATTTTGGTGAGTGGTCCCTGGCTATAAACTTAGCTCTGCACAAATTTTCAACTCATTGAGATGAGTTTTGGATAGGGAGTCACCTATTCTTAACTAGGCAATAGTGAGGCATTTTTGAGTAAAGAGTGCACTAGAAGTTGGAACGGTCAAATCACCTCAATAGAGGCTGATACTTCGACCACTGACTTGGAAGGGTTATTATAACCCATTTGGAGAAAATGGTGAGAATAGGGGTCTTTTTACCCTAGGATCCAAGCTCAAACCCTAAATGGAGGGTTTTGAGGGTTGTGAAGGACATGGGGGCAATTGCTCACATATTGTCTTGAGATTCATTAGAGTCGACATGAACATAATATTAATCATTTGGATGGAATCGTTGAGGATTTTGAGATAGGTAGACACCTCGAAACCCTAATCTTAGCTTTAGGGTAAAATACTAATTAAGCACAATACGTCACTAAACATTATCTAAAGGCTGTGAAACTTTGGTAGAGTGAGTTTTGGAGTGGGTAGAATTTATAGAAATTTTACTGGAATTTTATGATGTTTATTTCCAGCGCTGCATTTGTAAAGCTGATTATAGCCCTAATTGATGTTGTAATTATTTGTATCTTTCTGATCATTGAAATGTAATGAAATCTTGGAAATAAATGTTTTAGGACAGAATGGTTACCCTTGAATTTTTGTATAATTTTTAGTTGAGTAAATCCAGTACTTCCTTCACAAATGTTAAAAAGGGGTTCTATGCTTTGGAAATTAATTATGGATGATATTATTACTGAAAAATTATGAAAGTGGCCCAATGCTATTTTTAAGGCTTTATCTGCATATTATAATTTATTTATAATTTTTGGAAGAATATTCTCTGTACTTGATTCACAAATAACAAAATATAGAAGCTATGGCTAAAATAGTTTTAGTGCTCTTTTGATGATAGAAAAAATATGATACTTTGGATTTACCATATTGAGATAACATACTATTTATTATAATTTTGTTGGACATCATGCATGAGAACTTAGGGTAGTTCATGTTCAAACCGGTAGCCCTTAGAATTTTTGAGGAAATTAATTAAATGCCAAATAAATTAGTAAAATTACCACATTCTGGATTTAGGCTAATTATATCATGATAAGTCTCCAGTAAATAACTTATGGCATTTGGATGAATATTGGATCATTGCCTAACCGGTTCGACATTTTGTCTAGGTTGGTCTGCATATAACAAATTGTTAAATTTCTATAGGACATGATCTAGGATAGTGTTGGAGTTAGCCATTTTGTCTGGGAGGATAGAAGTGGATGATATCGCAATAGAATGAAATGAATAATAAAGAGAAGTGGTGTTAACAAGAGTAAAGAGGTGCTCTAGTTTGACGAAAGATCGTCTTCCCCGAAGAGAGGAAGGTCAAAAATCACCCAAGGTTTGCCTATCGTAACATGAGAAGGGAATGGGTAAGAGAATTCAACCAATAACAATAAGTGCCTTGCGAAAGGGAACGATGGGCTTCACCTACCATCATAGTTCCTAGTGCCCTTTGAGAGCCCTTCACGGGGAATACCGGGGGCAGTCCTGGGTTAACGTAAACTGTAATAATAAGCTGACAAGAGTAACATAGTAATTAGGGTTGCACCTTTCACAAACACTGTTAGCACAGGAAGATTGATGGGAGCTTCGGCTCGGTTGGTTAAGAGACGGACGGAATAGTCCGGGGAGCTTCGGCTCGGTTGGTTAAGAGACGGACGGAATGGTCCGGGGAGCTTCGGCTCGGTTGGTTAAGAGACGGACGTTTTGGTCCGGGGAGCTTCGGCTCGATTTTTGTGTGATTACGATTAAATTTGCATGTGCATAAAAGGAATGAAAATTAAGGTGGTGGGTCTTCGGTATTGGAGGGTCGATGCACCGACGCCAATACACTGACTCGGCAAGTGTGGTTTTTACACTTTGCCAAAGCTAAGTCCGGTGCGCCAGCCGGCAAGAGTACGCGGACGTCCGCTTTGTGCACCAAGCGTTGAGGCGTACGATAGGTCTGACCTGTAGTGCTTTACTGGTTTATAGGTGGGCGAGGCCTAACCCACCGCTTCCGTCTTCCACTACGGAGGTATCTTGGGAGGTAACGACTCCGAAAGGGGGAACTAAAGGTCTGTGTGCACAGAGTCGGGTGTGTGAGTTGCACTTGTATGTTCCATCATACCCACTTTCATGTCATAGCATAATCGATTCATTTAACCCTGACACCTAAAGTATAAGTGGTATGGGACGCTTATACATTAGGACCTGCAAAACGACCCCTTGGTCTATAAGCTTGTGTGGGCAATTTTATAAATTAAGGTTAAATTCAATATATATATGCTGCTGTTTGATAACCGACACCCCAACGTATAAGTGGTATGGGACAGTTTATACGATGGGAGCCTTGCAAAAGATCCCTTGGCTTATGCGCTTCCACACATAAGTTAAGGTTACTTTTCTTACTTTCTATTTCTGTCATATTTATTATAGAATTGCTAGATTAGTTCCCCTTCCAACTGTTTTCTTTTGATTCATTCTCCACCTTCATGTCTTTCCCTTTCTTCCTCTCCGCTCGGTACCTAGGAGCCATGGGGGAAGGGGTAGGGGATGATAGGGCTTAGTCTTTATGACTAACGGTTTTTGAACCGCATCATTTAGGGGATCGTGGAGCCCAGCATGGAGGAGCAGCCCCAGAGACTGGTGCACATTGAGATGGGGCAGTCTAGCTCTGGAGTTCATACAACCGGGACCGTGAGTCTCGACCTTGAGTAGTTTCTGTTTTTGCTTCTGCATGAGTGATTTGTAGTGAGGACATGTTGTACCGGGCTTAAGCCCGTATTTTTAGTACTCTGATATAGTGTTCTGTGGACACTCCCTTCGTGGAGTTTTATTTCTATATATGTGATTTATTTCGGTGGACTTGCTTTTACTTACTTCATTTTATGCTACCTTTCTGTGATCAAATTGGCCGGCAGAATCGGCGCCTTGTGGTGATGACCCTTCAGGACGTGAAGGTGTCACCGCAAAGAGGAAATTCTGGGCCTAAGACCCTGGGTTTAAAAATAAAAAAGGGGGTCTTACAAGTGGTATCAGAGGAAACATCGATATGAAAAAGGTAGCAGTCCACTAACCCTGGGTCACCCTCGCTCGAGTTTAGTTTGGGGACAAACTAAGCAGCGGAAGCAGTGGTGTGCCCATATGGGGATCACATATAAATTATCCACTTTTAGTAAAAAAATTGAACGTTTTCTCAAGTAAGGGTTTTTGTTACGCAGCCTCCAGTACAGCCTACGCCACAAGATGGAGTTCAACAGGCTCAGGACGTTTCACCACCTCCACCGGTCCCCACTCCTTTCCTTAAGTCAGATATGGGACAGACTCTGACTGCCATTCTTTAGGCTTTCAGGGCCCAGCAGGTTCCGGTCCCGCAGCCAGATCCGGGGGCCAACTGGTTGAGCATCTTCTGAGGACTTTCTCCCCCGTCCTACTTGGGGACATAGTCGGCGGTTCAGACGGAAGAGTGGCTGACCGGGATACGATGTCCTTGGGAGGAGAGGTTTTCTCTGGTTGTCTCTTGCCTGGAGTCCCATGCCAAGAGGTGGTGGAAGACGTTGTTGGACACGACATTTGCAGATAGGGAGGTTGCGGAGGTTACCTGGGAAGAGTTCAGGGCTGCGCTGCTGGAGCATTTCGTTCCGCAGTCAGCCAGGGATGAGTTGGAGGAGCGGTTCTTACAGCTGAAGCAGGGCACCCGGACGGTGGTGGAGTACCATCGGGAGTTCGACCATCTGGCTCGATATGCATATTCATACCAGTTGGACGAAGCAGGGTACATCAAGAGATTCTATAAGGGACTGCAGGAGGACTTGAGGGAGGCTTTGTTTTTTGTATCCGACGGGCCTATCTCCTGGATTTTGGAAATGGCAAAGAGGATTGAGGCCGATTGGCACACCACTCGGGGCCAGAAGAGGCCAGCAGAGGATCAGGGATGGAGAGTTAGAAATGACCAGTAATGAGGTGCTATACCAGAGGGGAGAAGGACGGAGGACCAGCCTCGTCAGGAAGTGATGCAAGAGCCGAGGGAGCAGGTGATATTGGCCCCTCAACCTCTTCGGATGCTGGAGATGCCGAGACCCAGGGGAATGGCGTATCCCCCACCAGAGTGCTTCCTTTGTCATGAGATTGGGCACATCCGGAAGAACTACCCGATGAGGGGTGCACCACCTCCAGCATCACAGGGTGGCCCACCAGCTCAGCATTACGGAGGACTAGGACGTGGCCGCGGTCGTGGATACTAGGAGGGAGATCGTAGACAGGGAAGGGAGCAGGTATATGCCTTGGACCTTGCGCAGCCTCGGAATCCGAAGCAGGTCATAGCAGGTACACTGCAATGCTTCTTTAATTTTATAGAATTTCCCTTTCAGTCGTTAAAAACTTAGAACCGCACTAGATAGATTAACAAGGAAAGAAAACTCATTATAGAACTCTAAGACATCTAATCACCCCAGGTATAGTCTTCATCAGTAGAAAGCCTGCCCGCACGCTGTTCGATACTGGAGCTTCCCACTCCTTTGTGTCGGAGACGTTCGTAGAAGGACTGGAAGGAGTGGAGCGATTCACGGGCTCAAAGATGAGGGTGCGACTACCGAATGGATCTGAGCTCCTTACCACGGACCACTGCAATATGGAGGCATAAATTGGTGGAAAGGCGTTCGAGGCTCCAACGATGATTTTGAAGCTGACAGACTATGACTTGATCGTGGGCATGGTATGGCTATACTGGAACCATGCCCAGATTGATTGCCAAGCGAAGAGGATCACCATGAGACATGGGGACTCTTTCATTGTCATCGAAGGTATAAGACCTGTCTCTCCAATATTCTTATCTTCGATACAGGACGTTAAGGCCCATCTACAGGGAGAGGAGGTCTATAAGATCCTATTTGAGATGGCAGAAGTCAAGGAGTCTGTGACAGACATCCCGGTGGTACGAGATTTCGCTGACATCTTTCCAAAGAAACTACCAGGACTACCTCCGCACTGAGAGCAGGACTTTCAGATATAGCTTGTGCCGGGGGCCAAGCCGGCATCTAGGGCCCCTTATCGGATGGCCCCAAAGGAGTTGGCGGAGTTTCGGACTCAGTTGCAGGAGTTGGTGGAGGCGGGATTTGTTAAACCGAGTTCCTCGCCATGGGGAGCCCCGGTCCTATTCGTGAAGAAGAAGGATGGGACACTTCGCCTGTGCATCGATTATCGAGCACTAAATAGGCTGACCGTCCGGAATACCTATCCACTCCCACGGATAGATGAGCTGTTAGACCAGTTGGAAGGGGCACACTTCTTTTCAAAATTGGATTTGAGGTCGGGCTACTACCAGCTTCGGATTCGAGAGGAGGATATTCAGAAGACTGCTTTTAGTAGCAGATACTGATTGTTTGAGTTTACGGTGATGCCCTTCGGGCTCACGAATGCACCTTCGGCGTTCATGACCCTCATGAACCAGGTTTTCAAGGAGTACCTAAATGTGTTTGTCATTGTGTTTATCGATGACATCCTCATCTACTCGAGAACGGAGGAGGAGCACACTCGCCATCTAGCACTGACCCTATAGAGACTGCGAAAGAATCACTTATATGCAAAGTTCAACAAATGTCAGTTCTGGTTGAAGGAGGTGGGCTTTATATGCCATATTATCAGGGGAGCCAGGTTGGCAGTGGATCCGGCAAAGATTCAGGCAGTTCGAGATTGGCCGTAGTTGAAGTCAGCCACCGATGTACAAAGCTTTCTAAGACTTGCCGGTTATTACCGGAAGTTCGTGGAGGGGTTCTCCCAAATTACCCTCCCACTCACATCCTTGACGAAGAAGGAGGCACCTTTCGTTTGGACCCCGCAGTGCCAAGCGGCTTTCCAGGAGCTGAAGGATCGACTCACCTCGGCCCCCATACTTACTCTCTCCTTTGGGAGAGAAGGTTTTCAGGTCTACACTGACGGTTCCTACCATGGTATGGGAGTTGTACTGATGCAAAATGGCCATGTGATTGCATATGCGTCTCGCCAGTTGAAGAAGCACTAGCAGAACTACCCGGTGAATGACCTTGAGATGGGAGCGGTCGTTTTTGCTTTGAAGGTCTAGCGCCATTATCTTTATGGAGTCCACTGTGACATCTACTCAGACCACAAGAACCTGAATTACGTGGACACGCAGAAGGAGCTGAATATCAAGCAGAGGCGCTGGGTGGAGTTCTTAGCAGATTATCAGTATGAGATGCACTACCATCCAGGGAAGGCAAACGTGGTGGCCTACGCATTGAGTCGGAGAGCTGCCACTTCCGAAGCCGGGCCCAGGTTATGTCTATGGAGCTAGTTCGGTCGTTAAGAGATATGCAGATATCCCTAGTGTCCGAGGATGATCCAGAGCTGTATAGGGAGTATCTGGCATCGATAGTGGCCATAGATGATATTCGGGACCGCATCCGGGACGGACAGAGGACAGATGCATGGGCAGAGCCGATATTCCTAGCCTTGGAGGAGGGTTCGACATGAGATTATTCCCTGAGAGATAGATTGCTATATTTCAGAGGCAGAGTATATATACCCGCATGAGGCCGGATTCGGGAGGACATCATGGCGGAGGCGCATTATCGCAGATACTCTATACACCCGCGGATCACCAAGATGACAGAAGATCTGAAGAAGATGATGTTTTGTCCAGGGATGAAGAAGGACATTACGTACTTCGTGACCCATTGCGAGGCATATCAGTTGGTGAAGGCGGAGTGCAGGAACCCCGCAGGACTGTTGCAGCCACTCCCGGTGCCGGAGTGGAAGTTTGATGATATAGCTATGGATTTTATAAATGGGCTTCCCCGGTCTCGGACAGGGAATGACTCGATCTGGGTGATTGTTGATCGGTTGACGAAGGTGGCCCGCTTTATACCAATCAGGAAGGATGACTCGGTGGGAGTGCTGGTACAAGAAGTTCGTGGAGCAGTATATCCGATATTATGGCGTGCCCAAGAAGATAGTGTCGGACCGTGACGGACGGTTTACATCCAGGGAGTGGTGGTCAGTGCAAGAATATCTGGGCACCCGATTGACCTTCAGTACAGCCTTCCACCCTTAGAAGGATGGGCAGACAGAGCGCACCAACAGGACATTGGAGGATCTACTACGACTGTGTATACTGGACCGAGGGGAGCCGTGGGAGAAGATGTTGCCGTTGGTCGAGTTCTCCTATAATAACAGCTACCAGTCCAGCATCAGGATGGCGCCTTATGAAGCCTTGTATGGACGGAAATGCAGGACCCCGCTTTCTTGGGTTCAGGACAAGGATCTGAAGGCGTTGGGATCGGACTTTGTTTTAGACACTGAGGCTCAGGTGAGACTGATCAGAGACAAGATGTTAGAGGCGCAGAGCAGACAAGCTAAGTATTATGATGCCCGGCATCATTAGGTGGAATTTCAGGTGGGGGACCGAGTGTTTTTGAAGATCCGGCTCATGCATGGAGTTTCACGGGTGCGCGGTCAGAGAAAGAAGCTCAGCCCTAGGTATATAGGCCCTTACAGGATCCTGGAGCGGATCGGGGCCCAAGCTTACAGGCTGGAGTTGCCACCAGAGCTGGCAGCTCTACACGACGTCTTCCACATTTCTTTGCTGAGAAGGGCTCTACTACGCCCGGAGCAGCAGATTTTGACCCCCGAGGGGCCGGAAGCTTCAGACCGGTCTGTTCACATGGAGCCAGTTCGAATCTATGACAAAGGAGTACGGATCTTGCGTCGCAAGAAGGTCCCCTTAGTCAAGGTTCTGTGGAGGAATCATGGTCAGGAGGAACACTCCTGGGAACCGCAGGACCTGATGAGGTAAAAATACCCAGAGTTGTTCAGTCAGGTATACATAACCACCTCAAAGTATACTATAAATTAACTTCTTGTATTGAACCGGTAGGACTAGGTAAGGGAAATCGAGAACCAAGGCATGCGTAGGAAAGTAGGGGCTAATCTTTTGTTTATTGGGGGATTGCCCTTTGTTTATCAAACAAGTAGTCACTTCGTACCAATAGGAAGAACCATATGGGATGTTACAAGCTTATTTTATTCCGACAGAACCTTAGGGAGCCCAAAAATTGAGGTCCATCAACCTAGACTTGGAGTCACGGGTTGGTCACGCCCGTGACCGACCCGTCACGCCCGTGACTAGGGCGTGACCCCTTCGTCGATCGTCGATATCATGAAGACGATCGTCGAGCGCAGATTTTTGCAACCCGGGCCTGTCACGCTCGTGACCTAGGGTGTGACCCCCTTTGACGATCGTCGATCTCCGCGAGACGATCGGCGAGGGCAGAATTTGCATCATGGCCCTGTCACGCCCGTGACCTATGTGTCACGCCCGTGACCTAGGGCATGACCCACCTCGATGATCGTCGATCTCAGCGAGATGATCGACGAGTGCAGAATTTGCATCCTGGCCCTATCACGCCCGTGACCTATGTAACATCCCATTTCCGGCTAGACCCCTAGGAGTCGGTTGGTCGAGTCAGAACCCCAGGGAGCACAAAAAGTGAAAATAAATCGACCGGGTTTTCGGGTCAAGGGTTGGTCACGCCCGTGACCGACCCGTCACGCCCGTGACTTGGCCGTGACTACTTCGACGATCGTCGATCTCCACGAGACGATCGTCGAACGTGCTGTCTGGGCATTTCACGCCCGTGACCAAGGTGTCACGCCCGTGACTATGGGCGTGACCCCATCGACGATCGTCGATCGCCGCGAGACGATCGTCGAGCTTGCGGCCCGGGCAGGTCACGCCCGTGACATGAGTGTCACACCCGTGACCTAGGGCGTGACCAGCCTTCGACGATCGTCGATCTCAATTCGACGATCGTCGACCTCGAAATTTGTCGTTCGGGCATGTCACGTCCGTGACCTAGAGGTCACGCCCGTGACTTAGGGCGTGACCAGCCTTCGACGATCGTCGATCTCAATTCGACGATCGTCGAACCAAAATCTGTCGTTTTGGCCTATCACGCCCGTGACCCAAGGTGTCACGCCCGTGACCATCCATCGACGATCATCGATCTCAGTTCGACGATCGTCGAACCCAGAATTGGCTATTCGGGCCTGTCACGCCCGTGACCTATGTGTCACGCCCGTGACATTGGCCGAAACGACGGTTCAGGCCCGAAATTATTCCAACACGCGTGGTAATAAATGCTGGTGTGGGAAGTTACACCAGGAGTAACTTCCGGCCGTTTTCCTTCGATAATTATATAATAAATGAGGAAAAGGTGGTCCAATAGAAAACCGCCAGCTGGACACACCTGTTCAGTTTCCACCGTTTCTTATCCCTTCACTGTAACCGAAACGTCAAGGGGGGGGGGACTTCATGGCCATAATGGCTTTACCCATTCATCTTCCCACTATCTGACTTATAAAAGCCCACTTGGGGAAAGAGGAGAAGGTTACACGCTCAAGTAATCAGAACAGACCTTTGTTCTTGCTGTAGGAGAAGTTCAGCAAACGCCACCACCGCGCCATGGCACCCCGACGTTCTTCTCGCCTTCAAACCGCGAACAAGGTCCTCCTCTACTCCTTCTCTTTCATGGGTAGATCTTAGGATTCTTAGAAAGTAGGTTCGCGCTCAACGGAGCCGGACCCGTCTCTCGTTTTCATGGAAAAACCATGAAAAAGGGTATTTTGAGTTCGCCGGAAACCGCCACCTCCGACGGCCAAACCACCGCCGACCGATAGCCATCGCCTCAACGGAGGTGGTGGTGGTGGTGGCTGGCCAGGGAAGTGACCGAACGGCCGGCGACGGACCACGGAATGCTTACAGGAAAAAGGTTTTCCTGTGTCTGTTCGGGTTCTTGAAGAAGATGAACAGTGGATTTAATAAATAATACATAGATTATTATATAGTACATAATGGAGAAATAGGTTATTTGAATGTATTTTTGAGGCTGCAAAACGAAGCCCTTAGAGGCCGATTTAGGAAAAATGACCAGTCACAAAAGTTGTAGCCCTCGGGGTCTACTTTAATTTAAAATTTATTTTATTCAATTTGGGTGAGTGGTTTGACCACAACACTCATTTTGGTGGGATCAATACCTAGGCTAACCAGAAATTAAAATGGTTGCCCACGGTTCGTAACCTGTCCAAATGACTTGAAATTTGGACTGGAGGTCTAAAATATGTGTATCGAGAGGCTGTCCAAAAATGAGAATTTTTGGAGAACTTTTGCCTAATGTTTTTGTAAAAATTTAATAAACGATATGAAATTAATTAGGAGATGAAATTAAGTCCAAACTCCCCCAAATTTTGGGTGGTGGTCCCTGGCATCAATATTAAGATCTGTACAAGATTTCAACTCGGTTGGTCGAGTTTTGAATAGGGAAGTATCAAGTCCTAGATAGGTCTTGGTGAGGGGTACTTTGGGGAAAAGTACGATTGGAGATGGAGTGGACAAATCTCCTCAAAAGAGGCTGAAGTTGTTGGCCACTGATTTGTTGGGTCTATGTCTACACTCTTGGATAACATGGTGTGGCTTAGGGTGGATTTTACCCTAAGAGATTGGCTCAAATCCAACGGGTGAGGGTTTGAGGTTTGTGAAGGACATTGGAGCAAAAGCTCTTGAATGCCCTTGAAATTTGGAGGAGAGGGGGATGATATGATGAAAACCCTCTGGTTGGAATAGTGAAGGAATTGGAGGTAATTAGGTACCTCGAAAGTTGAGATGTCGGATTAGGATAAAAATGTAATTTAGATATTTTAAGCACTAAATCTAATCCAAAAATTGTGAAACTCGGGAGGAGGGAGTTTTAGGATGTTTTAGACTTATGATAATTTTCCTGGAATTTTATGATTGATAAATATTATACTTCATGTGTTAAAGGAATAATTGCCCGATTTATTGTTTCAATTATTTGGAGGTTTTAAATTAATTATAATCAATTGAAATTCTGGATTTAAATCTTGATTAGTAGCACAATGATCCCTGGATTTTTATAGAATTTTATGTTGAGTAAATCTAGTACCTTATTCACGGATGATAGAAAGGGCTTTTATGTTTAAAAATTAATTATGGATAAAATACTTGCTGGAAAATTATGAAACTTGGCCAGTGCTAATTTTAGGCCTTTATCTGCATGTCATGAATTATTTATAATTTTTGGAAGAATATTTTCTGTACCTGCTTCATAACAATAGAAGTTAGAGATTATTTCTAAAATAGCTTTCATGCCACTTTGATGATTGAAAAATTATGATACTTAGGATTTAACCTAATGAGATAACCTAGTATTTATCATAAAATTGCTGGACATCTTGCATGAGAACTTAGGGTAGTTCATGTTCAAACCGGTAGTCCTTGGATTTTCGAGGAATTTAATTAAATGCCAAATAAATTAGGAAAATTTCCATTTTCTGGATTTAGGACATTCATATCATGGTAAGTCTCCAGTAAATAATTTAGGGCATTTGGATGAGTAATGGATCATTGCATAACCGGTTCGACATGTAGCCTAGGTCGGTCTGCATTTGGTAAATTGTGAAATGCAATAGAACATAAGGAGTAGAACATGATCTGATGAAATAGAACATGATCTGTGAAATGCAATAGAACATGATCTGATGAAGATATAAGGAGTAGTGAGTAGTGGTGATAGTTAGAGTTAAGAGGTGCTCGGGTTTGGCGAAAGATCGCTTTTCCCGAGGAGTGGAAGGTTTAAAAATCACCCTAGGATAGTCTATCGTAATATGAGAAGGGAATCGGGCTAAGGGAAAACAACCAATAACAATAAGTGCCTTGCGAAAGGGAACTTCGGGCCGTAATGCCGCCGTCTTGGTTCCTAGTGCCCCTTGAGAGCCCTTCACGGGGTATACCGGGGGCAGTCCTGGGCTAACGTAAACTGTAATAATAAACTAGCAAGAGTAACTTAGTAACTAGGTTTGCACTTTTCACAAACACTGTTGGCACAGGAAGATTGATGAGAGCTTCGGCTCGATTGGTTTGGAGACGAACGGGATGGTCCGGGAAGCTTCAGCTCGGTTGGTCTGGAGACGGACGGGTTGGTCCGGGGAGCTTCGGCTCGGTTGGGTGGAGACGGACGTTTGGTCCGGGGAGCTTTGGCTCGGATCTGTTTGTTTGCGATTAAACTTGCATGTGCATAAGATAGGAAAAGTTAAGGTGGTGGGTCTTTCGATATCGGGGAGTTCGATTGCACTGACACCGATATCGTTGACTCGGCAGGGTGATTAGCACTCCGCCAACAAAAGTCCGGTGCGCCAGCCGGCAAGAGTACGCAGGCGTCCGCTTTGTGCACCAAGCGTTGAGGCGTACGATAGGTCAGACCAGTGGTGCTTTTACTGGTTTTGGAGGTGGGCGAGGCCCAACCCACCGCTTCCGTTTGCCACTACGGAGGTATCCTGGGAGGTAACGGCTCCGAAAGGGGGAACTAAAGGTCTGTGTGCACAGAGTCGGGTGTGTGAGTTGCACTGCATGTTTCATCATACCCACTAGCATGTCATAGCATAATCAATTCATTTAACCCTGACACCTAAAGTATAAGTGGTATGAGACGCTTATACATTAGGACCTGCAAAACGACCCCTTGGTCTATAAGCTTGTGTGGGCAAGTTTATAAATCAAAGGTTAATTTCAATATATAACAACCATTGCTGTTTGATAACCGACACCCCAACGTATAAGTGGTATGGGACACTCTATACGATGGGAGCCTTGCAAAAGATCCCTTTTGCTTATGTGTTCTCGCATAAGTGAAGGTTTAAATTCTTATAATTGCTTTTCTTACTGCTAGACCTATTATAACAATTTATTAACTGCTCACCTAACACAACTTGCTAGATTAGTTTCCGCTGCCATCTTGTTGGGTCCGGCGTTCCTTCACTTGACCCGTGGCGCTCTGCTACTTATATAAAAAATTAAGTAGCACCCTCTCCAACAGTCCGGGCTTTTGGTGCAGTTGGGTATGCGCTTGATCCTTCAATTGGTATCAGAGGGAGGTTACGGGTTCAAGACCGGGGGGGCGCTATTAAATCCTGATTTTTCCCTTCTACCTGTGTGGGTCCGGTGGGTCAGGCAACCGTGGACATGTGGTAACTCCACCTCTGAGCCGTGTGGGCCATGTGGTAACCCCACCTCTGAGCTAACGGGTTGTGCTGGACGCCGGGGGGGGGATTGTTGGGTCCGGCGTTCCTTCACTTGACCCGTGGCGCTCTGCTACTTATATAAAAAATTAAGTAGCACCCTCTCCAACAGTCCGGGCTTTTTGTGCAGTTGGGTATGCGCTTGATCCTTCACATCTGTTTCATGTTTAATCTCTACCTTCATGTCCTTCCCTTTCTTCCTCTCCGCTCGGTACCTAGGAGCCATGGGGGAAGGGGTAGGGGATGATAGGGCTTAGTCTTTATGACTAACGATTTTCGAACCGCATCATTTAGGGGATCGTGGAGCCCAGCATGGAGGAGCAGCCCCAGAGATCGGTGCGCCTAGAGATGGGGCAGTCTAGCTCCGGAGTTCACACAGCCGGGACCGTGAGTCTCGACCTTGAGTAGATTCCGTTTCGCTTCTGCATGAGAGACTTGTAGTGAGGACATTTTGTACCGGGCATAAGCCCGTATTTATAGTACTCTGATGATTCTGTGGACACTCCCTTCGTGGAGCTTTATTATTTATATATGTGATTTTATTATTGTGGACTGCTTGCTCTTACTTTTACATTGTGCTACCTTTCGGCGATCGATTTGGCCGGCAGAATCGGCGCCTTGTGGTGATGACCCTTCAGGACGTGAAGGTGTCACCGCAAAGCGGCGGTTCTGGGCCTAAGACCCCGGTGGTTGAAAAAGAAAAAAAAGGGGTCTTACAAGTGGTATCAGAGGAAACATCGATCAGAAGGAAGTAGCAGTCCACAAACCCTAGGTCACCCCCCCCCCCCCCCCGCTCGAGTTTAGTTTGGGGACAAACTAAGCAGCGGAAGCAGTGGTGTGCCCATATGGGGATCACATATAAATTGTCCACCTTTATGTAATATTTGAACGTTTTCTCAGCGTGTGTTTTTGTTACGCAGCCTCCAGCACGGACTACGCCACAAGGTGGAGTTCAATAGGCTCAGGATGTTGCACCACCCCCACCGGCCCCCACTCCTTTCCTTCAGTCAGACATGGGACAGACCCTGACTGCCATTCTTGAGGCCTTCAGGGCCCAGCAGATTCCGGCCCCGCAGCCAAATCCGGGGGCCAACTGGCTAAGCATCTTCCGAGGACTGGCTCCCCCGTCCTATTTGGGGACAGAGTCGGCTGTTCGGACGGAAGAGTGGCTAGATATCATGTACGAGATGCTGACCGGGATACAATGTCCCTGGGAGGAGAGGGTGGCTCTGGTTGTCTCCTGCCTGGAGTCCCATGCAAAGAGGTGGTGGAAAACGCTGTTGGACACGACCTTTGCTGATAGGGAGGTTGCGGAGGTTACTTGGGAGGAGTTCAAGTCCGCACTGCTGGAGCATTTCGTTCCGCAGTCGGCTAGGGATGATTTGGAGGAGCGGTTCTTACAGCTGAAGCAGGGTACCCGGACCGTGGTGGAGTACCATCGAGAGTTTGACCATCTAGCTCGATACGCAGATTCCTACCAGCTGGAGGGGGCCCATTATTTCTCGAAGCTGGACTTGAGATCAGGATACTACCAGCTACGGATCCAGGAGGAGGATATCCCGAAGACGGCCTTTAGTAGCAGATATGGCCTGTATGAGTTCACTGTGATGCCCTTTGGGCTCACGAATGCTCCGTCGGCATTCATGAGTCTCATGAACAGGGTTTTCGAGGCCTACTTGGATGTGTTCGTCATAGTATTCATAGACGACATCCTGATCTACTCTAGGACGGGGGAGGAACACACTCGGCATCTGGCACTGACCTTGGAGAGGCTGCGGGAGCATCGCCTTTATGCAAAATTCAGCAAGTGTCAGTTCTGGTTGAAGGAGGTGGCCTTCCTAGGCCACATCATCAGCGGAGCCGGGTTATCAAGAGATCCAGCAAAGATTCGGGCAGTTCGCGATTGGCCGCAGCTGAGGACAGCCACCGACGTACGCAGTTTCTTGGGACTTGCCGGTTACTACCGGAAGTTCGTGGAGGGGTTCTCTCGGATTGCCCTCCCCCTCACATCTTTGACAAAGAAGGAGGCACCTTTTGTTTGGACCCCGCAGTGCCAGGCGGCTTTCCAGGAGCTGAAGGACCGACTCATCTCGGCCGCTATCCTGGCCCTTCCATCCGGAAGGGAGGGATTCCAGGTGTATACCGACGCATCATACCAAGGGATGGGAGCGGTGCTGATGCAGAACGGACATGTCATAGCATATGCCTCCCGCCAGCTGAAGATCCATGAGAGGAACTACCCGGTGCACGACCTCGAGATGGGAGCGGTCATTTTTGCTCTGAAGGTCTGGCGCCATTATCTTTATGGAGTCCACTGCGATATCTTCTCCGATCACAAGAACCTGAAATATGTGGACACACAGAAGGAGCTGAATATCAGGCAGAGGCGTTGGGTGGAGTTCTTAGCAGATTATCAGTATGAGATGCACTACCATCCAGGGAAGGCAAACGTGGTGGCCGACGCATTGAGCCGGAGAGCTGCCACTTCCGAAGCTGGGCCCCAAGTTATGTCCATGGAGCTAGTCCGGTCATTCAGAGATATGCAGATATCCCTAGTGTCCGAGGATGATCCAGAGCTGTATAGGGAGTATCTGGCATCGATGGTGGCCATAGACGATATTCTGGATCGCATTCGGGACGGACAGAGGACAGATGCGTGGACAGAGCCGATGTTCCGAGCTTTGGAGAAAGGTTCGACAGGAGATTATTCCCTGAGAGATGGATTGCTACATTTCAGAGGCAGAGTATATATACCCGCAGGTGGCCAGATCCGAGAGGATATTATGATGGAGGCGCATTGCAGCCGGTACTCTGTGCACCCGGGGATCACAAAGATGACCGCTGATCTGAAGAAGACGATGTTTTGGCCGGGCATGAAGAAGGACATTACGTACTTCGTGACCCATTGCGAGGCGTGTCAGTTGGTGAAGGCGGAGTGCAGGAACCCCGCAGGATTGTTGCAGCCACTCCCGGTGCCGGAGTGGAAGTTTGACGATATAGCGATGGATTTTATACATGGTCTTCCCCGGTCTCGGACGGGGAACGACTCGATTTGGGTGATTGTCGATCGGTTGACGAAGGTGGCCCGCTTTGTACCGATCAGGAAGGATGACTCGGTGGGAGTGCTGGTACGGAAGTTTGTGGAGCAGTATGTCCGATATCATGGCGTGCCCTGGACGATAGTATCGGACCGCGATGGACGGTTTACATCCAGGGAGTGGCGGTCAGTGCAGGCATATTTGGGCACCCGATTGACTTTTAGCACGGTCTTCCACCCTCAGACGGACGGGCAGACAGAACGCACCAACAGGACCTTGGAGGATCTACTACGACTGTGTATACTGGACCGAGGGGAGCCGTGGGAGAAGATATTACCGTTGGTCGAGTTCTCCTATAATAACAGCTACCAGTCCAGCATCAGGATGGCACCTCATGAAGCCCTGTATGGAAGAAAATGTAGGACCCCGCTTTCTTGGGTTCAAGACGAGGATCCGAAGCTGTTGGGATTGGATTTTGTGGAAGACACCGAGGCTCAGGTGAGACTGATCAGAGATAGGATGTTGGAGGCGCAGAGCAGACAGGCTAAATACTATGACGCCTGGCATCGTCAGGTGGAGTTTCGGGTAGGGGATCGAGTGTTCTTGAAGATCCGGCCCATGCACGGAGTCTCACGGGTGCGCGGTCGGAGGAAGAAACTCAGCCCTAGGTATATGGGCCCTTACCGGATCCTGGAGCGGATCGGACCCCTAGCCTACAGGCTAGAGTTACCACCAGAGCTGGTAGCTCTACACGACGTCTTCCACATCTCTTCGCTGAGAAGGGCTCTACTACGCCCGGAGCAGCGGATTTTGACCACCGAAGGGCCGGTAGCTTCAGACCGATCTGTTCACTTGGAGCCGGTTCGGATCGACGACAAAGGAGTGCGAATCTTGCGCCGCAAAAAGATCCCCTTAGTCAAGGTTCTGTGGAGAAACCACGGTCAGGAGGAGCACACCTGGGAACCGCAGGATCTGATGAGGCAAAGATACCTGGAGTTGTTCAGTCAGGTACATCTCACCACCTCTCGGTATACTATAGATTGCCTTCTTGTTTTGGAATGTTAAGACTAGATAAGGAAAATCCAGGACCTAGGCATGCGCACTTAATCAGAAAGGTAGGGGCTAATCTTTTGTTTATTGGGGAGATTGTCTTCGTTATCAAACGAACAGTCGCCTGAACCCAATAGAAAGATCGTATGGGATGTTACAAGTTTAATTTATTCCGATAGAAATCCCCATAGGCTCAACCTCAATTTCGGGGACGAAATTTTTGTTTTGTTTATTGGGATTTGTAACATCCCATTTCCGGCTAGACCCCTAGGAGTCGGTTGGTCGAGTCAGAACCCCAGGGAGCACAAAAAGTGAAAATAAATCGACCGGGTTTTCGGGTCAAGGGTTGGTCACGCCCGTGACCGACCCGTCACGCCCGTGACTTGGCCGTGACTACTTCGACGATCGTCGATCTCCACGAGACGATCGTCGAACGTGCTGTCTGGGCATGTCACGCCCGTGACCAAGGTGTCACGCCCGTGACTATGGGCGTGACCCCATCGACGATCGTCGATCGCCGCGAGACGATCGTCGAGCTTGCGGCCCGGGCAGGTCACGCCCGTGACATGAGTGTCACGCCCGTGACCTAGGGCGTGACCAGCCTTCGACGATCGTCGATCTCAATTCGACGATCGTCGACCTCGAAATTTGCCGTTCGGGCATGTCACGCCCGTGACCTAGAGGTCACGCCCGTGACTTAGGGCGTGACCAGCCTTCGACGATCGTCGATCTCAATTCAACGATCGTCGAACCAAAATCTGTCATTTTGGCCTGTCACGCCCGTGACCCAAGGTGTCACGCCCGTGACCATCCATCGACGATCGTCGATCTCAGTTCGACGATCGTCGAACCCAGAATTGGCTATTCGGGCCTGTCACGCCCGTGACCTATGTGTCACGCCTGTGACATTGGCCGAAACGACGGTTCAGGCCCGAAATTATTCCAACACGCGTGGTAATAAATGCTGGTGTGGGAAGTTACACCAGGAGTAACTTCCGGCTGTTTTCCTTCGATAATTATATAATAAATGAGGAAAAGGTGGTCCAATAGAAAACCGCCAGCTGGACACACCTGTTCAGTTTCCACCGTTTCTTATCCCTTCACTGTAACCGAAACGTCAAGGGGGGGGGGGAACTTCATGGCCATAATGGCTTTACCCATTCATCTTCCCACTATCTGACTTATAAAAGCCCACTTGGGGAAAGAGGAGAAGGTTACACGCTCAAGTAATCAGAACAGACCTTTGTTCTTGCTGTAGGAGAAGTTCAGCAAACGCCACCACCGCGCCATGGCACCCCGACGTTCTTCTCGCCTTCAAACCGCGAACAAGGTCCTCCTCTACTCCTTCTCTTTCATGGGTAGATCTTAGGATTCTTAGAAAGTAGGTTCACGCTCAACGGAGCCGGACCCGTCTCTCGTTTTCATGGAAAAACCATGAAAAAGGGTATTTTGAGTTCGCCGGAAACCGCCACCTCCGGCGGCCAAACCACCGCCGACCGATAGCCATCGCCTCAACGGAGGTGGTGGTGGTGGTGGCTGGCCAGGGAAGTGACCGAACGGCCGGCGACGGACCACGGAATGCTTATAGGAAAAAGGTTTTCCTGTGTCTGTTCGGGTTCTTGAAGAAGATGAACAGTGGATTTAATAAATAATACATAGATTATTATATAGTACATAATGGAGAAATAGGTTATTTGAATGTATTTTTGAGGCTGTAAAACGAAGCCCTTAGATGCCGATTTAGGAAAAATGACCAGCCACAAAAGTTGTAGCCCTCGGGGTCTACTTTAATTTAAAATTGATTTTATTCAATTTGGGTGAGTGGTTTGACCACAGCACTCATTTTGGTGGGATCAAGACCTAGGCTAACCAGAAATTAAAATGGTTGCCCACGGTTCGTAACCTGTCCAAATGACTTGAAATTTGGACTGGAGGTCTAAAATATGTGTATCGAGAGGCTGTCCAAAAATGAGAATTTTTGGAGAACTTTTGCCTAAAGTTTTTGTAAAAATTTAATAAACGATATGAAATTAATTAGGAGATGAAATTAAGTCCAAACTCCCCCAAATTTTGGGTGGTGGTCCCTGGCATCAATATTAAGATCTGTACAAGATTTCAACTCGGTTGGTCGAGTTTTGAATAGGGAAGTATCAAGTCCTAGATAGGTCTTGGTGAGGGGTACTTTGGGGAAAAGTACGATTGGAGATGGAGTGGACAAATCTCCTCAAAAGAGGCTGAAGTTGTTGGCCACTGATTTGTTGGGTCTATGTCTACCCTCTTGGATAACATGGTGTGGCTTAGGGTGGATTTTACCCTAAGAGATTGGCTCAAATCCAACGGGTGAGGGTTTGAGGTTTGTGAAGGACATTGGAGCAAAAGCTCTTGAATGCCCTTGAAATTTGGAGGAGAGGGGGATGATATGATGAAAACCCTCTGGTTGGAATAGTGAAGGAATTGGAGGTAATTAGGTACCTCGAAAGTTGAGATGTCGGATTAGGATAAAAATGTAATTTAGATATTTTAAGCACTAAATCTAATCGAAAAATTGTGAAACTCGGGAGGAGGGAGTTTTAGGATGTTTTAGACTTATGATAATTTTCCTGGAATTTTATGATTGATAAATATTATACATCATGTGTTAAAGGAATAATTGCCCGATTTATTATTTCAATTATTTGGAGGTTTCAAATTAATTATAATCAATTGAAATTCTGGATTTAGATCTTAATTAGTAGCACAATGATCCCTGGATTTTTATAGAATTTTATGTTGAGTAAATCTAGTACCTTATTCACGGATGATAGAAAGGGCTTTTATGTTTAAAAATTAATTATGGATAAAATACTTGCTGGAAAATTATGAAACTTGGCCAGTGCTAATTTTAGGCCTTTATCTGCATGTCATGAATTATTTATAATTTTTGGAAGAATATTTTCTGTACCTGCTTCATAACAATAGAAGTTAGAGATTATTTCTAAAATAGCTTTCATGCCACTTTGATGATTGAAAAATTATGATACTTAGGATTTAACCTAATGAGATAACCTAGTATTTATCATAAAATTGCTGGACATCTTGCATGAGAACTTAGGGTAGTTCATGTTCAAACCGGTAGTCCTTGGATTTTCGAGGAATTTAATTAAATGCCAAATAAATTAGGAAAATTTCCATTTTCTGGATTTAGGACATTCATATCATGGTAAGTCTCCAGTAAATAATTTAGGGCATTTGGATGAGTAATGGATCATTACATAACCGGTTCGACATGTAGCCTAGGTCGGTCTGCATTTGGTAAATTGTGAAATGCAATAGAACATGATCTGATGAAGATATAAGGAGTAGTGAGTAGTGGTGATAGTTAGAGTTAAGAGGTGCTCGGGTTTGGCGAAAGATCGCTTTTCCCGAGGAGTGGAAGGTTTAAAAATCACCCTAGGATAGTCTATCGTAATATGAGAACGGAATCGGGCTAAGGGAAAACAACCAATAACAATAAGTGCCTTGCGAAAGGGAACTTCGGGCCGTAATGCCACCGTCTTGGTTCCTAGTGCCCCTTGAGAGCCCTTCACGGGGTATACCGGGGGCAGTCCTGGGCTAACGTAAACTGTAATAATAAACTAGCAAGAGTAACTTAGTAACTAGGTTTGCACTTTTCACAAACACTGTTGGCACAGGAAGATTGATGAGAGCTTCGGCTTGGTTGGTTTGGAGACGGACGGGATGGTCCGGGGAGCTTCGGCTCGGTTGGTCTGGAGACGGACGGGTTGGTCCGGGGAGCTTCGGCTCGGTTGGGTGGAGACGGACGTTTGGTCCGGGGAGCTTCGGCTCGGTTCTGTTTGTTTGCGATTAAACTTGCATGTGCATAAGATAGGAAAAGTTAAGGTGGTGGGTCTTTCGATATCGGGGAGTTCGATTGCACCGACACCGATATCGTTGACTCGGCAGGGTGATTAGCACTCCGCCAACAAAAGTCCGGTGCGCCAGCCGGCAAGAGTACGCAGGCGTCCGCTTTGTGCACCAAGCGTTGAGGCGTACGATAGGTCAGACCAGTGGTGCTTTTACTGGTTTTGGAGGTGGGCGAGGCCCAACCCACCGCTTCCGTTTGCCACTACGGAGGTATCCTGGGAGGTAACGGCTCCGAAAGGGGGAACTAAAGGTCTGTGTGCACAGAGTCGGGTGTGTGAGTTGCACTGCATGTTTCATCATACCCACTAGCATGTCATAGCATAATCGATTCATGTAACCCTGACACCTAAAGTATAAGTGGTATGGGACGCTTATACATTAGGACCTGCAAAACGACCCCTTGGTCTATAAGCTTGTGTGGGCAAGTTTATAAATCAAAGGTTAATTTCAATATATAACAACCATTGCTGTTTGATAACCGACACCCCAACGTATAAGTGGTATGGGACACTCTATACGATGGGAGCCTTGCAAAAGATCCCTTTTGCTTATGTGTTCTCGCATAAGTGAAGGTTTAAATTCTTATAATTGCTTTTCTTACTGCTAGACCTATTATAACAATTTATTAACTGCTCACCTAACACAACTTGCTAGATTAGTTTCCGCTGCCATCTGTTTCATGTTTAATCTCTACCTTCATGTCCTTCCCTTTCTTCCTCTCCGCTCGGTACCTAGGAGCCATGGGGGAAGGGGTAGGGGATGATAGGGCTTAGTCTTTATGACTAACGGTTTTCGAACCGCATCATTTAGGGGATCGTGGAGCCCAGCATGGAGGAGCAGCCCCAGAGATCGGTGCGCCTAGAGATGGGGCAGTCTAGCTCCGGAGTTCACACAGCCGGGACCGTGAGTCTCGACCTTGAGTAGATTCCGTTTCGCTTCCGCATGAGAGACTTGTAGTGAGGACATTTTGTACCGGGCATAAGCCCGTATTTATAGTACTCTGATGATTCTGTGGACACTCCCTTCGTGGAGCTTTATTATTTATATATGTGATTTTATTATTGTGGACTGCTTGCTCTTACTTTTACATTGTGCTACCTTTCGGTGATCGATTTGGCCGGCAGAATCGGCGCCTTGTGGTGATGACCCTTCAGGACGTGAAGGTGTCACCGCAAAGCGGCGGTTCTGGGCCTAAGACCCCGGTGGTTGAAAAAGAAAAAAAAAGGGTCTTACAACCTATGTGTCACGCCCGTGACCTAGGGCGTGACCCCCCTTCGACGATCGTCGAACTCAGTTAGGCGATCGTCGAACTCAGAACTTTCCACAAGGGCCTGTCACGCCCGTGACCTACGTGACACGCCCGTGACTAGGGCCGAAACGTCAGCAATGCTGTAAATTTCTGTAACCGAAGTCATAATCAATTCTGATTATGGGAATTTACAGCAGGAGTATTTATGAGCCGTTTCTTTCTCTGATTACTTAATAAAATGAGGAAGAGTTAAACCAATAGGAAATCGCCACCTGGATCAGTCTTCTCATCTTCCACCGTTTCCTTCCCTGCACCATAACTGAAATAATATTAGGAGAGAGAGGGCATTCATGTCCATGAATGTTTCATCCTTTCCCCTCCCCACTTGGAGACCTATAAAAGACCCCTTAGAGCAAGAGGAGAAGGTTACACTCTAGACCAAATGAATTCTGATTTTTGCTCTTGCTGTAGGAGAAGTTCGGGAACGCCACCACCGCGCCATGATAATCCGACGTTCATCTCGTCTTCAAACTGCGAACAAGGTCCTCCTCTACTTCTTCTCTTATGGGTAGATCTTAGGATCTTAGGAATGAAGTTCGTGCTCAACGGAGCCGAACCTATTTCGAGTTTTCATGGAAAACCATGAAAAATATATTTTTCGGGTATGCCGGAAATCGCCACCTCCGGCGGCCAAACCACCGCCGACCGATAGCCATCGCCTCGACGGAGGTGGTGGTGGTGGCTGGCTGGCCAGGTAAGTGACCGGACAGCCGGCGACGGATCACGGAAGGGTTATAGGAAATATGGTTTTTCTGAGTTTTTGTTTCGGGTTCTGTTTGGTAGGGGAGATGAACAGTAAAACATTATTATAATATGAAAATTGAGTACATAATATATAAGGTAAATATACATAAAATAGGCTTATTTTGATGCTGCAAACCGAAGCATTTAGAGGCCGTTTTAGGAAAAATGGTCAATCACGAAAGTTGTAGCCCTTTGAGTCTAGTTTAATTTAAAAATAATTTCAACTCGTTTGGGTAAGCGGTTTGACCGCAGCACCGTTTTAATGGGGGCTATACCTAGAGTTGAGCAGAAACAAAAATGGATGCCCACTCTTCTTCCTTTGTCCAAATGACTTGAAATTTGGGCAGGGGGTTACCCTTAGCCATATCTTGAGCCTGTCCAAAAAAGGAAATTTTTGGAGATACTTTTCATAAAGTTTTTGTTTTAATTTAATAAACTTAGAGGAATTTATTTAAGTGGTCAAATGACTTCCAAACCCTCCCAAATTTTGGTGAGTGGTCCCTGGCTATAAACTTAGCTCTGCACAAATTTTCAACTCATTGAGATGAGTTTTGGATAGGGAGTCACTTATTCTTTACTAGGCAATAGTGAGATATTTTGAGTAAAGAGTGCACTAGAAGTTGGAACGGTCAAATCACCTCAACAGAGGCTGATACTTCGACCACTGACTTGGAAGGGTTATTATAACCCACTTGGAGAAAATGGTGAGAATAGGGGTCTTTTTACCCTAGGATCCAAGCTCAAACCCTAAATGGATGGTTTTGACGGTTGTGAAGGACATGGGGGAAATTGCTCTCATATTGTCTTGAGATTCAGTAGAGTCGATATTAACATAATATAAATCATCTGGATGGAATCTTGGAGGATTTGGAGATAGGTAGACACCTCAAAACACTAATCTTAGCTTTAGGGTAAAATACTAATTAAGCACAATCCGTCACTAAACATTATCTAAAGGCTGTAAAACTTGGGTAGAGTGAGTTTTCTAGTGGCTAGAATTTATAGAAATTTTACTGGAATTTTATGATGTTTATTTCCAGCACTGCATTTGTAAAGCTGATTATAGCCCTAATTGATGTTTTAATTATTTGTATCTTTCTGATCATTGAAATCTCATGAAATCTTGGAAGTAAATGTTTTAGGATAGAATGGTTACCCTTGAATTTTTGTATAATTTTTTGTTGAGTAAATCAAGTACTTCCTTCACAATTGTTAAAAAGGGGTTCTATGCTTTGGAAATTAATTATGGATGATATTATTATTGAAAAATTATGAAAATGGCCCAATACTATTTTTAATGCTTTATCTACATAGCATAATTTATTTATAATTTTTTTGAAGAATATTCTTTGTACTTGATTCACAAATAACGAAATATAGAAGCTATGGCTAAAATAGTTTTAGTGCCCTTTTGATGATAGAAAAATTATGATACTTTGGATTTACCATATTGAGATAACATACTATTTATTATAAATTTGTTGGACATCTTGCATAAGAACTTAGGGTAGTTCATGTTCAAACCGGTAGCCCTTGGAATTTTTGAGGAAATTAATTAAATGCCAGAAAAATTAGTAAAATTACCACATTCTGGATTTAGACTAATTATATCATGATAAGTCTCCAGTAAATAACTTAGGGCATTTGGATGAATATTTGATCATTGCCTAACCGGTTCGACATTTAGTCTAGGTTGGTCTACATATAGCAAATTGTTAAATTGCAATAGGACAAGATCTGGGATAGTGTTGGAGTTAGCCATTTTGTCTGGGATGATAGATGTGGATGATATCGCAATAGAATGAAATGAAGAATAAAGAGAAGTGGTGTTAACTAGAGTTAAGAGGTGTTCGGGTTTGACGAAAGATCGTCTTCCCCGAAGAGAGGAAGGTCAAAAATCACCCAAGGTTATCCTATCGTAACATGAGAAGGGAATGGGTAAGGGAATTCACCCAATAACAATAAGTGCCTTGCGAAAGGGAACGATGGGCTTCAGCTACCATCATAGTTCCTAGTGCCCTTTGAGAGCCCTTCACGGGGAATACCAGGGGCAGTCCTGGGTTAACATAAACTGTAATAATAAGTTGACAAGAGTAACATAGTAATTAGGGTTGCACCTTTCACAAACACTGCTAGCACAGGAAGATTGATGGGAGCTTCGGCTCGGTTGGTTAAGAGACGGACGGAATGGTCCGGGGAGCTTCGGCTCGGTTGGTTAAGAGACGGACGGAATGGTCCGGGGAGCTTCAGCTCGGTTGATTAAGAGACGGACGTTTTGGTCCGGGGAGCTTCGGCTCGGTTTTTGTGTGATTACGATTAAATTTGCATGTGCATAAAAGGAATGAAAATTAAGGTGGTGGGTCTTCAGTATTGGAGGGTCGATGCACTGACGCCAATACGCTGACTCAGCAAGTGTGGTTTTTACACTTCGCAAAAGATAAGTCCGGTGCGCCAGCCGGCAAGTGTACGCGGGAGTCCGCTTAGTGCACAGGGCGTTGAGGCGTACGATAGGTCTGACCGGTAGTGATTTACTGGTTTAGAGGTTGGCGAGGCCCAACCCACCGCTTCCGTCTGCCACTACGGAGGTATCCTGGGAGGTAACGGCTCTGAAAGGGGGAACTAAAGGTCTGTGTGCACAGAGTCGGGTGTGTGAGTTGCACTTGCATGTTCCATTATACCCACTTGCATGTCATAGCATAATCGATTCATTTAACCCTTACACCTAAAGTATAAGTGGTATGGGATGCTTATACATTACGTCCTGCAAAATTCCCCTTGTTCTATAAGCTTGTGTAGGCAAGTTTATAAATTAAGGTTAAATTCAATATATATATGCTGTTGTTTGATAACCGACACCCCAACGTATAAGTGGTATGGGACACTTTATACGATGGGAGCCTTGCAGAAGATCCCTTGGCTTATGCGCTTCCGCACATAAGTTAAAGTTACTTTTCCTACTTTTTGTTTCTGTCATATTTATTATAGAATTGCTAGATTAGTTCCGCTGCCACCTGTTTTCTTTCTATTCATTCTCCACCTTCATGTCCTTCCCTTTCTTTCTCTCCGCTCGGTACCTAGGAGCCATGGGGGAAGGGGTAGGGGATGATAGGGCTTAGTTTTTATGACTAACTGTTTTCGAACCGCATCATTTAGGGGATCGTGGAGCCCAGCATGGAGGAGCAGCCCCAGAGACCGGTGCGCTTGGAGATGGGGCAGTCTAGATCTGGAGTTCATACAGCCAGGACCGTGAGTCTCGACCTTGAGTAGTTTCTCTTTTTCCTTCTGCATGAGTGATTTGTAGTGAGGACATGTTGTACCGGGCTTAAGCCCGTATTTTTAGTACTCTGATATACTATTTTGTGGACACTCCCTTCGTGGAGTTTTATTTCTATATATGTGGTTTATTTCGGTGGACTTGCTTTTACTTACTTCATTTTATGCTACCTTTCTGTGATCAAATTTGCCGGTAGAATCGGCGCCTTGTGGTGATGACACTTCAGGACGTGAAGGTGTCACCGCAAAGCGGCGATTCTGGGCCTAAGACCCCGGGTTTAAAAAGAAAAAAAAAAGGGGGTCTTACATATAAACCTTCTGTCCCCTTTGAAAATCCAAAAAACAATCCCCTTTCTTGGATAGCAAGGATGAAAGAATTGGTTGCCTTAGATCAAATAAAGAAGGCAAGAGAACAGGGATGAGATACTTCAAACATCACTACTCTATATGAGAAAAGGAAGAAAGAACTTGAAAGATAATCCTAGAGAAAATTCATTGATCCAGAGAGTTATATGAAGCTGCACCCAGAGGCTGTTGTTCCCAGACCTAAATCTCAAACCTCCTTAGGTGCTGCGTATAATAGAAGATCCAAGAAGGAATCTGAAAATCCCAACAGAGAAATCTTGCTCAAAAAGAGAGAGGAAAAAGAATAATTATGTAAGCTGATAGTATACATCTATTTCTGACTATCTGCTGTGACTTTATATCTGCTTCTGCAATGCTGCACTTCTTTATTCTGCTATGTTGTATTTGCTTTTGTATCTGCTTATATGCTTTTTAATTCCTATGTCATGTAAATAGTAATCCTAACCCAAAGAGGGAGAGATTGTTGGAACATCCTATTACTGATTTGGGTAAGGATCACTATGTCCTTAGGAATATGTCTTGACCTCATTGTATAGTTTTAAAGATCAACTAGAATAGGTCTAAGGCTTAGAACTTAGATTTGAAAGCTTCCCCCAGGACCTTCTAGTTCAGAATACAAGTGCAAAAGTGTAAGGCAATTCTCGTCGAGCTCAGATCGACAAGGCGTCGAACTCGGTTCGACTATCTCTGAGCTCAGTTCAACGAGTCGTCGAACTCGGTTCGACGATCTCCGAGCTCAGATCGACAATTTTTGTCTCAAGTCTAATTCCAGTCTCTGAGCCCAGGTCGATGATAGTCGAGCTCAGACTGATGACTTTCTTGAGAGATCGACGATTTTATAATTCAAATTCAGTCAGTTATGGAATTCAATCTGATTCATATCCAACATTTATTTCTAAGGATTTTGTAGACATTTCAATCAATCTGGAGCAAGTTTCAAGGAAGACTAAATGTAATGTCTCTTAGAACATTCCTCCAAAGATAAATATTAATTAAGGAAGTCATTTATGACTGGCTAACGGCTATCTAGAAGACTGAATTTCAATATATCATCTCAGAGTAATTGAGACAGGATGATTATTATTCTAAGGAATAGATTTTGAGACAAAAGTACTATAGGATTACAAGTTAGAATTCTTACAGAAAACAAGGAATACAACAGTGAAGGAGATCACCACACAGAAAAGAATTCCTCTATTCTTTCAAAATCTCTTCTGATTCAAGTGTTCAAGGCTTCATCAATTAAGGACTCAAGACACATTACATTTCAGCCTTTGTTGAAATCATTCTTTACTGGAGATCTCAAACAGACTGAAGGCCTATCACCCTGTGCAAAGCTTCTCTTCTTGAACAACTACAAATCTCAGGGGGAGCTTTGATAACAATAATCCACTAGTCTTCTCTTTGACTGTTGACAGAGAAGAACATCAACTCTTTCTTTTTCTTTTATTCTGCTGTAAAAGGGTTAATCAAAACTCCCTGCAAAAGTTTTGTGGTTGGTTTCTGAGACCTTGTCAAAACTCAGTGGTGGCAAGACACCTGATCAAAAAATCTGATTTGGTTTTTGAGCACCTTATCAAAAGCACATTGGTGCCCATGACACCTGATAACCTATTCTTGTAGTGGATTCCTACCTAGAGTGGTAGAAGAGTGGATGCACCAGGTTGATTGGGGAACCACTATATGTCCTTGTGTCTTCTGGTTGCTGTGTTTGATTTGCTGTCTGCTGTGATTTGATTCTTGCTTAGTTTTTATTTACTGCAAGCACAATACACATATATATAAATAAAGTCTTCCACTGCTGAATAATATTTTTAATTTGGAAAATTATTTTAAAATACTCTATTCACACCCCTCTAGAGTAAAGGTAGATCTTACCCTCACTTTCAATTGGTATCAGAGCCAGGTTGGTTATTCAACAACTAGATCGTCACTAGGTTGGTTATTTTACAGTCTAACACTTGAACCAAAAGATCTCTGACAAGATCAACCTTTAATAGAGGGTTATTATTTCCATTATATTTATTTTCATATAAAACCTTGGCACAGAACAAAGATTATGCTAGCACCAGACCTCCAGTGTGCAATCTTTCTAAGTTTGCACTTTGGAAGGCAAGGATTTAATTATACATGAATTCTATTGATAAGGACATCTTTAATTCTATTTTGACAGCGTGTCCAAGACCTCCAGTAACTACAAGTACAAGTGTTGTTCCACCCCCCTCAAGAATAGATGTAAAAATAAAAAAGTGGAATGTTGCTGATGCCAAGGCAATGAACATATTGGCTCAGACTATGTCTGATGACATATTTCAAAAAGTCGCTGAATGCAACTCAGCAAAAGAAATTCTAGACAAGCTATCTGAGCTTGTTTCAGGATCAGCTGATGAAAGAAAGGACAGAAGATCCCATCTCATAACCCAGTATGAGAATTTCAAGAAGGGAGAAACTTAGTCAGTTGCTGACATGTACAACAGACTCAGTCTAATTGTCAGTGAACTGAAGACCTTGGACAAGGAGATCTCATTGACTGAACTCAATGATAAGATCCTAATGTGCTTCCCCAGCACTTGAGTGTCGACTAGCGTGACATGAGCGTGACAGACAAGTGACAGGCGTGTACTCTAAAATTGTTCGACTTTTTTTCTGCAAAATTTCAAAAAACAAAATAAAGCTAAGTTAGAAGAGTATATACAAAAAGGAACATTTTATTGAACAAAAGTAACTAAAAGCAACGAAAATAGACTAAAATGACCTAAATAAAGTATTGAAAAATACGAATATTTACAACTCATCAAATACCCTCATACTTAAGCTTTTACTATTCCAGAGCAAAAGTTGGAGATATACTTATAAGGAATTAAAAGAAATCCCAAATTTAGCTATCGCTTGAATTAATAAAAAGAGAGATCTAAATAAACATCAGGGGTATAAGAGTAAAGTCCTAATCCATGAAAATGATTTAAATAGACGAAAAGTTTTGTCCCAAAAGACTTCTTGAAGTAACCAAATAACAAACATAAATTGTAATCGTTAGCTAACAAAATAGATTGGAATTATAGGAACTTTAGCTTATAAGAGTTTAAAGGAAATAATGCAATTTAAAAATTATGCCCTAAAAAAGATTTTGTATTAAGTCTAGAATCAATGAATATGGCTAAAGGGGTTGTTGTGGTTTATGAAGAAGGCTTTGGGTTTAGAGGTGAGGTATTTTTTCTCAAACCTCTAATAATTTTCTTTTGTTTGAAAGTGGATGTTTATAAGAAAATGAAATCTTATTTTCCATAACATGTAAAAAAAATTGTATTAACTTCATATAACCCAATGTATATGTATACGAGTAATGAATTTTATCCTCTTACTCTGTAACATATAATCTTTTAAAATATTGGATGCCTGTGTTTACGGAATGAAATCTTATTCTCATTGAAAGGTTATTTTAAGGATAAAAATTTTATCATGCCAAGTAAGACATGATAAATATAGGGAGATAGGTTTTTTCAAAAAGAAAACTAGATTTTAATAAAAAAAATTTAGAGCAACCTTGATAAATTGAATGTTCCTATGTTTCAAAAAGCTTGAAGTAAACATAATTGAAGAATAAGATTGTTTTTTCTAACAATATACACGTGCCTCTTATTTAGTTAAATTAGAAGTAGTGCCTAAAATAAGTCCCCTATCTTAAGAAAAAAATAAGAAATTTTTTAAAATTAACGTCGGATATTTAAATCTATCAATCTCCAATTAATAAACGAATAGTACATAAAGAATTAATTAAATTGGCCTATAAATAAACTCGCAACAAGATTTTTGGAGAGCAAAAAGGCTAAAAATGGTATATTTGATTTATTTGTTTCATAATAATAATAATTATTTTTTTGTTCTTTTAGTGTTATCATCATTTTTTATATATTTTTGATTTATTATCTTCTTTTGGATTTTTGAACTTATTTCTTTAATATATACATACTAAAGAAAGATGTAAAAAGGGGAAAAAATTTGAACTCTTTTTGTTTGTTTTCTAAATTATTTTTGTGTTATTAAAGTTTTTAAGCAAATATCTACAAGAGAGGAAAGAGAAATTATTTACAAAGATGAGAGAAAGAAAGAGAAAAGGGTATTTACAAAAATATTTACAAAAAATATTTACAAAATAAAACTAAATATTTTTGGAATTTTTATTTTATAAATTTTTTTGAAATTTTTGATGATAAAAGAAAATATTTTGGGAGTTTTCATTTTTTTAAACAAAAATTTGGTTTTGTTTTGTTTTCATTTTTGCATTTTTCAAATTTTTAGGAGTGCAGAAAATAAAAGTGCAGAAAAGAAAGCACGAAAACACCCACATACTTAATTCCAACATTGTCTCCAATATTGAAAGATAAGTATGAGGAACGAAAAGAGATGAAAATGCACTATTTACAAAAATAAAGGAGGGTAGAAACTTCCCTAAAATGTGTTCGGGGAGGCCCGTTTAGAAACCCTGCAATGTTAAGAACAAATCACCAAAGAAAAAAAATAAAGAAATAGAGAAAAAGATAAACATGGGGTGCCTCCCAGGAGAGCTTTGTTTATAGTCATGTAGCTTGAATATTTTGGCGGGTTTATATTTTGAGGAGGGTTATGGTTTCGATATTACAGCGCACAGGATCGCATGTTATATATAATTTTAAACGATGACCGTTTACTTTAAACGTGCCTTTTTCCGTGTGGGAGACGGGTATGGTCCCATTTGGCCAAACCTCTTTAAATTTGAGGGGGCCGGACCATCATTATTTTAGCTTACCCGGAAAAAGCCTAAGACGTGAATTATAAAGATTGACAAGATCGCCCGGAGGAAAAAAAAATTTGGGCTTGAATTTTCGATCGTGATAAAACATAGAACGCTCCTAATAAAACTTATTTCTCTCGTAAGCGTTTGCATGCCATTCATCAAGCTTGTTTAGTTGCAGTTTTTTATTTTGAGCGGCTAAGTTAGCGTCGAGATTTACGAGTTTTAAAGCTCAAAGAGCGCGATGTTCTTGTTCTATGGGGAGATATCACGCTTTACCACAGACTAATCGATACGGCGTACAACTAATTGCAGTTTTGTATACCATACGATACGCCCCAACACATCGTCGAGTTTGACGGACCAATCTTTCCTATTATGTGAAATAGTTTTTTTCTAATATATGCTTAATCTCTCGATTTACTACCTCAACTTGGCCACTTGTTTGCTGGTGGTAGGGGGTGGCAAGTTTGTGTGTGACTCTGTATTTAGCTAATGTCTAAGCCATTTGGGTGTTACAGAAATGCATTCCCCTATCGCTCATAATAGCTCGAGGCGTGCCGAAGAGAGAAAATAGTTTTTAAAGAAAGGTAACGACGACTCGTGCATTATTGGTGCGAAGACCTTGTGCTTCCGCCCACCTCGATACGTAGTCGGCCGCCACTAAAATATAATTATTTTTAAAAGACGGAGGTAGGGGGCCAACAAAATCAATGCCTCACAAATCGAAAACTTCGCACTCTAAAAACAAATTTTGGGGCATCTCGTCGCGATGAGAGATGTCACCTGATCGCTGGCAGCTATCGCACGAGTGCATAAATTTGTGAGCTTCTTTGAAAAGAGTGAACCAAAAGAAGATCGCCTCCAGCGCCTTCTATACGGTGGGTTAGCTTGATAATGTCCACCAGCCGGACCCTCATGACAGTGCCTAAGTATTTGCGTGCACTCCACACCCGCGACGCATATTTGGACCGTCTGGTCCGCGTATATACGAAAAAGAAAAAGGGTCCTCCCAAAAGAAATTTTTCAAGTCAGAAAAGACTTTCTTCTTTTGCTGGCTCGAAAAGATTTTAGGGAGCACCCGCGCAACTAAATTGTTTGCAAAATCTGCAAACCAAGGAGAGGAAGATGAAATAGTATTTATGGCCAGGAGGCATTCCTTGGGGAATCTGTCATTTATGTCAAATTCGACGAGCACTTCCGCACCCGGATTTTCTAAATGGGAGAGCTGATCGGCGGCTAAATTTTTTGCACCCTTCTTATCCCAGATCTCCAAATCCAATTCTTGTAGGAGGAGGACCCATCGAATAAGGCGGAGCTTGGCATCCATTTTAGCAAATAAATATTTTAAGGCGGAGTGGTCGGTAAATACAATAACGTTAGATAGCGTTATATACGAGTGAAACTTTTCGAATGCAAAAATGATGGCTAAAAGTTCCTTTTCCGTTGTCATGTAATTTCCTTGTGCGGAAGTGAGTGTCTTGCTAGCGTAATAAAAGGGGTGAAAGTATTTGTTTATGTGTTGGCCAAGAACAACACCTACGGAAATATCACTGGTGTCGCACATAATCTCGAGTGGAAGGGACCTATCGGGCGCCACTAAAATAGGAGAATTGACAAGCTTTTGTTTTGTAAAATTAAAAGCGGACTCGCATTCGCTAATAAAGACAAAATTTGATTCCTTTTCTAGTAGGCGAGTAAGCGGCTTTGTTATCTTAGAAAAGTCTTGAATAAAATGTCGATAAAAGCCCGCGTGGCCTAAGAAACTCCTAATAGATTTTACGTTAGAAGGAGGGGGAAGCATCTCGATAATTTCTACATTGGCCTTGTCGACCTCCATCCCCTTAGACGAAATCTTATGGCCAAGAACCAAACCTTCTCGAACCATAAAGTAAAACTTTTCCCAATTTAAAACAAGATGTGTGTCCTCGCATCGCTGAAGGACACTATCTAAATTACGAAGATTGGTCAGGAATGAGCATCCGGAAATAGAGAAGTCATCCATAAAGACTTCCATAATGTCTCCTACCATCTCACGAAAGATCGCCAACATACACCTTTGAAATGTTGCTGGCGCATTGCATAGGTCAAATGGCATCCTTCGGTATGCAAAGTTGCCAAACGGGCAGGTAAAAGTTGTTTTCTCTTGGTCATTGGGGGGGGGGGAATGGGGATTTGGAAAAACCCCGATAAACCATCAAGAAAACAATAATATGGATGATCAGATAAATGCTCCAGAATTTGGTCTAAAAATTGTAGTGGGAAATGGTCCGTACGGGTGGCATCATTTAGTTTTCTATAATCAATGCACACCCGCCAACCCGTAAGAGTACGAGTTCGGATGAGTTAATTATGGTCATTTTCCACTACGGTAAGACCGCCCTTCTTGGGCACCACATAAACAGGACTAACCCATTCACTACATGAAATAGGATAAATAATCCCCGCTTCTAATAATTTTATGATTTCTTCTTTAACGATGTATTTCATGTTTAGATGAAGACGTCGTTGCAGCTAAATAGTTTTGCGGCAATTATCGTAAAGGAAAATCTTATGGGTGCAAAAAGAGGGGTTAATCCCCTTTAGATCAGAAATTTGTCACGCAATTGCGTGGCGATGTTTAAGCAAAACTTCCAATAAATAGAAAGTCTCTGAATCTCTCAAATCCGAAGAAATGATAACGGGAAGAGTTCATCTTTTCCCAAAAAAGCGTATTTGAGAGATTCTGGTAGAGGTTTTAATTCTAGGCAGGGTGGTTCTTCTAAGGAGGTTTTAATCTTAATGTGTTTCGATCCAAATGGTTCAAAAGACACATTTTTAGAGTCATCCTCTACACAGTTAAAGTTTTCGAGCGCGAAAATATCGTCATTTAAAAAGATAGACTCGAAAACAGGAGACGAACGGTCTCCGAAATAGGTATCTAAATTATAACAAAAATCATCGCTCGATGAAGAGTTTTCCATCGATGGATTAATAGAGAAAGTAACTTCATCATCTCCTACCTGCAGGATGAGACGACCGTTACTTATCAACTCGGACAAGAACGTCCTCTACTACCATGATGGGGAACTTAACCGAGTGATCCGCTAGTTGGATACGCATTTTAGTAGGGGCCGGAGTGCCCAAACCAAATTTTTGAAAAAGCGAGAATGACATCAAATTAATACTCGCGCCTAAATCTGCAAAAGCGTATTTTACTAATATATCGCCAAAAAGGCACGGGATGGAAAACCTTCCCCGGTCATTTTTTGGGGGCAATTTATTAGTAAGAGTCGTCGAGCACTCTACATTAAGAGAGATATACGAAATATTTTCTAATTTTTTTTATTATATAGAAATTCTTTTAAATATTACACATACTTAGGCATCTGCGAGATTGCCTCGCAGAAGGGAACATTTATATGAATTTATTTTAATAATAAAATAAATTTTTTGTATTGCTCTCCCTTAAGCTCACTATCTAACTTATGTGGATATGGCAAGGGCATTTTTAAAATAATTTTATCATTTAGAAATGGTAAAGATGACGTAACCGAAGAAGGGGGAAAAGGGGTCGGAGGAGAAATATGTACCTGAGGATTGATCCGTTTTGGATCGACCACCTCCTTTCCGCTACGGAGGGTTATATCCTTGATATTCTCCCGAGGGTTGGGCTCCGTATTCCTAAGCAGTTCCCCGAGCACACGCTCGGATATCATTTGCACCAACTATCCAACCTATAGTTCTAAGTTTTTTAGTGATCTGGTGATGTTCCAGATATTTGACTCGTTGGATGCGATGTATCCAGAAAATTTTTTCTCCATCGGGGAGGGTTTTTGAATAGGGGGAGGCAGCGGAAATCCGTGCGAAAAAGAGTTAGGCGGGCGCTGCGCGTTGTTCGCGTTGCTCCATGAGAAGTTGGGGTGGTTCCTCCAACCAGGATTATAATGGGTACTATAAGGGTTATTGTTGGGGTTGAAGGAAAGCCGACCCGAATTTCCTATATATTCTACGAACTCTTCGACTACCCAGATGTTAGAGGGATGCGCTCAAGGAAGAGTGGAGGAGGCAATAGACATCTCTGCCACCTGCTTCATCAGCCTTTCAACTTGAAGGGCTAAGTGAGCATTGGCATCCACTACAAAGAGGTTGTCCTCCTGCTTGGGCCGTCCCCGCGGGACGTTCCATTGGTAGGCGTTCATGTCCATCTCTTTGATAAGAGCATGGGCATCCATGGGGGTCTTGTTATTTAGAGTACCCTCGGCAGCCGCGTCGATAATTTCACATGTCTGATAGTTAAGCCCATTGTAAAAGATTTGGACCTGCAGCCACGTTGGCAGCGTGTGGTGAGGACACCTGCGGGGAATTCTTTAAACCTCTCCTAAGTCTCAAATAGAGACTCGGGATTGTTTTGCATAAACGAATAAATATCCACTCGCAACTTTGCAGTTTTTGCGGGCGGAAAATACTTCGTTAAGAACCGTTCCGCAAGCTCGACCCAAGTGGTGATATATCCTCGCGAGAGGGAATTCAACCACTCCTTAGCTATGAATTTTATGGAAAATGGGAAAAGGAGCAAGCGAATGGCATCATCAGTGACGCCATTAATTTTAAAAGTGTCATAGATTTACAAAAAACTAGATAAATGCACGTTCGGGTCCTTATCCGGCAGTCCATAGAACTGCACGACGTTTTGGATCATTTGAATAACGCTAGATTTTATTTCAAAATTATTGTTTGCCATTATCGGGTGAACGATACTAGACCCAGTATCATCCAGGTTCGGCCGGGTGTAGTAAGAAATTGTATGCTCTGCGGCCGCGTTTGGGTTAGGGTAAGCGATAACTACAGTAGAGGGTTCTCCGATAGATTCTTCGGGGTCTAAAAAAGGATTACGGCGTTGAGATCGAATATGCGCAAGGGAGCGTTCGATCTCAGGATCGAAATCAAAATTTTCAGACTCCGAGTGTTGTCAACAGGTTATACACCCTAAAATATATACTAAATAATTAACTTTTCTCTATTTTTTGGGGCTTTAAGTAGAGTTTTTTAAGTTTTTATATTTTAAGAAAAAAAGGTAAAAGTAATAGACTTCGGAATTTGAAGTAACAACGCGGGTTCCCCGGCAACGGCGCCAAAAACTTGATGGCCCTCCATGCCGCCCGACCTTTCTTTTTGATTAGTAGATCGTGGGTCGAGTTTCATGGAGGGAATGCGAGGAGGCAAGTGCACCTATTGCGAGTAATACAGGATATTCGGGGGGAATATCGAGGTCATATATTTCCCGGGGCGGGTTAATTATTTCTACTCCTCCTAGAGGGACTATTATCTTATCGAAAATAAAAGTGTCGGATTATCTAACTAACTAGGGTGGTTATAAGAAAAGGGCTGAAAATAGACTTAGAAAAATCGATTAAGAAATAGCGCTCAGTATCGAAATGATTAAGACTAAAATAATTTTAGTTAACTAGAGATCCTAGATTTCAAATTAATTAAAGGGGAAACTTGGTTGTGGAGGTTCCACAAGCATGAGCTCACCTATTTCTAGGGCTATCGCTCACCTAGGACATTGTGACTATTCGACCGAGCTCTCGTTCGATAAAGGATTCCTTTTAATGCCCGCTTTATGCTACGAACCTAGCTATTGGGGGGAACCCAATCCGGAAGAATTCTACTCCTCCTATCTCGAGGTTTATGCGAAAACTCTTTCTACCTTAGGGCGATCAATCCATACGTAGGACCTCTCGTCTTGCGTACTGATAACGAAAATAGAGCCCACACATCGATACACAGTTCTACGTGTCGTATACCCGGGGTAAACCTTAAGTGCATTAATTAAAGAGAAAAGGAGGACCTTTAATTATTTAAAAAGATTTTTATATCCCAATGCTCTTTGATACCGAAGGCTAAGAGCGATTAACCACTCATCGGAATTGGGTCGGCTTATGAGTTTGGTGAGGCGCGAGTTCGAAAATAAGCGCTAAAGGGTTATTAAAAAGGACATAAAGAATAACACAATGTTAGAAAGAAGGAAAAGCTAGCTAAATAAAGAACACACGCACTCAACAAGGCTATAAAAAAGGGAAAGACATAATTGAAAATTACAAGTCCTACCCAAATGAGTAGGCGGGAAAATTACAAGTTCTACTCAAACGAGTAGGTGGGAAATTGTAAGACCCTCTTTTTTTTCTTTACGAACACCGGGGTCTTAGCCTAGAATTGCCGCTTTGCGGTGGCACCGACTCACGGGAAGGTCGTCACTACAAAACGCCAATTCTGCCGGCCCTTTTCGATCACAAAGAGAGAGAAGTAAGTATACATAAAATGTAAACAAGGTCCATAGAAATACACATATAAAATGAAATCACATCCAGTCCATCAGTAACATCAAATAGAAGTACTGCAAAGATACAATTCAGATGTAATATAGATAAACGGGCTCGAGCCCGGTACATTAGAGTCCTCACTACAAATCACTCATCGCGGAAGCTATAAAATACTAATCACTCACGGAGCTGGTCGCAGGTGCACCAGTGCTAGACTGACCCACCTCCATGTGCACCGTACTCCGCTGGCGCTGGTCCCTAGACTGCTGGTCCCTGTCTCCCATCCGGAGCTCCTGTAATGTTGGGGTTCAAAAACCATTAGTCATAAAGACTAAGCCCTATCATCCCCTACCCCTCCCCCCACGGCTCCTAAGCACCGAGCGGAGAGGAGGAAAGGGAAGCTACAAAGGTGGAGAGTAATCAAGCAGATGACAATAGAGCTAATCTAACAATTATCATGGTATATAAACAACTATCTAGAATAAAGTACATCTAGCAATTCTATGGTAGTAAGTAACAAAGTAGACATATAGTAAGTAGCAAATATATAAGAAGGCAGATAGATAACAAATAAGTAAATAAGTAAGTAAACTTAACTTATATGAATGCCCATACAAACTTATATGTTAAGGGGTCTTCTGCAAGGCTCCCATCGTATAAAAAGTCACATACTGATTTATACGTTGGGGTGTCGGTTGTATGCAAATATGAGTGTAGTGATATGCTATGCCATGATTCATGCAAGTGCAACTCACGCACACGACTCTATGCGCACAGACCTTTAGTTCCCCCTGTTCGGGCAGCTAGCTTCACTCCCAGGAATCTCTGTAGTGGCAAACGGAGATAGTTGGTCGGGCCCCCCACTCCTAGGTGGGTATCCACACTACCGGGCCTAGCCCTTCCGTACGCCCCTAGAAGAACACAACCTAGAGTATCCGCGTACTAGTGCTGGCTATATCCACCAGACTTTCTTTGGCTAAGTGTCCCACACCGCCGAGTCAACGTACCGATGTCGGTGTGAACGACAATCAAATACCGAAGACCCACCACCTCTATTATGTACTCAAACCCTCGAGCCCTCGGCTCCCCGGACTGTCCCGTCCGTGCATCTACCTTCAAAGCTATCGTCTGAATGGCAACCAAACCAACTTATTCTTCCTCCCTAGCTACCGGGGTATGTGAAAGTGCAACCCTAGTTATACTAGTTGCTCCTTCAATTTATTATTCCTATAGTTTACGTTAGTCGAGGACTGCCCCCGGTATTCCCCGTGAAGGGCTTTTAAAGGGCACTAGGAACTATGATGGTAGCTGAAGCCCACCGTTCCATTTCGCAAGGCACTTATTGTTATTGGTTAACCTCCCTTTACCCGATCCCTTTTTAAGTTACTTTAGATCTAGCCCTAGAGTATTAAGACTCTTCCTCTCCTACCCGGGGTGGACGATCTTTCGTCGTTCCCGAACGCCACTTAACAATAGCAAATCTCACACTCTACTTATCCTGACTTCCAATAATGAACTTAAACTTAACTTGCCCTATCCAAACCAGCAACTACAAAAATTCCATCTCCCCAAGTTCATTACCCACTCTAGTTTAGTTTCTGTGATTTTACTATATGCAGACCGTCCTAAGATACATGAGGTATATAAGGGGAGGTACTCCAAATTGTCTTCTGAATCTCCTATAATATTTACTGGAGGTCTATCATGACACAATATAACTAAGTCCAAGATTTCCAAATTTTTCCTTTTTATCGGGAATTTAATTTATTTATTCTAAGACTCTCAAAGCCCTAGTATGAACACGAAGTGCACTAATGAGCCAACAATAAATCATCATAAAATCAGTAAAAATCTTATGAGGAATTTAAGCAGTAATTTAAAATTTTGAGAAATTTCAGAGGTGTTTAGGCCTATATTTCCTAATTTACCATTTTAGGCCACTTCTACTATATTATGAAGAAAGTACTGTAAATATGTACCCAAAAATTATAAGAAAATTACAGAAGATTTATGGTGACCTAAAACTATCAGAAACCAAGTTCGATGATTTTTCTCTAATATTTTGACTCTGAATTTATTTTAATGTAAAACACTAACTTTCCAAGCTTAGTGAAGGAGGTACTATTTTTAATAATTTAAAAATCCAGAGAAGATTACAGGGTGACTACCATTGTTTGAAACACCCACTGACCAAATTTCATAATTTTCCAATTAATAATTGGGCATTATTTGTATTTTTGACTACATATCCCAAATGGTAAGTTAAAGAAGTAACTACCCAAAATAATCAGATAAAACTCCCAAGAAAAATACAGAAGGTAACACATGCTATAAGATGCCCTAATCCAAGATTTCATAACTTTCCAATGAACAAAAATTCCAGAATCATCAAAATAAATATCTAGGGCACAACTAGAGTTGTGAATGAAGTACTGTATGAACTAACCCAAAAATCTCAACAAAAATTTATTATGGCCATTTAAACCAGAAAATCACCCTGCCCAAATTTTATTTGATTTTTAGTTCATTTGTCAGCATAATAGTTCAAATTAAGATTGGTGCCCTAAACTAGGGTTAGGATTTTAGGTGGCCTAACTGTCTCCAAATCCCCTAAGATTTTGTCCAAAGAACTATAATGGCCCTATTGTCCTCTCCACCAAATTTCAAGTAAGTCCAAGGTCATTTGACCCCATGACCTTCACAACCCTACAAATCCCCATTAAGGGACCTACCCTAGGGTTCTAGGGATACCCTACACCAAACCATCCCAAACTCCCTTGGAGGGTGTGTCATGCCCTAAAAAGTTAGTGACCAAAATATCAGCCTCTGTTGAGGTGATACGACCACTCAAATTACCAAGGGGATGATTTACCCTAAATAGCCCTTTATGGGGCCAACTAGGGTGGAGTAAAACCCTAGTCAAAACACCTCCAAATGAGGTGAAAGATTTTCCAGTGTCCTATTATGTAAGACCCCCCCTTTTTTTCTTTTTAGACACCGGGGTCTTAGGCCCAGAATCACCGCTTTGCGGTGACACCTTCACGTCCTGAAGGGTCATCACCACAAGGCGCCGATTCTGCCGGCCAATTCGATCACAGAAAAGTTGCACAAAATGAAGTAAGTAAAAGCAAGTCCACTAGATAAATCACATATATAGAAATAAAACTCCACGAAGGGAGTGTCCACAGAATAGTATATCAGAGTACTAAAAATACGAGCTTATGCCCGGTACATCATGTCCTCACTACAAATCACTCATGCGGAAGCAAAAAAAACAAAAATTACTAAAGGTCGAGACTCACGGTACCGGCTGTATGAACTACGGAGCTATACTACCCTATCTCCAAGCAGGCTGACCTCCGGGGCTGCTCCTCAATGCTGGGCTCCACGATCCCCTAAATGATGCAGTTCGAAAACCGTTAGTCATAAAGACTAAGACCTATCATCCCCTACCCCTTCCCCCATGGCTCCTAGGTACCGAGCAGAGAGGAAGAAAGGGAAGTACATGAAGGTGGAGATGAAATCAAAGGAAAACAGGTAGCAGCGGAACTAATCTAGCAATTCTAAAATAAATAACAATAATAACTGAAAGTAAGAAATGTAACCTTAACTTAGGTGCGGAAGCACCTAAGCCAAGGGATCTTCTGCAAGGCTCCCATCATATAAAGTGTCCCATACGACTTATACGTTGGGGTGTCGGTTATCAAAAAGCAGCATATATATATTGAAATTAACCTTAATTTATAAACTTGCCCACACAAGCTTATAGACCAAGGGGTCGTTTTGCAAGTCCTAATGTATAAGCATCCCATTCCACTTATACTTTAGGTGTCAGGGTTAAATGAATCGATTATGCTATGACATGCAAGTGGGTATGATGGAACATGCAAGTGCAACTCACACACCCGACTCTGTGCATACAGACCTTTAGTTCCCCTTTTCGGAGCCGTTACCTCCCAGGATACCTCCGTAGTGGCAGAAGAAAGCGGTGGGTTGGGCCTCGCCCACCTCTAAACCAGTAAAGCACTACCGGTCAGACCTATCGTATGCCTCAACGCTTTGTGCACGAAGCGGACTCCTTCGTACTCTTGTCGGCTGGCGCACCGGACTTCTGTTGGCGAAGTGCTAATCACACTTGCCGAGTCAGCGTATTGGCGTCGGTGCATCGACCCTCCAATACCGAAGACCCACCACCTTAATTTTGATTCATTTTATGCACATGAAAGTTTAATCATAATCAACCAAAAACCGAGCCGAAGCTCCCCGGACCAACACGTCTGTCTCTTAACCAAACGAGCCGAACCTCCCCGGACCATTCCATTCGTCTCTTAACCAACCGAGCCGAAGCTCCCAACCATCTTCCTGTGCTAACGGTGTTTGTGAAAAGTGCAACCCTATTTACTAAGTTACTCTTGTCAGTTTGTTAATACAGTTTACGTTAACCCAGGACTGCCCCCTGTATTCCCTGTGAAGGGCTCTCAAAGGGCACTAGGAACTATGATGGTAGCTGAAGCCCATCGTTCCCTTTCGCAAGACACTTATTGTTATTGGTTGATTCTCTTTACCTATTCCCTTCTCATATTACGATAGACTAAACTAGGGTGATTTTTTACCTTCCTCTCTCGGAAAAGACGATCTTTCGTCGAACCCGAGCAACTCTTAACTCTAGCTATCCCCACTTCTCACTATTCTTCATTTCATTCTATTGTGTTATTATCCTTATCTATCCACCCAGACAAAATGACTAACTCCAACACTATCCCAGGTCATGTCATATTGCAATTTAACAATTTGCTATATGTAGACCAACCTAGACTATATGTCGAACCGGTTAGGCAATGATCCAATACTCATCCAAATGCCTTAAATTATTTACTGGAGACTTATCATGATATAATTATCCTAAATCCAGAAAATGGTAATTTTCCTAATTTACCTGGCATTTAAATAATATCTTCAAAAATTCCAAGGGCTACCGGTTTGAACATTAACTACCCTAAGTTCTCATGCAAGATGTCCAACAAAATTATAATAAATAGTATGTTATCTCAATAAGGTAAATCCAAAGTATCATAATTTTTATATCAACAAAAGGGCACTAAAACTATTTTACCAATATCTTCTATATTTCATTATTTGTGAACCAAGTTCAGAAAATATTCATCCAAAAATTATAAATTAATTATACAATGCAGATACAACCCTAAAAATAGCATTGGCCCAGTTTCATAATTTTTCAGCAAGTATTACTCTCTGAATAAATTAATTACCAAATATCGCCTTAAGGTGGTCTTGTAAATAAAGTTCCGTAACTACAATTCTAAAAATAATGAATAATTGTCTACAATCATTTAATGTCCTGAAAGTCTCAAATCCAAAGACTCATAATTTTTAAACAGAAATATTATCTATAATTAATTTTTAAAGAATAAAACCTCTTTTTAACATTTGTGAAGGAAGTACTGAATTTACTCAACTAACAATTATACAAAAATTCAAGGGTAACCATTCTGTCCTAAAACATTTACTTCCAAGATTTCATGAGATTTCAATGATCAGAATGATACAATTAATTAAATCATCAATTGGGGCTATAACAATCGTTACAAATGAAGTGCTGGAAATAGACATTATAAAATTTTAATAAAATTGTTATAGGTTCACCCGCCCCAAAACTTACTCTACCTGAGTTTCACAGCTTTTAGATAATGTTTTGTGACATATTTTACTTATTTAGTATTTTACCCTAAAGCTAAGATTAGGGTTTTGAGGTATCTACTTGTCTTCAAATCCTCCAAGATTCCATCTAGATGATTATTATCATGCTAATGTAACCTCTACAGAGTTTCAAGGCAATAAGAGAGCAATTGCCCCCATGTTCTTCACAATCCTCGAAACCCTCCATTTAGTGTTTGAGTTTGGATCCTAGGGTAAACCAACCCTAAACCACACAATTTTCTCCAAGCGGGTTATGAAGACCCTTCCAAGTTAGTGGTCGAAATATCAGCCTCAATTGATGTGATTTGACCATTCCAACATCTAGCACTTTTTACTCAAAAATGCCTCACTATTGCCTAGTTAAGAATAGGTGACTACCTATCTAAAACTCATCCAAATGAGTTGAAAATTTGTACAGAACTACGTTTTATAGCCAGGGACCACTCACCAAAATTTGGGAGGGTTTGGAGGTCATTTGATCACTTAAATAAACTACTCTAACTTAATTAAATTAAAACAAAAACTTTAGGCAAAGTGTCTCAAAAAATTCCCATTTTTGGACTGCCTCTAGGTATGAATAAGGGTAACTACCTGCCCAAATCTCAAGTCATTTGGACAAGGGACGAAGCGTGGGCATTCATTTTAGTTCCTGCCAAACTCTAGGTATAGCCCCCACTAAAACGGGTGCGGCGGTCAAAACGCTTACCCAAACGAGTTGAAATAAATTTTAAATTAATTTAGACTCGAAGGGCTACAACTTTCGTGATTGGCTATTTTTCCTAAATCAGCCTATAAGTGCCTTGTTTTACATCATCAACATGTGCTCATTTAATGTACCTTTTCCTTTTATATTATTTAAACAATTTTTATAATATAAAACTGTTTTTACTGTTAATCATCTACAAAACCAGAGAACTGAACTCAGAAAAGCTATGTTTCCTGTAGCCTTTCCGTGATCCGTCGCCGGCCGTCTGATCACCTCCCTGGCCAGCCACCACCACCACCACCTCCGTCGAGGCGATGGTTATCGGTCGGCGGTGGTTTGGCCGCCGGAGGTGGCGGTTTCCGACGTATCCGAAAAATATATTTTTCATGGTTTCTCCATGAAAACACGAGATAGGTCCGGCTCCTTTGAGCACGAACTTCATTGCTAAGATCCTAAGATCTACCCACAAAAGAAGAAGTAGAGGAGGACCTTGTTCGTGGTTTGGAGACGAGATGAACGTCGGATTATCATGGCGCGGTGGTGGCGTTCCCGAACTTCTCGTACAGTAAGAGTAATAAATCTGAATCTGTTTGGTCAAGAGTGTAACCTTCTCATCTTTTTCTAAGGAGGCTTTTATAGATCTCCAAGTGGGGAGGGGAAAGGGTGAAGCATTCATGACAATAAAAGCTCCCTTAATGAATGGCTTTTCGGTTATGGTGGAGGAAGGGAAACGCTGGAATAAGAAGAGGTGTTTACTAGGTGGAGATTTCCTATTGGACCACACTCTCTCATTTTACTAAGTAATTAGATAAAGAAACGGCCCATAAATACTCATGCTGTAAATTCCCATAATCAAAATTGATTATGACTTGGGTTATAGAAATTTACAGCCTGGCTGACGTTAGGCCTTTGTCACGGGCGTGACACGTGGGTCACGGGCGTTACAGGCCCGGATTGCAAATTCTGAGTTCGACGATCGTCGTCCTGAGATGGACGATCGTCGAAGGGTGGTCACGCCCTAGGTCACGGGCGTGACAACTGGGTCACGGGCATGACAGGGCCATGATGCAAATTCTACGCTGGTCGATCGTCATCTAGAGATCGATGATCGTCGAAGGGGGTCACGCCCTGGGTCACGGGCGTGACACAAAGGTCACGGGCATGACAGGCCCATGATGCAAATTCTGTGCTCGGCGATCGTCTCCCTGAGATCGACGATCGTCGAAGGGGGTCACGCCCTAAGTCACGGGCGTGACACGTGAGTCACGGGCGTGATAGGCCCAGGCTGCAAAAACCCGAGATCGACGATCGTCGAAGGGGTCACGCCCTGGTCACGGGCGTGACGGGTCGGTCACGGGCGTGACCAACTCGTGACTCGAAGCCTTGGTCGACTGACTTCAATTTTTTTTGGCTTCCTAGGATTCTGTCACGATAGACCGACTCCTAGGGGTCTAGCCGGAAATGAGATGTTACAAATCCCAATAAATAAAACAAAAATTTCGTCCCCGAAATTGAAGTTAAGCCTACGGGGATTTATAACGGAATAAAGTAAACTTGTAACATCCCATATGGTTTTCCTATTGAGTCGAAGCGAGGTTATTTGTTTGATAAACGAAGGAAATCTCCCCAATAAACAAAAGATTAGCCCATACTTTCCTGCACATGCCTAGGTTCTCAATTTCCCTTATCTAGTCCTACTGGTTCAATACAAGAAGGTAATTTATAGTATACCAAGAGGTGGTGAGGTATACCAGACTGAATAACTATGGGTATTTTTGCCTCATCTTGTCCTGCGGTTCCCAGGTGTGCTCCTCCTGACCGTGGTTCCTACACAGAACCTTGACTACGGGGATCTTCTTGTGGCGCAAGATCCGTACTCCTTTTTCATCGATCCGAACCGGTTCAAAGTGAACAGACCAGTCTGAAGCTACCAGCCCTTCGGTGGTCAAAATCTGCTGCTCCGGGCGTAGTAGAGTCCTTCTCAACGAAGAAATGTGGAAGCCGTCGTGTAGAGCTTCCAGCTCTGGTGGCAACTCCCGCCTGTAGGCTAGGGCTCCGATCCGCTCCAGGATCCTGTAAGGACCCATATACCTAAGGCTGAGCTTCTTTCTCCGACCGCGCACCCGTGAAACTCCATGCATGGCCCGGATCTCCAAAAACACTCGGTCCCCCACCTGAAACTCCACCTGACGATGCCGGGCATCATAATACTTAGCTTGTCTGCTCTGCGCTTCTAACATCCTGTCTCTGATCAGTCTCACCTGAGCCTCTGTGTCCTCAACAAAATCCGATCCCAACGCCTTTAGATCCTCATACTGAACCCAGAAAAGTGGGGTCCTTCATTTCCTTCCATACAAGGCTTTATAAGGCGACATCCTGATGCTGGACTGGTAGTTGTTATTATAGGAGAACTCGACTGGGGGTAAGAGCTTCTCCTATCGTTTCCCGCGGTCCAAAATGCATAGCCTTAAAAGAACTTCCAGTGTCAGATTGGTGTGTTCCATCTGCCCATCAGTCTGGGGATGGAATGTGGTACTGAAGGTCAATCGCGTGCCTAAGTAAGCCTGCACGGATCTCCACTCCCTAGAAGTGAACCGGCCATCCCGATCCGGCACGATCGTCTTTGGCACCCCGTGATATTGAATCAACTGCTCCACAAATCTTCGCACTAGTACTCCCATAGAGTCATCCTTCCTGACCGGAATGAATCTGGCCACCTTCGTCAACCGATTGGCGATGACCCAAATCGAGTCATTTTCCGTCCGTAATAGGGGAAGTCCATGAATAAAGTCCATCGCGATGTCCTCAAACTTCCACTCTGGGGTACATGTTCTGAGATACACCATCCTTCTGATGATACAACATAGTGATTAAATTTTTACCTTCTCAGATATCCTGAATCTTGTTACCCATCATCTAATTTCATGTGATAATAGTTAATTCTCGTAATTAATCTGTCTTATTACCATGTCATTGTCTTGGTAATGCTACGTGTCATCATTCCAAACATGTTTTTACAAAATCTTATCTTCGCCCGAATAACGTCAAATTATTTTGACTTCAATCTCACTATGTTTGTTACGCCACTTTCCATAAACTAGGTCCAAGGGAACCCAATCCAATACTAATTTGCCCAATAAAAAAAGTTTAGCCCCCAATTAACTAAAGATAATCCCCTACCTATCTTGGGCTAAGTATCTTTGATATTACCCTGTTACATCTATCCTAGCTGGGTGCACAATCCCTAGGGCATCAATCTTCGACTTGGGGTTCCACCCTGAAACTCGTTAATATACTCCATACTTTAAACTCTCTGAGTCACATTTACGACAACCTTATCCGGGTTAAAATGTTCCCAATCCCAAATGGGTATCTTCCGAACTTGAATTCCTATCCGACCCTCGGTGTTTGTCTTGGTGGTTGTCTCCGAGTAATCTTATTACCGGTATGAGGGTTATGACTACTTGTCTTTTACCATTCTGCTAATGTATTATTGGTCTCAATTCTCCTTAAAGCAGTCTACCGCTTGAATAATCCATAATAGGGACCGTAGGGTCACCTGAGTTTACGTCTTAGGTAGTCATTCTCATGTTGAACATCTCCTTTATTCTCATTGGGTATCTCCTTACCTTAACCAAGTCGATACCCATGGTCTATTTTGGAGTAGGACATACTATAAGTCGTCATGGTTAGTTGTGAGTCCTAGTGGGCTGGGTCTAACTCATTGACTAGATAAATATATGATATGTTCTTTGCAGCCAGATGTGCTTCCTGCTCAGGGTAGGGTTTGTTGTAGGCTACAAAGAAGAATTCCAATTAATGAAGAAGTGGACTTCTATATGTGATTTCACTTATGGGCACACCACTGCTTCTGCTGCTTAGTTTGTCCCCAAACTAAACTCGAGCGGGGGTGACCCAGGGTTAGTGGACTGCTACCTTTTTCAGATCGATGTTCCCTCTGATACCACTTGTAAGACCCCCCCTTTTTTTCTTTTTAGACACCGGGGTCTTAGGCCCAGAATAGTCGCTTTGAGGTGACACCTTCACGTCCTGAAGGGTCATCACCAGAAGGCGCCGATTCTGCCGGCCAATTCGATCACAGAAAGGTAGCACAAAATAAAGTAAGTAAAAGCAAGTCCACTAGATAAATCACATATATAGAAATAAAACTCCACGAAGGGAGTGTCCACAGAATAGTATATCAGAGTACTAAAAATACGGGCTTATGCCCAGTACATCATGTCCTCCCTACAAATCACTCATGCGGAAGAAAAAAAAACAAAAATACTCAAGGTCGAGACTCATGGTCCCTGCTGTATGAACTCCAGAGCTAGACTGCCCTATCTCAAAGCGGGCCGACCTCCGAGGCTTCTCCTCCATGCTGGGCTCCACAATCCCCTAAATGATGCGGTTCGAAAACCGTTAGTCATAGAGAATAAGCCATATCATCCCCTACCCCTTCCCCCATGGCTCCTAGGTACCGAGCGGAGAGGAAGAAAGGGAAGGACATGAAGGTGGAGATGAAATCAAAGGAAAACAGGTGGCAGCGGAACTAATCTAGCAATTTTAAAATAAATAATAGCAATAACTGAAAGTAAGAAATGTAACCTTAACTTAGGTGCGGAAGCACCTAAGCCAAGGGATCTTCTACAAGGCTCCTATCGTATAAAGTGTCTCGTACCACTTATACGTTGGGGTGTCGGTTATCAAACAACAGCATATATATATTGAAATTAACCTTAATTTATAAACTTGCCCACACAAGCTTATAGACCAAGGGGTCATTTGGCAAGTCCTAATGTATAAGCATCTCATTCCACTTATACTTTAGGTGTCAGGGTTAAATGAATCGATTATACTATGACATGCAAGTGGGTATGATGGAACATGCAAGTGCAACTCACACAACCGACTCTGTGCATACAGACCTTTAGTTCCCCTTTTCGGAGCCGTTACGTCCCAGGATACCTCCGTAGTGGAAGACAGAAGCGATGGGTTGGGCCTCGCCCAGCTCTAAACCAGTAAAGCACTACCGGTCAGACCTATCGTACACCTCAACTCTTGGTGTACGAAGTGGACTCCTGCGTACTCTTGCCGGCTGGCGCACCAGACTTCTGTTGGCGAAGTGCTTACCACACTTGCCGAGTCAGCGTATTGGCGTCGGTGCATCAACCCTCCAAAACCGAAGTCCCACCACCTTAATTTTCATTCATTTTATGCACATGCAAGTTTAATCGTAATCAACCAAAAACCGAGCCGAAGCTCCCCGAACCAACACGTCTGTCTCTTAACCAAACGAGCCGAACCTCCCCGGACCATTCCGCCCGTCTCTTAACCAACCGAGCCGAAGCTCCCAACAATCTTCCTATGCTAACGGTGTTTGTGAAAAGTGTAGCCCTAATTACTAAGTTACTCTTGTCAATTTGTTAATACAGTTTACGTTAACCCAGGACTGCCCCCAGTATTCCCTGTGAAGGGCTCTCAAAGGGCACTAGGAACTATGATGGTAGCTGAAGCCCATCGTTCCCTTTCGTAAGGCACTTATTTTTATTGGTTGATTCCCTTTACATATTCCCTTCTCATATTACGATAGACTAACCTAGGGGATTTTTAACCTTCCTCTCTCGGAAAAGACGATCTTTCGTCGAACCCGAGCACCTCTTAACTCTAGCTATCACCACTTCTCACTATTCTTCATTTAATTCTATTGTGATATCATCCTCATCTATCCACCCAGACAAAATGACTTACTCCAACAATATTCCAAGTCATGTCCTATTGCAATTTAACAATTTGCTATATGCAGACCAACCTAGACTATATGTCGAACCGGTTAGGCAATGATCCAATACTCATCCAAATTCCCTAAATTATTTACTGGAGACTTATCATGATATAATTAGCCTAAATCAAGAAAATGGTAATTTTCCTAATTTACCTAACATTTAATTAATTTCCTCAAAAACTCCAAGGGCTACCGGTTTGTACATGAACTACCCTAAGTTCTTATGCAAGATGTCTAACAAAATTATAATAAATAGTATGTTATCTCAAAAAGGTAAATCCAAAGTATCATAATTTTTCTATCAACAAAAGGGCACTAAAACTATTTTAGCAATATCTTCTATATTTCATTATTTGTGAACCATGTTAAGAAAATATTCATCCAAAAATTATAAATTAATTATACTATGCAGATACAACCCTATAAATAGCATTGGCATAGTTTCATAATTTTTCAGCAAGTATTACTCTCTGAATAAATTAATTACCAAATATCTTTGTAAGGTGGTCTTGTAAATAAAGTGGCATAACTACAATTCTAAAAATCATGAATAATTGTCTACAATCATATAATGTCCTGATAGTCTCAAATCCAAAGACTCATAATTTTTTAATAGAAATATTATCTATGATTATTTTTTAAAGCATAAAACCCTTTTTTAACATTTGTGAAGGAAGTACTGGATTTACTCAACTAACAATTATACAAAAATTCAAGGGTAACCACTCTGTCCTAAAACATTTACTTCCAAGATTTCATGAGATTTCAATGATCAGAAAGATACAATTAATTAAATCATAGATTGGGGCTATAACAATCGTTACAAATGAAGTGTTGGAAATAGACATCATAAAATTCCAATAAAAATTTTATAGGTTCTACTTGCCACAAAACTTACTCTACCCGTGTTTCACAGCTTTTAGATAATGTTTTGTGACATATTTTACTTATTTAGTATTTTACCCTAAAGCTAAGATTAGGGTTTTGAGGTATCTACTTGTCTCCAAATCCTCCAAGATTCCATCCAAATGATTCTTATCATGCTAATGTCAACTCTACAGAGTTTCAAGGCAATAAGAGAGCAATCGCCCCCATGTTCTTCACAACCCTCGAAACCCTCCATTTAGGGTTTGAGTTTGGATCCTAGGATAAACCAACCCTAAACCATACCATTTTCTCCAAGCGGGTTATGATAACCCTTCCAAGTCAGTGGTCGAAATATCAGCCTCAATTGAGGTGATTTGACCGTTCCAACCTCTAGTGCACTTTTTACTCAAAAATGCCTCACTATTGCCTAGTTAAGAATAGGTGACTCTCTATACAAATCTCATCCAAATGAGTTTTTAATTTGTACAAAACTACGTTTTATAGCCAGGGACCACTCACCAAAATTTTGGAGGGTTTGGAGGTCATTTGATCACTTAAATAAACTACTCTAACTTAATTAAATTAAAACAAAAACATTAGGCAAAGTGTCTCTAAAAATTCCCATTTTTGGACAGCCTCTATTTATGGCTATGGGTAACCCCCTTCCCAAATTTCAGGTCATTTGGACAAGGGATGAAGCGTGGGCATTCATTTTTATTCCTGCCCAACTCTAGGTACAGCCCCACCTAAAACGGGTGCTGCGGTCAAACCGCTTACCCAAACGAGTTGAAATAAATTTTAAATTAATCTAGAATTGAAGGGCTACAACTTTTGTGACTGGCTATGTTTCCTAAATCGGCCTATAAGTGCCTAGTTTTACAGCATCAACATGTGTTCATTTAATGTACTTTTTCCTTTTATATTATTAACATAATTTTTATATTATAAAACTGTTTTTACTGTTAATCTTCTACAAAACCCGAGAACTGAACTCAGAAAAGCTATGTTTCCTGTAGCCTTTTCGTGATCCGTCGCCATCCGTCCGATCACTTCCCTGGCCAGCCACCACCACCACCACCTCCGTCGAGACGATGGCTATCGGTCGGCGGTGGTTTGGCCGCCGGAGGTGGCGGTTTCCGGCGTACCCGAAAAATATAATTTTCATGGTTTCTCCATGAAAACACGAGATAGGTCCGGCTCCTTTGAGCACGAACTTCAATGCTAAGATCCTAAGATCTACCAACAAAAGAAGAAGTAGAGGAGGACCTTGTTCGCAGTTTGGAGACGAGATGAACGTCGGATTATCATGGCGCGATGGTGGAGTTCCCGAACTTCTCGTACAGCAAGAGTAATAAATCTGAATCTGTTTGGTCAAGAGTGTAACCTTCTCATCTTGTTCTAAGGAGGCTTTTATAGATCTCCAAGTGGGGAGGGGAAAGGGTGAAGCATTCATGGCAATAAAAGCTCCCTTAACGAATAGCTTTTCAGTTATGGTGGAGGAAAGGAAACACTGGAATAAGAAGAGGCGTTTACCCGATGGTGATTTCCTATTGGACCACACTCTCTCATTTTACTAAGTAATTAGATAAAGAAACGGCCCATAAATACTCCTATTGTAAATTCTCATAATCAGAATTGATTATTACTTGGGTTATAGAAATTTCCAGCCTGGCTGACTTTTCGGCCTTTGTCACGGGCGTGATACGTGGGTCACGGGCGTGACAGGCCCGGATAGCAAATTCTGAGTTCGACGATCTTCGTACTAAGACTGAAGATCGTCGAAGGGTTGTCACGCCCTAGGTCACGGGCCTGACAAGTGGGCCACGGGCATGACAGGGCCATAATGCAAATTCTACGCTCGCCGATCGTCGTCCGGAGATCGACGATCGTCGAAGGGGGTCACGCCCAAGGTCACGGGCATGACACATAGGTCGGAGGCGTGACAGGGCCATGATGCAAATTCTGCGCTCGGCGATCGTCTCCCTGAGATCGACGATCGTCGAAGGGGCCACACCCTAGGTCACGGGCATGACACGTGGGTCACGGGCGTGATAGCCCCGGGCTGCAAAAACCAGAGATCATCGATCGTCGAAGGGGTCACGCCCTAGTCACGGGCGTGACGAGTCGGTCACGGGCGTGACCAACCCGTGACTCGAAGCCTTGGTCGATGGACTTCAATTTTTTTGGGCTTCCTAGGGTTTTGTCACGACAGACCGACTCCTAGGGGTCTAGCCGGAAATGGGATGTTACATATTATGTCCTCTAAGGCCACCCACCCAAATTTGGGGAGATTTTGAGGTGCTTAGGACACTTGATTAAAATACACATGATTTATTAAAATTTTCTAAAAACTTTTGAAAAATGTTTTTCAAAAATCCTAATTTTTGGAAAGCACCTAGATATAGGTAAGATTTGGCCACACCCCAAATTTCAAGTCATTTAGATGACTGGATTGGAGTGGGGAATTTTTCTAAGGTCAGGACAGCCCTATGGATAGACCTCACCAAAATGAGTGCTGAGGTCTATCCAGTGGTCCAAATCACTTGAAACAAATTTTTAAATTTCCTAGACTCATATAGCTACAATATTGGTGTTGACAACTTTTTTGTAGGAGCCTTTAAGTATTTTTAGAAATTAATGCAAGTTACAGGAAAAAACATTACAGAAAATGTATAGAAATTACTTTAATCAATATGTTTGCACTGATCTTAAAGGTCGATCCATCGGCTGGGAGGTTGTCTTCAACCTCCAGCCGATGGTCTAGATAGGACACACCTGGGAACACTTCTCCCTCCCACAGCCGGCCGTCCGGCCTCCTCGCTGGCCGGCCACCGCCACCACCACCTCTATTGAGGTGTTGGCCATCGTCGAGCGGCTGCGCGGCTGCCGGAGAGGCTTTTTCCGGCGAGCCCGAGACTTCATTTTTGCAGAAAAATCGGAAAGAGAAGCTCTTCCGATCGGGCTCAATTGAGCTCGAATCTTAATCCTAAGGAAGATAAGATCTACCCGTAGAGAGAGAGGAGAAGAGGACCTTGTTCGCGGTTTGGAGTCGAGCCAATCGTCGTGATGCCATTTGCGCGGTGGTGGCATCACCGGAATTCTTCAATAGCAAGGTATCAGAGATGATTTTAATGGGCTCCAGATTCGCAATTTTAATTTTATAATTTAAATACTCACGCTTGGCATGAAGATATGTCAAGGAGAATTGCTCGTCATGAAAAATAGAGTTGGACGCTCCCGGATGTGAAAAGATGTGTGAGCGATACAACTCAAGGGACCCAACTAAAGTCACTAATGTGGGGAAATGAGGGTCATAAAAAGGCGGTGGGTAAATGCGTGCGACCGGGTGTGGTAAATAAGTATGTATAGGGGACACCACAATAAGAGGCACAATTACCAAAGAATCAGAATCAGTCATTGTAAAGGATGGAATCGTAGTCGGACACACAGAAAAATGAGCTGTCAAAAGTGACGCGTAGTCATGTCTATGAGGTGCGGTGAAAAGTCCAATTACTAGTGCGCTCAACATAGTAATATCTATGTGCTGATACAATGCCAATGTAGGAACTAATAATGTGGGCGTAACACAAAAACTCAAACTAGGTCTACTTGTTCTTCATCCTAAAAAGTCAACTAATATGGGCAAATAAATAGGGGGAAGGGTCGGTAAAATCAAACCCGTGATAAAATATGAATCATTATTGATTTCACCCAACGGTGACAACATCAATATACTCTCATCCGGGTGTACAACCAAAGAATCGTCCAAAAATACCCTTCCCTCAAATGGTAGCTCATCCACAATAAAAATAGGGACATCCTCACTTTCAGACTCCTCAGATAACTCAGATACAATCTCGGTGGGTATAATCATAGGCTCTAACATGATGGGAATCGTATCCTGGAGAGGGCACTCAATACTAGGGTGAATAGACACAATGCTAGTATGGCACATAATAGGCAACAGAATACCCTCATAGATCCGAATATCATCATCCCAAACATCATCTTCCAAATCACTAGGTATTCCCTCAATTTCAGACTCATCAGAATCGTCGGGAACTAACGTACTGTCGGAATACTCTCACCTATGGGGTGATCCTCAGAATCAAGAGATACCACATCTATTTTAGAATCCCCATTGGTTTCAATCACAATCTTAGGAGGCTTAGTCGTCGAGGCTAACGGAGGCAAAACCCTAGCAGTAACATTTTTGGAGTCCAAGAAATAAGACCTATTAGGAATGGTTTCCCTAAAAGTGGGTGGTGGTCCTAAGACGGACTCTCCCTTAGGAAATGAGCGAGTCTTATTCTTATGAACGTTGTGATTCTCAATATCCAATGCAACATTAAAAGTGATGTTTAGGTCAGTGTGACAAGAACGCAGTAATTTAACCTGAATGTCGGGGTTTAACCCCTTACAAAACCGAGAGAGGGTGAGCTCTGGCATCTCCTTCACACCACACATAACCATCAAATACTTAAGAAGACTCATATACTCAGAGACCGACTTATTCCCATGTTTAAGGGTAGCCAAATCATATGACATCTGCGTATGATGGTACGTATAGACGTACTGTTCTGTCAGCATGGCCTTCAAGTTTTCCCAACCAATAAGTAATTTACCGTTCTCGGTTCTCAGACGCCGTTCCACATTCAACCAGAATATCTTAACTCTACCTAACAACTACATTCTCGCCACTCGCACCTTATCTGTGTCAGTTGATTTGTACCACTCAAAGTAGCACTCCAGTTCTGTAACCAAGTCTAGGAAAACTTGGGGACACCCTAAACCATCTTTAGTAGGTGCCTCAATTCAAGTGGGAGGATAAGCGTGGGGATGGTTTTTATTCCTATGGTATGAAGGCAAGGCTGGGGTGTGTTTAGCCATGGATTTATCATACCAATAGTCTAAAAGGGAAATGTGAACGTCATAGGCCATATCAGTGAGAACTGGAGAGAAAACTCGATCTGATTCTTTTGCACATGCAATGAAAAATGAACCTGAACCACTAAACTCTAGGAAAGACGGAATTGTTCCCGCTTAGCAATTAGGGTAATAAAATATTATTTTTTATTTTCTGGATGAAAATAGTATGGAGACTATAAAAAAATTTTGATTTTTTTGCAGGAAAATAAAAAATTTAGGTCGCTTTTTGTAGACCAAAAATTAAAAATTTATAATGACTTAATAAAAATAATGACTAAATAAAAAAAAATATTTTTTTTTTCTTACCAATAAAATGATGGAGAATTTCCACAAATTTTTTTTTAATTTTGAGAAAAACTGAGAATTTTAGGTTGCTATTGGCAGACCAAACTAAAAATTTTGTTTTATTATTTTGACATAGAAACCTGCAAGTGCGTGTCAGTGAAATAATAAAAGGGGGAGGGTGCCAATTAGGAAATTGACGTGAACCTCCCTCTAATACCAAATTGATGCAAGCCCAGAGTTACGACAGAAATAAATCTACGCGCTACTATGTGTGGACAATTTAACTAGATACGTGGCGTGTGGAATCTCTCTAAAATACTAATGATGGCTCAAACAATATAACAATGCACAACGGAAAGGGCTGCTACCCCTTATAAAGATTGAACAAATGACTATATGTCATTGTTCGCTCAAGCAAATAGGACCTACCCGATCCAGACAATTAGCAATTCCAAATGAAATTATTCGCAAGAAAATCACAAACCAATATGAGATGATCCTGAATAAAATAACGATTCAAAATAAAGTCCAAATCAATCCCAAAAATAATTAATTTGAGGGAGGCCAAATCACTTGAACTCAAGGATAAATCAAGGTAAAGAAACTGATTTCCTCTGACGTTCACGAGATCTACCCGAACCAAGTTTACGAAAATATTTTGGGATAATAAATGCTTAAAAATCAAATTTTAATTAAGCACGAATTTCAATATAAATCGGTAAAAAATACTAGCCTTCTAATTCCACCATATCTCACAATAATTTAGATGAAGCGCACAAGAGATGGTTTAGAGAAATCATTACCCAAATCCTAAGAGAAATCTGTCCACAAGATGGGTGGAGGAGGCGCACACGACAGTGGTTGAATCTATCTCCACGTGACTCCACGGATCCACACCGGACGATGAAGACGCTAGCTATTTCCTTTTGCCATAACCCAAGGAGAGGGAGAAGCCTTGAAGACAATATATATATATATATATATAGAAAGGGGAGAGAGGAAAGGTGGTGGGAATACTATTCCAAGGTGGTGGAGGAATGGTGGCTAGGGGAGAGAAGGGAAGGTGGCTGGATTTTTCCTTGGAGAGGAAGGAGTGGTGGTCGGTTTTATTAAGGTATGAGGAGGTGAGGGAGATATTGAGGAAAGGAGGAGGAGGATGAGAGGAGTCCAAGGAATAGAGGGGGAGAAAGGGTGGCCGGCGGGCAAGAGGGAGGAGAAGGGAGGGGGCCGAAATTTGCGTCAAGGGGAAGAGAAAGATAGGGGAAATTCAAATTTTGAATTCAAGTTTAAATTTTGTATTCTTCATTACTTATCTCTTCATAACATGGTTATATATAGCCTACACCACTCCATCTCCACCATTGAAAATTAAACAACTCATGATGGTTTCATGCACCCATCATTACATGAAATTAAATTAATACAACATGATGATTATATGCACCCATCATAATAAATGAAATAAAAAAACATGAAATAAACTCTTAAAAACATTGCTTACAAATAAAATTGCTAAAAATAATAATTGATAAAATATATAATTATAATTATTTAATTTACAATTATATATTTTATTAATGGCATCGGCGGTCATCGTGCAAAATATATAGCGATGATGGCGAAGGGCGTTGTGGTAGAACCCCATCCTCGAGCTTGCGGCAACGATCATCCCAATTCACGAACTCTCTATGACGGGGATCAACGACCGCATCAGAATCATCGCCATCAGTGTCCCTGTTCTATATCAAGTTTGGTATGAACGAGACCTTGGGGAGTTTCGTGGACCGGTTCCAGGAGGAGGTAACATAGGTCTAAGAGATGTCAGGGTACACCCTGATGATGGCCCTCCCCTTTTGGCTGCAGCAAGGATTCTTCAGGATGGTACTGAAGAGGGTGTCGCCTCTCTCTTAAGAAGAGTTGATGGAAATGGCGGCAAGGGAAGTTGTTGGGTACATTTGAAAATGTGTACCTGATTTGGACAAGCCAAACTTAGCTCAATGATATACATCAAGGTGTATTTGATGTTATTTTAAGTTTATATGTGCAGGTTAAGAATGTGCTAAAATGCAAAGAAAAATTTCTAAGTCCATGTGTCCACGCCTGAGGAAGCTGTGTTGACACTTCAGTAAGATTGTGTAGACACTTGGAAATGGCTGTGTCGACACTTCAGTGAGATTGTGTCGACACCGGGAGGCAGTTTCGACACACAGAAGCATTGTCGACATCAACTGTGTCGACACCGGGAGGCAGTGTCGACACACAGAAATAGTCAGTCGACAACAACTGTGTCGACACAGGGAGGCAGTGTCGAAACACAAAAATAGTCAGTCGACAACAACTGTGTCGACACCGGGAGGCTGTGTCGACACACAGAGGCAGAGTCGACAACAACTGTGTCGACACCTGGAGGCATTGTCGACACAATCTATGATCTGAGTCTACATCAACTGTGTCGACACACAGGACTTGTGTTGACACACAGCTGAGTCTAGACCAAGTTGATTGCTGATGAATGGTGAAGTGTTTGTGTCGACACAAATACACAGTGTCGACACATTCTCAAGAAGCAGTGTCATGAAGCTGTATCGACATCAAGGCAGCTATGTCGGTACCAACAAAGTTTGTGTCGACACTTAAGTCACTTGTGTCGACACATATTGGCAGATGGTCTAGACACTTTATGACAGACAGTCTCGACGCTTTACTGACAAAGACAAAGGTTCAAGGTCTGTTTGATGGCTTGACAGCTGTGAGTTACAACAGGTTTACTGAAGCTGTCAGACTTGTTAGAAGTTAGTTATAAACCGGATCAGCCTGTTACCATGGATGAAGTCTATATATAGATGGATTCAGAAGAAGGAAATAACAGTTAATGAATGATTCATTATTTACACAAAAACACAACTATTGTGAGAAAGATCTCTGATCAAGAAAGTGCAAGGCACAGAAGAAGATCTTCGTGAGAAGATCTAAGAAGACATTCTGAAGTGATCATCCACTCAGTTTCAGTCTAAGTTGAATTCAATCAAGAATTCAGAAGTATCTTCAAGAAGTTTGGAGAGAGAGATCCAGCAATTTGAATTCAAGAAGGAGACAATCACAGGTCTCAAGTAGTAGATACTGAACTAATCTGTCAAGAAGATTCAGATCTATTTCTTGAATCTAAGAAGGAAGCTGCCAGTCAGTTATATTCAAAGGAAATCAACCCAACTAAGTTCAGATTCAAGAAGCTTTGAAGAAAGCTAAGATAAAGTTGATTTCAGCCATCAGCCTCATCAAGAAGCTGATCAAGAAAGTCCTTATCCCTTCTCTCTCAATAGGGGTAAGAGATTATAAAATTCCTTATCAAATTCTGTAGAATCTATTCATATATCTGAGTTGTAAGCCTGTGTTATAAAGGCTGAGTGTAGGAGATTTTGATCTCTAAGAGGTAGGGTTGTTTGTGCCTGAGTTGTAGGAGAAGGTATTCGCTGAGTTGTAGGCCTTGTGGCAAGGCTGAGGTAGGGCGGTTAGCCTGAGTTGTAGGAGAATTTATTCTCTGAGTTGTAGGCCTTGTGGCAAGGCTGAGGTAGGGCTGTTAGCCTTAGTTGTAGGAACCTTTCAGAGTTCTGAGCTGTAGGATCTGAGGATCTGAGATAAAGGAAGAAGTTAGGCCGAATCAAGCATACTGCTAGATAGGTGAAGGGGAAAGTGGATGTATCCAGACCTTAGGGAACCACTATAAATCTGTGTGCAATCTGTGATGCTTGTGTTATTATAGTTTCTGTGATTGTATGTGCTGTGATAACTGTAGAGATTTAAACTTTATATTAAAGATCTGTAGCTAAACTCTTCCTTAAGTTAAAATAAGGATAAGAACCTATTCACCCCCCCCCCCCCCTCTAGGTTTTTAGGTTGTCTTGAAGTTAAAACTATCAAGTGGTATCAGAGGGAGGTTGCTCAAAGAAGGACTTAACAGTCTGAGTTAGATCCCTAAGGCAGAATCAAGAATCAAGAAAATGGGTTTTGGAGAGAATCACAAGGAACTAGGGTCAATGAAATTACCCATCTGTAGGAAAGAGATTTTTGGAATCTGGAAAGAAAGGGTTAGGTTTTTTATGGAGGCCTCTCACCCAAGGATATATATCACAGTAAAAGAAGGTCCATATATTCCAATGAATGTGTCTACTCTAGATGAAAATCATAGAACTCCCAAGGATTTTTCTGAAATGATTAAGGATGAGATTATACTTGCAATTATGGATAAAAGAGCTCAGAATATCATAGTGAGTGTCATAGATGATTCTACTTTCAAAAATTTGATTCACTGCAAAACTTCCAAGGAAATGTGGGACACTTTGATTGTCTACATGGAGGGTTCTGAAGAAGTTAGACAAGACAGAAAGTCTATGCTCAATCAAGAATATGAGAGTTTCAGATAAGGGAAGTTTGATAGCATATCTGAATGCTACAAAAAATTCTACAGGATAGTGAATGAACTGATGTCCTATGGAAGGGTATTCAGTACATATGAGGTGAATGACAAATTCCTAAGATCCTTGACAAAGGATTGGGATACCAAGATTTGTGCCATTAGAGAAGTGGCCAAACTAGCAGATATTTCTCCTCCAACCTTATTTGGAAAGTTGCTATCATATGAAATGCAACTAATGGCTAGGAAGGAGGAAGAAAGAAATACAAAAGGAGAGCATAGAGAAAGGTCTGTGGCCTTCAAGGTTGAAGCCACTAGAAAGAATAGAAGGATATCTCCATCACCTCCTAAGGAAGTTGCTGAAGTTATCTCAGAGAATTTAGACAATCAAAACTCAGATAGCAGTGATTCAGATGTAGATTTTGCTGCCTTTACAAGGCAGTTTCAGAGGTTCTTGAAGAAGAAGCAATGGAAGTCAAGGCCCTCCACTTCATAGCCAGTTGATGACTACTATTAAAAGAGAAAATCATCAAGAAAGGAAAGGAGCAGGTCTAAGCCCAACAAAGCTACAACATAAAAAATTTTTTGCTATTGCTGCAATAGGCCTGGACATGTGGTGGATGAGTGTCCAAAAAAGAGGAAGGAGTCAGCAGACAGAAATAAGACTCAACAAAAGGGCAAGAAGGAGAAATCCTTTGTGGCTAAGAAAGAGAAGAGTCTTACAGATCAATCCTCCTCAGAGTCAGAATCTGAAGCTGAATCATACATTGGACTGTATGCAGCTAGTGAATAAGATGAGTTTATGCAGTTGCTGAACTCCATCTATGAACAAGAAGACCATCAGTGCATGGGACAGATGGCTGAATCAGAAAGCAAAATGTGCCATAATCAGCCTGGTCCCAGTAAGGTACAAAGTTATTCTAGAATTTCTGATTACAGTACTGGTTCAGAGTCATATTCTTCTTCATCAAGTGATGAGGATGGATCTGAATCTGAAGGAGATATTCATCAGTTGATAGATGAATATCGGGACTTATTGCAGGCACTTAAGAAAAGCAAAAACCTGGTCAAAACTCAGGCTAAGGAAATTGCAGATCTTAAGATGACTGCATCTGGTTTAGAGAAAGAATTGGATCAAAAAATTAATGAGGTTGCCAAGCTGAAAACGATTACTGTTATTCAGATGGGTACAATCACATATAAAAATGATCTAATCAGAAGTCTGGAAGTCAGACTTCAAAAGGAGAAAGATTTGGTGTCTAGTTACTCCAAGCCAAAATCAGTTTTACCCTTAATAGATGAGTTTGTGGCTCAAAAGGGTAAGACTGAAATAGGCTTTAAAGATAACACCAGGGCTACCCATTTCAAGAGAAAGGGCAAAGCCTCAGTTCAGCCATTGAATTTTAAAGTCCCTATAGTTTTCAGAAAGGTTCATGTTCCTTCTAACAAGTATGACCTTGAGAATACTCTTGGTCATAATAAGACTGAAGTTCTGAATGACAATGGTGCTTATGTCAATAAGGCAGCCCATGTTCATAAACCCCATGGTTATAAGAAACAAGTGTGTGTAGCTGCAGCAACACCAGCACAGAACAAAAATTTTTCTGCCAAAAATGTATCTAGACCTAGATAAAACAAGTATGAATGCTTGTGATGTGGCAAGACAGGTCATTATGCCTTAGATTGTTGACACAACACTAGTGTCAGGAAGAACAACAGTCTACCTATTAGAAGAGCTGTAGATAGATTTGATAAGGATGAAGCTAACTTGAACCAAGGACCCAAGACTTACTTGGGTTCTAAGGGAAAGTAATTCTGTATTGCAGGAAAGTCCAAGTTGCCATGCCCCTATATGATACTTAGACAGTGGATGTTCCAGGAACATGACTGGAACAAAGGGGCTACTGAAGGAGTACTCACCTATCAAGGATGGGCCTAAAGTAATCTTTGGTGGATCTGAAAGAGGAATCATCAAAGGATTTGGTAACATTTCTTCAAACCAAATTACCATCACTCAAGTGGCTTATGTAAAAGGTTTGAAACACAACCTGATAAGCATAAGTAAGCTGACTGATCTAGGATATGACATTTCATTTGTTAAGAATGGATGTCATATCAAAATGTCGAGTGATCAAAAGATCATTTTGACAGGATATAGAAAGAGGAATGTGTACTGTCTAAATTTTGAGTGTGAGAACAAAGGTTCTCCTATTTGTCTTGTAGCTGATGAGAAAGCCTCTCATTGTGTCAAATGGCACAAGAGGCTGGCCCATCTTAACTACAAAACAATTGGCCAACTCTTTAGCAAAGAGTTAGTGAGGAATGGTCCTCAAGTTAAGTGTATAAAGAAAGGGATATGTTCAGCTTGTCAAAAGGCCAAGCAGACAAAATCCTCCTTTCATAGCCTTGAAAACAAGGATTCAGTGAGGTGTCTATACCTCTTACATATGGATCTTTTTGGTCCTATGCCAGTTCATAGTCTAGGTAGGAAGGTCTACACATTTGTGGTTGTAGATGACTATTCTAGATATTCCTGGGTGTTCTTTCTGAGACAGAAATCTGAAACCCCAAGTGTTTTTCATAGTTTTGTCTAACAAATTCAGAATGAACTGAACAGTGCAGTGGTCAAAATCCGAAGTGACCATGGCACTGAATTTCAATCTGAAAGTATGACAAGATTATGCGAAGAATTTGGGATTTTTCAAGAGTTCTCCTCACCTAGAACACCTCAGCAAAATGGTATTGCTGAAAGAAAGAATAGGACATTGATTGAAGCTGGTAGAACTCTATTGAGTGATACTTCTCTCACAGAATACTTCTGGGCTGAGGATGTTAGTACTGCATGTCATGTGATCAATAGGGCCTCTATTACCAAAAGCCACAAAAAGACACCCTATGAGATCATGAAAGGTAGAAAACCAAATTTATCCTATTTTAGAATCTTTAGTTTCAAGTGTTATATCCTTAACAATGACAAGTCTTATCTAACTAAGTTTGCTGCCAAATCCCAAGATTGGATATTTATTGGGTACAACATCAATAGTAAGGCTTATAGGGTCTACCACTTGATTACACAGGTTATAGAAGAATTTGTACATGTTGTATTTGATGAAACTAGATTAATCAACTGTGAGTTACCTTGTAGTTCATTCAGTCCAACAGGTATAAGCAACAGAATGGACAAGCTTTCCATTGCAGAAGGCTCAACTGCAGATGAAGAATTGGAAAATGATGGCTACTGTCCAGGGGGAGTACAAGACTCTCTAGAAGCTGATGACAACCAAGAGGTGCAGCATAATGAAGAAACTGGAGGTGTTCAGCTAGAAGGAAGTCTACCTCCAGCTGTAAGACATCTAAAGGATCATCCAGCAAATCAGATAATTGGTGATCCAAGACATGGAGTGCAAACAAGAAGTAGAAATCTGAATACAGTCCTGCACTCAATTTTTCTATCTCAACTGGAGCCAAAGAAATTTGAAGAAGCTATCCAATACCAACACTGGATTAATACTATGAAAGAGGAGCTTAATTAGTTTAGAAGATGCAAGGTCTGGGATTTAGTTCCTAAACCAAAAGACCACAACATCATTGGTACAAAGTGAATTTTTAGAAACAGGGTTAATGAGAGTGGAGTTATTGTGAAGAATAAAGCAAGATTGGTTTCAAAAGGATACAGGCAGGAAGAGAGAATAGAATTTGATCAAACATTTGCTCAAGTAGCAAGACTGGAAGAAATCAGAATGTTCCTTGCCTATGCAGCATATCAAGGCTTCAAGGTATACCAAATGGATGTGAAATCAGCATTCCTGAATGGTGATCTAAAAGAAGAAGTCTATATAGAGCAGCCATCAGGTTTTATAGATTCTCTTAAACCTGGTTATGTCTATAGACTTAGGAAAGCATTGTATGGGTTAAAGCAAGCCCCAAGGGCTTGGTATGAAACTCTGTCTACTTTCTTTATTGAGAACAAATTCTCAAGAGGTAAAATAGACAAAACTCTATTCTTAAGGGAATCTAAAGGTAAGATAATCTTAGTTCAGATCTATGTAGATGACATAATTTTTGGGTCTACAAAGAACAACCTTTGCAAGAAGTTTGCCAAACTTATGCAAGGGAAGTTTGAAATGAGCAGTATGGGGGAACTTAAGTTCTTCTTGGGACTCCAAGTAAGACAGACTGATGATGGCTTGTCCATATCCCAGTCTAAGTTCACCAAGGAATTAATTAAAAAATATGGTATGGAATCATCCTCCACCATGAGAACTCCTATGGGAACAAGTATGCCCATGTGCAAAGATGATGCAGGTAATCCTGTAGATGAGTCTTTGTATAGAGGAATAATTGGCTCCTTATTATATCTCACTGCTAGTAGACCAGACATTATGTATGTTACATGTGTCTGCGCTAGGTACCAAGCATGCCCTAAAGAATCATATTATACTGCAGTCAAGAGGATTTTGAGATATCTAAAGTGCACATCTAATCTAGGCCTTTGGTACCCTAGTAATGGAGATTTTCTACTAACAGGTTATTCAGATGCAGATTTTGCAAGCTGTAGAGAGAATAGAAAAAGTACTACAGGTACATGCAAATTCTTAGGAGGAATGTTGATTTCCTGGAGCAGTAAGAAGCAGACTAGTGTGGAAATATCCACAGCTGAGTCTGAATATGTGGCAGTAGGAAGTTGCTGTGCACAGCTATTGTGGATTCAACATCAGCTAAGCGACTATGGTATTCAAGTAAGTAGAACACCTTTATTGTGTGATTCTAAAAGTGCCATTTCTATTGCAAACAATCCTGTTTCACATTGTTGGACTAAGCATATAGAGATAAGATACCATTTTCGTAGAGAACATGTAGAAAAAGAAGACATCTCATTAGAATTTGTTAAAACTGATTATCAAATTGCAGATGTATTTACTAAGCCTCTGGATGAAACTAAATTCAATAGATTTAAAATTGAATTAGGAATGCTGACCATAGGTTAGTTTACCAAAAATTGGCTAAGTAAAATGGTGTTGACACATTCAGTAATAAAGTGTCGACACAGAGAAGTTATGTCGACAATTCAGGGAAATTGTGTCGACACATAGTAAAAGTGTCGACACCTAAGGGACAAAGAGTCGACACATCCAGAAATGTAGTGTCGACACAACCAAAGTAATTGTGTCGACACTTACAGATTTTGTGTCGACACTTGTAATAAGAGTCGACACAGAATTTCTGATGAACTACTAAGTATCTCCAGTGTCGACATATCATCAATTGGTGTCGACACATAGTAGTCAGCACCGTGGTCGAGACATTAGAAGTTTGTGTCGACACTTTTCAACAGTGTCGACACTTTAAGACAGTTTTTGCCCGCATTTTGACCTTCTTTGATTAGAAGGGTATAAATAGGTCAAGAACTTATTCTGTCGACACGCTCACCAGGGTTTCGAGACAAAAACCTTGTGTCGACAATCTCTCTTCTCTCCAACCAAGCTTTCTCTTCACTCCAATGGCACCCAAGGTTGAAGACAACATCAATGAAGGACATGAGTTGGTTAGGCCAGCATTCAACAATGCCGCAACGGAAATCAAACAGGTCATTTCGCTTCTTGCAGACAACGGAATAGAATATCTTGTCTCTGAACCTACAAAGATATGGAAGAAAGAAGTAGTCGAGTTCTATACTGCTTCATCAATGAACTCAACTGGATTGAAGATCAAATCCACTGTACATGGAGAAAAAGTCAAGCTGTCTCAGAAGAGGTTGAACAAGATTCTCCATCTTCCTAGAATACATGATGAGAAAGAGGTCCCAGCCTCAAGGACCAGGGAGGCGCTTCAATGGTGTGGATTGGATCCAACCTTAAAGATAGGAGCTGCCATCAATAGAAAAAGCATGAATCATCAAGGAAAATTCCTGTCTGAAATAGTAGGTAAACTGATCTTATGTAAACTAGGTGGCCATGATAGGATATCAGCCTATATGTTCAGCCTGATGACAAGGGTAATCTTTAAGATTCAAACCAATTAGTCTGTAGTACTGTTTGATAAGATTAAAGAAGGAATCAAGAAGCCAAACTTGGCTAGGATCATGAGTATGTACCTTGCTGGAATAATTCCAGAGGTGATACAACAGATTCCTGGATCAAAGATAAATCACATGAGGAGAATGGACATAAGGTTATTCTCAAGATGGGATATAGTTCTTTCAAAGGACATAACTGAAGTGGAGACAGTAGCAAAATCACACGCACATGACCTTTCTGAGCATGGTCATGAAGATGCATAAGTCCAGGAAGAGACTATATCTGCACAGGTGCAGGGGGAGCCAATTGCTACACAGTTACAGGGGGAGCATCATTCTGAACAGGTATAAGAGGAAGAAAGAATCAATTTATCAGAGGACAATGTTTCTCAAACTGATCTTAATATTTCTGGAATTGCTGCTGCTGCTGAGAAAGTACAATCTTCTGCTCACACTCATCAAGAATTCACTCTTGAAGAGTTGTTTCCTGATCTTGAAGGAGCAGCAGATAAAATGGAGACCCTAAGATTTGAGGGGGAGAAAGTAAGGGTTGAGGGGGAGCAGGTTGATATTGAGGAAGAGAAAATGGAGGTGAGAAAAAAATTTCTTCAACTCCTCAAGAGAGGGTTAATATTGACAGTTCTTCAGAGTCTGAGCATGAAGAAGTCAGGGAGGCAAAGAAGAGAAAACTAATGGTCTTTAAGAGAAGAAGTCAAATCTATAAGCAGGATTTACAAGCTACTACTTCCCAACCAGCTCTTGCAATTGATTACAACAAATTTTTGGTGGATTTACAAGTCAAAATGGATGAGCAGAGATTGGCTCTTGAAAAGTATGTGGATGAAAGCCATAAGGCTCTTCAATTTGATCTGGCACAAGACATAAAATCTATCAGATTTGAAGTTAATCAGAATAAAAAAGAGATGACAGATTGCTTCCACAAGGGGGGCAATGTTGTGGTGTTTCTTGCAAAACAACAAGCAGAAATAAAGAAGCAAGTGAATGAGATTTCTGTTAAACAAGGCTATGTCCTTGAAAATCAAATAAGGATGAATGACAATCTGACAGAATCTCATAATCTGATAGTCACTGAGTTTACAAATATTTTTATTACAATGACTGAGGCAAGAAATAAGGAGAAAGAAGAATATGATCAGAAGCTACAGGCTGCCCTAGATGCAGTTAAAACTGCCATTACTTCATCTGAGAAGATAATTAGTGACAAGGTTCAAAAATTAAAGCCATTCTTTAAAGATGGAATCAATTATCTGGATGGATAAATAAGATTTCAGAAGGATGATTTGAGAGAACATGTGGCAAGAGAAGTCATAAAGGGGGAGAGGGTGTTAGTCTATGCTGGCTCTAATCATGCCAAATGGGAAACCAACAGCATTAGAGCCACTCTGGGATATCCACCTTTGTGTGATGATGATAATATGGCTGAGTCAGGGGTGAAACCAATTCTACTTGAAGGTAATCAACCTGAGGTTGCTTAAGTTATTTACCCCCCTACAGATCTTGAGATGATTCATCAGCAAGTGCAGTCTATGTACAACCCTCCACCGGAGGTTACTAATGTGATTATTGAAAAGGTTGATATGCCAGATACTGTTATCAAAGCTCAGCAAGATGCTCAGTTATCAAAGAAGAGATTCAGAGAGCAAGCAGAGCTAAAGCCAGACTTTGAGCAGTGGAGCCCAACTTCAAGGAATATCATTTTAAATGCATGGAAGGCTGTAAAAGATCAAGTAAATGAAAGGGGTAAATGGTACAATGAGCAAGAATAGAAAAAGTATAAGGCTAGGCAAGAAGCCATACTTCAACACAGGAGAAAGGCTAAGAGTGGGAAGCTATCTCCTGATGCTCAGGAGCCTAGCAAGTATTTCCCCAAGCCTTTTCATTATTTTGAAAGGCAAAGGATCAAGGCTGAAGCTCAAAAGAAAGCTGATTTGAAAGGCAAGAAGCCCATGGAAGATACAAAACCTCCTGTACAGGCTAAAATTGAATCTGGAAAAGGAATAGTCATCAAGGAGCCAGCCCAGCCTTAGTCTAAGCTTTACTAGTTTTTTGTTCAAGAACTATATAATTGTTTGTTTGTTAAAGAAATCAATGTAAACAACTTGTAACAAGCATTTTTGAGTTAATATACAAAACATTGTTCTGTGATCATTTTCTTTTACATTTTTTTTTCTGTGATGTAATTATGATATGTGTTTTGTTTATAAAGTACCCTGTAATGTAATGCTTATGTACATCATCATGTTTATTTTCTAAGTGGTGTATATCATTGGCTAAAGGGTTATTACTTCTCCAAATAGTGGGAGATTGTTAGGTACATTGGAAAATGTGTACCTGATTTGAACAAGCGAAACTTAGCTCAATGATATACATCAAGGTGTATTTGATGTTGTTTTAAGTTTATATGTGCAGGTTAAGAATGTGCTAAAATGCAAAGAAAAATTTCTAAGTCCATTTGTCGACACCTGAGGAAGCTGTGTCGACACTTTAGTAAGATTGTGTCGACACTTGGAAATGGCTGTGTCGACACTTTAGTGAGATTATGTCGACACCGGGAGGCAGTGTCGACACATAGAAGCATTGTTGACATCAATTGTGTCGACACCGGGAGGAAGTGTCGACACACAGAAATAGTCAGTCGACAACAACTGTGTCGACACCGGGAGGCAGTGTCGACACATAGAAATAGTCATTCGAAAACAACTGTGTCGACACCCGGAGGCTGTGTCGACACATAGAGGCAGTGTCGACAATAACTATGTCGACACCTGGAAGCAGTGTTGACATACGCTATGATCTGAGTCTACATCAACTGTGTCGACACACAGGACTTGTGTTGACACACAGCTGAGTCTAGACCAAGTTGATTGCTGATGAATGGTGAAGTGTTTGTGTCGAAACAAATACACAGTGTCGACACATTCTCAAGAAGCAGTGTCAAGAAGTTGTGTCGACATCAAGGCAGCTATGTCGACACCACCAAAGTCTGTGTCGACACTTAAGTCACTTGTGTCGACACATATTTGCAGATGGTCTCGACACTTTATGAAAGACAGTCTCGACGCTTTGCTGACAAAGACAAAGGTTCAAGGTCTATTTTATGACTTGTAAGCTGTGAGTTACAACAGGTTTACTGAAGCTGTCAGACTTGTCAGAAGTTAGTTATAAACCGAATCAGCCGGTTACCATGGATGAAGTCTACATATAAAGATGGATTCAGAAGAAGGATTTAACAGTTAATGAATGATTCATTATTGACACAAAAACACAACTATTGTGAGAAAGATCTCTGATCAAGAAAGTGCAAGGCACAGAAGAAGATCTTCGTGAGAAGATCTAAGAAGACATTCTAAAGTGATCATCCACTCAGTTTCAGTCTAAGTTGAATTCAATCAAGAATTCAGAAGTATCTTCAAGAAGTTTGGAGAGAGAGAGATCCACATATTTGAAGTCAAGAAGGAGACAATCACAGGTCTCAAGTAGCAGATACTGAACTAATCTGTCAAGAAGATTCAGATCTATTTCTGGAATCTAAGAAGGAAGCTGCCAGTCAGTTATATTCAAAGGAAATAAACCCAACTAAGTTTAGATTCAAGAAGCTTTGAAGAAAGCTAAGATCAAGTTGATTTCAGCCATCAGCCTCATCAAGAAGCTTATCAAGAAAGTCCTTATCCCTTCTCTCTCAACAGGGGTAAGAGATTATAAAATTCCTTATCAAACTCTATAGGATCTATTCATAGATCTGAGTTGTAAGCCTGTGTTATAAAGGCTGAGTATAGGAGATTTTGATCTCTGAGAGGTAGGGCTGTTTGTGCCTGAGTTGTAGGAGAAGGTATTCTCTGAGTTATATGCCATGTGGCAAGGCTGAGGAAGGGCTGTTAGCCTGAGTTTTAGGAGAATTTATTCTCTGAGTTGTAGGCATTGTGGCAAGGCTGAGGTAGGGCTGTAAGCCTGAGTTGTAGGAACCTTTTAGGGTTTTGAGCTGAAGGATCTGAGGATCTGAGATAAAGGAAGAGGTTAGGCCGAATCTAGCATACTGCTAGATAGGTGAAGGGGGAAAGTGGATGTACCCAGACCTTGGGGAACCACTATAAATCTGTGTGCAATCTGTGATGCTTGTGTTATTATAGTTTCTGTGATTGTGTGTTACGATAACTGTAGAGATTTAAGCTTTATATTAAAGATCTGTAGCTAAACTCTGCCTTAAGTTAAAATAAGGATAAGAACCTATTCACCCCCCCCCCTCTAGGTGTTTAGGTTGTCTTGAAGTTAAAACTATCAGAAGTTGATGGGGAGGCATCAAACCCCGAGTTTGCAAAGAAGTTGGCTAGGTGGGCCATGGAAGTGGAGAAGGGGCCAGGAGGTGGCCGAGGTCAGGAGGTGAGGAGAGTTGAACCCCGGCAGAGGGAGCAGTAGTAACAACAGTAACAATAGCCTAGGTGGGGGTATCAGGAGCCAAACAACTGGCTCGGCTATAGGTTATCGGAGTGGCAAGACCAAGACTTGTAGAGAGGTTTCCATGGAGGGGACAACCGCCATGGGGCTAGGTCCAGTTCAAACCTCCAGGCTAGAGGCAGGGCTAGGTGCCCCCTCTCCCTGATCAGCATCAGACTATGGAGATAGCTCTGAGGAGGAGGAGAGGCCACCCAAGGAGGAGGCAAGAATTCAATGTGTATGCCTTGAGTTATTGGTGACAACGTGAAGTGCTTCTGCTCATGAATTGTGTACGTAACCCCTCTTTTTCTAATATGAATTTTCTTAACTCTTAATTTCCCGCAATAAAGTTCATGAACGGATGAGAAAGTCTACCTAATTCCCGAGCTTTCTCACGTTGTTAGGCTCCCATCTAGCTGGAAGGGCAGGGGTCCACGGTGGACATTGATCTTTCTCTGGAGCTAAGTCCCAATCTTTCTCCCGCTGTCGGGCTCCCATCTAGCTGGCAGGGCAAGGATCCTCATTGGACATGGTTATTGCCTTGGAGCAAAGTCCCGAGCTTTCTCCCACTGTCAGGCTCTCATCTAACTGGCAGGGCAGGGGTCCTCGATGGACATTATTCTCACTCTGGAGCTATGTCCCGAGCTTTCTACCATTGTCAGGCTCCCATCTAGCTAGCAGGGAGGGGGTCCTCGGTGGACATGGTTGTTGATCTTGAGCTAAGTCCCGAGCATTGTCCTGATATCTTGCTCTCACCTAGCTGGAAGGTTAGGGGTCCTCGATGGACATTATTCTCGCTCTGGAGCTAAGTCCCGAGCTTTCTCCCGATATCAAGCTCTCACCTAGCTAGCAGGGCAAGGGTCATCAGTGGACATGGTTGTTGCCTAGAGCTAAGTCCCGAGCTTTCTCTCGCTGTCTGGTAGTCACCTAGCTGGCAAGGCAGGGGTCCTCGGTGAACATTGTTCTCGCTATGGAGCTAAGTCCCGAGCTTTCTCCCGCTGTCTGGCTCCCATCTATCCGACAGGGCAAGAGTCCTCGGTGGACATAATTGTTTCTCTAGAGCTAAGTCCCGAGCTTTCTCCCATTGTCTGGCTCTCACCTAGCTGGCAGGGTAGGGGTCATCGGTGGACATTGTTCACGCTCTGGAGCTAAGTCCCGAGCTTTCTCCCATTGTCAGGCTCTCACTTAGTTGGCAGGGCAGGGATCCTCGGTGGACTTGGTTGTTGCCCTAGAGCTAAGTACTGAGCTTTCTCCCGCTGTCAGGCTCTCATCTAGCTAGCAGAGCAGGGGTCCTCGGTGGACATTGTTCTTGATCTGGAGCTAAGTCTCGAGCTTTCTACCGCTATCAGGCTCTCACCTAGCTGGCAGAGCAGGGGTCCTCGGTGGACATGGTTGTTGCTCTGGAGCTAAGTCCCAAGCTTTCTCCCACTGTCAGGCTCTCTCCTAGCTGGCAGGGCAGGGGTCCTCGGTGGACATTGTTCTTGCCCTGAAGCCAAGTCCCGAGATGTTCCGTTGTCAGGTTTCCATCTAGATGGCAAGGCGGGGATTCTCAGTGTACATAGTTGTCACCCTAGAATCAGGCCCTGGGCTGCTCTTGCTATTCAGCTTAAGGTAGTATAAATGGAGCTTGGGATAGAAGCTAGAGGAAAAATGTCGAGAGGAAAAGCATAGTTGGTCCAGCAACCTCCAGGCGAGCTGGTAATGGCGAGCTGGGATCTCGACAAAATGGTGAGCTGAGACTGTGCTCGGTAACTACGCCCAATCCCATCGGGATTCTACTTATAAGGGATCTCGCAAGCGAGTCGGGGGTGCTCATAAGCTGGGGGCTGCTCTCGGTAATTAAAGCCCACCCCGTTAGGTTTTTACTTGGAAAAATCAGACCTTGAATAATCTTCCAAGGGTAAAAGGTGATCTCACGGGCGAGCTAGGTAGGCACGTGCCTAACAGGGCGAGTGATCCGCCTCTTGACTATCCGGGGTTGGTGAGCCCCCAATACCTCTCCGCGGGTACGATTCCTAATTCGAATACATTATAGCGGCCCGCTCTACCCTTGTGAGGTCACTCTATGGAGGAGGATAGCTCGCAGGCGAGTGCATTATAGTAATTTTAAAAAAAGGGATAGAAAAATATGGGCCAAATCCTTTTTTCATTAACAAGACATTATTACACAATGAAGATCTCGCCTCGATGAGGTTACAAAAAGGGAGAAGAAAATTATAATGGAAGAAAAACAAAATTGAGAGGGAGGCGCGAATCAGCTCTCACCCTCACCCCAGATGGGTGGTCCTCCTCGCCCTCCCCTCCGGATGTATGGCCTCCCTTGTAACCCTTGACATCCTTGAGCATTGACTCAAAGCTTTCCTCCTTCTCACTGGGAGGGGTGGCCGACGGGATCAAGTTTGGCATAAGGTCCCTCGTTGTGATCTCTTCGCATCCCTCCACCAATACCTCAATGTATTTCATCATCTAGAGGGTGTAGTAGGTGGTGCTGATGGAATTGATCTGCAGCCTCTCGGCGACCTCGGCCTCAATGTAGACTTTTGGCCATTTGGGAGAGATGCTCGGCTCACCGCCAGACTGAGGGAGGAAGATATCTGTCTGCCGAATCCGCTCGCCCTTGAGCCCTTTATTCTTTTCCCTTAGTCCGTTGTTCCCCTTTTTCAGCTCGGTAGTGAGAGCCTCCAACTCGGCAGCACAAGCTCGTAGCTAGTTTGGGGCTTCGGCATCCAGGGAAGAAAGGCAATGTAAGATTAATATGTTTGAAAAATCCTAAGGGAAAAAGGAAAGGGGGTAGCTTACGCTCACCATCCTTCCGACGGCTTTTGTGAGAAGGTTCTCGACGACTTTTAGTTGCCCCATCAGGTCGGCAACATTATCCTTGGTGAGTTTGTGCTCCTATTCAGTTTTTAGTTGTTGGTGGTTGAGGCTGAAGCCTCGGCGGACCACCATGTGATGCATCTCCAAGGCCTGCATCTGGGCCTACAGACCTTCGTGGCCGAGCTAAAGAAGAGACAGGCTCTTGTAGGCCTCGGCATCTTCACGCCCATATAAGTTGAAGCCCAGCACATAGGCAAGCTTAGATGCGGGATGACCCCCGACCAGGAGGGATAGAGTTATAAGATGGAGACCTTGTGGGTATGTTCATCCCACCGCACCATGGGCTCGCCGGCCAGGTCTTTTGAATTTCCCCCAAAGCCGAAGAGGGGGTGGCTCTTCGGAAGGCCCGGATCGTGGGCCACAGTCGCGACTACAGCAGGGGAGGTGGAGGGCTCGCTACCCACCAGGTCCTTCTCTAGCGAGCCCTTCAGCAAGCTCTTTGGAAACCCTTCTGGTGTGGTATCCGGTGAGCTTATGTAAACTTGTTGTTTTTAACCATCTTGGAAACCAGGCCCTTCAACATCTTGGGCGGAGGGGTCGGCGAGGCGAGCTGTACCCTTCAAGGCTAGGTCATTTCTTGCTGTAAGAGGGTCTTCCAGAATCTAGGTTGCCTCGGCAAGCCGCCACTACTGCCCGTTCGTGTGCGAGCGGGTCTGGGCTGACTCCCAAGACTACATGAGGCAGATGCTCGAGAATTGATCGCTCCCCTGTAGAGAAGTACTTGGGCAAGAAAGCGATGATTATGGGCAAGCCCGTAGGGTGAATAGGGAAGATTTATACCTTCGTTGGGAAGAACGGGGAGGATCAAGTCGAGGCCCCTTCGATGGAAGGCGACCTCAAAGTCCTTCCCTAGGAAGAATTTGTGCAGCTCGGTGACTATCTCAGATAGCGTTTTAGGGTGATATACCTCCTCGCTCTTTTACTGGGGGGAGAAGGGAATGTTGCCTAGGTCGCCCTTGATGAAGACGACTTTGGTGACCTAGTTGTGGTTTTTGTTTTTGGTCTCGCGGATCTTGATATGTGAGCCCATCAGGAAGGCGACCCCATCGCTGGTCGGTCGGTAGGTGAAGATTTTGCGGAAGACGGTGAGGTTGAATTCAATCCGCTCTCAGCAAAGGTGGCAAGCGAATGCGACCATTATGGCGATCGTATTCGGGTTTAGCTGGGCCGAAACGGCCCCAAAGTACTTAAGGATCTGGAGGATTTCCGGCCAAAGGGGGAGGCGCAACCCCACCTCGAAGTGTGAGATGGGGAAGGTGAGCTCATCCTAGTAGAAAGTGTTGATGGCCTCACCCTCTCTAGGCCGACGCGCCTCATAGTCGGGGGGGGGGGGGGGGGTAGGTACTCGGTCTTGAAGGCGGCGAGCTCGTGATCAGTGGTGTTTCTGTCGAAGAAGAGGTATTCCACGAACTGTCGGGTGCACTTGGACCGCCCGTCGGCATCAGGTCGCGTCTTCACCATGTTTGTGAAAGAATTGGGATGCGAGAGCTGGTAGCAAACATAGCAGCAAAGGGGTATGAAAGCAATTAAGGCAATAGCCAGGGGGGTGGTGAGGGGTCTATTTATAGAAAACTGGATTTATGGCCAAGCTGACTGGTCGGTCCAGCTTGCCAGCCCTAGCTCGCTGAAATTATTTAAGTTATTACAGACAGGGACACTCGCAGCATCGAGAAGAAAGTTCATTACAAGCAAAGAAATTTTGATCAACCCGAGCAAGCTGGGGTGCTGGGGAGCGAGGGCCGGTAGGCTCAGCTAGGGAGCCATTTCCATCTACCCCAGCTTGGCGCCAAAAATTCCCGGAGGTCGGCACGGGTTGAGGAACTTGTGGACTAGGACCAGGTCCCTGCCGAAGGTTTGCAAGTTTTTATTGATTCTCTCCATAACTGGGGTGGGGGACATCATCGTGCTCGCCAAGCCATAATCCACCTTGTCTGTGAGCAGCACATAGTCCCTCTCTAGTGCCTGCAACCTCTGCTCGCTATATGCGTTGTTCGCTCGAAGTTTGCCCAGGGAGGCATCCTGCTTCTTCAACACTTCTATTAGTCTCCGCCTTAGCTCGGCAGGATCCAACGAGTCATCCAGGAAGCTCTCCATCCAAGGATCAGGGGGTGGTGAGTGGAGAGCTTGTTCTGAAGATTCTTCAACTTCAAACGGAGCAGGGAGCCGTGCAAAAAATAATCAACTCAGGCAGAAAGAGGGTGCGAGCAACAATGACACCTAGGCAGAACATGCCAGTAAAACTAGATCTTTCGGGATAAGCTCGGTAGCCCTTGGAGGGTGTGCGGAGGAGGTAATGCTAAGTTCTTACTGCAACTCGGAGGATGGATTCCCGGGGAGATAAGATTGAAGCTGGGAATCAGGATATCCCCGTCTCTTGCCCCCGCGAGTACAGGAGTATTTGTAGGCTGTTGAGAAGGAGTGCGAGTTGGCGACCTGATCTTCAACGAATCCAACCCTGTGGTCCAAAAGGGTGGTGATTTTCTCTGCAGGCAAGTATTGTGGGGAGTCTGAGGCTGCGAGTCATCGTTTGGGGTGTGGACTCACGGCGTGGAGGTCTCTATATTGGACTAATGAGCCTCAGGGTCGACGGGAATGTGGACGACTACTTTCCCCTTGATGTAGGCAGTTGGTTTGGAGTATGCGAGCCCAGGATTTAAGGTGGACTCCAGGTCACGGTAGATGGATTCAGCATCCTTTCGGATGGACTGGGCCTTCTTTACAGGATTGGATTTCATTGATTCGCGCAGTGCAGGGATGGGAGGCAAGCTGACTAACGCGTCAGTGCGAGTGACGTTGAGTTTGAGGGCGGGGCTGAGCTTCTCTTGGAGTTCTTTGTAGAGAGGCATCTCGGCAAGGCTCAAGTAAGAAGGAATGGCAAAGGTAACCCAGGTATGCGGACTTATATATATAGCCACTGGTGGAGCCCACCAAAAGATTATATGGCCCTTATCGCGCTCGTCGCATATTGCACGGTTGGATGTTTCTTTCCGAGCTTATGCCAAACTCGCAAAGAGCGGGGATTGTATACAACCCCATATCCGGCGAGTGGTGGTCGATAGAAGCCAGATCGGCCAAAAGCCAGCAATTCGGCTTGTCCAAGTGGAGTGGTTAATTTGAGGGACGAGTGGAGCGGGTCGGCTCGCACTCACCCAAGGGGCTTGGCGAGCAGGGGGCGAGTGGAGCAGGTCGTCTCGCCCTCGCCCCGGGGGGTTCGGCGTGTAGCGGGCGAGTGGGGTAGGCCAGTTCCGCATTAGCCCAGGGCTGGAAGAGGCGGCGAGTGCCAGCTCCATCGAACACTCGCCGCCCTCGATGAGTGGAGGTTCCATAGGGCCACTCGCCCAGTCTCTTGTGATGAGTTTTTATTACTTTCCCCCCGCTGGACTGTCTATAGCTTGTTGAAACAACGGAGTTGTGCTATTGGCAGACCCAGTTAGGCTGCATATAGTTGTGTGGAACAACGGAGGTTGGCTATTTGCAGGCCATTTTCAAAAATCTATAAATAGACCCAAGGGGGTACCTCAGAATACATGCTTACTTGTGCACCAGGTTTCTTATGCTTTCTGAGGTATCCTAAGCTCGACATTTGGTTAGAGAGGGCAATCTATCTAAGATCTTCTAGGTGTGGGGGGGACCTCCATGCCAAGCCCTTGGGTTTGTCCCTTATTCTTTGTTCCTTTGTCATTTGGCTCGTGAGAGAGAAATAAGTGTGCGATCACCCCTTCCCCAAGGGTGAACTCCACGGATACTGAGTTTTTGGTTTCAACAAGGGTTTTCTTATTGAATATCCTATATGCCTTTCTATGTCTACTATAACCTACAAAATACCTTCAAAACATTTTTCACTAAACTTCGTACGATAGTACTTCCCATTGTTAAGTACGGATCATTTGCTGCCAAAGACCCTAAAGTAGGACACAGTCTGTTTTCTTCCCTTCAGCAGTTTATAAGGTGTTTTATGATGTCTTTTGTTAATTAATGCTCTGTATTGCACGTGGAAAGCTGTGTTGACTGCTTCAGCCCAGATGTACTCTAGTAGTGAAGATTCATTCAACATAGTCATACATGCATCAACGAGGGTTTTGTTCCTTCTCTCGACAACTCAATTTTATTGAGTAGACGGGGAGGAAAACTCATGAAAGATACCTTGATTTGCACAAAATGTTATCTTGGCCCCAGACTTAAATTCTATTCCTTGTTTACTTCTAATTTTGACCACTGAGCAGTTTAATTCATTCTGAATTTGCCTAACAAAATTTGTGAAAGTTTCGAAGGTGTCTGACTTGTGTTTTAGAAAGAACACCCAAGTAAAATGAGAGTAGTCATCAACAATAACTAACGTATAAACTTTATCTCCTAAACTTTGAATTAGCATAGGACTGATGCGTGGAAATCGTCAAGCGCACTGGTTGCACAAGTAATAAAATTTGGGAATAAATCCTATAATGTCGGTCTCTTGAGGAATATAATTAGCATAGAGCGGCGACAGTTCAGAAAATATTGTTATGAGGGTTATACTTAGAAAATATTAAAAAGGGGGCTTGTGAGATTATGGTTTCTTGATCTAATAAACTAATTAAGACTATGCGGGTCGAAGGCACCGCTTCGCAAAGTGAGGTGAGTGTATTGACTGCGATGCCGAACTTCGGTTGGGCGAGTGGATGGAAAGCTTAATTATGGAAGTGTTCTTGTGCAGAGTGAAATCGGGTGAAACAAGTGTATGGAGTGGATGTAGAGTGGGCGAGGCGCATTCACAACAAACAACTCAAAAGCACAAAGGAACTACAACAGTTTAATTAGAGATCAAATGCAAATGTAGTTTGTTACAAAGTCAATCATTCCATAAAATGGAGAAAGGGGAAGAGGAGTAAACCACTTGAGGGTGAAGTTCCACCGCAGGTCGTGGCCGGAATAGTGAGTTGTCAATCCGCTTCCGAGCTCGGTCCAAGGAGGCTTCCGATACCGACGAGCTGTCACCTCGAAGGCCTTTGAGTATATTCTCTTAGTCGTCTTCTTCTCTACCTACGGTGGAAAGCTTGGAGTTGAGGTCATTAAAGGCCAGGAGCATCGCTGGAGGGTTTTGAAAGCTTCAGAATCACTGGCTATGGACTCCCGATGGAAGGGATGAAGGTGGAGGTGGATGGAGCAGCTGGAAGGCAAAACGGCGGACTGGCCGCAAGTCCCGATGGAGTGGTAATTGACCTAATTCGCGGAATGAACCTTTATATAGTAACAGATTTTGAATACCGCGCACACTCATCGGTGCACGACCAATGGTCCGTCGCCCTGATGTTGGCACTCGTGCGGCAGTAACCTGTAGGACCTGCAATATGAAAATAGAAGATCGCGCATGAATAATGTCGCACGATCGGTGATCGTGCGCGAAGGAGGCTATACTCGTGCGATAGCGAAGACAGGACCTGTAGAAATTATCAGTAAGCGCACGAGGGGCATCGCACGATCAGTGATCGTGCGCGGTATGGGCGGCGCTCGTGCGATAGCGGAGACAGGGATGAAAGAAAATGGGTCTTGAACGCGCACAATCGGCAACGCACGATCGGTGATCGTACGAGGTATAGCTGGTGATCGTATGATTGCCCAGGACAGGGCTGGTGAAAATCTGGCATGAACGCGCACGATCGATGATCGTGCGCCAAAGGGTACTCTGGTCGTGCATGGGTTAAAACGCACGACCATTGACTTTTCAGCAGGAAAATTGCCAGGATCGGTCCCGGACGCCCACACGATCCCCGTACCTGCAGGAAAACATATCGAGCTGTCGAAGATAGCGTTCAATTATAATAATGAAACTCAAATACAATACAACACATGCATAATGATGTATGAAAGAAGTAAACGCATGGAAATTGGCTTAAACAGTGCACTGGGCGTGGAATAGTGTAGTGATCCAAAAGGAGTGGTATTGGTGCTAAAAAGAAGTGCAATGGCATGGAAATGAGCCCAGATGAGTCCGGAATTCGGTATGAAATATGGAAGCATCAGGAACCGAATAAGTCCATATGAAGTAGATATAAACAACTAGAAGAATCTTTTTCAACAATACCCTTACAGGTAGCCCTTGTCTTCTTACCCATTTTACATGCATGACATGGACTCTCTTCACCACTTAATGCTGGGAGCATCACGTAATAAGTCTTGAGAAAAGAGCATACTTATAGTTTTAAAATTAATATGTGCTAATCTCTTGTGCCATTGGTCACAGAGAAACGCACTATCTTTTGCTAAAAGACATACTGGTGAAGAATTGTCTAAACAAAGAAAATTTAAACAAAAAATATTTCTACTCCGTGTGCCTGTTAAGACTGTCTCAAAATTGCCAGATGATTTTATCAGACACTTGTCCTTGTAGAACTCAATGATATAACCTTTATCACATAATGGGCTTATGCTTATGAGATTAGGTTGTAATCCTCTAACATAAGCCACGTCTGTGAAATAGACTATGATGTTTGAAATCATACCGTAGCCTTTAGTTACTCCCATGTCTGAACTGCAAGAAATGACTTTTGGGCCATCCTCAACTAGGGTATACTCTAGAAGTAGGTTTCTTGTCCTATTCATATGCCGAGAGCATCCACTATCCAAATACCAAATAGGAGTTTTGTTGGCCTTTGGACATACCTGCATTCATAAATCATTTACCCTTAGGAACCCAAAAAGATTTGGGTCCTTGGTTCCTGGTTAGATTTACACCACTAAGAATATACGATAAAGTGATCAAACTTACCACAACACCAACAGTCAAACCTATTGTACCTTCTTGAAAGTCTTTAGTTTCAAGAATAACCAACATCTAGAGGGGGGGGGGTGAATAGGTCTTACGCCTTTTTGTGCTTTTTCCTATTTTAGGTGAGTTGTTATTTAGTTATATTTTGGTTTTAAGACAATCACACAAAGCACACAGGAATTTAATAGTGGTTCCTTATATTATGTGTACGTCCACTGTCCCTCCAACCTTTCTAACAGTTTGTTAGACAAGGAACTTCTCCAAACTCGGTTCCAAAGAGGTTACAACACAGATCCCACAGGATCTCTCAGTCTCCTCCAAGATCTACCTCAGGCACAAGGTCCTACAACTTAGAGCTAGCTTGGTCCTACAGCTTAGCGATCAAAAGATCACCTACCTCATACTTGAGCACAAGTCCTACACCAAGGCTAGGAGGATAGCCCTACAACTAAGATCCACACAAGGATCCTACTTCAGGCACAAAGACCCTACACTCATATCCACATAGGGATCCTACCTCAAATACACAATTTGAATCCTACCTCAGCCTATATAAACTAGGATTACACTCGAATCTATTAAGATCCTACAGATGAGTGGTTGATGGTTGATGTTGATTTTACTCCAGAGAAATGATCTCTGAGTCTGCCTTCCTTGACTGAGAATAACTCAGCCCTAACTTTGACTCAAAAGAGATGATTCTTTGAGCCTGCTTTTGCTGAACTGAGAAATCTCTGTTCTATCTTCTTCTTCACAGCACCAGAAAAGTTTCTTCAGGAAAGATCTGCTTGGGCTGTAAAGTAGTTGCAGCTAGGGCTTGCCTTGTTGCTACTTATTCCTCAGAGAGTTTCTCTAAACTTATTGTTGTAGGTGAGAAATAACAACAGCTAACTTGTTGAACTCTTAGATCAGAAGATTGAACTTGTTCTTCAGGTTGTACAATAATGGCTAGAGGAAGAAGATGAAGTTCCACCTTTCCAAAAGTTAATTTTTCTTTTCTGATCTATCGCTTTTTATCTTCCTCCGTCCAACGTCCCTTTGAACCATGGGCCCACTTGGATTTGGTATCTGTAATCTTTTTTTGAATTAAATGCAGTACAGTAGGCTTGCGATGCTATTTGTCATGTTTTGTATACTTCCGCAATGATTTCGAATTTTGTTGACGTCAGCATCTTTGGACTTTATCAAATTTAGACTGACTGATCAGGCATTGAGTGAAGCCTTGTCACTCAACCCTAAAGTACTTAGCCAAATTTTACATCTCAGGCATTGAGTGCTTGACTGAGCCTTCATCGCTCAACACAAAACTACTTGGCCAAATTCTGTATCTCAGGCGTTGAGTGAGTTGAGTGAGCCTTCATCACTCAACGCTTTCTTTACTTTTATAGTCTAACTGCTTAGGCATTGAGTGTGCCTTATTCACTCAACGCATTTGGACTTAGCCAATCATTCTGTATAATTAGGCATTGCGTGCGTTGAGTGAGCCTTCATCACTCAACGCATACTTGACTTTCCCATCATCTTGATTAGGCGTTGAGTGAACTTCCTTCACTCAATGCTGCTTTACTTAACTGATTTTCATCTGTTGAGTTGGCATTGATTGAACTGCCTTCACTCAACGCCTGTGGTCTTAGATAGATTTTCTATCTCCTTCTTCTGAGGCTTTGACTGCATGAGCTTTACTCGATGCTACTTTCTCTGGCATTGAGTGACTTGTCCTCACTCAATGCTTCTAGACTTAACCAGAATTCTTCCATGCCAATGATGAACCATTGACTGTCTTGTCTTTACTCAACCCTTCTTTTTGTATGGCATTGAGTGAATTGCCTTCACTCAATGCCTGTGGACTTAGCCGTATATCTGCTTTGCAAACTGTATGGCTTTGACTGTCCATGCTTTTCTCAGTGCTTTTTGACAGCTGGCTTTGAGTGAACTGGCTTCACTCAACGCCTGTGGACTTAGACATATTTTTGTCTTTCCAGCATTCTTCATTATGCCCAACTATCATTGTAACTTAGAACACTTGTCCAATCAATATGACAAAGAATAGCCTGCATGTATGAACTAGAACATACATCAAATACATCCATATGTATACCATTGACTTGCGGGCCTTCTTCAAATCTATGACGTTATGATCAATGGACCCAATAATCTCCCTATATTTGAAGAAGTCAGAACCCTATTCAATGATATACACTAGTTTATATAGAAAATAATTATACACAGAATATATGATACTTTCTGATACCACACACACAAGCCTTATATAGAAAATAGTCAATTTGCACTATATACCACTAGTGGCACCTATCTCTTATGAATGTCACCTAACTGTTTGTCTCTTCTATATACTACCTGACTGTTTGAGTTGGTTATATACCACTGGACTGAAAGTCTCTTTTGTATACCGTCTCTTCTTATACAGCATGCCCCCCCTTGATCATTGCCATTGCCTTTGCCTTTGATCATTTGCCTTTGCCTTTGATCATTTCCTTCTCCCACTTTATCATTGCCTTCTCCAACTTTATGACTTCTTCAGTAAAGTAGACTCTTCAGATAGGACAGGGAGGTTTTGGCATGATCTATCTCTTCATCCAGATAGATCACTATCCTTTGAAGCATCTTAAGTCATTTCAAAAACACTCTTATTATCTTGAGCAGGGAGTTCAGTTGGAATCTCCCCCTAAATCTTAGCATTGTCCATAGGGACATTCAAGTCTTCAGCAGTATTGTTGATGGAGACGGCGACCCCCAACATGATGAAGAAGGTCACGGCATGCTTAAGGAAGATCTTCCATGTCTCAAACCAAAGACTTGTGGCGCTGTGGTGACCTTGTGAAGCGACGCTACAATCTCCACCCTTGGCGCATGACAACCTCTTAATTTTTATTTGAATTTATTTGCTATTTTTTGAGCATTTATATTTTCATGTAATGTTAAAACTTATGTGTGTTTTTATTTTCATAATTTGGCTGCGTATAGTCGAATCATGTTGTAATCCAATATAAGGCCTTGCTATTATTTCATTTTGATTAGATTTGATGAATAAGGAAACCCTAAATTGGGTTTCCCCCTTTGCTCTCCGCCTCTTTTAGCATTCGGCTAGCCTCTCTCCTCTCCCTCACAAAACTGCCAGCAACCTTTCCTCCCTCCCCTCCCCTTTCCTCTCAAAGCTGCCAGCCCCCCTCCTCTCTCCCCACTCCCTCCATACCTCCGGCCCACCTCTTCTATCCCATTTGAAGAAAGTCAGCCACCACCTCCTTTCCCCTTTTCCTCTAAGCCGCCGGCCACCCCATGCCCTTTAGGGTTTTTGCCAACACCCAAACAGCCGCCCCTCCTTTCCTACTTGGATAAATCTTGCCGGCCCCCTCCTTGAAGAATTCAGCCAAGGAGCACAGATTCCCCCCTTGTGAACCAACTCCGGCATGAAGCAAAGAACGCAGACGAGTTTCTCTCCTATCGACGTGACTCCGGTGGAGCTGTTGAGGAGAAAACCAAATTAGTGAATCGAAATCATCCATTCTGATTGGGTAACGAAAAACTCATACCTTTTGTGTGTTTCCTTTCTAGATTTTTTTTCCTTGTGGTGGAATACTTTAGCGTTGATTCTTGATAGCATTAAATTAGTCATAGTTTTCTTCAATCGATTTTGTTTTCTATCTTGATTTGTTTAATTTTCGAGAGTTTTGGCGAACCTTGTTGTCTTCTTATTGGGAGAGATCTACCGTTTCTGAATAGTAATTTTTGGTAGATCTTTTTTGATACAACAACCACTCGATCAAACTGGGTGGGTCTTTTTAGCTTGAAAGAATATCGTCGTATAGCCTTTGTTCCATCTTAAACGGTTTGGTTACCCGTACATTATCATTTAATTGATAAAATTGAATAACGTGTGTGTTGCGTTGAATTTTTATGCGAGTGTAGAATTGGATCATAGAGAGACATTCGTGTTTAGTCCGTTGAATTTTGGTGTCAATGTGTGAGCTGCATCAATTTAATATCAGAGGGAGGTTCACGTTAATTTCCTAATTGACATCTTTCCATTTTGCTTAGTACGCTGATACGCACTTGCACATTATATTGCCCAAAATAATAAAACAAATATAATTTTTGGTCTGAAAATAGCAGTCTAAAAACTGAATTTTCTGCAAAAAAATAGTAATCTCTTATTTATTTTCCTTAAGAAAATCAAAAAAATATTTTAACAACCCTAGTATTAGGCGGGAAAATTCTGTCTTTCAAACATTTTAGTGGGTCAGAAGCATTATCCATTGCATGCGAACTAGATTAGGTACGGAGTATTCCCCATCTTCTTCCCATATGGCGGACAAACGGGATATGGGTCACAGTCCTACAACGATTGATGAACTCCACCAGGAGTTCACTAATCAGTTGACGGTGATTAGGGAGACACTTCAGGAGCTAAGATTTAATCTCACGGCTCCCCTAATCAACCCGCCAACCAACATGAGGAAGGGAATAATAATCATAACAACAACAATAATAATGAACATGTCCCGCATGCACCGTATGAGTTTGTTATTACTAGGGCCGTCCGGGTCAAACCCCCATCGTACGATGGATTGGTGAACCCCATGTTTTCTTAGACTGGGTTATGGAAATAGAGTGCTACTTTGAGTGGCACAATATGACTGACATGGATAAGGTGCGAGTGGCGAGGATGAAGCTGTTAGGTAGAGCTAAGATATTCTTGTTGAATGAGGAACGACGCTTGGGAGCTATGAATAGCAAACTACCCATTGGTTAGGTAGGCATGAAGGCCATGCGGAAATACCAGTACGTCCCTGCGTACCATCGAACGCAGATGTTTGATGATTTGGCTACCCTTAAACAAGGGAATAGGTCGGTCTCTGAGTATATGAGCCTTCTCAAGGACATGATGGTTATGCGTGATTTGAGGGAGATGTCGGAGATCACTCTCTGTAGGTTTCGTAAGGGGTTAAACCCCGATATTCATGGTAAATTATTGCGATATGTTCACAACAACCTAAACACCACTTTTCAATGTCGCATTAGATATTGAGAAGCACAATATTCACAAGACAAAGACTCGCTCATTTCAAAAGGGAAAGTCCATCTTAGGACCACCCCCACCTCCACCAATAAGGATAAGGGTAAGTTCTGGTCCACTGACTCAAACTCCATTGTCTTGATTTCTAGGAATATTAGAAACCCAACGGGTGAGAGAGTTCATGTAGGAAGGGTCGATAAAATGAATGCTACCTATTTTGCTTGTGGAATTCAGGGCCATTACGCTAGTGAGTGTCCTACTAAACCCAAGCCCCTAGCCCTTTTAGATTCCTCGTGAGAGTTAGACGAGCTTATATATGAGGCAGGAGAAGATTGTGAGTTGGAAGGAGTGCCGAGCGATATAGAAGATGATGTTAATATGATGGTCATGCGGTGTATTCTGGCTACTCTACGAGCGTTAGATGACTAGAATAGGACGAACATTTTTTCATTAAATTTTAAGATTGGAGAGAAGTGGTGTAAGTTAATCAATAATAGTGGAAGTTGTATGAACATGAGTTCTAAAAATATAGTGTCCCGAATGTTATTATCTACTGAGCCACACCCTCACCCCTATAAGGTGGCATGGGTAAATATGACATCCCTTCCTATTTTAAAGCATTGTTTGGTACACCTTACCATCAAGGCTTTCTCTGAAAAGGTTTTGTGTGACTTCATCCCCATGGATGCTTGTCATGTATTACTAGGAAGCCCATGGCTTTATGACCATGATGTTACTCATTTAGGGAGAGCCAACACAAATGAGTTAAAATTCAATGGCAAGACCATTATCTTTAAACCAACTCCTCCTAATGATCCTTCGGTCTCTTCTAAAGACACGATTATGCCCGTAGAGAAGAAGATGTTTAGCTTGATAGGTAAGAAAGATTTTGAGCGTGAGACCTTTATAGACAGAGTTATGTTTGCGTTAGTATGTTTGCAAGCCAAGGAAGATGGCTCCTCTTTCGAGAACTTACCTCCAGCATTGAAGACACTTTTAGATGAATTAAGGATGTCTACCCGGATGATTTACCGCCTGAGTAACCTCCCATGCGAAAAATTCAACACGAGATTGATTTCTTTCCGAGTTCCTCATTTCCCAACCTTCCCCATTATTAACCTAACCCGTCTGCACACCTTGAATTGCAAAAATTAATTTCGGATTTGCTAAGTAAGTTGTTCATCCATCATAGTAAGAGTCCTTGTACCATACCCGCATTATTGGTTCCTAAGAAAGATGGTTCTTGGCGGATGTGTGTGGATTATAGGGTCGTAAATAAAATAACTGTCAAATACAGGTTTCCCATCCCTCGATTGGACAAATTGTTGTACATGTTAGCCGGGGCCACAATTTTTTCTAAATTAGATCTTAAAAGTGGCTACCACCAAATCTGGATTAGGGAGGGAGATGAGTGGAAGATGGCATTTAAATCAAAGGACGGACTTTATGAGTGGATGGTGCTCGGGGAAGGGCTCACTAATGGCCCAAGTATATTTTCGAGGTTGATGACTTTAGTGTTCAAACCTTACTTAGGAAAATTCATAGTTATATATTTTTATGATATCCTAGTCTTTAGCGCCTCTCCGAACGATCATGAGTCTCACTTGAGGATAGTACTTACCACGTTGCGAAAAGAAAAGTTTTTTGATAATCTAAAAAAAGTGTACGTTAAATGTTCCATCTGTGGAGTTCCTTCGATATTTCGTGAGTTCGAAAGGCATCCATGTTGATCCTAAGAAGGTCGAAGCCATTAAAGATTGGCCGAAACCAACCAATATACGGGATGTTCAGAGTTTTCACTGCCTAGCTACTTTTTTTGCCGATTTATCGGGGATTTTAGTAGTATTATGGCACCGATCACGGAGTGCATGAAGAAGGGAGATTTCACGTGGACCAAAACAGCCGCTAAAGCATTTGAGACAATTAAATCCTGAATGTTGGAAGCTCCTCTTTTACAATTACTGGATTTTAATAAGGTGTTTGAACTTTCAAATAATGCGTCTGGAGTCGGTATTGGCGGTGTGTTGAGTCAAGAGGGTCATCCTATATGATACTTTAGTGAGAAACTCGTAGGGCCGAAATTAAATAATTAAAATTATGATAGGGAGTTTTATGTGGTTATTCGGTGCCTAAAACATTGGCGACATTATTTACTCTCTAAGAAATTTGATATCCTATCCGATCACTAGACTTTGAGGTTTATCAATTCCCAAAATAAAATTCGCCCAAGGCATGCTAAATGGGTCTCCTATCCTCAGGAGTACACCTTTATAATCAAACATCATAAGGGAACTCTAAATCGTGTGGCTGATGCTCTTAGTCGTGTCTCCTTGTTGTTAACTACGCTAGAGGTTAAAGTGATTGGGTTTGATAGAATTAAGGATGAGTACGTGAAAAAAGTCTAAGTTGTCTACCTAAATCACCTAGAGGCGGGTGAATAGGTGAGTTGTGCATCTTTTTGCGGAAGATAAACTTTAATGATTTAAGCACAAGAAATAAACAAGCATTCATAGAGGACACCAAGAATTATAGTGGTTCCCCAATCTTGGGTACGTCCACTTCACATTCACTGATCTAGCAAAGCACTAGACTCGACTACTCCACAAATCTCGGATTGAAACCAATCCTACCACTCGGAACAACGTTCCTACAATCTCGATCCAAAAAGGGATATACACTCAAAAGATGAACACTTCTTACAAATCGGAGAACAAATCTCCTACACTCGGAGAATAATCTCCTACAAGATTAAAAAAAATTACAATACAAACAGTAATCTTCTCAGATCTGAAAATATCTCCCTAGGTCTTCTTTCTTGGACTTTGCGGCTTTATCAAAAATTGTAGAAGAAGACGCATGGCTAGATCTGTTCTTAGAAACTTTGACTCACACGATCAAGGAGTAGATAGAGAAAGATGAAACTCTTGATCTGTAAATCAATCTGGATCGAAAGTAGCATTGGAAATCTTGAAGACGAACGGTGACTTCTATAGATTTGGAAATTTGTCGGCCCAATCAAGAAACTTAGAATAATAGAAATCACGCACTTAGGGTTAGTCATAATGACAGAACCTTTTATAAGATCTCCCTAACGGTTAGATTTGTCATTAATGACGGCCACGTGGACCAGTCATATCAAAGAATTCAAAATTTAGATTTGTCAGGGACTTAAGGAATTTTCTGAAATTGAGACAGCATTAGTCGAGTGAGATCAATACTACTCAAGTGCTATGACTAGCTCTCGAGTGGATAACAATGACTACTCGAGAAGAACTAATTTTGGAAATTCTGGAATAAAGTATTAAGTCACTCAAGTGGAGTAAAGATTACTCGAGTGCTAGAGATACTAATCGAGAGATGAAGCTGAACTTCTCGAGAGAATTGACTTAGAGAAAATTCTGGATAAAAATGATGATCACTCGAGTACTGAAACTGGATTACTCGAGTACTAAACAAACTACTCGAGTACATGGATTTGCCACTCGAGTAAGGTTAGAATCTTCTCGATAACTATACTCTGTCACTCGAATAAAGCTACTCAACTACTAGAGTACTCAGCTAGACTACTCGAGTATTTTACTTAGAAACTTTCTGAGACAAAAAACTGAACACTCGAGAATAAGAGAAGGTCTACTCGAGTACTAAACTTGGCTACTTGAGAGCTATATTAAGGCTACTCGAGAACCACTTCCTTTACTCGAGTTTAAGACACGACCTACTCGAGAGCTTCTAAGGTTTTTACTCGAGTACAAAGAATCCACTCGAGTAAAATACTTAGAATATTTCATAGTTTTATGAAACTTCAGTTCTTCATTCCAAACAGCATCAAGTCTTCCTTCATAAGTCGAAGTGCTTGAAAAAGAAGTGTATCCCAATAGAGAGGCTATACATGAGTCAACACCATGGATTATACAATGAGGGATTTCATTGTATGGTCCTGTGTTTAGTGACCCATTGTAGACTGACATTGGTCTACACTTGGCAATAAGTCATGCAAACACATAACTAGAACAGGATATCAAATACAACCTAATTCATTTTAGTTCAAGGGTGACTTCATACAAATATAGGTTATTGTGGATACAATACCCAACAATCTCCCCCTATTTGTAGAAGTCAGAACCCTCTACACTAAGGTGAATTGTACCAAAATAAAAAGAACTAGATATTTGAAAAGTAAGTACAGAACAAAATGCATGAAATTTAGAAATAAAAAGATAATCATCAAACTAAGAATTATATAATTAGAAATGTTTCAAGATTTCATCTCTACATAGATTCAATCCTCAATCTCATAACATACAACCATTCCTAGCTTTTATGTTGCTGTTGTTGTTGTTGATGATGCCTATCTTGCTTTTCATGTTGTCTCCTTTGATAACTGAAGGGCTTGGGATTGTACTTGGGAGGTCTTGGTTGTGCATTTGGATTATTTCTCCCATATTCTCTATCATAGATTCTTCTCTTAGTCATAGACTTCTCATACAATTCCCATTCAGTTGAGATATAATGAAGGTTCCTGCTTTCATTATAATCCATAAAAAGCTTTAGTGTATCTAGAATCAAGGGTTTGGAAGTTGGGCTCCAGATTTCAGCAAACTCCTGAGCTTTCCTTTTCTCTGCCTCTGGGTTTGGAAAAGATCTACTGGCAGAAGATCCATCTCCATATTTCCTTTTTTTAGGAATCTGAATTTCTGGTAGATCATGAGGAATTTCAGATTCCCATACCTGAGAGTAAGATTCTGGAGGAGGAGGAGCTTCCACTTGAGTCCTAGGAGAAAAGGTAGGCATCTGAGCAGGCTAACCTTCTACAAGAGGATTCAGATGGTGAGGAATGATGTTTGAATCAGCTTGGAATTCAGGGAATATCTAATTATGCATCCATACTATAGTATCTGTTTGGTATTGCATCCACAATAACCCAGATTTACATGAAGTCACCCTTTAACTAAGATGAATTAAGTTGTATTTGATATCCTTGATCTAGTTGAATGTTTGCAGATTCTCAGTGCTAAGTGTAGAACAATATCAGTCTACAGTGGGTCAGGAGCACAGGACCAAACAATGTAATCCCTTACTGTATGATCCATAGTGTTGACTCATGTGTAGCCTCTCAATTGGGATACACTTCATGTTCAAACATTGGGAGCATGGGATGAAGACAGGACCAGAAGTTAACATTCTCAAAAAGTCTTGAAAATTATCTAAGTCAAGTTCTCGAGAAGCTACTTAAGAGTTCTTGAGAAGTGTAGTTTAGTTCTCGAGAAGCTCTCATAGTTCTCGAGAAGCTTAACTACTTAGTTCATGAAAAGTCTGGACAGATTCAAGAAATTTTCTAAGTTATAGTTCTCGAGAAGTCCTCTTTGTTCTCGATAAGTCTTGGTCAGTTTTCGAGAAGCCTAAGGTATAGTTCTCGAGAAGTCTTATTTGTTCTCGGGAAGCTTGGCTTCAGTTCTTGAGAACTGCCAGCTCAATTTCTTGAATAAGTCAGGATTTGCCTCAAAATATTTTCTAGGTTATAGTTCTCGAGAAGTCATATTTAGTTCTCGAGAAGTCCTCCCTTAGTTCTCGAGAAGTCCTCCTCTTTGTTCTCGAGAAGTTCAGAAAAATTGTCTAAGTGATTGTTCTCGAGAAGTTAAGGAATTTTTCTAAGTTAAGTTCTCGAGAACTCAATTAGTTCTCGAGAACTAAGCCTTGTGTTCTCGAGAAGTCCAAATCTTTCTAAAGAATTTAGTTCCCGAGAAGTCTTGACAGTTCTCGAGAACTCAGATCCTAGTTCTCGAGAACCATAGCCACTTCTCGAGAGCTAAGTCGTTTTTCCAAAAAAAATTGTTCTAAGTCCAGAACGGCCGAAATTTCAAATACCTCGACGTGATTGGTCCACGTGTCGTAATTAATGTCTTTTCTAGCCATTAAGCGTAATCCTATATAAAGACTTTTCACTAAGACATAACCCTAAGAAATATAGAAAAAGAAGAATCTATTAAGAGCGGATTCAATACTTTCCTAATTTACTAGTTCGGCCGACCTTCTCTCAAGAACGACATCTGAAGCCGCCACTCACGTCAAGATCGATCTCTCTGCACTCGATCAAGAAGATCTGCTGATTAAGGAATCAATTTTCTCTCCTTGATCGAGTAGATTCAAGTTCTCTCAGGTCAGATTTTCAAAGGATCTATTTCTACAAATTCTGAAAGAGCCGCAACGATTCAAGAAGAAGACCTAGAGACAAACTCTTTCCGATCTGAGAGTATTTCTGTTTGTATTTCAATCTTTATTTGTAAATCTTGTAGGAGATTATTCTCTTAGTGTAGGAGCGTTGTGCTCTGAGTGGTAGGAAGGTTTTATCTTCCGAGTGTAGATCCGTTTGTATCGAGTTTTGTAGGAATATGGTTCCAAGGTGTAGGGTTGGTTTGCAATCCGAGATAGTGGAGTAGCCGAGTCTAGTGATTTGCTAGATCGGTGAGGAAAGTGGACGTACCCAATATCGGGGAACTACTATAAATCTCTTGTCGTCTGTGTGATTGCTTGCTTACTTATTTGTGCTAGTCGCTAAATTTTTTTATTCCGCATTAGACGCACATCTCACCTATTTACCCCCCTCTAGGTGATTTAGGTAGACAACTTACATCTTTCAATTGGTATCAGAGGGAGGTTCATCATTAAAAGGTTAATACCTTGATCTGACCCTTCCCAAGTTGTCTTTAGAGAAGTATCAAGCATGAGTAAGACCAAGGATTTTGCTAAGCTCCCTATATGCACCAAGAATAATTTTCCTATGTGGAAGGAAAGAGTTAAACTCTTCATGGAAGCAGTGGACCCTCGAATCTTCATGATTGTTGAAGAAGGTCTGTATGTTCCTATGATTGCATCAATAATAGATCCAACCAGACAAGTCCCAAAGAAGTTGATGGACTTGGATAAGGACGAGATTGCACTTGTCTCCCTTGACAAGAAAGCCAAAAATATTGTAGCAAGTGCAGTCGATGACTCGATGCTGCAAAATCTGATTCATTGCTAGTCTGCAAAGGAGATGTGGCAATCCCTGGTGACTCTGATGGAAGGCACTGAAGAAGTTAGGGATGATCGGAGATCCCTTCTAAATCAGAAGTATGAAACGTTCAGGCAAGGTCACAAGGAAGCCATAGCTGATACCTTCGAGAACTTCTTCAAGATAGCTCCAAATAAACTCAAGAAAAGCTGAAGAAGAGAAGAGCAGGTCTACATCCAAGGAGAAGTCTGTCGCTCTGATGGAAGATAGCTCAAGGAAGACAAAGGCTAGCTCTCCTACCCCAGCTCATGAAGCTGATGAAGAAGAATCATCTGAGCCAAGCTCCTCTGGCTCAGATCTATCTGATGGAGAGTTCTCTCTACTCTCAAGGGAGTTAAAGAAATTCTTGAGCTAGAAGAAGCAATGGAAAGGCAAGGATGCCTCCTATAGAACATCACGCAATGATGGTGATCATCATAGAAAAGGCTCAAGCAGCCACAAAAGGTATGGTTCTAAACCGAATAAACATTATTCGACTGACATCGTTTGTTATTGATGTAATAAGCCAGGTCACGTCATTGCGAATTGCCCCCACAAGAAGAAAGAGGGTTGCAAAAGAGAAGATAAGAAGTCCTACAGTAAAAAGAGGACAGAAAAGAGCCTGTTGGCCAAGAAGGGTAAAACCCTCCGTGACTCCGACTCATCTGAGTCGAGTGCAGAAGAGGAAGAAGCCTACTTTGGGCTAATGTCTCTAACTAATGATGAACAAGTTCACCAGTTAACTGGGGAGGTAAAATCTCACACCCCTCTTTCAAAATCTGATGATGATAATGAGCAAGAGGGCTATCACTCTGAGGATGAATCTGAACTCATGGGACAATATAAGGAGTTACTCGAGGCTTATGACAAATGTCACCGAGTCGTGAAAACTCAAGCTAAAGAGATAAATTCTCTAAAAGCTACAGAGAGCATCTTAAGAGAAGATGTCTCAAAGACTGACTCTCTCAAGGAAGACATCAATAAATCTATTGAATAATATAACAAGGCTCTTGAGCACCTTGACCTTAAGTAGAAAATCATCAAGGAGTTGGAAGAACAACTCTAAGCTGAATAGAAACTTGTAGAAGGTTTCTCTAAGCCTAAGACTGTACTTCCTCTGATTGCTGAATTCTCAACTAAGGCCAAGGGTGCTGGTCTAGGCCATAAAGGTGCTCCTAGTAAATCCTATAGGAGAAGGAAGGCCAAGAGAAAGAATAAGGATGCCAAGAAGGCCTTAGCCGCGGAAAAATGGAAAGCTCCTTTGGAGCCAGTCTCGTTCAAGAAAGTTATCTTTCTTGCGAACGGATTCGACTATGAGTCCACCTATGGACACTTCACTAGGCCGATTCTGGACAAGCCTAAGTCAAGGTACCAAGGTTAGACTCGCCCTCGTGACTTTGGCGAGGGTGTCTTCAAGTCACCTTATGAGGAGATTCAACTTCTGAGCTATGGACCTTATGCGCATGGTCATAACATCAAGAAGGCACCAAAGTTAAAACCTGTTGTGGAAAAGCCTATGAAGGAGAAGACTTCATGTAGTTGCTATCATCATGAAGCTTCTTCCTCCAAGGATGCTACCCCTGCTGGACCTCCTCTCAAGAAGGTCAAGAAGGAGATTATAAGGCAAAGATACAACAGATTCGACTGTTGGTGCTGTTGTAGAGTTACTCACTTTGCCATAGATTGTTTGTTCAATCCTAAAAATACTGCAACTCCTCAAGTTAGCAACGTGAGATTGACCACTCATGAGGCTAATACTCGTAGGGGGAGTATTCTAACTCGAGACCAAGGACCCAAACGTGTTTGGGTTCCTAAGGCTAAGTGATTATAATTGCAGGTACGTCCAAAGGCCATTAAAATGCCAATCTTGTATTTGGACAGTGGATATTCTCGGCATATGACCGGGACAAGGAGCCTACTCCAGAACTTTTCACCAATGTTGAATGGACCAAAGGCCATCTTTGGAGGTTCATACCGAGAAATTACCAAAGGCTACGGTATGATTACTAACGGTAACGTATCCTTTTTGGATGTAGCCTATGTTGATGGATTGGAACACAATCTCATCAGCATAAGCCAACTATGCGACAAAGGATACGTGGTTGAATTCCATGCTTACAAGTGTTTGATAAAATCGGTTGACAACATGGAAACTATTTTATCAGGCACTAGAAGCAGAAATATTTTCTGTTTAAATTTCATCTGTATTGACTCCTCTACACCAGTATGTCTTTTAGCAAAAAGTAGTGCATCTCTTGCTGACCAATGGCACAAGAGACTAGCGCATATTATTTTCAAAACTATTAATAAACTATTCTCTCAGAACTTAGTACGTGATGCCCCTAATGTCAAGTACGTTAAGGACAGCCCTTGTCATGCCTGTATAAAAGGCAAGCAAACAAGGAGTTCATTTAAAAGTATTATAGGCAAGGATTCTGATAGAAGCTTACAGCTTCTTCATATGGACTTATTTGGTCCACTGCAAGTTAGAAGTTTGGGAGGTAAGGAATATACGTTGGTTATTGTGGATGATTACTCGCGCTTTGTGTGGGTGTTCTTTCTGATTATTTGGTTCACTAATTTTGTTAGGCAAGTCCAGAATGAATACAACTGCTCCGTAGTCAAAATTAGAAGTGACAATGGAACGGAATTCAAGTCTTGGCACATGACAGAATACTGTGAAAGTCAAGGTATCTTTCATGAGTTTTCCTCTCCTCGCACTCCACAGCAAAATGGAGTAACTGAGAGAAGGAACAGAACACTCATACAGGCTTGTCGGACTATGTTGAGTGATGCCTCACTTCTAGAGTACTTCTTGGCTGAAGACATCAACACCGCTTGTCACGTGCAAAATCGAGCACTCATCAACAAGAACCATGATAAAACTCCTTTCGAACTTCTAAAAGGCAGGAAACCAACCATTTCATATTTTAGAATCTTTGGATGTAAGTGCTTCGTACTTAACAACGACAAGTATCACACTACCAAGTTTAGCGAGAAAAGTTTTGAAGGTATTTTTGTAGGTTATAGTAGCCATAGTAAGGCATATAGAGTATTTAATAGAAAAACTCTGGTGGTAGAAGAATCGATACACATTGTATTTGATGAGACGGGTCTGCTGTAAAGTAACTCTTCTAGTGTGCTTATTGAAGATGCAGGTACAAAGATAAAGGAACTCAGCCAGGATGAACCTACTGAAGATAAAGATGAAAAGTTCATCAAGACCACCTCTACAACCCCGATTGGAGAGGTAGATGACCAAGATGAAGAATTCATCCCAGCTGAAGATGAAACTCCAGTAGCTGAAGAGATCCCAGATGCAAGGACTCTAGAGCTCAAACACCTGAAGGATCATCCCTTGGACCAGATCATAAGAGATCCCCTGGATGGTGTCAGAACTCATCGAGGTATAACTAACAAGAATTTATTCTTAAGTTTTCTATCACAGGTTGAACCTAAGAAGTTCGAGGAAGCAAACTCGGATGCATCCTGGATTCTAGCCATGGAAGAAGAGTTAAATCAGTTCAAACGTTGCAAAGTTTGGACACTTGTTCCTAGACCCAAGAGTAAGAACGTCATCGGGACAAAATGGGTCTACTGGAACAAGATGGACGAAGATGGAACTATTATAAAGAACAAAGCCAGACTCATTGCCAAGGGCTATCGTCAAGAAGAAGGAATCGACTTCGATCAAACGTATGCTCTAGTGGCAAGACTGGAGGCGATAAGATGCAGATTTTGCAGGAAGCAAAGACGATAGGAAAAGCACTTCTGGGACTTGCCAATTCCTAGGAAGAAGGCTTATCTCTTGGAACAGCAAAAAGCAAAACTTTATCACAATCTCAACGGCCGAGTCAGAATACATTTATGTCGGTAGTTATTGTGCACAGTTGCTTTGGCTAAAGAACTAGCTAGAGGATTACAATATGGAGGTCAAAGACATTCCTTTGTTTTGTTACTCCTCCAGCATAATCGCAATCACAAACAACCAAGTCTCTCACAGCCGGACAAAGCACATCGATCTGAGATACCACTTCATCCAGGATCATGTGGAGCAGGGGGATGTGGATCTGCAGTACGTGCCAACTGATCGGCAGGTTGAAGATATTTTCACAAAGCCGCTGGACGAGACCAAGTTCAATTTTTTCAAAACTAAACTTGGGCTGCTGAGCAAGGAAGATTAGGCCAAGGTGATCAATTAAAAGGCTCAAGAATCAAGGAATCTCCATAAAGGTCAGAATTTATCAAGTAGAAGGATAGCTCTCGAGAACTATACTTACTTCCCGAGAACTATCAGCCAGTTCTCGAGAACTAAAGACTGCCTCTCGATAACTATCTGCCAGTTCTCGAGAACTAAAGATTGCCTCTCGAGAACTATCAGCCAGTTCTCGAGAAATAAGAAGCTTGCTTCTCGAGAACTAGCTGCCAGTTCTAGAGAACAAAGAATCTTGCCTCTCGAGAACTATTTTCCACTTCTCGAGAACTAAAGTTGCCTCTCAAGAAATGGCCCGTCATTTTGATGATTTCTGCTAACTCTTCTATTTCGATAACCTCTTAATTTCTGTCCTAATCCAAGGTTAATTAGACTCATAATTAAAATTACTAGGGTTATATATATATATAATATTTTAGAAATCTTAAATCAACCGCCATTTAAAAATCATTCTCTCAAACTCTTCGTCTTCCGCCGTAAGAGAACTCTGTCTCCGCCGTTGTGTCGAGCTCAGTCCGTCGCAACTGTCACCTTTCATGGCACAGGTTTCCAAGATTGGAGTCGGCAGCGAACTGGTAGTCGCAGGAATTGCAGAGATTTCATACGATTTCCAGAACCTTCTCATTCTTCTCGAAACCGTCGGCCTCATGTTCATTTTTACAGAACCCAGCAAGATTCTCTTTCCTGATGTCGAGGAGTTCTTCAAGAATGCTAAAGTGAAAAGAAATGGTAAGATTCTGAAAACCCATGTCAAAGGGATCAAGATAAAGTTGAACAAAACAAGAGTTTCCCAACTTTTGAGAATGCCTGTGTAGATGAGGAAGATGACCTAACTTTGGAAGACTATGAAAGAACCTACTCCTTATGTGGAGTATCTGAGGAATTTCACTCCTTCAGGAGGAACCTATTCAATGATGTAGGGAAATTTCTTGTAGACATTATTGGAAAAATCCTATGGTGCAAAACAAGGTCAATTAGTTTCATTACTAATGATCTCTTTGGAGTAATGACAGCCATTGTCTCAAGGAAGAAATATCAGTTTGGCATGATGGTGTTTGAGTTGATCAGGGACAGCATCCAAGCTCCCAAATTTGCAAGTATAATCTCATTGATTTTGCGAGAGATTGATCATGTTACCTTCAAAACCTCTAAAGGTACCACAATTCATCACCTTATGAAGATTTCCTTAGCCTCCATCCATAGATGGGAGTTAAAGCTAAAGAACCCAAGGCAGATAGCTAAAGAAGTTGGAGCTTCTGTCTCAGAGGTGAGGACCCCATCTCCTCCTCTACATCATGTTGCTGAACCATCTGGTGTAGCAACTGAGGGGGAGCCTGCACTCTCTGCCTCAGATATCAGAATTCCTACTCCTCCAGCCAGATCTCCTCTAAGAAGCCCAGTGATATCTCCAGTCAGAAGCCTTGTGGCAGTCTCTCTAGTACTAAACCTATCATATGTTCCAGCCCAAGAAGTTCTTAAATACACAAATGAAGTTATAGACAAGATGATAGAAGAGCTTACCTCATGAGAACCTCCTTCCCCCCTTTCCAAAGATCTCCCTGAAGACCCATCCAAAGATCACTCACCCCAAGCTACTCCTTCTCCCTCTCCCAGAAAAGAATCAACTCCACCAGAGACCACCCTTCTATCTGAAGAGGATGTGCAAGCCCCTGAGGAGGTGGAAGCCCCTCTCAGGAATCTTGATTTCTCCCTTCCTAGATTTGTTGATGAGGAGGGAGATATAGTATTTCATACTGTAAGAGCCTAGAGCTCTGTAATACTAGAAGAAATCCCCCATGGAATGCTCCTGCACCACCTCAGATTGATTCTACCACCCCTTCTCCTGCTGCTGAAATTGCCAATTCAAATATTCTGTCAAAGATTGAAGAAATGTTAGCTGACTAGAGGAAATATTTTGATGAATCTCTTCAGTCTGTCAAAGATCAGGTAACTGCCCTTAAGAAAAAAATGAGAAGAGGATTTGCAGAGATTCAAGCCAACATTGATTCTCTCAAAGGATTGTTCAGAAATGGAGGAAAAGCCATTGATAACACCATCACAAGCATTGGTCAAGTCATGGACAAATGTATTACCCTGGCAAACACTTAAATTCAATTGGACAAGAGAGCTGAAGAGAATATCATGAAGGTATGCAATAAAGGTTGTACTTTCATAGAAGACTCCATAGACCAGCTATCTGTAGAAATCATAAAGAGGGAGACCATAGTGAAAGAATAGGTAGAAAAGCTAATTGCAAATGCCAAAACTATCTGGGATGAGAAATTAACTGCAATCAGTAAGAATGTCATAGAACAGATTCAATCAGTAAAATTCCATACATAGGATACATCTGTCTGGATGCACAACCAGATCCTCCCAGATTTTCAGGCTGACCCCAACATTATTCCTCATCACTTAAATCCTCTTGCTTAAGGTGAGTCCAGCCAAGTGCCTCAACCTCAAATGCCTACATTCTCCCCTAGACCAAAAGATCAGGCACCTCCTCCAGCTTCCTATTCCCAAGTTTGGGATGACATTATTCCTCAAGATCTACCAGAGGTTCACATCCCCAAGAAAAGGAAGTATGGGGAAGGTCCTTCTACTAGCAAATCTGTTCCCTAGCCAGAGGCAGAAAGAAGGAAAGCAAAGGATGTGCTGAAGATTGGAGCCCAACTTCCAAAGCTCTAATTATGGACACTCTTAAACTAGTCATGGACTTTAATGAGAACAGATATCTTCACTACAACTCAGTTGAGTGGGAGTTATATGAAAATTTCATGACCAAAAAGAGGATTTATGACAGAGAATATGGAAAGAATATTCCTAAAGCTCCTCCCAAGCCTCCAAGGTACTACCCTAAGCCTTTCACTTATCAGAGGAGGCAGCAGGAAATACAAGACAGGCAACAGCAAAGAAAAGATTGATTCATGATGTTCTGTTTTGAGAATTTGAGGAAATGGATGTTTATTGATTCTAAAACATTACTTATATATACAATTCCTAGTTTTGCATATTGTCCCTTTAATTAATCTGTCTTTGCATTTATATTCAATTTCCTTTCGTCCAGTTCTTTCTTTATTATGATAATTCACCTTAGTATAGAGGGTTCTGACTTCTACAAATAGGGGGACATTGTTGGGTTTGCATCCACAATAACCCAGATTTGCATGAAGTCACCCTTGAACTAAGATGAATTAAGTTGTATTTGATATCATTGTTCTAGTTGAATGTTTGCAGATTCTAGTGCTAAGTGTAGACCAATGTAAGTCTACAGTGGGTAAGGAACACATGACCATACAGTGTAATCCCTCACTGTGTGATCCAAAGTGTTGACTCATGTGTAGCCTCTCAATTGGGATACACTTCATGTTCAAACATTGGGAGCATGGGATGAAGACAGGACCAGAAGTAAACATTCTCTAAAAGTCTTAAAAATAATCTAAGTCAAGTTCTCGAGAAGCTACTTGAGAGTTCTAGAGAAGGGTAGTTTAGTTCTCGAGAAGCTCTCATAGTTCTCGAGAAGCTTAACTACTTAGTTCATGAAAAGTCTGGAAAGATTCAAGAAATTTTCTAAGTTATAGTTCTTGAGAAGTCCTCTTTGTTCTCGAGAAGTCTTGGTCAGTTTTCGAGAAGCCTAAGATATAGTTCTCGAGAAGTCTTATTTGTTCTCGAGAAGCTTAGCTTCAGTTCTTGAGAACTGCCAGCTCAATTTCTTGAATAAGTCAGGATTTGCCTCAGAAATTTTTCTAAGTTATAGTTCTCGAGAAGTCTTATTTAGTTCTCGAGAAGTCCTCCCTCAGTTCTTGAGAAGTCCTCCTCTTTGTTCTCGAGAAGTTCAGAAAAATTGTCTAAGTGATTGTTCTCGAGAAGTTCAGGAATTTTTCTAATTTAAGTTCTCGAGAAGTAGATTTGTTCTCGAGAACTAAGCCTTGTGTTATCGAGAAGTCCAAATCTTGTCTAAAGAATTTAGTTCCCGAGAATTCTTGACAGTTCTCGAGAACTTAGATCCTAGTTCTCGAGAACCATAGCCACTTCTCGAGAGCTAAGTCGTTTTTCCAGAAATTTTTGTTCGAAGTCCACAACGGCCGAAATTTCAAATACCTCGACGTGATTGGTCCACGTGTCGTAATTAATATCTTTTCTAGCCGTTAAGAGTAATCCTATATAAATACTTTTCACTAAGACATAACCCTAACAAATATAGAAAAAGAAGAATCTCTTAAGAGAGGATTCCATACTTTCCTAACTTACTGGTTCGGCCGACCTTTTCTCAAGATCGACATCTGAAGCTGCCGCTCACGTCAAGATCGATCTCTCTGCACTCGATCTAGAAGATCTGTTGATTAATGAATCGGTTTTCTCTCCTTGATCGAGTAGATTCAAGTTCTCTCAGGTCAGATTTTTAAAGGATCTTCATCTACAAATTCTGAAAGAGCCACAATGATTCAAGAAGAAGACCTAGAGACAAACTCTTTCAGATCTATGAGTATTTCTATTTGTATTTTCAATCTTTATTTGTAAATCTTGTAGGAGATTATTCTCTGAGTGTAGGAGCGTTGTGTTTCGAGTGGTAGGAATGTTTTATCTTCCGAGTGTATATCCATTTGGATCGAGTTTTGTAGGAACGTGGTTCCGAGGTGTAGGGTTGGTTTGCAATCCGAGATAGTGGAGTAGCCGAGTCTAGTGATTTGCTTGATCGGTGAGGAAAGTGGACGTACCCAAGATCGGGGAACCACTATAAATCTCTTGTCTTCTATGTGATTGCTTGCTTACTTATTTGTGCTAGTTGCTAAATTTTTTTATTCCGCATTAGACGCACATCTCACCTATTCACCCCCCTCTAGGTGATTTAGGTAGACAACTTACATCTTTCAGTATCATAAGTATAAAACTTTACAGACTGAATCTGGGCTCGCACATCTTTATTAATTTCAGTCATTTTCTCAGTCCAGAGGGTCTTGACATTAGTATCATACTTTTCAACTTGTTCTTTCACTATTCCCTCCCCCTTTCTGATTTCTACACATATCTTATCTATAGCTTCATCTTTGAAGGTGCCCACTTCTTCACATATCTTTTAAAGGTTCTCTTGAGCTTTCTTTTCAAGTATAATCTGATTATTTGCAAGAGTAACTCCTTGGTCAATGACTTGACCAACACTTGTGATAGTATGATCTATAACTTTGCCACCAATCTGGAAGAGGTGCCTTAGTTGGTCATTATTGTGTTGAATCTCAGAAAATCCTCGGCTCATTTATTTTTCTAGATCAAAAATTTATCTTGAACAGCTTTCAGAGAATCATCAAAATACTTTCTTTGATCTACCTGCATCTGTTCAGCCTTACCAAGTATATCAGCTGTAATAGGTGTAGCAGTAACAATAGGAGTAATAGAAGCTGGAGGAGGAGGGGCAGTCCAAGGAGGAATTTATTCAACTATCACATAGCTCTGAGCTCTTTAAGTATGAATCAATACATCTCCTTCCTCACCAAGAAAGGTGGGAAGAGAGAAATCTATCCTCCTCAAAGGAGCTTCAACTTCTTCTGGAGACTGCTCATTCTCATCTGAAATCAAAACTGCGTCTTCTTATTTTTTTCTCTGTAGTAGGGGAGAGATCAATAGGTGACTCTGGAGATAGTGCAGGAGTGGGTTCCTTGGATGGCTCTTCAACATTATCTTTATGGAGGGGAGGTAGAGGCTCATCTGAGCTAAGTTCTTCAATCATCTTGTTTATATCTTCAGTAGTCGAGAGGATGGTCTCTTATAACTGTGCATCTGATAGTATGTCTTCTAGAGAGGATTGATGGATACATATATCTGGAGGTGGAGAAGGTAATCTGTCTTGCTGACCAGAAGGAGCAGGAGAAGAGGGCACTCTAACTTGCTTCATAGAGGAGGCAGGCTCCCCCTCAGCTGTTGCACCAGATGTGCCAACAACATTATGGAGAGAGGGAGATGGGTTCCTTTCCTCTACAACAGGTTGCTCATGGGCTTGGTCAGCTTGTGCTGGGTTCTGCAATTTTTAACTCCCTTCTCTGAATGGAGGAAACAGATACTTTCTTTATATAGTGGATGGTTGTTCCCTTAGAGAAGTCAAACACCTTAGGATTAATCTCATGCAACAATAAAGAGATCATCCTTGCATAGTTTGGAGCCTTAATGCTCTCCCTGATCTTGTCTAAGATCATCATACCAAATTGAAATTTCTTCCTTGAAACAATAGTTGTTATCATATAGAAAAGGTCTGTAGAAATGAAACTTATAGAAGAGGTTTTGCACAGTATTCCCAGAATATCCACTAGGAGTTTTCCTTCAGCATTCAGGTCTGGATGACGGATATTCTTGATAACCTCAAATATACCACAGAAGTTATATGCTCCATCGTAATCTTCTTCTGTTAGGTCATCTTCTTCATCCACTACAGGCATTTTAAGAAGTTATGAAACAGAGGTTTTGTTAAGTTTTACCTTGATTCCCTTTACCTTGGACTTCAACACTTTCCCATTCCCCTTGACTTTGATGTTCTTGAAAAATTCTTCAACCTCTGGAAAGAGTATTTTACACGACTGCTGAAGAACAAACGTCAAACCTGCTATGTCAAGTAGAGTCATCAAGTTCTTTAAATCATCAGAAATCTCTGCTATGCTGGCGACAACCAACTCACTGCCAACTCCGATCTTCGATGGCGGCGCCATGTCCTTCAGTGAACTGTGGGTGATTAATTGGAAGATGATGGCAACAGCGGCATACTCTATGTGAGCAGCGGAAGGTGAAGTGTCTTTTCGAGAGAGAGAGGATTTGAACTCGAGTAGATTCTTAAAATCCGATATTTTCTATTTATATAACCCTAGTAATGATGATTAAGAGTCTAATAAAGCTTAAACATACCTTAGATTGCGGCAGAAAGGATGCGAGTATCGAAAATGAAAAATTTGAAAGAATTCAGAATCTGACGGGTCATTTCTCGAGTGGAACTTCAGTACTCGAGTGATGGAATAGTTGTACTCGAGTGGCGTTATAACAGTACTCGAGTGGTATTATTCTACTTCTCGAGAAGAAGTTTAGTACATGAGTGATAGCACACGAGTGACTTACTTAGTTCTCGAGAATTCAGAGAAGTACTCGAGTAGTCATATTCGAGTTCTCGAGTAGTCATTCCTTCTCTCAAGAAATGAAGTCCACTTAGAGAAATTCTAACCTTTTTGACTTATCCTTGATTTTTGAGCTGTGAAATGAGTCCACCTTGTCGATTCCTCATTGTTGAGCATGCCCAGTTCAGTTTTGAAGAAACTGAACTTGTTCTCGTCCAGTGGCTTCGTGAAAATGTCTGTAACTTGCCTATCAGTTGGAACATAAAACAAATTTAAGTCCCCATACTCCACATGCTCCCGGATGAAATGGTATCTCAGCTCTATATGCTTTGTCCGGCTGTGAGAGACTTGGTTGTTAGCTATTGCTATTGCACTAGAGGAATCGCAAAACAATGGGATGTCTTTGACCTTCAAGTTGTAATCTTCAAGTTGAGTCTTTGTCCAAAGCAATTGTGCACAACAACTGCCGGCAGAAATGTATTCGGACTCGGCCGTTGAGATTGCGACAAAATTTTGCTTTTGCTGCTCCAAGAAAAGAGTCTCCTTCCAAGGAATTGGCAAGTCCCAGAAGTGCTCTTTTTATCGTCTTTACTACCTGTAAAGTCAGCATCTGAAAAACAAATTAGCTCGATGTCATTACTTCTTGGGTACCATAAGCCAAGATTCGGTGTACCTTTAAGGTATCTCAAAATCTGCTTTGCAGCACCATAGTGAGATTCCTTATAGTTCACTTGGAATCTAGAATAGACACATGTAGAGAACATTATGTCTGGTCTACTAGCAGTAAGGTAGAGCAAGGATCCAATTATTCTTCTGTTCTTGGTTTCATCAAAAGATTTCCCTTTCTCATCCTTGTCCAGAGACATAGCTGAACCCATTAGAGTCCTCATAGAGGTTGCATTCTCCATTCCGAATTTCTTAATCAACTCCTTGTTGAACTTAGTCTGCGAGATGAAAATTCCATCTTCATATTGTTTCACCTGAAGTCCTAAGAAATACTTCAGCTCACCCATACTGCTCATTTCAAACTTCCCTTGCATAAGTTTAGAAAACTTCTTACAGAGGTTGTTGTCTGTAGAGCCAAAAATAATATCATCGACATAGATTTGCACTAGAAAAATCTTTCCTTTTATTTCCCTAAAAAATAATGTCTTATCTATCTTTCCCCTTGTGAACCTGTTCTCAAGAAGAATGGTAGACAGCGCCTCATACCAAGCTCGAGGAGCTTATTTCAAACCATACAGTGCTTTAGATAGAAGATAAACATAATCAGGAAAGTTAGAATCAACGAAACTTGGAGGTTGTTCCACATACACCTCTTCCTTTATATCACCATTAAGGAAGCCAGACTTCACGTCCATCTGATAGACGGTGAAGCCCTTAAGTGCAGCCTACGCTAGGAACAACCTGATTGCCTCCAGCCTTGCCACTGGAGCATATGTCTGGTCGAAGTCGATTCCTTCTTCTTGTCGATAACCTTTGGCAATGGTTCTGGCCTTGTTCTTTATGATGGTCCCATCCTCATCCATTTTCTTTCTGTATAACCACTTTGTCCTTATGACGTTCTTGCCTTTGGGTCTTGGAATCAGCTTCCAGACTGTTCAACGCTTGAAATAATTTAGCTCTTCTTCCATGGCCACTATCCATGATGCGTCTGAGTTGGATTCCTCAAACTTCTTTGGTTCAACCTGTGAGAGAAAACTAAAAAATAAATTCTCGCTAGTTGTACCTCTACAAGTTCCGACACCATCCTGAGGATCTCCTATGATTTGCTCCATTGGGTGATCCTTTATATGTCTGAGCTCTAGAGTCCTTGCATCAGGAGTATCTTCAACCACAGGAGTGACTTCATCAACTTGGGTAGCTTCTTTATCTTGTTCATCAACCTATCCAATAGGGGTTGGAGTGGTGATCTTGATAAACTTTTCACCTTTTTCTTCCATCAGCACACTCAAGTTGAGTTCTTTCAGCTTTGAACCATCATCTTCAACAAACACACTCGAAGAGTCGCTTTGTAGCAAGCTCATCTCATCAAATACAACGTGTATAGATTCTTCAACCACCAGGGTTTTCTTATTAAATTCCCTATATGCTTTACTATGACAACTATATCCTACAAAAAATACCTTCAAAACTCTTTTCACTAAATTTAGTAGTATGATACTTACCATTGTTAAGAATGAATCATTTACAGCCAAAGATTCTAAAGTATGAGACAGTCGGCTTTTTGCCCTTTAGAAGTTCATAAGGAGTCTTATTTTGGTTCTTGTTTATGAGTACTCGATTTTGCATGTGGTATGCAGTGTTGATGGCTTCAGCCCAGAAGTACTCAGGTAGTGAGGCATCACTCAACATAGTTCTGCAGGCCTCTATAAGCATTCTATTCCTTCTCTCAGCTACTCTATTTTGCTGAGGAGTTCGAGGAAAGGAAAACTCATGAAAGATACCTAAGCTTTCACAAAATTCTGTCATGGCCCCAGACTTGAGTTCAGTTCCATTGTCACTTCTTATTTTGACTACGGAACAGTTGTATTTATTATGGATCTGCCTAACAAAATTTGTAAAGACATCAAAGGTATATGACTTGTGTTTCAGAAAGAACACCCATGCAAAACGCGAGTAGTCATCAACAATAATCAACGTATAATCCTTACCTCCTAAACTTCTAACTTGTAGTGGACCGAACAATTCCATATATAGTAGGTGTAGACACCTATTAGAATCTTTGCTTATAATGCTTTTAAAAGTAGCCCTTGTTTGCTTGCCTTTCACACATGCATTACAAGGTCTATCCTTAGCGCACATAACATTCGGGGCATCACGTACTAAGTTAAGAGAAAATAATTTATTAATAGTTTTGAAATTAATATCTGGTAATCTCTTGTGTCATTGGTCACCAAGAGACTCACTATTTTTTGCCAAAAGACACACTAGTGTAGAAGAGTCTATACAAATAAAATTTAAACAAAATATATTTCTACTACGAGTGCCTGATAAAATCATTTCCAAATTATCAACCGATTTTATCAAACATTTATCAACATGAAATTCAACTATGTATCTGATGAGTTGTAAATATACGCATTTTTCTGTGTTTTTATTATGTTATTTTAGTTTAGTTTTGTCTTTTTTAGTTTGTTTTCTTTAATAATATGATTCTTTTTGTAAAAACTTTCCTAACTTAGCTTTATTTTGTTTTCCAAAAAAATTCCAGAAAAGGTCAAAAATTGACCTAACACGCCTGTATCCCATGATTGACATGCCCGTGTCAGTCACTCAACGCTTTCACTATTCACCTCTCAACGCCACTCAACACCATCATCAACCAGAGCAGGACATGCTCGTGTTAATACTCGACACGCCCGTGTCAACCACTCAATGCTGTCGAGACAGAACACACTCAACGCCATCAAATCGACACTCAATGCCTTGATGCCAGTTGTCATGCCTGTGGTCATTACGACACGCCCGTGTCGATGAAGACACTCAACGCCTCCAACCGACAAAGATAAAATTAACTTCCTCCACCCAGCTGTCCAGTCACGCCCCCCCTAAATGCCCGTGACAAGCTTTTCACGCCCGTGACTGACACGTGTCATGACCCGCTGCTTCCAGAAAGATGCCAGCTCGCCAGATTTCGCCATCCCCAGAAAAACCCTTCCCGACACGCCCCCTGTCACGCCCGTGACTAGGGCGTGTCAAACCTATAAATTTTGCCTATAAAAAAAAGCTTTCTATAAGCTCACAGGTTCCACTTTCTTTAACCACTTTTCTTAGGGGAGATGCTGCCCATTTGGCTTCTAATGCAATGTAAGGGAGAATTTATCCCCCCCCCTCTCTCTTAGTTTATTTTAGGGTATTTGTTTTAGCTTTCCTTGTAATCACTTTTCTAATAATGAAATATGTTAGTTTTTCCTCTCTTTGCATGGCTTGGAATTCATTTATGCACCCTACTCTAAGTAATTTTTCGTTCCTTTTTTGTGTTTTTATGTCTTCTTTTTAGCATAACTTATTTAGTTTTAGGAATTTCTCCTAATTTCTAGCCATTGTAATCGCAATTTTATTTTCATGCACCTTATTGTTTAGGTTCAACTTTTTTGCTTTTATCTTTGTTTTCATCCTTTTGAATTTATAAAAGAGATTTTAAAAGTGTTGTATTTATTTTTCTTAAACTTAAGATTTTTAGGAATGTAAAACTTTGTCTTTTTTAGTTTTATTTTCACTTTTTTAGCTCTTTTATAAAACCATAAGAATGAAAACGTTATCGTTTTAATTTTCCGTCAACTTTGCTTTTTGATTTTATTTCCAAAACCTTTTTGCCCGTTTAATTTTGATTTTGTCTTTGTACGCATTTCTACCGCATTCTAGCGGTAGAAATGTCGTTGTTTTAATTTTTTTAGTAACTTTGTTTTACTTATTATTTTGTATGTGTGCTTGCGTGTATGAGTTAGATTTTATAGCATTCATTCAATTTATGCAGAGTGTGTACGTGTGCGCATTTATTTCCGCCTACTCGTTAAGAGTTAAATGACTTTCTTTCATGTCCCGCTAACTCATTTGAGTAGGACTTGCAATTTACCGCTTTCATTTTCTTTCTACTCATTAGAGTAGGACTTTGTGTGTGTGTGTGTTTTCATTTCCGTAGAGTGCATGTGTGGGTGCATTTATTTCCTCCTACTCGTTTGAGTAGGGCTCGCTTTCATTTATTTCCGCCCACTAATTTGAGCCGAGACTTGTCATTTACTGCTTTCTTTACTGCTTTCTTTACTGCTTTCATTTTCTACTTTCTTAACTGCTTTCATTTTCTGCTTTCCTTTTATCGCTTCTAGCTTTAGCCATCCCCATTCCGATGAGTGGCTAACTGCTCTTAGCCCTCAATATCGAAGAGCATTGGGATAGATAAAATCACTTTAAATAATTAAAGGTACTCTTTTTCTCGTTAATTAAAAGTACTTAAGGTTTACCCCGGGTCTACGACGCGTAGGACCGCATATCGATGTGCGGGGCCTATTTTCGTAGTCCATACGCTATCTTGTTGTGAAGTCGTGTGTATGGACTGATCACCCTTGCGTAAAGAGAGTTGTGTGCATAACCTCGAGAGAGGAGAAGCACAATTCTCCCGGATTGGGTTCCCCACCCAATAGCGAGGTTCTTAGCGTAATGCGGGCGTTAAGAGGAATCCTTCATCGGTCTATCGATCGGTCGAATAGTCTTAGCGTTCAGGTGAGAAATAGTCCTAGATATAAGTGAGCTCATTCTTTTGGAACCTCCACGGCCAAGTCGTCATTTAATTAATCTGAAATATAGGATTTCTAGTTAAGCAAATTAATTTTAGTCCTCAAATTTTCGATATAGTGCGTTAAGTTCTTCATCGACTGCATTTTATATTATCTGCTTTTATTTTTCTATATTTTTGCAGCCATTAATTAAATCAAGCCACCAAATATTATCGGTAAAATAACAGTCCTTTCAGGAAAAGAGTAGAAATAGGCTAACCATCCACGAGAACAATACGACCCCGATATTCCTCACTACATTATCCTGTACTACACGCGATAGGTGCACTTGCCTCTCTTTCGTTAAAACTCGGTTTCAACCCCTTTTTATATAAAAAATAAATTGCGTGCCCCGCCTTTCTCAATAAAACCACCGTCTTATACTCACCATCTAAAAACCAACCCGGGGCGCCGCGAGTTTTAACCATCAAGTTATTGGCGCCGTTGCCGGAGAGTTTTCAATTTACTATTTTGAATTCCTGAAAACTATTAATTTTACCTTTTATTTCTATTTATATACCAAAAAAATTTGGCCAACCAAAAAAATATATATATTTATAATAATAATGATATTATTAATAATAATTACTACATAAAAATATAAAAACAAACTTAAAAAATAAAAAAATAAAAATCTCAAAAAATCTAAAAAATCAAAAACTTAAAAAACATAAAACATTAAAAAATTAAAAAAATCGAAAACTTAAAAAAAAAACCTTAAAAATTAAAAAAACAACTTAAAAACTTAAAAATCTAAAAAACTTAAAAACTAAAAAAATTAAAAAACAATAAGACTTATAAAAAACTAAAAAACACTAAAAAACTAAAAATATCATATTTATTTTGTCGCTTCGGCGCGCTTCACCTTCGTGAGCGCTAGGGGAATGCAAATCTCTCACACTCATATAGCTAAGACGTTATCTTACGAGTCACACTCACTTGCCACCTATCCCTGCACACTTTTCGCCGAATTTATCTTTTATATTTTTTTTGTTATATTTTTGCTACTTCTTCTAATTTTTGCAGGGTTATTTCTTAACGGGCCTCCCCGAATGCGTTTTAGGGAAGTTTCCTCCCCCCTGTCTTTTTCTTTATTTGCATATATCTGTTTTATTTATATCGTTCCTCGTACTTAGTGAAACATTGGGGATAATGTTGGACTTAAGTATGGGGGTGTTTACACTTTTTTTTGTTCTATTATTTTTGCATTCAATGAAAAATACAAAAATTGCAAAAATTAAAACTTAAAATAAAAATTTTACTGCTTATTTTTATTAAAAAAACTCAAAAAAATATCGCTCGTTCGACTCATCGAACCAACCACCTAAATAAGAGTCTGTTCGCGGGCAATCAGTTTTTTTGCTTTGTAATTAATTTTTGTAAATACTCTCTTTCCTCTTCTTTTTCCTTTTTTTTAATAACACTTCTTTCTTTCCTCTTTCTTGTAAATAACTAAATAAAAATAAATAAAAATTTGAAAATCCAAAAAAAGAGAATAACTCTAAAAATCCAAAAAAAAGATTAGAATCAAAACACATAAAAAAGATAATAACCTCAAAAATCCCAAAAAATTATAAAACAAATAAAATCCAATAAGCCATATATTAACCCTTTTTGCTTTCCAAAAATCTAGTTTCGAGTTTATTTATATGCGAATTTTACTTATTCTTTGTTTACTATTCGTTTATTAATTAAAGTTTGATAGATTTAAGTATCTGGGGTTGTTTTAAAGAATTTTTTATGTCTTTTCCTTATAATAGTAAACTTGTTTTTCACCACCACTTCTAATTTTTATAAATAGAAACTCGTATCTATGTTAGAAAATAACAATTTTGGATTTCAATTATTTCTACTTCATGCTTTAGGAACATAGGAACGCTCATTTTAAAAAGGTTGCTATCAAAACTTTTTTATTAAAACCTAGTTTTCTTTCTGAAAACCCATTTACACTTTTTTCATATCTTACTTAGCATGATTACCCTTATTTCATCCCCTAAAAAGATCCTATGTCAATGGGAATAAGATTTCGTTCCGTAAACATAGGCACCCAATATTTTAAAAAGATTATATGTTACGGAGTAAGAGGATAAAATTCATTACTCCTATACATATACATTTGGTTAATTTTAATTAATGAAGATAGAAAAAATAAATTTTTATGTTAGGAAAATAAGATTTCATTTTCCTAATTATTCAAAAAATTGTGGAGGTTCGAGAAAAAATTACCTCGCCTCAAAATCCAAGCCATCTTCATATATCACCAAACCACTTAGCCTATTTCAATGTTTCTAGAATTAATTTAAAATTTTTTGAGAGCATAATTTTTAAATTGCATTATTTCCTTTAAACTTTTTTAAGCTAGTTTTTTTTATATAATTCCAATCTATCCTTGTTAAACAAACAAAAATAATTTTTGCTTCCTATTTGTTTCGCCTAGAAGTCTTTTTGAAACTCTTCCTCTATTTATAACATTTTCATAATTTAGGATTTAACTCTTAAACCCAAAATATTTATTTTGATCTCTCTTATAATTAATTAAGCGGTAGCTAAACTTAGGATTTTTTTCAATTCCTTATAAGTTCATCTCCAACTTTTGCTCTGGAATAACAAAAGCTTAAGTATGGGGGTATTTGATGAGTTGTAAATATACGCATTGTGTTTTTATTATGTTATTTTAGTTTAGTTTTGCCTTTTTTAGTTTGTTTTCTTTAATAATATCCTTCTTTTTGTAAAAGCTTTCCAAACATAGCTTTATTTTGTTTTCCAGAAAAATTCCAGAAAAGGCCAATAATTGACCTGACACGCCCGTGTCCCATTATCGACACGCCCGTGTCAGTCACTTAATGCCACTCAATGCTTTCACTATTCATGTCTCAACGCCACTCAACGCCATCATCAACCAGAGCGGGACACGCTCGTGTCCATACTCGACACGCTAGTGTCAACCACTCAATACCTTCGAGACAGAACACACTCAATGCCATCAACTCGACACTCAATGCCTCGATGCCAGCTGTCATGTCCGTGGTCATTACGACACGCCTTTGTCGATGACGTCACTCAACGCCTCCAGCCAGCAAAGATCAAAATGACATCCTCCACCCATCTGTCCAGTCACGCCCCCCCCCCAACATGCCCGTGGCAAGCTTATCACGCCTGTGACCGACATGTGTCATGACCCGCTGCTTCCAGAATGATGCCAGCTCGCCAGATTTTGCCTTCCCTAGATGAACCCTTCCCGACACGCCCCCTGTCATGCCCGTGACTAGGGCATGTCACACCTGTAAATTTTGCCTATAAATAAAAGCTTTCTGTAAGCTTACAGGGTCCACTTTCTTTGACAACTTTGCTTAGGGAAGGTGCTGCTCATTTGGCTTCTAATGCAATGTAAGGGAGAATTTATCCCCCCCCCCCCTCTCTCTCTTAGTTTATTTTAGGGTGTTTGTTTTAGCTTTCCATGTAATCACTTTTCTAAAAATGAAATATGTTAGTTTTTCCTCTGTTTGCATGGCTTGGAATTCATTTATGCACCCTACTCTAAGTAATTTTTCGTTCCATTTTTTGTGTTTTTATGTTTTCTTTTTAGCTTAACTTATTTAGTTTTAGGAATTTCTCCTAATTTCTAGTCATTGTAATCGCAATTTTATTTTCACGCACCTTATTGTGTAGGTTTAACATATTTACTTTAATCTTTGTTTTCATCCTTATGAATTTATAAAAGAGTTTTTAAAAGTGTTGTTTTTATTTTTCTTAAACTTAGGATTTATAGGAATGTAAAACTTTTTGTCTTTTTTAGTTTTATTTTCACCATTTTAGCTCTTTTATAAAACCCTAAGAATGAAAATGTTATCGTTTTTAATTTTCCATCAACTTTGCTTTTTTATTTTATTTCCAAAACTTTTTTCCCGTTTAATTTTTATTTTTTCTTTTTACGCATTTCTACCGCATTCTAGCGGTAGAAATGTCGTCGTTTTAATTTTTCAGTAACTTTGTTTTTCTTATTATTTTGTATGTGTGTGTACGTGTATGAGTTAGATTTTATAGCTTTATTCAATTTATGCAGAGTGTGTGCATGTGCGCATTTATTTTCGCCTACTCATTGAGAGTTAAATGGCGTGCTTTCATTTTCCGCCTACTCATTTGAGTAGGACTTGCAATATACCGCTTTCATTTTCTTCCTACTCATTTGAGTAGGACTTTGTGTGTGTGTATTTTCATTTCCGTAGAGTGCATGTGTGGGTGCATTTATTTCCTCCTACTCTTTTGAGTATGGCTCGCTTTCATTTATTTCTGCCCACTCATTTGAGCTAGGGCTTGTCATTTACTGCTTTCTTTACTGCTTCCTTTACTGTTTTATTTACTGCTTTCATTTTCTTCTTTCCTTTTATCGCTTTCTAGCTTTTGCCGTCCCCATTATGATGAGTGGATAACCGCTCGTAGCCCTCAATATCAAAGAGCATTGGGACAGATAAAATCACTTTAAATAATTAAAGGTCCTCTTTTTCTCATTAATTAAAAGTACTTAAGGTTCACCCCGGGTCTACGACGTGTAGGACCGCATATCGATGTGCGGGGCCTATTTCCATAGTCCATACGCTAGCTTGTCAAGAAGCCATGCGTATGGAGCAATCACCCTTGGGTAAATATATTTGCGTGCATAACCTCGAGAGAGGAGAAGCGCAATTCTCTCGGATTGGGTTTCCCACCCAATAGCAGGGTTCTTAGCGTAATACGAGCATTAAGAGGAATCTTTTGTCGGTTTAATGTTCGGTCGAATAGTCTTAGCATTAAGGTGAGCGATAGTCCTAGAGATAAGTGAGCTCATTCTTTTGGAACCTCCACGGCCAAGTCGGCGTTTAATTAATTTGAAATCTAGGATCTCTAGTTAAGTAAATTCATTTTAGTCCTCAAATTTTCGATATAGTTCGTTAAGTTCTTCATCAACCGCATTTTATATTTTCTGCTTTTATTTTTCTATATTTTCGCAGCCATTAATTAAATCAAACCACCAAATATTACCGATAAAATAACAGTCCTTTCAAGGAAAGAGTAGAAATAGGCTAACCGTCCCCGAGAACAATACGACCCCGATATTCCTCACAAGAATATCCTGTACTACACGCGATAGGTGCACTTGCCTCCCTTTTGTTTAAACTCGGTTTCAACCCCTTTTTATGTACAAAAAAAAATCGGCACGCCCCGCCTTTCTCAATAAAACCACCTTCTTATACTCACCATCTAAAAACCAACCCGGGGCACCGCGAGTTTTAACCATCAATATCCTTTATCGCATAGTTGGCTTATGCTTATGATATTGTGTTCCAATCCTTCTACATAAGCCACATCCGAAAAAGATACACTACGGTTAGTAATCATACCATAGCCTTTCGTAATTCCTCGCTCAGGACCTTCAAAGATGACCTTTGGTCCATTGATGACTGGTGAGTAATTATGAAGTAGGCTTCTTGTCCCAATCATGTGCCGAGAACATCCACTATCCAAGTACTATATTAAAGTTTTGGTGGTCTTTGGGTATACCTGCAGTCAAAAATCAATTTGCCTTAGGATTCCAAACTTTCTTGGGTACTTGGTCTCTAGTTAGCTTGCTCCCTCTACATGTATTAACAATGTGAGCAGTCTTTCTTACATGGTTAAACTGAGGGGTAACATAGTTTCTTGGATTAAACCAACAATCGATGGCAAAGTGACCAACTCTGTCACAGCACCAATAGTAAAGCCTATTGTATCTTTGCCTAATTCTCTCATGCTTGACTTTTAGGGACTCTGGTCTAGCAGGGGCAGTATTCTTAGAGGTAGAAGCTTTATGGTTAAGACAATCACATGGTTTATTCTCCTTCATAGGCTTTTCAACAATAAACTTTACTTTTGGAGCCTTCTTGATGTTATGACCACGATTAAAAGGGCCATAGCTCTGAAGAGTGATCTCTTCATAAGTTGCCTTAAAGAAACTTTCACCAAAGCTTCGAGGGCGAGTCAATCCTTGGTACCTCGACTTGGGCTCTACATAAGTAGGCCTAGTGAAGTGACCGTAGGAGGAGTCAAGATCAAATTTATTCATAGGAAAAACAACCTTCTTAAATGTAGTCTGATCTTGTGGAGCTTTCCCCTTTTCCTTAGCCAAAGCCTTCTTTGCCGCCTTATTCTTTCCTTAGCCTTATTTCTCTTAGAGGATTTACTAGGTCTCAACATGGCCTAAGCCAGCACCTTTGGCCTTAGCAGAGAACTCAGCAACAAGAGGAAGAACTATCTTGGGCTTAGAGAAACCTTCAACAAGTTTCTTTTCAGCTTTAAGTTGCTCTTCCAATCTCTTGATGATTTCTTCTTTCAGATCGAGGTGCTTGAGAGCCTTATTATACTCATCAACTGTAGTATTTATGTCTTCTCTGAGTGAGTCCATCTTAATTACTTCCTCTCTCAGAGAGCTCTCTATGGACTTTAGAGACTTAATCTCTTTAGCCTGAGTTTTCATGACCTTTCGACATTTTTCGTAGGCCTTGATCAACTCCTTATACTGGGCCATGAGTTCAGGCTCAACATTAGAAGAGCTGTTCTCATGATCATGATCAGAGACATCAGATTCAGAGAGGGGTGTTTGAGATTTTACCACCCCATTGAACTTGGGCTCTTCTTCTTTGTCAGTATGTGCCATGAGCCCAAAGTAGGCTTCCTCTTCTTCACTTGACTCAGATGAGTCAGTGTCACTGAGAGTCTTGCCCTTTTTGGGTACTAGGCTTCTCTCTGTTCTCTTCTTGTGGTAAGAGGATTTTTTCTCCTCTCTTTTGCCACCTTCCTTCTTCTTATGGGGGCAATCAACAATTACATGACCTGGCTTATTACAATAGTAATAAACTATGTCAGTAGAAATATATTTGTTCAGTTTAGACTTATACCTGTTGTGGATACTTGAGCCCTTCTGTCGTCGATCACCATGATATCGTGATCTTCTGTATGAGGCATCCTTGCCTCTACATTGCTTTTTCTTGTTCAAGAATTTCTTGAACTGTCTTGAGAGTAGTGAGAACTCTCCTTCAGATAGCTCTAAGCCTAAAGTGCTTGGCTCAGACGATTCTTCTTCACTTTCTACTTGAGTAGGGTCAGGTGAAGCATCTTTGCCCTTCCTTGAGCTGTCTACCTTCAGAGCTAATTTGAAGTTCATCGGACATCAGCTTTCCAAAGAGGTTCTGAGGATCAGTCTCAGCTAACTTGCCAAATTCTCTAATGGCACAGACTTTGTTGTCCCACTCCTTGGTTAGGGACCTCAAAAACTTGTCGTTCAGCTCTCCATTTGTGAAGACTCGGCCATATACTCTTAGGTCGTTAACTATCTTGATGAAGTTCTCAAAAGTGTCAGCAATGGTGTCCTTGGGTCCTTGCCGGAAGGCTTCATACTTCTAATTCAAAAGGGATTTTCTGTCATCCCTTACTTCTTCTGTACCTTCCATCAAGATGATAAGAGACTGCCACATCTCCTTAGCAGACTGGCAGTGAATCAAATTCTGCAGCATTGAATCATCGACTGCACTTGCTATAATATTTTTGGCTTTCTTATCTAAAGAGACAAGTGCAATCTAATCTTTGTCGAGATCGATCAGCTTCTTAGGAACTTGCATTGTAGCATCTATAGTGGAGGCGGTCATGGGAACATAAGGGCCTTCTTCAACAATCATGAAGATCCTTGGATCCACAGCTTCCATAAAGAACTTTATCCATTTTTTCTACACAGCAAAATTGTTCTTTATGCACAAAAGAAGCTTAGCGAAATCCTTGGCTCTGTCCATGCTTGCTTAACTCAAAGACAACTTGGAATAGATCTGATCAAGGTGTTAACCTTTTAATGATCAACCTCTCTCTGATACCAATTAAAAAATGTCTAAGTCATCTACCTAAATCACCTAGAGGGGGGTGAATAGGTGAGTTGTGCATCTTTTTACGGAAGAAAAACTTTAATGATTTAAGCATAATAAAAAAACAAGCATTCACAGAGGACACCAAGAATTATAATGGTTCCCCAATCTTGGGTACGTCCACTTCACACTCACTGATCTAGCAAAGCACTAGACTCGGCTACTCCACTAATCTCAGATTGAAACCAATCCTACCACTCGGAATAACGTTCCTACAATCTCGATCCAAAAAAAGATCCACACTCGAAAGATGAAAACTTCCTACAACTCGGAGAACAAGTCTCCTACACTCGGAGAATAATCTCCTACAAGATTAAAAAGAAATTTGTACAATACAAATAGTAATCTTCTCAGATCTGAAAATCTCTCCCTAGGTCTTCTTTCTTGGACTTTGTGGCTTTATCAAAAATTGTAGAAGAAGACGCTCGGCTAGATCTATTCTGAGAAACATTGACTCACACGATCAAGGAGTAGATGGATAAAGATGAAACTCTTGATCCGTAAATCGATCTGGATTGAAAGTAGCCTTGGTGATCTTGAAGAAGAATGGTGGCTTCTGTAGATTTGGAAATTTTGTTGGATCCCTAGTTTGGATTTGGGCTAGGTTCACGTATCTAGGCTAAGTCAGACCCACATTGTATAGCCAGGGTCTAGTATAGTGTCTTAGGTGTCAGTTAGGTCAACAACTCAGTGAGACAAGACCAATACATCAGAGACTTAGAAGACAGCAGAGACTGAACAAGGCAGAAAAGTCGTTCGACGATTTCTGAAGAGAGTTTGACGATCTTCGTTCTACGTTCGACGATCTTAGAGTTAAATCTATAAATGCTGAGATCAACAATCGCTGAACTTAGTTCGACAATCTCTGATCTACTTTCAGGATAGAGATCGACGATCAGCCATCTCAGTTCGACGGTCTTGAAGCCCAGTTTGGAAGGCAGATTTTTAGGTCATCGATCACAGGGCTCAGCTCGACGATAGAGGATGTTTGAGTTCGACGATCTCAGGACCAGATCGATGATTACTGTCATATCAACATTTTATTCCCTGTAGTTATTGTTTTCCTTATTGATTGATTATTATATTGCTTATATGACTCTGAGTGATTAATGCATATATTCTCTTAATATAGCCGTTCCTTGGCAAGCATTAATTATTGGTATTCACAGAGTTATTATACAGCCATTCTCGGGACATTTTGTGAAATGAGTTAATTCTCTTATAGCCGTTGCACGAGTTCCCGTGATTCCTGCAGTGAATCAATGTGTGTCCTTTCAAATTCAGTTTGGAATTATTCAAAGAAAAGATACTCAGAGAATAAAAGGCATATAGAATTATTTTGTGGTACACACAGACACAGATAGAATTTGTTAGAGAACACAAGACAAAAAAAGAGAAGCTTTTAGTTCTTCATACAAGTGTTCATCCAGGATGCCTGTTGAGACATTCATCTTCAATCAGTCTCAGCTTTCTGGAATTCAAGACCTACACCTTGTACAAGGCTTTGGTTTCCTGAACTAATCAAGATCATTAGGACAAGCCTTGACTCCATCAGGATCACTCCTAAGTCTTCTCTCATTTACTTGAGAAAAGATAAGACAACTCAACTTTTTATTTCCCCCCTCTGTGTACAGGGTTCTACTCCCTTCAAAAGTAATTCCTGATTGTGAGGTCTCCTGATCAAAAGACTTCAAGTGGTTTTCCGGCACCTGATAAAAAGCCAGAAGGGTTGCAATATCTCCCTAGAAATAGATATTTCTTGGTGGCAGTCACCTGATCAAAAACCTAAGAGTGATTCCTACCAGGGTGGTAGAAGAGTGGATGTACCCAGATTTGGGGAACCACTATAATTTCTTGTGTCGTCTGGTTGCTCTTTCTCTTATTGTTCTTGCTACTTGCTGTGATATTTAGAATAGCTCTCTAGTTTTCTTTTATTTATTTAATTATTGGTATCACCTATTTTAACTCTTATAGAATAGCATAAAATAGCCAAAAGTTTTAAACACTATATTCACCCCCCCCCCCACACCCTCTAGAGTAGATCTGAATAACTCCCTCCTTTCAATTAGTATCAGAGGATTGTGTTTCCTGGTTGAACAAGCTATCAATTGAACCAAGATCCCTGCTTATTCAGATTTCCTTTTCCTTAGTTATTCATTTATCATATGGCACAGAACAAGGACTATGCAAGCACCAGACCTCCAGTATATAACTTAAATAAGTTCAGTATCTGGAAGGCAATAATTAGACTTTACATGAACTCAATTGATGAAGACATCTTCAACTCCATTTTGACAGGTCTACCTCAACCAACTGCAGACACTTTTATATCTACTGACACTCATGCATTTCCACCACCAAATTGGACTGATGCACAAAAGAAAGCAAAGATTGTTGATGCCAAGGCCATGAACATACTGGCCTAGACTATGTCAGTTGACATATTCCAAAAGGTTGCTGATTACACATCAGCAATGGCCATCTAGGACTATTTAAACCAGATGGTGGCTGGCTCAGTGGAAGAAAGAAAGGATAGAAAATCCCTTCTCATTTCCAAGTATGAGAACTTTAGAAAGGAAGATGCAAAGACAGTTAAAGAAATGTATGGCATACTGAGTGCCATCATCAGTGAACTGAGAACATTATACAAGGACATTTCACTGATTGAGATCAATGACAAGATATTGATGTGTCTTCCCAGCTCATGGTACACGAGGATCCGGCCAATGAAGGATGCCAGAAGTATTACAGAAATTTCCACAAAAACACTTTTAGGAATGCTAAAATATTTTGAACACCTGACAAAGACTAGGGAGGCAAAGCAGAAGGCTTCTACTCAAGTCAGGAAAGAGCAGAATATTACTTTTGAGGCTACAGAGGAAACAACATCTCTTGCTGTTAATGAAGAGTTCTTGAGTCTCTTAGCAAAGAGATTCTACAAGATGGGCAAAGGAGACTTTAGGAAGAAGTCATCCTGACAAGAAGATAAACCCAGGTATGACAAAACACCAACTAAACAATTTATTTGTTTTGGTTGCAGGAAACCTGGACACTACATCTCTGAGTGTCCATAAAATCATAAGAAGGAGAAAAGAAAGGATAAGGACTCCAGAAAATAGAAGTACGGCAAGCCTTCCTCAAGCAAGCATAAGAGGAAAGAGAAAGGCTTTGTAGTAGAAACCTGGAGTGATACAGAAGAGGATTCCTCTTCCTATATCTCCAGTGATGAAGATGAAGAGGAATAAAAGGCAAAGGAAGTTTGCTTAATGGCAATTGATGCTTCACGCACCCATTCATAAGATGACTCATCAGATGATGAAGAACCACTCTCTGAAGTGGATCAAGTACTCTAATCCTTTGACTTCAATTATGAAGATTTTGTACATGAATTCAAAACATTGTTTATGGATTTAATTAGCTCAGAGAAAGAAATTAAACTACTCAGAGGGCAATTAAACGATCAAAGTAATTTAGTTGCACAAAACAATCAACTAAAAGATGATATTACACTTGCAAATGAATAGATAATTAAATTTAAAACTTAACTAGCTGAGGCAAGGAAACTTGAAGAATCCCTTAATGGGAGATGACTCAAGCTGATGGACATAACAAGCACTGTTAATGTCAAACTCACTGGCAAGCTGGGATTGGGTGCTTCATCAAGCAGACCCCCACTGGTTCAGAAAAATATATTAAGGACTCTTGTAAAATTCATTTTTGAAAAGGGTAAAGAACTAATCTATGAGAAACCCTCAATTGTAAATAAGAACAAACCTAACAAACAGAAAAATACAAACAGACAAAATCAAAATAAAAACAATGTTTAGCAATTTTCGTCGAACTCAGATCGACGAAATGTGAACAAATCGTCGAACCCAGATCGACGATCTTTCAACGAAAATTTTTACTATAATCAATCGTCTTACTGCGATCTACGATTTCTATATGGATCGTCGAGAAGAGATCGACGAATTTGGGGCACAGAGAATAAGTATTATCCTTCTTTGAGCAGAGATCGACAATCTCAACCCATGTCGTCAAACTCAGATCGACGATCTCACTTCCAATCGTCGAACCCAGTAAAAAGTAATAAAACTTTTAACCTTAACAGAAATTATAACCTCAACAAAAACTCTATTCAGAAAAGAGAAACAATTAACCCTTTCACCCTTTGGGAATTACCACCTACGAGATATCATCCACTAGGATATAAATCTCAGCCAACTAGTTCTGTTATCTCAAGCTTTTCTTATCAAGAAAATAAAGGACCCAAGGTAACCTAGGTCAAGAACAATTAATCTTTTAATTGTTGCATGTAAAGAACTATCCATCATATAACCAGCAATGGTATCTGGATAGTGGGTGCTCAAAGCACATGACTGGATGGAAGGACAACTTATTCAGCTATAAGTCAAAGCTAGGACCTAAAGTTATCTTTGGTGACTCCAACTATGGCCAGACTGAAGGCTATGGAGAAATCAAGATAGGAGCTGTCACATTCAGGAAGGTTGCATTTGTAAGTGGATTGAAACATAACTTGATCTCCATTAGTCAACTTTGTGATGAAGGATTTCAGGTAACATTTAATCAATCCTCTTGCATTATTTCTTCAGCTGATAGCATAGTTGTCTTAACAGGAACTAGATTAGATAACATTTATATTGTTGACTTCAATTCAGCCATAAATGAAATTTGTTTATTTAACCAATCTTGTAATCAAAATGAACTGTGGCATAGGAGGTTAGGACATGTAAACTTAAAATACATTGCTAGGCTATCTAAGGACAACCTTGTAAGAGGATTACCTTCTTACCCCTATAAGAAGGAAAGCATGTGCAGGGCTTGTCAACTAGGCAAGCAAACTAAAAATAGTTTTAAATCCATTAATAAGAGTGACTCGCTTAGGATTTTGTATTTGCTTCACATGGATCTCTTTGTACCCATTAATGTACAAAGCCTAGGAGGGAAGTCTTACACCTTGGTTATTATAGATGACTTCTCCCGGTTCACTTGGGTGTTCTTCTTGTAAAACAAGTCAGATAACTTCAAGGTTCTTACAGATTTTCTCAAGTGCATACAAAGTGAGTTATCTACTTAAGTTGTATTGATCAGAAGTGATCATGGAACTTAGTTTGAGTCTCTTCTTATGCAAGAGTTCTGTGAGAAGGAAGGCATCAGGCAATGTTTTTTTGCTCCTAGAACTCCTAGACAAAATAGGGTAGCTGAAAGGAAAAACAGAACCGTTATTGTAGCTGCAGGTACATTACTTGCGGATACATACTTGCCCCTTTCCTTTTGTGTAGAGGCAGTGAGCACAGCTAACCATGTCCTGAATAGAAGTTTAATATATAAGCTTAAGGCTAAGACCCCCTGTGAACTACTCAAAGGGAAGAAACCTAAAGTAGACTATTTTAGAGTATTTGGTTGTGTTTGTTACATACATATTAACAACAAAAAATACACTAGAAAGTTTTAAGCCAAGTCTGAAATTGGAATTTTCCAAGGATATTCCTAAGTAAGCAAGGCTTATAGGGTCTATAATAAATCTACCTTGAAAATTGAATAGTGTGTACATGCATCTTTTTATGAAACAAACATGTTTTATATGGAGAAGAATACTTCTACCAGTATGACTTTGCAGGTACCTACTTTGTGTGAGAATTTGGAAGTTGTGACCCTCACCATTGAGGCAGTTACATCATCTTTATAAGTAGTTGAAGATAGTGATGAGGAAATCAGTGAGCCCATTGATATTATTCCAGCAGCTGAAATAATTCCACAAGAGGAATTACCCCCACCAGCTATTGAACAACCAACTCCTCCTGCTAATTTAGTCACACTTAGAGATCATCCTATATCTCAAGTGATTGTAGACATTTCAGAAAGTGTGCAGACTAGACATCAACTCCACCAGGACTTGATGCATTCCTGCTTCATCTCTCAAGTTGAACCTCATTCCATCCAAGATGCTGAGCAAGATCCCCACTGGATCCTTGCAATGCAAGAGGAGCTCAACTAATTTGAGAGATGTAGAGTATGGGAATTGGTCCGAAGACCAAAGAACTACCTAGTAATTGGAACAAAATGGGTGTTCAAAAAAAAGATAGATGCACAAGGAGCAATTATAAGGAACAAGGCTAGGCTTATTGCTCAAGGGTATAGGAAGGAAGAAGGCATTGATTATGATCAAACCTTTGCACCAGTGGCAAGGTTAGAAGCAATCAGATTTTTTTGTCCTATGCTGCTTCTCAAAAAATCAAAGTCTATAAAATGGATGTAAAGAGTACTTTTCTAAATGGAGAACTCAAAGAAGAGGTGTTTGTTGAACAACCATCAAGTTTTATCTCTCCAACTCAACCTTCTTTTGTTTATAGGTTGCATAAAGCTCTCTATGGACTCAAGCAAGCTACAAGAGCTTGGTATAAGACCCTAGCTAGCTTCTTATTAGAACATAGATTCTCTAGAGGCATAGTAGATAGGACTTTATTTATAAAGCATCATCATGACAAAATATTGTTAGTACAAATATATGTAGATGACATAATATTTGGCTCTACAGATCCCAAACTATGCAAGAGGTTTTCCAACCTTATGCATTCAATGTTTGAGATGAGTAGTATGGGTGAGCTCTCCTACTTTATTGGTCTCCCAAGTCAAGCAGGCACCTGAAGGCATTTTCCTATCCCAATCTAAGTATGTTAATGAGCTGATAAAAAGGTTTAGGATGGCTACTGCCTCAGCTAAGAAAACACCCATGGCTACCAATGCTGTGATTGACTCTGATGAGCATGGGAAACCTGTTGATCAGAAATTATATAGGTCCATTGTTGGGTCCCTGTTATATCTCACAGCAAGTAGACCAGATATCATGTTTGTAACATGTATTTATGCTAGGTTCTAAGTGAACCCTAAAGAATCTCATCTTATTTTACTTAAATGCATTTTGAGATATATAAAGAGTTGCCCAAATCTAGGACTCTGGTGTCCTGCTGAGTCAGAATTTGAGTTGACTGGATACTCAGATGCTGACTTTGCTAGATGTAGAGTAGACAGGAAAAGTACCTCTTGAACATGTCAGTTCCTGGATGCTAGGCTTGTCTCTTGGTTTTGTAAAAAGCAGACATCTGTGTCTACATCAACAGTAAAAGCTGAATACATAGCAGCTGGCAGTTGCTGTTCTCAGATGTTATGGATACAAAATTAGCTACTAGACTATGGATACAACTTAAATAATTCAACTATATTTTGTGATAGTACTAGAGTTATTTCTATAGCACAGAATCCAGTCCATCATTCTAGGACTAAGCATATAGATGTAAGGCATCATTTCATTAAGGAGTGTGTAGAAAAAAAGAAAATTAATCTCACCTTCATCCCTACTGATTTGCAAAGGACAGATATTTTCATCAAACCCTTTGATGAAAAGAAACATCTATTCTTCATGAATCAGCTAGGTATGATTAATGGAGATGAGATTATTTAACGTTCTGTATGAGCTCGATGATTTGTTGACAGATCGTCGAACGGAGATCGACGACCTGCTACTGTCTCGTGAAGTCGATCGTCGAACGGAGATCAATGATCACTTCTTAGTGAAATAATTATCACTGAACAGAGATCGACGATTTTTTGTTCAGAGAATTTATCATCAATCTGAGATCGACGATTTATTCCTTCTCTTCGATCTGAGGTTACCGAACTCATTTTATATTAAAATATTTCGCCAACCTCGGTTTTGAAGTTGTTTTAGTAGTTAATTCACTTGATTAATCCCGTCTCTTCATTTTATTAAACCATATAATCTAGGGTTTAGAAGGAAATAGTCCCGCGCTTTCCATTTCCCTTCTGTACTTGATCTTTGTTTTTCTCTGTAGGAACTCTAAAATGGCACTTACAGCGGCGATTTTGTCAAGCATGAAATTCGATTCTTGTTTTGATATTGATCTGGAATCATTCAAGCACAGTGATCAGATTTTTCAGGACGTGTTGAAACTGTTTGGTGCGTTGAAGTTACAGAAGTTGATGACGACAAGGATGAAGTTGCCAGTGACAGAAATCAAGGAATGGGCTTATATTTCATCATCAGACAAACAGTCGTTAGTAGGAACTATTTCTTGACAGGCAATAAGTCTAACCTCTATCGTTCTTACTTAAATTTTCGGTTTTGTTAATGAAAAAGATGATATTAACTTGGATAAAGAAGAATTTGTTGCCATGCTTGCCAGAATGGGTCATGCTGATGCAAACCCTAGCAAGCTTCTGAAAAAGAACTTTTCCCCTCAATACAAGTTCTTGGCAGATATTGTGGGTGAAGTGTTGCTTGGGAAGAACACTGCCCATGATAGCATATCCAGGAACTAGTTTCTTTTGATGAGTGCCTTAGTTAATCAGAAGGTAGTAAATTGGGCTGAAACCTTATTTGAGTTGATTAAGAAGAAGACAAATAAGAGAGAGGTCTCTCTTGGCAGGATTCTAGGGATTTTTCTCACTAAAAAATGCCCTGAGATGTTGACATCCCAAACAACCTTCATCAATGCTTCCAAGAGGCTGACCCCAGTTCTCTTTGGAAAGTGGGAGAGGACTATCTCAAAGCCCTCCAGGGCTCCCTCCACCTACAAGGCTTCTGAGGACACAAGGACCATTTCAGTCACTCCTCATCCTAGGGAAGATGATCCAGAGATTCCTCCTCCTCCAGTTTCATCCTCAGCTAGACCTATTTCTCCACCCCCAACCAGACAAACTTCTCCCTTTTCACATCCATCAACTCCTCCTCCAAGCCCTCCTCTAGCATCTCCTCCTCCACTATCCCCACTACCAAATTATCTTAAAGAGATCCCTACCACTAACATTTCTATCCAAGCCTCACCAACCTTTGATCTTAACTTTTCAACACCAACTCCTTCACCTTCCCCTTCCCCAACACATTTAATATCTCATGAATCTCATGAACCTTCCCCTCCTTCCTCCAATCCAAAACAAATGGTTATCGCTGATTCAACCACTCAAACTACAATTTCTACCATCTGTATAGCTTGTGGACATTCTACTTCCTCCCTACCATCCACATCATCTGATCCATATGCTCTCATTTCTCTCCTCACCCCTACCATCAAAACCATTGAAGAGGATGCCATTCCACCTCTACTAGCCTATTTCAATTCTTTTGTTGCCGCTTTCTATGGCCCTTCTTCATCTAGGGGCCTGACAGCAGAAAATACTACAACCAGGTAGGGGAGATGTCTAGTGAAGAAGTCCCTCCTCCTCTACCAGTTACAATTTTGGCAGTTGTAGATACAGAGATTGTAGATACAGGTTTGATAGATACAGACCTTAAGGATACAGTGTTAATAGATGCAGAGCTTTAAACATTTATGTTTGATGATTCTTTGGATTCTTTGGAAATAGAAACTCTTTCTGTTGGACATACTGTACATCCTTCAAGAGAATTGCCTGCTATCTTAGATCTTTTTTATATCTCTTTTAGGACAATTCCTTCTTTTGGAATTCCTCCATATTGTACAAATATTGTATGTTATACTGCTCCAGTGAGCACTGATATTTTACATCAGCTTCTTCAGAGTCTTTTAGATCCAGTGCCTGAGCACTCTGCAGCTCTAGAGGCTTAGCTTATCAGTATGCTAGAAGTTTCAATTTCAGAGCCCAAGACTTTCTCTCCTCCAACCTATGTCTGTTCTACTTCTCCAGTCCCAGACTTGGATGAAGTAATTGTTGCTGATGCAGCTGAAGAACTTTCAGTTATCAAAGAGATTGATGATTTGTATGATAATCTACTAGGCTTATCTGATAATGATTCAGATAAAGATTCAGATTAAGACTCAGATCCGGATGTCAGCAAGAAGAAGAAAGTGACCAAGAAAAGAAAAGCTCCAGTGAAGGAAGTGCCTAAGTCTAATCCTCAAGATGGCATTCCTTACTTCATCAGGCACAATATTACTCTAACATCAACTACTCCTCACTGGATGAGAATTTCCAAGAATGAGATGAAGGCTCAAAAGAAAAGGAGAAAGACTTGTTCCTCTCTGTCAAAGTTTTCAGGAAGGATCCACCTCCTCCTCCTCCTCCTTCAGTAGGTGCTAGTGAGAATGTTTCTTCTAGGGCTGCTACATCCTCCCAATAGTAGAGTTCTTATGCCCCTCACTCTCACAATAGACCATCCTGGTCTTACTCTAAGGGTTATTCAAGAAGGAGAGGTAGACAACATGATCAGGCTGACAGAGAAGTTAGTTCAGATTCTAGCAGGATATTCAGAATTCCTAGAAAGTTCAGTGAAGTCAGAACTCCTCCAAATCTCCATGACAGTCAGTCTCAGCATTCAGCAACAGAAAAAAAATTCCAAGAACAGTCAATCAGGCACAGGAAGCATCTAAAGATCTCTCTTTATTCAAAAGAAGATTCTTCACAGTATGAACCTTAACTAGATCCAAACTTCAGGGTGGCTAGGTTTCATGAATCTATTGCTCTCACCCAGATAAACAAAGCTAGAAAAGAAGGAGCTGATCCTTCTCAATTTTCAACAATGTCCAGGTACAGGGAGAAAGAGTTTGAACTATTTGATATTGATAAGAATGTTTTTGATGCTAATGCCTATATGCAGGTTCACCCTGAGGAAATTGTTCCCAGAGCAGCATCCATAAAAGTTCTTGGTGAAGCTGACATGAAAATGACAAGACAGCAAGCAGTAGATCCAAAAAGAAGAATTGAATTTACTAAGCCAGCTTCTGGCAAGTCTTATTACTGTTTTCTTTTTGTGTCTATATCTCCTATTGTAAAAATCTGTTGAATTTTTCTTATCATTCATGACAGATATGTTAGATTAGTTTTCCTATTGTATTCTTTTATTTTGCTTAGTGACCTCACCAAAATATAAGGAGATTGTTGGATCCCTAGTTTGCATTTGGGCAAGGTTCACTAATCTAGGCTAAGTCAGACCCATATTGTATTGTCAGGGTCTAGTCTAGTGTCTTAGGTGTCAGTTAGGTCAACAACTCAGTAAGAGAAGACCAAGGCATCATAGACTTAGAAGACAGCAGAGACTTAACAAGGAAGAAAAGTCGTTCAACGATCTATGAAGAGAGTTAGACGATCTTTGTTCTGCGTTCGACGATCTCAGATTTAAATCTCTAAATGCTTTGATCAATGATTGTTGAACTTAGTTCGACGATTTCTGATCTACTTTCAGGATAGAGATCGACGATCAACCATCTCAGTTCGACTATCTTGAAGCCCAGTTTGGAAGGCAGTTTTTCAGGTCATCGATCACAGAGCTTAGCTCGGCGATAGAGGATGTTTTAGTTCGACGATCTCAGGACCAGATCGACGATTACTGCCAGATAAACATTTTATTCCCTGCACTTATTGTTTTCCTTATTGACTGATTATTATATTGCTTATATGACTCTGAGTGATTAATGCATATATTCTCTGAATATATCCGTTCCTTGGCAAGCAATAATTATTGGTATTCACAGAGTTATTATACAGCCGTTCTGGGGACAGTTAGGGAAATGAGTTAATTCTCTTATAGCCATTGCATGAGTTCCCGTGATTCCTGCAGTTACTCAATGTGTGCCATTTCTAATTTAGTTTGGAATTATTCAAAGAAATGATACTCAGAGAATAAAATGCATAGAGAATTATTTTACGGTACACACAGACACAGACAGATTTTGTTAGAGAACACAAGACAGCAAAAAAAAGAAGAGCAGCTTTCAGTTCTTCATACAAGTGTTCATCTAGGATGCCTGTAGAGACATTCATTTTTAATCAGTCTCAGATATCTGGAATTCAAGACCTACACCCTGTACAAGGCTTTGGTTTCCTAAACCAATCAAGATCATAAGGACAAGCCTTGACTCCATCAGGATCACTCTCAAGTCTTCTCCCATTTGCTTGAGAAAAGAGAAGACAACTCAACTTTTTCTTTCCCCCCCCCCTCTGTGTACAAGGTTCTTACTCCCTTCAAAAGTAATTCCTAGTTGTGAGGTCTCCTGATCAAAAGATTTCAAGTGGTTTTCTGACACCTGATCAAAAGCCAAGAAGGGTTGCAATATCTCCCTAGAAATAGATATTTATTGGTGGCAGTCACCTGATAAAAAACCTGAGAGTGATTCCTACAAGGGTGGTAGAAGAGTGGATGTACTCAGATTTGGGGAACCACTATAATTTCTTGTGTCGTCTTATTGCTCTTTCTCTTATTGTTCTTGCTACTTGCTGTGATATTTAGAATAGCTCTCTAGTTTTCTTTTATTTATTTAATTATTGGTATCACCTAATTTAACTCTGATAGAATAGCATAAAACAGCCAAAAGTTTTAAACACTCTATTCACCCCCCCTAGAGTAGATCTGAAAAACTCCCTCCTTTCAAATTTGTCGGCCCGGTCCAGAAACTTAGAATAATAGAAATCACATGATTAGGGTTAGTCATAATGACAGGACCTTTTAAAAGATCTCCCTAATGGTTAGATTTGTCATCAATGACGGTCACGTGGAACAGTCATATCAATGAATTCAAAAATTAGATCTGTTTGGGACTTAAGGAATTTTCTTAAATTGAGACAGCATTACTCGAGTGAGATCAATACTACTCGAGTGCTATTGCAAGCTCTCAAGTGGATAGCAATGAATACTCGAGAAGAACTAATTCTGGAAATTTTGGAATAAAGTATGAAGTCACTCGAGTGGAGTAAAGATTACTCGAGTGCTAGAGATACTACTCGGGAGGTGAAGCTGAACTTCTCAAGAGCTTTGACTTAGAGCTAATTCTGGAAAAAATGCTGATCACTCGAGTACTGAAACTGGACTACTCGAGTACTAAACGAACTACTCGAGTACATGGAATTGCTACTCGAGTGAGGTTAGAATCTTCTTAAGAACTATACTCTGTCACTTGAATAAAGCTACTCAACTACTCGAGTACTCAGCTAGTCTACTCGAGTATTTTACTTAGAAACTTTCTGAGACTAAAACCTGAACACTCGAGAATGAGAGAAGGTCTACTCGAGTACTAAACTTAGCTACTTGAGAGCTAGATTAAGGCTACTCGAGAACCACTTCCTTTACTCGATTTTAAGTCACGACCTACTCGAGAGCTTTTAAGGTTTTTACGCGAGTATAAAGAATCCACTCGAGTAAAATACTTAGAATATTTCTAAGTTTTATGAAACTTCAATTCTTCATTCCAAACAGGATCAAGTCTTCGATCTTAAGTCCAAGTGCTTGAAAAAGAAGTGAATCCCAATAGAGAGGCTACACATGAGTCAATACCATGGATCATACAATGAGGAATTACATTATATGGTCCTGTGTTTGGTGACCCACTGTAGACTGACATTGGTCTACACTTAGCAATAAGTCCTGCAAACACATAACTAGAACAGGATATCAAATACAACCTAATTCATCTTAGTTCAAGGGTGACTTCATACAAATCTAGGTTATTGTGGATACAATACCCAACAGTACGTTCACTGGCCGGATTTCAAGGAAATCTATTACTCCACACAAAACAACTCTCTCACTACCATTTCCACATATTATATTCGTGACGGTAATTTATTTAAGCATTCGAATCTTCGTATTCCTCGTTCTTACCTACGATATTTCATTGTGTGGGAATTATATAGCGGTGGTTTAGGTGGACATTCATGGCGAGGCAAGACCCTTGCGTTAGTAGAAGATAAGTTCCACTAGCCTGGCCTTCAATCTATGGTTAATAAAATTGTGGGGAGTTATCGATCGTGTCAACTAGCTAAGGGAAATAAAACAAATGCGAGACTTTATATCCCTCTTTTGATTCCTTCCATTCCCTGGGAAGATGTTTTTATGGATTTTATTCTAGGCCTACCTGTCACGTTTAGACTTCATGACTCCATTCTCATGGTAGTAGATCGGTTTTCTAAGATGGCCTATTTTATTGTGTGTAGTAAGACCAATGATGCGTCACATGTAGCGAAATTATTCTTTAAGGAAGTTGTTGGGCATCGGGGAGTTCCAAAAACTATAGTGACTGATAGAGACATATAATTTACTAGTTATTTTTGGAAGACCCTGTGGAGGATTATGGGCACCAAACTATTATTTACTTTGGCCTACCATCCACAGGTAGATGGAAAAATGGAAGTGGTAAACAGAAGCTTGGGTAGTTTACTTCATTGTCTTCTGGGTGAACACAAGGGAATGTGGGACCTAATCCTTCCCCATGCTCAGTTAGCGTGTAATAACTCAAAAAATAGGTCCATAGGTTTATCACCGAATGAGATCGTGCACGGATATAAAGAACCAGTGCCACTTGACTTGATTTCGTTACCGCCATCTTATAAGTCAAGTCAATTTTGCACAAGATTTTGCCTCTCATGTTCATAATTTACATAAACACATTAATGAAGCGCTAACCACACAATATGCATCTTATCAATCTCATGATAACTTACATAAGAGAGCGTCTCACTTTAAAGTTGGCAATTTAGTCTTGATGAGTCTTTTTCCTGAACGGATGCCTTCGGGCACTATAAAAAAGTTGACAAATCAGCAACTGGACCTTTTTGAATTTTAAAGAAATTAGGAGAAAACACATATCTTTTGGAGTTACTCACTGATTGGGGTATTTCTCCTATTTTTAATGTTTCTGATTTAACGCTATATGTTTCTCCACCACTTGAATTATCTGCCTGTCTGTTTGGGTCCACTGTGTTTTCTAATGGGTTTGCTGGTGAGCTAGTGCCTAGATCGCTTTCTCCATCAGTCTCCACTGGAGGTACGTTGACTCCTGATGTAGAAATTTTTTCTCCTTCATTGCCTAATGCTTTTCAAAGGTTCCCCAGGACCACCTTTTTGCCTGACAGGATACTAAAAGATGAAGTGCTCTCCTCTTCAAGTGGTGATGTTTACCGCAACTTGATTCGATAGCGTGATCGTCCGGCCTCCGATTAATCTTGGCTTCTTTAATCAGAGGTGGCTTTTTTGGATGATGCCCTTCTACGCCGATACATTCAGACCAAATCATCGGTGATGAGTACTTTTGAGCAGGGGTGGATTGATGGAGATGGCGACCCCCAACATGATGAAGAAGGTGACGGCATGCATACAGAAGATCTTACTCCGTCTCCAACCAAAGACTTACGGCGCCATGGTGACCTTGTGAAGAGACGCTACAATCTCCGCCCTCGGCGCAAGACAACCTCTTAATTTTTATTTGAATTTATTTGCTATTTTGTGAGCATTTATATATTCATGTAATGTTAAAACTTATGTGTGTTTTTATTTTCATAATTGGGCTGCATATAGCAGAACCATGTTGTAAGCCTATATAAGGCCTTGCTATTATTTCATTTTGATTATATTTGATGAATAAGAAAACCCTAAATTGGTTTCCCCTTTGCTCTCCCCATCTTTAACCATTCGGCTAGCCTCTCTCCTATCCCTCTCAAAACCGTCGGCCACCTCTCCTCCCTCCCCTCCCCTTTCCTCTCAAAGTCGTCGGCCTCCCTCCTCTCTCCCCACTCCCTCCAAGCCGCCAACCCACCTCTTCTCTCCCCTTTGAAGAAAGTAGGCCATCACCTCCTTTCCCATTTTCCTCCAAGCCACCCCAAGCCCTTTAGGGTTTAGACCAACACCCAAACAGCCACCCTTCCTTTCCTACTTGGATAAATCCGGCCGCCCCCCCCCCCTCCTTGAAGAATTCGGCCAAGGATCATAGATTCCCCACTTATGACCAACTCCGGTGTTGGGTTTGGCGTTCCTTCACTTGACCCGTAGCGCTTTGCTACTTATTTAAGAAATTAAGTAGCGCCCTCTCCAATAGTTCGGGCTTTTGGTGCAGTTGGGTATGCGCTTGATCCTTCATCCGGCATGAAGCGAAGAATGCGAACGAGTTTCTCTCCTTTCGGCATGACTCCGGCGAAGCCGTTGAGGAGCGAACCAAATTAGTGAAGCAGAATCATCCATTCTGATTGGGTAACGAAAAACTCCTACCTTTTGTGTGTTTCCTTTCTAGATTTTTTTTTCTTTTGGTGGAATACTTTAGCATTGATTCTTGATAGCATTAAATTAGTCATGGTTTTCTTCGATTGATTTTGTTGTCTATCTTGATTTGTTTAATTTTTGAGAGGATTGGAAAATCTCATTGTCTTTTTGTTGGTAGAGATCTACCGTTTCTGAATCATAATTTTTGGTAGATCTCTTTTGGAACAACAACTGCTCGATCGTACCGGGTGGGTCCTTGTAGCTTGATAGAATATCAGCCTATAGCCTTTGTTAGATCTTAAACCGTTTGGCTACCCGTACATTTGCATTTAATTGATAAAATTGAATAATGTGTGTGCTGCATTGAAAGTTTGTGCGAGCATAGAATTGGATCATAGAGAGACATTCATGTTCAGTCTGTTGAATTTCGATGTCAATGTTTGAGCCTGCATCAATTGCTGATCTATTTTGTGTTGGAGATACTCTTGGTAAGAATCAAGCTTGTCCAGCAACCTAGACTGAACTTCCTCCCCCTCAACATGACCATCTAGCTTGTCAGTCTCCCCCTCAATATTTACACAGATCCTGTCCACAATACTTTTAGTTACCATTTCAGCTGAGGATACCACTTGAGAATATTTTTAGCTAAGGATTGAAAGTCTTTTCAGTTGAGGATCATGTGCCCCTTCATTACCGCTCTCAGAAGAGCTGCTTCCTGTGCTTTCCCCAATGATATGTACATCCTGCTTTTTCTTCTCTTTTCTTCTCACTATTCTGCTGAAATGGCATCAAAACTATGTCCCACCAGTCAGACATCTTTGAGCATCAATGGATGGATCCTGCTGGTCTTTACCCAAGACTTGTGTACTTTGTCCTCCTTCAGGAATGCATACAACATCACATCATCTTCTTCCTCTTGGGAAGTAGGAGGAGTATCCTTGATGGTCTATTTATCCATCTCCAACTTCATACCTGTAGATCTTAGGTCCATTCCTCACTGGAGTATGATCCTTAAGATGTCTCCTTGTTCCAGTCTTATGCCTAAAACAACCTCTATCAAAATACCATATAGGGTTATGGGCACTTGGACTATCCTACAAAATAAGATTTAAGTTACCTTAAGCCAATTTTTATTGGGTCCTAGGTTCTGGTTTGCCTGAAAAAGACCTTGTCTTCCTGCAAATTTTCTGACAGGAAGACTACCACTTACTCTGAGCACAGAAGGATTGTGCCAGCAATCTAAGGCAAAATGCCCCACTTTGCCACAGCACCAGCACTCATGAATATTATATCTTCTTTTCTGAGCAGGTCTCGTAGCAGCTAACTATTTAGAAATAAGAGCAGCAATCTTCTTCAAGTTCCTTTCAGCAAGGATCTGACTAAAAGTGTGTCTTCTAGTAGACTTACTTGGCTTGATCTGAATGCCATTAACAACATCCTTCTTTGTTGAGGATAGGCTATTGATAGCATCAGAGATAGCCAGATCAGGCTTACTTATATACTTACTCTTAGTCTGAGTCTTTGCTGGTTGGTATTTAGAGCTTGCCACTGCCACATTCTTGAGTGTAGGGGCCGGTGCACCAAATACAGATGGTCCATGATTGGCCATTTGAATATTCTCATGGGGAGCCTTAAAGGCACTCATCACCTTGTTATATCTTCTACCATAGCTGCGAACATTTTTGTTCACACTTGTGGATCTACCATTCATCCATTGACCATAGATACTTTCTTAGTCATACATATTTGAAGGTAACATCACCTTCTTGAAAGGGATGGGAGGCTTAGATGCCAGGAGCTGAATTGGAACTTTGACTTTCCCTTTAGAATGGGCAACTATTGTGTTCCCTTTGAATCCCAACCCCTTCTTACCCTTTTGAGAGGAGAAAGAGTCTATCAAGGGTAATACTGACCTAGGCTTAGAGAAACTAGCCACTATTATTTTCACCCTCTAGAGTTTCTCTTCAAGATCCAAAAGGATCATGTTCTTATTGTTGATGGTCCTAATCTAGATGATTGAGATGGTCTTTAGTTAGCTGACTTCCCTCATTTTCTGATCCAGCAAGGATGCTGACTCGAACTACTGGGAAGCGGTTAGCTATATGGAGATAATCTCATCAGCTTGCTTCTTGTCCAACTTCTTGCTTCTTTTGAAAGCATCCAGAAGGGCACCATATTTGTCAATCAAATGATTGACATATTCTCTAGATTTAGATTCATCTTCATCACAGGATAAAGATGGCTCATAATTGGGACTAGTCTCATAGCCTGAATTAAAGGAAGAAATAGATAGAGAATTTACCTTGTTTGGACAAGATTGATCTTGCCAGGATTCCTCATCTGACATGGCCATCAGTTCATAACAACTGTTGTCATCTTATTCATCATCATCTTCCTCTGATTCACTATCTGAATGTGACAGAGGTGCATTGTTACCTATCCTAGCATCAGGAGAGTCTTCAGCATCATCTGGAATAACAGCTAGCAGCCTTATAAAGGCTTCTTCTTCTTCAAACTATGAGGAAGATTAGTCACTCTGACTCTAGCTCTTTCCAGTCTTAGCAAAGAAGTTCTTTTCCTTCTTGCCCTTGAGATGGTGATACTTCATCTCACCAATCTCCTTTCTTTTGACTAAGAAATCATCACTGACATGCTTAGCCTTGCTGTCTCCTTTGGAGAGCTTCTTCCCTGATTTGTTGTGATCCTTCTTGTAATGTGATGAGGAGGAAGGTTTGTTCTTCCACTGCTTCCTCTTCATCATATTCAAGAACTGCTAGAGTAGTGACAGTTCACCATCTGACAGCTCATTTCTAGAGGAGTTTGGATCTGAGCTTTCTCACTCTACAACTCTCCTTGGTGCAGAAGGAGTCTTTCCCCTGCTTCTTCTTGAGGATTCAGCTCTGAAGGCCACTGACTTGTCTTTGTCAAGAGAAATTACAACATCCTCTTCAGCCTTCCTGGAGTTCAGCTGCATCTCACGGGATAGAAGCTTCCCAAACAGATTCTAGGGCAATGTGTTGGCCAGATTACCAACTTCTCTGATGGCACAGATCTTGATGTCCCATTTCTTATTAAGGGATCTCAAAAACTTGTCATTCATCTCAAAGTTAGAGACTGTCTTCCATAGGTGATCAGACTTTTCTCTATCTTGAAGAACTTCTCATAGAAATCTGATATGCTATCTTTCTTGTTCTGCCTGAAGGCCTTATACTCTTGGTTGAGGTGGGATTTTCTGTCATCTCTGACTTCTTCAGTCCCTTCCATGTAGACAACAAGAGAATCCCATATCTCTTCTCCTGTCTTATAGTGGACAAAGTTTTGGAAGGTTGAATCATCTATAGGACTAATAATGATGTTCTGCGCCCTCTTATCCATAGTAGCTAGGATAACTTCATCCCTAGTCATTTCAGTGTATTTCTTTGGAGTCTGGACATTTGCATTTAAGACAGAGACCTTCATGGGGATGAAAGGTCCTTCTTGGACTGTTACAAAAATCCTTTGGTCAGATGCTTCCATAAAAAGCCTAACGCTCTTCTTCCATATCCCAAAGCTCTCCTTTCTACAGACTTGAAGCTTCATTGAGCTTCATTCATTATGGATCTCTCCTGAACCCATAAGGACAATTCTTTTAACTACCCTTGGAGATCAACTCAGACTGTTATGTCTTTTTTGAGCAACCTACCTCTAATACCACTTGAAAGTTTTTAGTTTCAAGGATAGCTAACACCTATAGGGAGATGAATAGGTCTTATGCCTTTTGTGCTTTTTCCTGTTTTAGGTGAGTTGTGATTTAGTTATATTTTGCTTTTAAGACAATCACACACAGCACAAAAGAATTTTATAGTGGTTCGCCAGATTATGGGTACATCCACTATCCCTCCCATCTTTCTAACAGTTTGTTAGACATGGCACTTGAAAGTGTCTAGCGTCTACCTAAATCACCTAGAGGGGGGTGAATAGGTGAGTTCTGTGTCTTTTTGCGGAATAAACTACTTTACAAATTAAGCACACAAACACTGAGATTTATAGTGGTTCCCCGAGTTGGGTACGTCCACTTTCTCGCCTCGCCTATCCACCAGAAAGGGCTAGATTCGGCTACTTCACCAAACTCATATTTCTTCAAATATTACACCTCGGAGCCGCAACTCCTATAACTCGGAGATGACGCTCCTACCACTCGATCCACAACCGGATCTACGACTCGATCTACAAACGGATCTACCACTCGATCCACAAATGGATCTACCACTCGATCCACAAACGGATCTACCACTCGATCCACAAATGGATCTACCACTCGAAGAAAAATCTCCTACAAAAGTAAATGAATATTACACAATAATATTACACCCAACTTAGACAAGATTTGAAATCTTCAATCTGTCGTTCTTCGAGAATAGTAGATCTTGAAATCAGTTGGAGAACACGGAATATGAAAACTAGGAAGATCTTGAATCTTGACTTGAATCTTCGATTGACTCGATCTGGAGGAGTATAGATCTGTAGAGAGAGTAGCAACCCAGTCGCATATGTCAAAGAAGATGAATCCCATTGCATGTCGGTGGCCAATCAGAAGAATCGCGAAATCACTGTAGCGGAGCCGACAGATTTTTCGATCATGGAAAGTTTTCTCGTTTTCAAATTTTTGAGCAAGAGCACGATTAGATGGAAAGGAAATATCCCCTAGGTATTTATCGAGATCTCCTTGCCAACGGTATCAAGAAAATTTCCAAAAACGAAACCTAGAAAGCAATGTGCATGACCGACCGAACCCGAACCAGAACTTTGAAAAAGTCAGAAAATGACCTAAGTCAAATTCGCCGAGTATCGCTGAGTATCACTAGTATACTCGCTGAATGGTTCTTGATATACGACAAATGAGACTTAGAAAAATCCGCTCAGGCTGACAAATAACTCAACACCAAGTCGAAGACCATACTCGATGAATTCAATGAGTATCGGTTGGTATAATCGACGAATTCGTGGAGTATCGGCTAGCCCACTAGACGCACTCGACGCCTGGCCATGTGATATACTATTAATGAGACTTAGAAAAACCAAAGAAGTTACATCGAATGGACTCGACGAATTCGGCGTGTATCATCTAATATATTCAACAAATTTGGCGAGTATTGTTAGATACATTCGACCAATTTGACGAGTATACACGTTGATACTCGACGAATTTTACCTGCTGGATTTTCCAATTATCAGATAATTTTCCCTAAGTACAATGATGAATTCGACGAGTGGTTGAAGGAATATACGATGAATTCGACGAGTATCAACGAGTATACTCGACGAATTTGACGAGTATTCATAACTATACTCGACAAATTTTACTTAGGAAAATTCTTGTCCTTCTGATTCCAAGCCTTTGTCCCTCCTTGATCCTTCTCCTGTACTTGGGATAGAAGTACACCCCAATAGAGAGATTACATGTGAGTCAACACATTAGCCTACACAATCTAGGATTACATTGTATAGTCCTGTGTTTACTGGCCCACTGTAACCTGACATTGGTGTGTACTTAGCAATGTAAACCTGCAAGTATATAACTAAAATAGCAGCATCAGATACAGTCACAATTTATCTTAGCTTAACTTGATCATTCTTCAAATCCTAGTTATTGTGGATACAATACCCAACAACACTTCTCCAAACTCGGCTCCAAAGAGCTTACAATAAAGTTCCTATAGGATCTCTCAGTCTCCTCCAAGACCTACCTCAAGCACAAAGCCCTACAACTCAGAGCAAGCTTGCTCCTACAGCTTAGTGATCCAAAGATCACCTACCTAAGACTTGATCACAAGTCCTACACTCAAGCTAGGAGGATAGCCTTATAACTCAAATCCACACAAGGAACCTACCTCAGGCACACAGGCCCTACACTCAGATCCACACAGGGATCCTACCTCAAATTCACAATTTGAATCCTACCTCAGCCTTTATAAACTAGGATTACGCTCAGATCTGTTTAGATCCTACAAATGAGGGGTTGATGGTTGATATTGATTTGACTCCAGAAAAATGATCTATGAGCCTGCCTTCCTGGACTGAGAATAACTCAGCCCTAACTTTGACTTCAGAGAGATGATTCTCGGAGCACGCTTCTTGCTGAACTGAGAAAGCTCAGTTCTATCTTCTTCTTCATAACACAAGAAAATGATCTTCAAGAAAGATCTGCTTGGGTTGTGAAGTAGCTGCAGCTAGGGCTTTCCTTGCTGCTTCTTCATCCTTAGAGAGTTTCTCTGAACTTGTTATTGCAGGTGAGAAATAGCAACAACTAACTTGTTGAGCTCTTAGATTAGAAGATTGAACTTGTTCTTCAGGTTCTGTAATAATGGCGAGAGGAAGAAGTTGAATTTCCGCCTTTCTAAAGGTTAATTTTTCTTTTTTGATCTATCGCTTTTTTATCTTCTGCCGTCCAACGCCTCTTTGACCTATGGGCCCACTTGAATTTGGTATCAACAATCTTTCTTTTTCATTAAATGCAGTACAGTAGGCGTACGACGCGGTTTGTCGCATTTTGTATACATCCGAGACAATTGTGAATTTTTCTTACGTCAGCATCTTTGGACTTAGTCAAATTCAGACCGACTGATCAGGCATTGAGTGAAGCCTTATCACGCAATGCAAAAGTACTTTGCTAAATTCTGAATCTCAGGCAATGAGTGATTTGAGTGAGCCTTCATCACTCAACGCAAAAGTACTTGGAAAAATTCTGTATCTCAGGCATTGAGTGCATTGAGTAAGCCTTCATCACTCAACACTTTCTTGACTCTTATAGTCTAACTGCTTAGGCATTGAGTGAGTCCTCTTCACTATACCCATTTGGACTTAGCCAATCTTTCTATACTATTAGGCTTTGAGTGAGCCTTCATCCCTCAACGCAAACTTTACTTCCTGTCATCTTGATTAGGCATTGAGTGACCTGCCTTCACTCACCGCCCGTGGACTTAAGCATATTTTTTATCTCTTTCATCTGAGTCTTTGACTGCACGTGCTTTACTCGATGCTTCTTTCTCTGGCATTTAGTGAGATGTCCTCACTCAATGCTTCGGGACTTAACCAGAATTCTTCCCTGCCAGTGTTGAAGCTTTGACTGTCTTGTCTTTACTCAATGCTTCTTATTTTATGGCGTTGAGTGAACTGCCTTCACTCAATGCATGTGGTCTTAGCCGCATATCTGCTTTTCAAACTGTTGGGATTTGACTGTCCATACTTTACTTAGTGCTTTTTGACATCTGGCTTTGATTGAACTAGCTTCACTCAATGCCTGCGGACTTAGACAAATTTTTGTCTTTCCAGCATTCTTCCATGTGTCCACCTTTCATTATCACTTAGAACACATGTCGAATCAATATGACAAAGAACAACCTGCATGCATGAACTTTAACATACATCAAATACATCCATATGTATTCCATTGACTTGTGGGCCTTCTTCAAATCTAGGATATTGTGATCGATGGACCCAACACTTATTTTATATTCCTTCTATACCTTTTGAACATGAGTTTTAGAAGGTGCTACAGACTTATAATTTGAGGCCTCATGATTACAGCAAACACAAGGCTCCAACGTCTCCTTAGACTTAGGAACAACATTTTTGGGTTTTGGTGCTTTCTTAATACTTGGTCCATGAACGTAGGGACCATACACTTTATGAGTTATCTCTTCATAAGGTGCCTTGAAAGCACTTGCACAAAAGTCACGGGGACGGGTCCTTCCTTGGTAGTTCTTTTTAGGCTCCAGATAAGTTGGCCTAGCAATGTGACCATAGGATGTCTCAAATTCATATTGATTTGTAGGAAATATTACCTTCTTAAAGGATGGTTGACTTTGAGGTGCCTTCCCTTTGCCTTTGGTAGCGGATTTCTTAGCAGTCTTACCCATTTCAGCTTTATGGCCTAGACTACTACCCTTCTTGGGTGTAGAAAATTCATCGATGAGTGGAAGAACAGTCTTTGTCTTGGAGTAGCTTTCTTCATGTTTCATCTCAACCAAAAGGTTTTATTCTAGTTCAACTAAGAACATCTCTTTATGAATTAGTAGCTCAGTCGAGCATTTTAATTCCTATTTCAAGGAGTGAACTTCATCTCTGAGAGGAGTCAATTCTATAATTTCCTCCCTCAGACTTGATTCCACGGCCTTGAGTAAAACAATCTCTTTTGATTGTTTTTTACTACCTTACGAAATTTGTTAAAATCTTTCAAAAGAACTTGATGTTGATCCATCAAGTCAGAATCATCTTCCCCAGAAGAATAGTCTTCATGACCATTAGATGAAGTTTCTGATTTAGATAGCATGGTGTGTGAGTTTACCTTTTCGTTAAATTGGGATTCGCCTACTTCCTCATCTGATTGAGCCAAGAGCCCGAAGTAGGCTTCTTCATCTTCTGAGCTTGATTCACTTGAGTCACTGTCGCTAAGAGTCTTTGACTTCTTTGCGACAAAGCACTTTTCTTCCTTCCGTTTACCCTTGAAGTATCTCTTCTCTTCTTTCTTGGATCCTTCCATCTTTTTGTATGGACACTCCGCAATCATGTGTCCTGGCTTATTGCAACAATAAAAATAATGTCAGAAGAAGAATGTTTGTTCGGTTTAGATTTGTACCTGTCTTCTCTGTTTTAGCTTTTCTTAGAACGATCATTGTCACGATGTGATCTTCTATAGTCAGAGGAGTTGAACTGGCTTTTCCTTTACCTTCTTTTGCTGAGCATTTGTTTGAATTGCTTGGAGATCAGAGAGAACTCTCCATCAAACAATTCAAAGCCTAAAGTGCTTGGCTTAGAAACTTCTTGTGCATCACAAGCTTGTGTCCTTACTTGTGACACAACTCTAAATTTCTTTGACCTGTGGGCCTTCGGTGTTATATACTTCTCTTTGCATGAAGTCTTACTGCTTTTCTCTTCTTTCTTCCTTGTATTCATTTGTAGTTCATAAGATAAGAGCTTCCCGAATAAATTTTGAGGATTAGTCTCGGGCAACTTTCCAAATTCTCTGATGGACACAACCTTAGTGTCTCATTCTTTCACCAGGGATCTTAATAATTTATCATTTAGTTCACCATTAGTGATTGCCGGACCATAGTTCCTCAGACCATTGACAATTTTCAAGAACCTTTCATAACTGTGAGCAGTTGAATCTTTTGGGTCTTGTTTGAATCCTTCATGGTCCTGGTTGAGTAGAGATCTTCAAACATCTCTCACTTCTTTAGTACCTTCCATCAGAATAAGCAGAGAATTCAACATCTCCACGGTAGACTTGCAGTGGAAGATATTTTGCAACATAGAGTCATCCACTACACTTGCAAATATATTCTTGGCTTTATTGTCCAAGGAGATGAGAGCAATCTCATCTTTATTCAAATCCATCAACTTTTTCGGAACCATCACGTTAGGATTCATAGCAGATATTTGGGTAGGAACGTGAGGTCCTTCTTCTACAATTTGAATTATTCTTGGATCCGCTACTTCCATAAAGAATCTGACTCTTTCCTTCCACATAGGAAAGTTCTCCTTTGTGCACACTGGAAGCTTCATTGAGGACATGTCCTTGCTCCGATCTATTGAAGTAAACTTGTGCGCTGACAATTAGACTGGGATCTTGTTCATAGTGTTAACCTTATAACGAACAACCTCACTCTGATACCAATTGAAAGTGTCTCGATGCCTACCTAAATCACCTAGAGGGGGTGAATAGGTGAGTTCTGCGTCTTTTAGCGGATTAAAAAAATATTAAGAGCAAACACACATAACAAACACAGTACAACAAAGGAATTTATAGTTGTTCCCCGATTTGGGTATGTCCACTTTCCCGCCTCTCCTATCTACCACGAATGGCTAGATTCGGCTACTTCACCTTTCTCAAATTTAACCAAATCTTAAAACTAAGAGTAAACACTCCTACTTCTCGGAGAACAACCTCTCCTAATCTCGGAGAACAAACATTCCTACAACTCAGTCCTATCACAAGGATCTACACCTCGGATGAAAAATCTTCCTACAAAAATATAAAAGAGTTTATACAACGCTTTTAGATTGAAAGCCAATCTAATCCTTCAGATCTAAAAATTTCCAATCTTCTTCTTCCTTGGAATGAAAATCTTGAAGTTCTTGAGTAAGGAGAAGACTAGAAATTTTTCTTGGAGCTTGATCTGAAATCATGATCCGACTGGATATGAAATCATATGTAGAACTTGAAACAAGATCGGTCGAATCATATCTTGAAGGAATCGTTGATTGAGAGAGGCTAGGCTGATGTTCTTCAATTTTTGAAAGCTGTGAGACCGATAAAACGTGCAGCCGAATTCTCAATTTCAAAGATGGAATAAGAGATTAGGGTTGAACAAATTATCCTTAGTTATATATAGGATTCTTTCTTCTAACTGCTAGAAAAATATTTCCTAAACAAAAAGGTCCACGTATATTGTACATGGCCGTTGACTCGAAATAGAAACCCGTCAGATAGAATTCCAGAAAAAATTCGCTAAGTCCATTCAACGTGTATCGTTGTATATCCATGAATATACTCAATGATTTGCTTGATATCTGACGAAATTAACTTAAATAAATCCAGAAAAGTAAGTTCGAGAATTCGAAAGCTTTTTTAGAGAGACTTGACGAATTCTACTTGTATCGCGATTATATTCGACGAATTTGACGAGCATCAATTTGTGCACACAACGAATTCGACGAGTATACTTGAGGATACTTGACGAATATTACTTTACCAATTTCCAAGATCAGTGAAATTATTCTCTAAGTACTCACGATGAATTCGACGAGTGTTAGTAAGTACACTCAATGAATTCTACTTAGGAAAATTTCCTGTTTCTTCTGAATACATCAACTTGTCCTTCCTTGATTCTTCTAAAGAACTTGGAATAGAAGTACAATCTAATAGAGAGATTACATGTGAGTCAACACATTGGCCTACATAATGAGGGATTACATTAAATAGTCCTATGTTTCATGACCCACTGTAACCTGACATTAGTTTGTACTTAGCAATAAACCCTATAGGCACATAACTAAACAAACAATGTCAAATATAAACTCAATTCATGTTATTTCAAGGGGCACTTCTTCAAATAAAGGTCATTGTGGATACAATACCCAACACCTAGAAAAGTAAGAAGCAGAATGTAGTTGCAAGATCTACAATCGGTGCAGAGTACGGGGCCATGTCCTTAGGTGTAGGGGAGTTGTTATGGTTGAAAGACCTGCTGAGTGAACTCAAGATAGATTAAGACAGACATATGACATTGTGTTGTGATAGTAAGTCATCCATTAGCATTGCAAACAATCTCGTGCAACATGATAGAACCAATCATATAGAGATCAATAGGTTCTTCATCAAAGAAAAGATGGATGGTGGAAGGGTCATATAAGTACAAAAGAACAAGTGGCTTATTGTCTAACCAAAAGAGTTAGCACACTGGATTTATGTAGATTATGGGACAAGATTAGCTTAACGGTTATCGTTCGCCCACCTTGAGTGGGAGTGTTGGATTTTGGTGAACAAATTGCACATATTGGTGTGCCGTTAGCAGCCTCCTCCTTTTGGGATTATACTTACATCTCAGATTTTATTTTAGGGTCTCCTCTTATCTGTATATATAAGGGTGATATGTATTGATGTAATGCAATTATGAGAATAATAAAAGTTTATTCCTTTTATTTACACTAGATCATTCAAACCAAACAAATGCTTAATGTTTTTTTCATACCAATTGTGGTCTAACTTGGCGCTCCTAAACCGGTTAAATTCGACCATCTTAGCCCGGGAGCGGTCGAGCATGCAATCAGTCAAAGAGTTGAAAAGTATGTGCACAAGGAAATTTTGACGTGGAAAAACCCCTCAACTGGCAAAAAAACCACGTGACCAAGTCTATGCCGATCAAACTCCACTATCTGTTGGAGGTTACAATTTTGTCTTAGAATTGAGAGCGACATGCCACTTCCCGTTACACTTTGGAGGAGAGAGAGAGAATTATTGGCTTGTGGCAGACAACAGGCTGCTCTGCACGAGGCATGCTTACGGGGAGAACGTGGATGAAGGGAATGTCGGTTGTCGCGAGAACTTTCTTCTTGATGCTCATCGTGGATCTAGGCGAATTTTGGTGAGGCTGTGGCGGCTTTAAGATGGCTTAGAACCAGCCCGAATTCAGTTTGAAGAGGGCTTGGATGGCTTGAAGATGGCTTGATTGGCTTGAAGATGGCTTGAATAGCTTGAAGATGGCTTGAATGGCTTGAAGATGGCTTGAATATGGCTTTGTAGGAAGAATCCGACAGAGCTCTGGCCTGAGGAGGAAGAAAGCTGCGGATCCAAAAGGTGAGAAATTGGAAGGCTTGAGGCTCCTTTTATAGCTTTCAGGGGGTGGTTATTGTGGTTACGAGGCAATCCGCACACTGTAACCACCCACATAATCATTTTTTTCATATAGTTAAGGATGCGTATTTTGTCATAAAAACCGCTATACGTAGACCAATATTTTAATTAAAATATTCCCCCACTAACCATGATAGTTAGTGGGTGGTTATGTGCAAAATGGGCAGCGATGATCGCGCTAGAGGGATCGGACGGCGGGAAATGGCCGCCGTGGAAGGACGATTGTATCTCGGGCAACTTCGTTGACGAAGGGAGCGGTGGCCGACGAGCGCTCGGCCATGATGGAAGGGCTTGCAGCCGCGAGAAGCGAGGCGGTTGGGCGCGTCTAGCCTCCCGGGCGGCGCCTTGCGGCTGCGCGGGGGCGGATATGAGGAGAGGAGTGGGCGGTCACGACCGGTCTCCCAAGCGGTGCCTTGCAGACATGAGGAGAGGGGAGGCCGGGCTTGGCCAGCCGCCTGTGCGGTGCATAGCATCCGCGCGGTAAGATGGCGAGGAGAGGGGCGACCGGGCGTGGTTGGCCGCCCGGGCGGTGCCTTGCCACTACAGGGGGGCGCAAGGAGAGGGGGGCCAAGCGTGGCCTGCCGCCCGGGCAGTGCCTTGCGGCCGCAAGGGTGGGCGGCCACAAGGAGAGAGGCGGTCGGGAGTGGCTGGCCTCCTGGGCGGCATTTTGCGGGCGCAGGAGGTGTGATGGCTCGACGTGACAGCACCGGTTGCCAGTGTGCACAAGTAGCGGGATCGCGTGCGCCAATCGCATGAGCGGTGGTCAAACCCATGATCTCCACTATTTTTGTGGAGATCTTGGAGGAGTGGGCTATGTGCATGCCAATTTCTCCATAAAAAGGGGGTTCATCCCCATCAATTTCCCACCGAAATTCTCGGTATCAGAAACCGCTATGGGTGAAGAATGAGGATTTGTTCCTTTGAGAGATTCTGATGAGGATCGAGATGATGGTGAACAGAAAAAGACCGGAGAAGGCAGATATAGGCGCCATGAAAGTTCAGGTAAGACATTAGAGTGGGTGGGGACACGGTAGGGATGAACATCGGAGCTCGAGGCTGGAGGCAAGCTCAGTGGCGGGGGTGCGTGGCGGTGTCCACGCGGGCTCCTTTTCGCGCGTGTTTGCTTGGACTCGCGGTCAGGTGACCACGTGTGTGCTTCGCCGCACTGTCAGGTGATCGTGCGGACACCTATGCGTGTGCGGGCCTAGGTTCCCACGCACCTGGGAGAGTGCGCGCACTAGGCCACACATGCAGACTTACGCGCACACTGGGGTTCCCGGACACCTAGTCGCACGGCTTGGTCATGCAGCCCAGTGGTGGCGTAGACCTAGTCGCGCGCCAACCTGGGGGCGCAGGTGTCACATCCCGACTTTTATTGGGCCGCCAAAACCCTAGTGGGTGAAATAAAAGTAACCCGAACCTCTACACATGGCCCACACTCAGGTAAGAGGTAACCCTAAGAAAGGTATATAGAATAAAAAAACTCCAAATTGAGTTCTGTCAGTTCCTATGGCTTTGTATAATCAACACAGGTGCATTTGAACTCGTTCCATTTAACTCCGAGGTCATATGGTAAGTAGGGCCATTCCTCGTAAAACGTCGCAAAAATGAGATTTTCGGATGATGACCTAGAAAACTCTGATTTGAGTTCTGTCAGTTCCTATAACTTCATATAGTTAATACGAACCCACTGGAACTTGTTGTGTCGCAGTTCGAAGTCTAATGATGAATATCAACAATTTGACTATTTTAGCGCGCTGCGACACATAGATTTTGGATAATTAGCAAATGAACTCTGATTCAACCCCGGTAAGAGGCATTGGAGGCGTATGGTCAATAAGAACTCAACTGAGTTCGTCCCGGTCAATTTTAGTGATAGGTGGCCAACTCGTGGTCAAATTAAGCATAATTTTGCACCGAAAAGCATGCACACACAAATTATGACATGACACCCCAACCTTGACACGACTCCTGGTGACTTGGATCTAATTTGACTTTAACCAATATGGGGCACCCACCTTAGGGTTGACTTTCATCAAACCCTCCTAAAAGCCCATTTTTTTTGATTTTTTTCTCATAGAGGAGCCCACATCCTCTCCATGGCTGAATAAGGCCCTAGTCCCCTCACTCCTTGGGCTACCAATCCAGCAAAGCTTAATAATAAATTTTCCTAAGGGAAAGCCCACCACCCTTTTTCCCTTCCCCTATTTTGTACTCGCAAGCCCAATCCCACCAAGCTTTTATTCCCCCCACCCTTTGGATGGCTGCCACCTAGGAGCGCTATGATGGTGCCACCTGGCCGAGCAAGTGGAGGAGGAGGGGAGGAGCATTTACCGTATCGATTTATTCCCACACTGGGAAAGAAAGGGTGACCACCCTCCTCCTTGCCTACATAAGGCCATGACCCCTCAGCTACTCCCCTCACCAGCTCAGAACGAGCTTACCCCACTTGGTCGGAACCCTAGTTCGTCAGGAAAGCCAACCTAAGCCCTCCTCCTCTGCCACCTTAATGGCAGCTCAGACCGACACCTCTCGAGCCACAACACCATAGCTGGAAACTTTCTCCCTCCTCCTTCCTAAATGTTTTTATGTTCATCATGCGCCCCCAGGCGTCCGGAGCACTGCCGGCACCAACCAAGCCAAGCTCTAGGTCAGGTGGTGGCCACAAGTGGTGAGCCTTGCCCAGCGCTAGTAGTTGCACTAGGGAAGGGTTACACCACCTGGGATAGATTTCCCTGACAGCGGATGGCCGAGGTGCCGTCGAAAACCCCCGCTCCAGGGGCACCCGAAAACAGAGTAATTCTTTGTTATTTTTCTACGGTGGTGGTCGGCGGTGCTAGGATGTCAGACTACGATTGTAGAATAGATCAACCCCCAGCCCGTCGGCCAGGGGTTGTTTTGTGTCCTGGGAAGTCACCGGAGAGACGGGGTGACACTGGGAGCCTAGCCGGTCGCAACCCTGCTCTCAGTTCAGTAAATTCCGACGGGGGCCGGCGGCGGCAGGTCGCCCGGCCACCGCCCATGAGGTCGGTGTCCCCCGGAGAGTTGATCGGGGGCGGCGCCGACGTCCAACAATGGCTGGTCGGCGGTGGAAGAAGGCCCCCACCTTCTTCCAGACGGGATGAAATCGTCGCCGTCCAATCTCGGTAATGAGATGGATAACAGAGATTACCTAGATTCACCCACCTAACTACACTTCTGCGCCCCCCACAGCGGATCTGCGACCAATCTACAGTGGGGAAAACCAAGTTATTTGCCTTTCTGGCGCAATACTGGCCGCAGGATTGAGCCTTATCTGACTATTTACAAACAATATTTTAAATAGATTTTGTATAATTTTTATTAACACATCAAGGCTCCTAGAGAAAAAGTGTTGAACATGAAAATTGTTCTCCTTGCAGAGGGCTTCCTCCACAAAAATTTTGATAATTTTTGGATTTGATTTAGAATTCTTAAAAGCCCAAATAATTTTATTTGGCTATTTTTAAGGCCAAAAATTGCTCAATAATTGTTGGAAAAATTACTAGGCTCATTTTAGGCTCCCCTAAGGGTTGTATTAAAATTTGGGAACCTTGGGAGAAAAATTGGAGTTTTTCCAATTAATTTAAGCATAGGGTTGCGCACGAAAATTAATGCGTCTGATTTTCCCAAAACAAAAATTTTTAGTGTGCGACCATCCTTTTGTGTTTAATAATTAGTTCAAATTATTTTACCAATGAGAGTGTCCGAGGATAATGCCCAAGCTCTGAGCATTCCAAAGTTTCATGGAACTACTGAGCGCCTTGTCTTTATTTGTTATAAAGCTCTCGAGTAACTTGGACAAGTTTAGAAAATGAAAATACGAGCAATCATGCTCGATGAATAATAAAGGTCTAACCTTTAAATTCTTCAGGTTTGATTATGCCACAACAATAAAGGGTGCAACGGAACTATTATCAGACCTAAATAATGGGTGAAACCCAATTTAAACCTCCTGAGAACGGAGATTGAACTAAACTAAATCTCCTGAGAATGGAGATGGAACTGAACTAAACCTCCTGAGAATGGAGATGGAATTGAACTAAACCTCCTGAGAACGGAGATGGAAATGAATTAAACATCTTAAGAATGGAGATGGAACTGAACTAAACCTCCTACGAACGGAGACAGAACTGAGGCCTCCGAGATGGAGTGATTAGACTACTAACCATTTTCTTTATGTGTTATTCCAGTCACGTACTGGTCCTGTTCTTTTATTTATTTCAGTTTAGTACTTACTTTTCAGTACTCCAGTCACGTACTTGTCAAATTCATTTATTTATTTCAGTTCAGTACTTTCTTTTTAGTACTCTTGTCTCGTACTAATCATGGCTATTTACTTTTAGTTCAGTTCATTTTTTTAAGTACTATTTCAGTCTCGTACTGGTGCAGTCTCTTTCAATACTTACTTTTAGTTCTTTCAGTTCAGTACTACACTAGTTTCATACTGGTCCTTTTTCATTATAGCATTTCAATTCTGTAGCTTATACTAACAACAGCTTCTATTACTGCACTTTCATTTCTGTAATTTACTCTTTTAAGCATGGGTCCTGCCGTGACGAGCAGCTATTTGATATGTTGAGCCTTAGTTGGAGATAACAGGAGTTGAGATGCTCCTCCTAAATTAGCTCCAAATAAAGTGCTCCCACACTCCTTGTCAAAAGTAGAGCCAAGTGTCATTTGCCCAAATTATTTAAAGCATTGTAGGGCAAGCCGCTACAGACCTGGTGCATGCTAGCAAAATTTATAAATTTGATTGCTTGTAAATTGCTTGCAGAATATTGTGGTGTGTCAGTCACTTTCGCAGACCGATCATACCGATGAGGGAAGTTCGACGACTCAAGGCGATGGGGAGATGAGTACCACGGGAGACCGGCCGTTATATTTTTTCCCTGCTGGGTTTCCTCCACCGGTCGTCCAAAATGTTGAATCGTGGGATGTCGATCACATCTAAGAGTACACAGGGTTGTACGTAAGGGCCTGGGCTGTGCAATATGATTACCCCAAGAAGTGGCAGGACTATCAACTATCATCGACGGCCACATCAGTGATGCCCACAGGGCTCGCTACCCTGCTTGAAAATAAGCGGTCCATACTACGTCGACATAGGGAGTTATGCACAGCTGTGAATGCCTGTGATGTGTGTGCGGCTGTGAATGCCTGCGATGTTTGCACGGGTTGTGAATACCTATTGTCTTGTTGTGCTAATGGAGCCTAAATTATAACTGACATATATTGCCACTGTTAGTCCAGTTATACCATGTTGCACCTCTTTTTGGTTGCTCCTAGCTTATTCATGAAATGTTGTACTAACCCTCTCATGCTTCGGCTATCTACTTTTTTTGGGTGTGTGAGATCGTTCCCAAGATATAGATCTAGGGAGGAGTTTTGTTCCCGCATAGCTCTGTGAATAACAGTTATTTTAATAACCATTCACAGGAGATGGAGCACCGTAGTGACCAACTATTGTAGGACGAGACGCTAGCTGAAAGGACTACTCGAACAGAGACACCCTCGTCATCTCACGAGTTTCGAGATGTGAGTACTAGTTGGCAGAGTTGAGAGAGAGAGGACTTGCTAGTAATAATACTATTATATCCAATGGGCTCAATATACAAATAATGGCCACGACTTTTTGCATTTTATGTTAAATATATATTTTTATATATATATTTAATGTTGTTGCCTGTTAATACTTCCGCAATACTCTATAATGTGATGTGAACGTTGTGATTCAAGTAATGCAAGGCGGCCAACTAGTGCTTATTAGTGTGGGTAATACCCCTTAAGGAGCACTAGTTGGACGTCTTAGGCAAGCAAGATCCCCTCCGGCCCGACCCGGTTAAAGGTTTGGGGGGGTCTTACAAATGGATTAGAGCGATCACGATCCATCCTTGTGGAGCAGTCTCAGGATCCCTCCCTCCCTCGCTTTGTTCTTTGGTTCTGGACGAACCATGCAGTGGAAGCCTGGTATACCCTAGTATAGAGGCTTAGGGATTCTGGACTATACGATAGCACACTCACGCAACTTCATTTCCGCTTTGTTAGTCTTTTTCAAATTTCCCCTATATTTGCAAAATACTAACACTTATTTCCTGTTACTTCTCTAGATACCGAAGTCCAGTAACGAGAGATCCTCCTCTAGAGGATATGTCCCCGCTAGCCCACCTCCAGACCTGGTTGCTCCTATAGTTGTACTATTCGCCGAGACAGAATTGGGGCAAACGTTGATAGCTATTTTAGCAACATTACGGATGGCTTTGGCACAGACACCACAGTAGTTGGTGGTACCCACTAACTTACAGATGATCTTCCGAGGGCTAAGGCCTCCTACCTTTAGAGGCACGGAGACTGCCATACATACAGTGGCTGTAGTGTCACTAGTTATGACTTTGTTAGAAGGATATACTAGAGATTGGTGGAGAGCGGCCAGCCGCTCGACGTTTAGGGGAAGACCGTTGAGCATGATCCTGTGGGGGGATTTCTCAGAGGCTTTTCTGGAACATTTCATCTCAGACGCCGACCGAGCTGCGCTACAGGAGAGGTTCTTGCACATCCGTCAGGGTGACCAGACGGTGCCATACTATGAGAGAGAGTTCATAAACCTGGCACGATTTTTAGGGAACTTACCAGCCATAGACAGAGATAAAGCTTCTCGCTTCTACCGAGGCTTACCAGATGACCTGAGACAGACCTTAATTATGATCTCTCAGTCAACCTTTCGCACCATAGCGACTCACGTCGCGGCGTTAGAGTTTGATCAGAGGATGGTGGCCCAGCAGCGCCGAGGACAGTTTGAGTTCCTAGAGGTCAGGGATGAGATAGAGGAGCTGCTTCTCGGTGACTAGAGATAGACTGCAGACAAAGACGGAGCAGTCAGCCATATAGGCGCCCACTAGTACCCCTAGCATCGTAGCAAGAGCCCAGGTCAGCTACAATACCACAACTAGCACCGATAGCTCGATGAGATGTTCCCTTTGCAGGGGACTACTTCCTATGCCAGCAGCCATATCACACCCCAAATTTGACAGCAGAACTTTTGGTCTCTATCGTCAGGCGACCATGGGTATCGCTGGAGGTGATAGCAATCACACTCGATGCCATAAAGAGTTGAGTGAGCTAAACACAGTCGACGCCTTAAATCATTGAGTAAACTCAATGCACTCGACATCGTAAAGCATTGAGTGAGCTATCGGAATGACGACAGCGGATATTGTCGGGCGATACTACCACGTGTGGATCGACATGTCTCAGATGGCCAGAAGGTGGCCGATGAGCGGTGGTTGACTGAGGTCAAAGCGGCTATCGACGCTATCACCCAAGCGATAGCGGATATCACCAGGCGATAGCGGATATCGCCAGGCGATAACGTTTATGTTGACTTTTCAACCAAAATCGTGGCCTTTGCTCCCTTTTGATGAAGTAATCTTGTGGCTAGGATTAATACGAAGGCCACTTATATAGAGGAGTGGAGGAATGAGAATTCATTCTCTTCTTCTCACTCTCTCTCCTTCTTTCATCCAAGTTCTTAAGAGAAAGAGCTAAGGGCTAGAGCTGAGCTTAAAATGCTTGGTGATGGAGATCCAGTGAAAAGAATCCAAATCTGAGGCTAGATCCGCGAAGAGGAAAGATAGGTGATCCTTTCCAATCAGACAAAAAGCTTTTCCATGGCTCCGAAGCGGATTACAAGGGTAATGATTTTCTCCTTGGACAAGTGAAGTCCTCAATTTGCATATGTGCATGAAACCCCTCACCAAAAAGTGAAGAAAGGGTGGTTTCTTGTGGGTAGATCGTTGTGATCCCCGATTAAATTTGCATATAGATCCGGAAATTTTACAGTACAGAATAGTCATGTTATGTGAAGCCCATCAGAATAGGTTGGTCTGGATTGGTGATGTTTTATTTTGCATGTCGGAGAAGACTCCGTGTATAAATGAGTAGTTTATGAGGTCTGTGAGTTATACTCGTTAAATGAGAGTAGCAGGAAGTAATGGAGATGCTCTCCAGGAAATAACCACGAAATTCCATGATTTGCAAAACTGGATGATATCACCGGGTGACAATGAGTATCGCCGGGCGACAACGAGTATCGCCGCGAGACAACGAGTATCGCCGAGCGACAACGAGTATCGTCGGGCTATTGCTCCGAGTAAGCTATGTTTGTGAGGCCTAACATAGGGAGACCTGGGGGGTCAATATCTAAAAAGATTAGAACCTGTAGTGGCCAGCTATGGTGGCCATGAGTGTCAACCAATTTTGATGCGAAGCCTGCCTCGTGAGGACTGTGGGGCTAGCATGTGAGTTGAGTCATGGAGGCCAACTATTATGGCGGTGAGAGCTGTAACGAATCTGTGAGCCTATAGTCCCCAGATCTAAAGGTCGTTGAGCCGAACGGGAAAGGGGAGGTCCACCCGCATCTTGTCTATTTCCTTGATTGCCTTAGCTGTCAGAAGTGGTATGGAGATCTGAGTAATGGGAGGTGACTGAACTGTACCTGCATTATGTCTATCTTGATTAGATTGCCTAAAGCAACTGGCTGTTGTCGATGGCATAATAAGAGTCTTAGGCTTAGGGCCAAAAATACTAAAATGCTCAAGAATGAACTATTATGTCTTGGACCTCTGAACGGGAGGTGGTATCCGGGAAGTCCGGTACACTGAGATTGTGCCCTGAGTGCATGGAGCGTGTTATCATTGAGCCTATGTCTTTGGTGATGAGTGCTTAAATGCACATTGTTGTTTCCAAGATATATATATATATATTCTGTTATTGTAAGGAAGGAGAATCGCTGCCCCGAGTAAGGGTGGGGTCATTATAATCGAGTCGGAAATTGCTGACCGTTACTTTGTTTGCCATGTTTTGGATGGATGTGATTTGCAGGTGTTGGAGAGCCAAGTGGAAAGTAGCAGGCTGAAGCCCTTGTGCTACGGGTTGCTGGCCCTCAAAGGCCCAAAGGCGAACTTTTACTCTTTTCATGTGTTGCCAACATGCGTGACGATGATTGTAAACCACACTTGTGAAGTATAACTGTAAGTCCTTAAGGCCGTAACATTTTGTGTATTTGTAATCGACATTCATGTTATATATATAAATGGTATGGTCTATATATAGTGGACATTCAATTAATTTGAGTTCAGGCAAACTTAAAGATTCCGGTAGAATGCTCTTAGTTAGGATTTGAGTATTCTTTTGATATTAACATGTAATCCCACTGCCTTTTTATGGAATATGGTGTGGGACCCGGTCGTTCCTTCTATTAAATTCCATGTGACGGATGGAGGTGTTACAATTTTAGTATCAGCTTGTCCTGGCCTTCCTTCTGCGAAATCGTGGTCGAATTCTTTTGAGGGGTGGAGAACACGTGTATGTGCTTACCGTTATAACAAAAAGAAATCAAGAATGTCCACTAAGGAATGAAAATGCACATGTTTGAGGGACTTGTGTGTTCCTATAATTTCTTTTGGCAATATTCTTAGGTACTTAATTGTTTGTTTCATATTGTAGGCGACTAAAAGTGGGACGGGATAGCAAGAACCTCAGCGCTCGGTGGAGATTAGTGCACCAAATGAGGTGCCAACACCTCCTCCTTCTTCGAAAACTATAAAGTTGGTTACTGAAGCCATGTTCGCATTAATAAACGCGCAACCAGGAGGTTAGAGACAACCTCTTACCCCCTGAAGTGGCCAGGATCCGGTTGGTGTAGTTGAGCTCGTAGCGGTGAGATAAGTGGTTGTTGAGCCAGTGGCCACAAGGAGAGCGACCGAGAAGCAATTTAAACACGTTATAAGTTTCAATCCTCCTGTGTTTACGGGTACTAGAACCTCGACACAAGCCGAAGATTGGCTCTCAAGAATAAAGAGAGTCCTAATGGCAACTGAAACGGAGGATTTGAAAAAAGTCACTGTGGCAACCTTCTTGTTAGATGGTGAGGAGAGACTATGGCTGGAGCTGCACCAGTTTTTTCGGTCGGCCGTTGATCGAGATCTTAATGGAGGAGTTCTCGAGGTGTTTTCTGGCGAGATACATTCCAGCGGCATATCAAATTGCGATGGAGAACCAATTTCAAAGGCTAACTTAAGGCGAGAGGTCTATGGATGACTACTTGCACAAGTTTACGAGACTGGGAAGGTATGTATGATTTATATTTGCAGATGAGGAACAAAAAAAATCGGTTCTGTGAGGGGCTGAGAGATGACCTGCGGTTGCTTCTCTTAGGACAAATGATGCGGGGTTTTCTTACCTTGGTCAATTTGGCCCATTCCCTCGAACTGGATATCAAGCGTGTGTAGCATAAGAATGATCTGGCAGTGAAGAAGTCAGATTTCAAAGTGCTGCATTCTTCAAAGACTGAGCATCGGAAGAGGTGGAAGTCAAAAGCTAGGTCTTAAGGACCTGCTGCTTCTTTGAGCAAGCCTGAAGTGACGATAGGAAAAAGACCTTTCACATGTTATACATTTGGTAAGGTGGGACATATGGCTCGAGATTGTTTGAGTGGCCTTCTAAAAGGGGAGAAAAAGATGGGTGAATTTTATGCTAAAAAGGGAAAGGAAGTGGTGGAGTCAACTGCATCTCAAGTGCAACCCTGAGTCTATAATCTTGGCCAACAGGAGGCCTTAAAACAAAGTGACGTCATAACAGTTATAAGTTAAGATACAGTTTTTACTGCTTTCCATACTTAGTACCTTGTGCGTTACTTGCATATGATTGTTTTGAATTAGGCTTTGTCCTGATATCGGAATATCCGGCGAGAGCACTGTTCGATACAGGATCTTCTCATTCATTTCTATCTGAGAATTTCGTGGGGCATATTAGAGTGCCTTCGTTTATTCTGACAGATCAAGTGAATGTGTTGCTACCTAATGGGTGCTAGATGTGCGCGGATTGAGCCTGCTGCGTTGAGGTGCGAATAGGAATTTGGGATTTTGGATTAAAAGCATGTGTGCTGCTGATATCGGAGTTTGATGTAATCTTTGGTATGGACTAGCTCTCGGAGTAGCGTGCCTATATAGATTTAAACTCCAAGGAAGTCAAATTGGGACAGAACACCGAACGAGAGACTAAATTCGCTGGTATGCATGGATCGAGCAAGATATTGATGTCTGCTCTCCAAGTAGTCAAAGCAGTTCAGAAGGGCGCGGAGTTGTTCTTCACGTTGTTGGAGGTTGTTGAGCCGAAGCCCGGTGTGAGTGATGCTCTTATTGTATCAGAGTACGCTGATGTGTTTCTAAAGGATCTTTCGGGGTTACCGCCCCAGCGGGAGATTGACTTCGCAATTGAGGGTGTGTCAGGTGCGAAACATGTGGCCCGCTCGCCATATCATGTTGTGCCAAAAGAGATGGCGGAACTAAAGGTTAAATTGCAAGAGTTGCTGGAGCAAGTCAATATATGCCTAAGTATGTCACCTTGGAGCGCATTGGTCCTCTCTGTGAAAAAGAAGGACGGAAGCTTGTAGCTATGCATTGAATATCGAGAACTGAACAAGCTGGCGGAAAATAACAAGTATCTGATACCACGGATTGATGACTTGTTATATCAGCTGGTTGGATCAACGGTATAATCAAAGCTAGACCTGAAGTTTAGCTATTACAAGTTGAGAATTCAGGAATGTGACATTCCAAAGACAGCATTTGGGAAACACTACAGTCATTATGAGTTCATGGTAATGTTGTTTGGGCTATCTAATGCGCCATCGGCGTTCATGGACCTAATAAACCGAACATTTCAAGAGTACTTCGACCAGTTTTTAATCGTCTTTACTGATGACATTTTAGTGCACTCTCAATCTGAAGAAGATCATGCGAACCATTTGCGGATGGTGTTGCACACCCTGAGAAGAAACAAGATCTATGCCAAGTTCTCAAAGTGTTAGTTCTGGCTATCGTCAACGGCCATTCTTTGCCATGTGGTTAGAGGAGAAGCTATTGCGGTGGATCCAGCAAAGATAATTGCGATACGAGAGTGGCCAGTGTTGTCTACTATAGCAAAAGTCCGGAGTTTCCTTGGACAGGCGGGCTACTACAGACGCTTCATAGAAAACTTCTCACAGATTGCCTTGCCTCTTACCACACTGACGAGGAAGGATCAGAAGTTTGTTTGGACGCCAGAGTGCACGCGAGCTTTTGAAGAGTTAAAGAGTCATTTGACCACAATGCCTATTTTGACGTCGTCATGTGGTAAAGACCGCTTTGAAGTATATAGTGATGCATCAGGGAGAGGCTTAGACTGCATTCATATTTAGTTCAGAAAAGTGATAGCATATGGCTCACTCCAGTTGAAAGTGCATGAGTAGAACTATCCTATCCATGACTTGGAGTTGGCGGCAGTGATATTTGCACTTAAATTATGGCGTCAATACTTATATGGCATGAAAGTTGACATTTTCACAGACAATTAGACCTTAAGTATCTCTTAGATCAGAAAGATCTAAACACGCGACAGCGGAGGTGGATGGATTTTTTCGGGGACTACACCTTCAAGATACGCTATACTCCCAGGAAGGGAAATATAATCATAGATGCCTTGAGTCGGCGGAGTCTGGCAAGGGAAAATTGGTTGTAGATGCATGATGAGCGTCTCATCCAAGAGTTGGAGGCCCTCGAGATTTCTTGTGTTGGTAAGAATGCTACTGCAAATGCGTGCCTGAACTGGACGGAGGTACAGTATGACCTTGCGGATAGGGTTTAGCGAGCAACGGAACTCGATGAGAGTCTAAAGCGTTATGCAGCGAATGGGTCAAATTCCCAATTCTCCATGGATGACGGCCTTTTGCGGAAAGATGGTCATTTGTGCATCTCGACTATGGGTAAACTACATGAGGAATTAATTTATGAGGCACATTTTAAAAAGTACTCAATTCACCCAGGGAGCCCGAAAATGTACAAGTGTTGGGTATTGCATCCACAATAACCAGAATTTGCTTGAAGTCACCCTTGAACTAAGATGAATTAAGTTGTATTTGATATCCTTGTTCTAGTTGTGTGTTTGCAGATTCTCTCAGTGTTAAGTGTAGACTAATGTCAGTCTACAGTGGATCAAAAACACAGGACTATATAGTGTAATCCCTCACTGTGTGATCCTAGGTGTTGACTCATGTGTAGCCTCTCAATTGGGATACACTTTATGTTCATCCACATGGATCATGGGATGAAGACAGGACTAGGAGAAATTTTCTCTAAGTTCAGAAAATTCTCTAATTCCACTTCTCGAGAAGTGCCTCTTAGTTCTTGAGAAGTAGAGTTAGATGTTCTCGAGAAGCATTCTATAGTTCTAAAGAAGTCTTTATAGTTCTCGAGAAGCATAGCTTAAAAGTTCTCGAGAAGTCCCAGCTTTTAGTTCTCGATAAGTTCAGAGTAGTTCTTGAGAAGTCCTTATAGTTCTCGAGAAGCTTAGCTTCATAGTTCTTGAGAAGTCAGCTTATGGTTCTCGAGAAGTCCAGATTGTTCTCGAGAAGTATTAGCCCTGAAGTCTCGAAAACTAACTTTAGTTCCAGACAGTATAGTTCTCGAGAAATCAAACTAGTTCTCGAGAACTAATGTTACTTCTCGAGAACTGTAGGTCGAATTTTTCAGAAAATTGTTTAACTCCAGATCGGCCGGATTTTCAAATGATTTGACGTGATTGGTCCACGTGTCGTCATTAATGTCTTTTCTAACCGTTAGAGGTAATCCTATATAAGGTCTTTTCATTAAGACCAAACCCTAACAATTAAAAGAAGCGGTAGTCCGTACCTTTGAAATCTTCTGGATCGGCCGTCTCTCTCAAAAATAAAAGGAATAAACTCATAAGCCGCCACCACCGCTCACGAGCAGATCGAGTTTTCTGTTTTCGATCAAGAAGGACTTGCTGTTCTAGGGATCCTCATCCTCTCCTTGATCGAGAAGGTCAAAGCTTTCTCAGGTTAGATGTACACGTCTTCTTCATCCATTTCTGAAAGAGCCGCAAGGTTCAAGAAGAAGACCTAGAGACTTATTTTTCTAGATCTTAGAAATTACTGTGTTTGTATTTCCAAATCTCTTTGTTATTGTTGTAGGAGATTTTCTCCGAGTGTAGGAGCGTTGCTCGCCGAGTTGTAGTAAGTTTTTATTTTCCGAGTGTAGATCCATTTGGATCGAGTTTGTAGGCACTTGGTCCGAGGCGTAGGATTGTTTTCAATCCGATATAGTGGAGTAGCCGAGTCTAATGATCTGCTAAATCGGTGAGGTAAAGTGGACGTACCCAAGATTGGGGAACCACTATAAATCTTCTTGTCTTCTATGATTGCTTGAATTCTTGTGCAAGATCGTTAAAATTTTTATTCTGTAAATAGACGCACGATTCACCTATTCACACCCCTCTAAGTGATTTAGGTTGACAACATTACACTTTTAATTGGTATCAGAGGGAGGTTGGTCGTTAAAAGGTTAACACCTTGATCAATTTCCTCTCGAAAGTTATCACTTGGATATTCAAGCAATGGACAAGGCCAAAGATTTTGCCAAGCTTCCCCTGTGCACAAAGAATAACTTTCCCATATGGAAAGAGAGAATCAAATTTTTCATGGAAGCTGTGGACCCCCGGATCTTCATGATTGTTGAAGAAGGTACTTACGTCCCCATGACTACCTCCACTATAGATCCAACCAAGAAGGTTCCTAAGAAATTGATGGATCTTGATAAGAACGAGATTGCACTTTTTTCTTTGGACAAAAAAGCTAAAAATATTATAGCAAGTGCAGTCGATGACTCGATGTTGCAGAATCTGATTCACTGCCAATCGGCTAAGGAGATGTGGCAATCTCTAGTAACTCTGATGGAAGGTACTGAAGAAGTGAGGGATGATAGAAGATCCCTACTAAACAAGAAATATGAAGCCTTCAGGCAAGGGTCAAAGGAGACCATTGCAGATACTTTTGAGAATTTCTTCAAGATAGCAAATGGCCTAAGAGTGTATGGCCGAGTCTTCACTAATAAGGAGCTGAATGATAAGTTTTTGAGGTCTCTCACAAAGGAATGGGACAACAAAGTCTGTGTCATCCGAGAGTTTGGCAGACTAGCTGCGATAGACCCAAAGAATCTATTTGGCAAGTTGATGTCCTTTGAACTGCAGATCAATTCCAGAAAAGCTGAAGAAGAGAAAAGGCGCTTCTCCTCAAAAGAGAGGTCGGTTGCATTAAAGGCTGGCAGTTCTAGGAAGGGCAAAGCTGCCTCACCAGCACCTTCTCAGGAAGTGAGTGAAGAAGAAAACTCTGAGCCAAGCACCACGAGCTAAGAACTATCTAAAGGAGAGTTCTCGTTGCTCTCACGCAAGTTCAAGAAATTCTTGAACAAGAAGTAGTGGAGAGGCAAGGATGCCTCATACAGAAGATCACAACATGACGGTGATCAGCGAAAGAAAGGCTCAAGTAGCCATGACAGGTATACCTCTAAACAGAACAAACAGATTTCTACTGACATTGTCTTCTACTGCTGTAACAAACCAGGTCACGTCATAGCTGACTGCCCCCACAAGAAGAAGGAAGGTGGAAGAAAAGAAGTCCTCATACCACAAGAAGAGGACAGAGAAGAGCCTATTGGCCAAGAAGGGCAAGACTCTCAGCGACTCCGACTCATCTGAGCCGAGTGAAGAAGAGGAAGCCTACTTTTGGCTCATGGCTCAATCAGATGACAAACAAGAGCCCCAGTTCACTAGGGAGGTAAAATCTCACACTCCTCTCTCTGAATTTGAAAATTCGGAGCATGATCATGAGGACAGCTCTTCTGACGATGAGTCAGAACTTATGGCCCAGTACAAGGAGTTGATCATGACTTACGACAAATGTCGCGGAGTCGTGAAAACTCAGGCAAAAGAGATTAAGTCTCTAAAGGCTATTGAGAGCAGCTTGAGAGAAGAAGTCGCTAAGACTGACTCTCTTCAAGAGAACTTCAATCTTGCTATTGAAGAATACAATCAAGCTCTAGAGCACCTCGACCTTAAAGAGAAAATCATCAAAGAGCTAGAAGAACAACTCGAAGCTGAAAAGAAACTTGTTGAAAGTTTATCCAAGCCCAAGAATGTTATTCCACTCATTGCTGAATTCTCAACTAAGGCCAAGGGTGCATGACTAGGCCATGAATGTGCTCTAGTAAATCTTCTAGGAGAAACAAGGCTAACCGGAAGAATAAGGCCGCAAAGAAGGCCTTGGCAAAAGAAAAAGGGAAAGCCCATCTAGATTAGACTGTCTTTAAGAAAGTTATCTTTCCAACAAATAAGTTTTATCTGGACTCGTCCTATGGTCATTTGACCAGGCCTACTTATGTAGAGCCAAAGTCTCGGTGCCAAGGATGGACTCGCCCTCAGAACTTTGGTGAGAGTGTCTTTAAGGCACCTTATGAAGAAGTGATTCTTCGGAGCTATGGTCCTTAAAATCATGGGCACAACTTTAAGAAAGCACCTAAAGTAAAGCCCGTTTGGGAAAGGCCTCCGAAGGAGAAGAAAACATGTGACAGTCATCACCATGAAGCTTCCTCCTCCAAGAATGCTACCCCTGCTAGACCACAATCTCAAAAGGTCAAGTAGGAGTATGTAAGGAAAAGATACAACAGATTTGACTATTGGTGTTGTGGCAAAACTGGTCATTTTGACATCAATTGTTGGTTTAATCCTTGAAATTTTGCAACACCTCAAGTTGGCAACATGATAATGACCACTCATGATGTTAATCCTCGTAGGGGGAGTGTTCTAAAACGAGACCAAGGACCCAAAAGGGATTATGAATGCAGGTATGTCCAAAGTCCACCAAAATGCCAATCTGGTACTTGGATAGTGGATGATCTTGGAACATGATCGGGACACGAAGCCTACTCCAGAATTTCACTTATGTCTGCACCGTACCAAAGGTCATCTTTGGAGGTTCAGACCGAGGGATAACTAAAGGCTATGGTATGATCACTAACGGTTGTAAGACCCCCTTTTTTTTCTTTTTAAAACCCGGGATCTTAGGCCCAGACAAAATGACTAACTCCAACGACTTTCTCAGACCATGTCCTATTGCAATTCACAAATTTGCTATATGCAGACCAACCTAGACTATATGTCGAACCGGTTATGCAATGATCTCAAAACTCATCCAAATGCCCTAAATTATTTAAAGGAGACTTATCATGATAAAAATAGCCTAAGTCCAGAATGTGGTAATTTTCCAAATTTATCTGGCATTTAATTAATTTCCTCGAAAATCCTAAGGGCTACCGGTTTGAACATGAACTACCCTAAGTTCTCATGTACGATGTCCAGCAAATTTATGATAAATAGTAGGTTATCTCAATAGGGTAAATCCAAAGTATCATAATTTTTCTATCATCAAAAGGGCAACAAAACTATTTTAGCAATATTTACTATCTTCCATTATTTATGAACCAAGTACAGAGAATATTCTTCCAAAAATTATAAATAAGTTATAATGTGCAGATAAAGGCTTAAAAATAGCACTGGCCCAGTTTCATAATTTTCAGTAATAGAATCATCCCTAAATAATTTTCAAAGCATAGAACCCCTTTTTAACATTTGTGAAGAAAGTACTGGATTTACTAAACTAAAAATTATAAAAAAATTCAAGGGTAACCATTCTATCCTAAAACCTTTATTTCCAAGATTTCATGAGATTTCCATGAACAGAAAGGTACAAATAATTAAAACATCAATTAGGGTTAAAATCAACTTTACAAACAAAGCGCTGGAAATAAACATCATAAAATTCCAGTAAAATTTCTATAAATTCTACCACTTCAAAACTAACTCTACCCGAGTTTCACAGCCTTTAGATAATTATTAGTGATGGATTGTGCTTAATTAGTATTTTAACCTAAATCTAAGATTAAGGTTTTGAGGCATCTACTTGTCTTCAAATTCTCCAAGATTCCATCCAGACGATTATTATCATGCTAATATCAACTCTACAGAGTTTCAAGGCAATACGAGAGCAATTGCCCCCATATCCTTCACAACCCTCAAAACCCTCCATCTAGGGTTTGAGTTTTGATCCTAGGGTAAACCAACCCTAAACCACACCATTTTCTCCAAGTGGGTTATAATAACTCTTCCAAGTCAGTGGTCAAGATATCAGCCTCAGTTGAGGTGATATGACCGTTCTAACTTCTAGTGCACTTTTTACTCAAAAATTCCTCACTATTGCCTAGTTAAGAATAGGTGACTCCCTATCCAAAACTCATCCAAGTGAGTTGGAAATTTATACAGAGCTAAGTTATGTAGCCAGGGACCACTCACCAAAATTTGGGAGGGTTTGGAGGTCATTTGACTACTTAAATAATTTCCTCTAAGTTTATTAAATTAAAACAAAAACTTTAGGTAAAGTGTCTCCAAAAATTCCCACTTTTGGACTGCCTTTAGATATATCTAAGTTTAACCCCCTGACCAAATTTCAGGTCATTTGGACAAGGGATGAAGCGTAGGCATCCATTTTTGTTTCTGCCCAACCCTAGGTACAGCCCCCATTAAAACGATTGCTGCGGTCAAACCGCTTACCCAAACGAGTTGAAACTAATTTCAAATTAATCTAGACTCAAAGGGCTACGACTTCCGTGACAGATCATTTTCCCAAATCGGCCTCTATGTTCCACAATTTGCAGCCTCAAAATATACTCAAATAATTTAACTTTTCATTATGTACTATATACATAATTTATATATTTTAAATTGATTTTACTGTTCATCTTCTACAGAAACCCGAAAACCAGAACACAGAAAAACCCATATTTACTGTAGCTCTTTCGTGATCCGTCGCCGGCTATCTGGTCACTTCTCTGGCCAACCTCCACCACCACCACCTCCGTTGAGGTGATGGCTATCGGTCGGCGGTGGTTTGGCCGCCGGAGGTGGCGGTTTCCGGCGAACTCAAAACGATATTTTTCCATGGTTTTCCATGAAAAAATGAGGTTGGTCCGGCTCCTTTGAGCACGTACTTCATTTCTAAGAACCTAAGATCTACCCATAAGAGAAGAAGTAGAGGAGGACCTTGTTCGCGGTTTGGAGGAGAGATGAACGACGGGGTGCCATGGCGCAGTGGTGGCGTTGCCGAACTTCTCCTATAGCAAGAACAATTATCTGAATCCATTTGGTCAAGCATGTAACCTTCTCCTCTTGCTCCAAGGGGTCTTTTATAGATCAGCAAGTGGGGAGGGGAAAGAGGTAAGCAATTATGGTCATGAAGGCTCCTCTTAATGGTGTTTCGGTTATGGTAGAGGCAGTTGAAACGCTAGAAACGAAGAGGTGTTTGCTAGGTGGCGATTTCCTATTTGACCAACAATTCCTTATTTTATTAAAAAATTAGAGTAGGAAACGGCCCATAAATTCTCCTGGTGTACATTCCCATAACCAGAATTGATTATGACGTCGGTTACCGAAATTTCCAGTCTGGCTGACGTTTCGGCCCTTGTCACGGGCGTGACACATAGGTCACGGGCGTGACAGGCATGAGTGGCAAATTCTGAGGTCGAAGATCGTCGAACTAAGATCGACGGTCGTCGAAGGGTGGTCACGCCCTAGGTCACGGGCGTGACATATGGGCCACGGGCGTGACAGGGTCAAGATGCAAATTTAGCTCTCGGTGATCATCTCGCTGAGATCGACGATCGCAGAAGGGGGTCACGGCCTAGGTCACGGGCGTGGCACCTGGGTCACGGGCGTGACATGTCCATGATGCAAATTCTGTGCTTCGACGATCGGCCCACTGAGATCGACGATTGTCGAAGGGGTCACGCCCTAGGTCACGGGCATGACACATAGGTCACGGGCGTGACAGGCCTGGGTTGCAAGTTCGACAATCATCCCACGGAGATCGACGATCGTCGAAGGGGTCACTCCCTAGGTCACGGGCGTGACACATAGGTCACGGGCGTGACAGGCCCGGGTTTCAAATTCGACGATCGTCTCACGGAGATCGACGATCGTCGAAGGAGTCACGCTCCATGTCACGGGCATGACAAACCCGTGACCCGAAGTCTCAGTCGTTGTACTTCAATTCTTGGGCTTCTGGGGTTCTCTCACGACAGACCGACTCCTAGGGGTCTAGCCAGAAATGGGATGTTACAAATCCCAATAAACAAAACAAAAATTTCGTCCCCGAAATTGAGGTTGAGCCTACGGGGATTTCTACCGAAATAAATTAAACTTGTAACATCCCATACGGTTTTTTTTTTCTTTTATTGGGTTCAATCGACTACTTATTTGATAAACGAAGACAGTCTCCTCAATAAACAAAAGATTAGCCCCTACTTTCCTGTGCATGCCTAGGTTCTAAATTTTTCCTTATCTAGTTCTACCGGTTTAGTACAAAAAGGTAATTTATAGTACACCAAGAGGTGGTGAGGTATACCTGACTGAACAACTCCGGATATTTTTGCCTCATCAGGTCCTGCAGTTCCCAGGTTTGCTCCTCCTGACCGTGGTTTCTACACTGAACCTTGACTAAGGGGATCTTCTTGCGACGCAAGATCCGTACTCCTTTGTCGTCGATCCGAACCGGCTCCAAGTGAACAGATCGATCTGAAGCTACCGGTCCTTCGATGGTCAAAATCTGCTGCTCCGGGCGTAGTAGAGCCCTTCTCAGTGAAGAAATGTGGAAGACGTCGTGTAGAGCTGCCAGCTCTGGTGGTAACTCTAGCCCGTAGGCTAGGGGGCCGATCCGCTCCAGGATCCGGTAAGGGCCCATATACCTAGGGCTGAGCTTCTTCCTCCGACCGCGCACCCGTGAGACTCCGTGCATGGGCCAGATCTTCAAGAACACTCGGTCCCCTACCTGAAACTCCACCTGACGATGTCGGGCGTCATAGTACTTAGCCTGTCTGCTCTGCGCCTCCAACATCCTATCTCTGATCAGTCTCACCTATGCCTCGGTGTCTTCAACAAAATCCGATCCCAACACCTTCAGATCCTCATCCTGAACCCAAGAAAGCGGGGTCCTACATTTTCTTCCATACAAGGCTTCATAAGGCGCCATCCTGATACTGGACTGGTAGTTATTGTTATAAGAGAACTCGACCAACGGCAACATCTTCTCCCACGGCTCCCCTCGGTCCAGTATACACAGTCGTAGTAGATCCTCCAACGTCTTGTTGGTGCGCTCTGTCTGCCCGTCCGTCTGAGGGTGGAAGGTTGTGCTAAAAGTCAATCGGGTGCCCAGGTATGCCTGCACTGACCGCCACTCCCTGGATGTAAACCGTCCATCGCGGTCCGACACTATCGTCCGGGGCACGCCATGATATCGGATATACTGCTCCACGAACTTCCGTACCAGCACTCCCACCGAGTCATCCTTCCTGATTGGTATAAAGCAGGCCACCTTCGTCAACCAATCAACAATCACCCAGATCGAGTCATTCCCCGTCCGAGACCGGGGAAGACCATGTATAAAATCCATAGCTATATCATCAAACTTCCACTCCGGCAGCGGGAGTGGCTGTAACAGTCCTGCTGGGTTCCTGCACTCCGCCTTCACCAACTGACACGTCTCGCAATGGGTCACGAAGTACGTAATGTCTTTCTTCATGCCCGGCCAAAACATCATCTTCTTCAGATCAGCGGTCATCTTTGTGATCCTCGGGTGCACAGAGTACCGGCTACACTGCACCTCCGTCATAATATCCTCTCGGATCTGGCCTCGTGCGGGTATATATACTCTGCCTCTGAAATGTAGCAATCCATCTCTCAGGGAATAATCTCCTGTCGAACCCTCCTCCAAGGCTCGGAACATCGGCTCTGCCCATGCATCTGTCCTCTATACGTCCCGAATGCGATCCCGAATATCATCTATGGCCACCATCGATGCCAGATACTCCCTATACAGCTCTGGATCATCCTCGGACACTAGGGATATTTGCATATCTCTGAATGACCGGACTAGCTCCATGGATATAACCTGGGGCCCAGCTTCGGAAGTGGCAGCTCTCCGACTCAACGCGTCGGCCACCACGCTTGCCTTCCCTGGATGGTAGTGCATCTCATACTGATAGTCTGCTAAGAACTCCACCCAGCGCCTCTGCCTGATATTCAGCTCCTTTTGCGTGTCCACGTATTTCAAGTTCTTGTGGTCGGAGTAGATGTCGCAGTGGACTCCATAAAGATAATGACGCCAGACCTTCAGAGCAAAAACGACCGCTCCCATCTCAAGGTCGTGCACCGGGTAGTTATTCTCATGGGTCTTTAGCTGGCGGGAGGCATATGCTATGACGTGTCTGTTCTGCATCAGTACCGCTCCCATCCCCTGGTATGATGCGTCGGTATACACCTGGAATCCTTCATTTCCAGATGGAAGGGCCAGAATAGGGGCTGAGATGAGTCGGTCCTTCAGCTCCTGGAAAGCCGCTTGGCACTGCGGGGTCCGAACAAAAGGTGGCTCCTTCTTTGTCAAAGATGTGAGGGGGAGGGCAATTTTAGAGAACCCCTCCACGAACTTCCGGTAATAACCGGCAAGTCCCAAGAAACTTCGTACATCGGTGGCTGTCTTTAACTGCGGCCAATCTCAAACTGCCTAAATCTTTGCCGGATCCACCGCCAACCCGGCTCCGCTGATAATGTGGCCTAGGAAAGCCACCTCCTTCAACCAAAACTGACACTTTCTGAATTTCGCATAAAGGCGTTGCTCCAGCAACCTTTCTAAAGTCAGTGCCAGATGCCGAGTATGCTCCTCCGCCGTCCTAGAGTAGATCAGGATGTCGTCTATGAATACTATGACGAACACATCCAAGTAGGACTCGAAAACCCGGTTCATGAGGCTCATGAACGCCGACGGAGCATTCGTGAGCCCGAAGGGCATCACGGTGAACTCATACAGTCCATATCTGCAACTGAAGGCCGTCTTCGGGATATCCTCCTCCTGGATCCGCAGCTGGTAGTATCCTGACCACAAGTCCAGCTTCAAGAAATAATGGGCATCTCCAGCTGGTCGAACAATTCGTCTATCCGTGGGAGCGGATAGGTATTCCGGATGGTCAGCCTGTTTAGTGCTCGATAATCGATGCACAGGCGAAGTGTCCCATCCTTCTTCTTCACGAATAGGACTGGGGCTCCCCATGGCGAGGAACTCGGTCTAAAAAATCTTGCCTCAACCAATTCCTGCAACTGAGTCCGAAACTCTTCCAACTCCTTCGGGGCCATCCGATAAGGGGCCCCAGATGCCACCTTGGCCCCCGGCACAAGCTGTATCTGAAAGTCATGCTCTCGGTGTGGAGGTAGTCCTGGCAGTTTCTCTGGAAAGATGTCAGCGAAATCTCGCACCACCGGGATGTCTGTCACCGACTCCTTAACTTCCGCCATCTTAAATAGATTCTGATAGACCTCCTCTCCCTGTAGATGGGCCTTAACGGCCTGTACTGAAAATAAGAGTATACGAGAGGCAGGTCTTATACCTTCGATGACAATGAAAGAGTCCCCGTGTCTCACGGTGATCCTCTTTGCCTGGCAGTCAATCTGGGCATGGTTCCAGTGCAGCCATACCATACCCAGGATCAAGTCGCAGTCTGTCAGCCTCAAAATCGTCGCTGGAGTCTCGAATGCCTTTCCACCAATTTCTGCCTCCATATTGCAGTGATCCGTGGTAAGGAGCTCAGATCCATCCGGTAGTCACACCCTCATCCTCGAGCCTGTGAATCGCTCCACGCCCTCCAGTCCTTCTACGAACGTCTCCGACACAAAGGAGTGAGTAGCTCCAGTATCGAATAGCGTACGGGCAGGCTTGCCACTGATGAAGACTATACCTTGGGTGATTAGATGTCTTAGGGTTCTATAATGAGTTTTACCTTCCTTGCTAATCTATCTAGTGCAGTTCAAAGTTTTAACAATTGAAAGGGAAATTCTATGAAAATAAAGAGGCATTGCAGCGTACCTGCTATGACCTGCTCCGTATTCCGAGGCTGCGCAAGGTCCAAGGCATATACCTGCTCCCTTTCCTGTCTACGATCTCCCCCTGGTATCCACGACCGCGGTCGCGTCCTCGGCCTCCGTAATGCTGAGCTGGTGGGCCACCCGGTGGTGCTAGAGGTGGTGCCCCCCTCAAGGGGCAGTTCCTCCGAATGTGCCCAATCTGATGACAAAGGAAGCACTCTGGTGGGGGATACGCCATTCCCCCGTGTCTCGGCATCTCCTGCATCCGAAGAGGTTGAGGGGCCAATATCACATGTTCCCTCGGCTCCTGCCTCACCTCCTGACGAGGCTGGTCCTCTGTCCTTCTCCCCTCTGGTATAGCACCTCGCCGCTGGTCATTTCTAACTCTCCGCCCCTGATCCTCAGCTGGCTGCTTCCGGCCCCGGGTGGTGTGCCAATCAGCCTCAATCCTTTTTTCCATCTCCAAAATCCGGGAGATAGGCCCGTCGAATACAAACAACAAAGCCTCCCTCAAGTCCTCGCGCAGGCCCTTATAGAACCTCCTGATGTACCCTGCTTCGTCCAGCTGGTAGTAATCTGCGTATCGAGCCAGATGGTCGAACTCCCAATGGTACTCCACCACCATCCGGGTGCCCTGCTTCAGTTGTAAGAACTGCTCCTCCAACTCATCCCTAGCCGACTGCGGAACAAAATGCTCCAGCAGCGCGGCCCTGAACTCTTCCCAGGTAACCTCTACAACCTCCCTATCGGCAAATGTCGTGTCCAACAGCGTCTTCCACCACCTCCTGGCATGGGACTCCAGGCAAGAGACAACCAGAGCCACCCTCTCCTCCCAGGGACACCGTATCCCAGTCAGCATCTTGTACATGATATCCAGCCACTCTTCCGTCCGAACCGCCGACTCTGTCCAAGTAGGATGGGGGAGACAGTCCTCGAAAGATGCTTAGCCAGTTGGCCCCCGGATTTGGCTGCGGGACCGGAACCTGCTGGGCCCTGAAAGCCTCCAGGATGGCAGTCAGAGTCTGTCCCATGTCTGACTGAAGGAAAGGAGTGGGGACCGGTGGAGGTGGTGCAACACCCTGAGCCTGCTGAACTCCGCCTTGTGGCGTAGGCTGTGCTGGAGGCTGCGTAACAAAAACCCATACTGAGAAAACGTTCAATCTTAAATAAAAGTGGACAATTTATATGTGATCCACATATGGGCACACCACTGCTTCCGCTGCTTAGTTTGTCCCCAAACTAAACTCGAGCGGGGGTGACCCAGGGTTAGTGGACTGCTACTTTTCCGATCGAGGTTCCCTCTGATACCACTTGTAAGACCCCCTTTTTTTTCTTTTTAAAACCCGGTGTCTTAGGCCCAGACAAAAGGACTAACTCCAACGACTTTCTCAGACCATGTCCTATTGCAATTCACAAATTTGCTATATGCAGACCAACCTAGACTATATGTCGAACCAGTTATGCAATGATCCCAAAACTCATCCAAATAGCCTAAATTATTTACTAGAGACTTATCATGATAAAAATAGCCTAAGTCCAGAATGTGGTAATTTTCCTAATTTATCTGGCATTTAATTAATTTTCTCGAATATCCCAAGGGCTACCGGTTTGAACATGAACTACCCTAAGTTCTCATGTAAGATGTCCAGCAAATTTATTATAAATAGTAGGTTATCTCAATAGGGTAAATCCAAAGTATCATAATTTTTCTATCATCAAAAGGGCAACAAAACTATTTTAGCAATATTTACTATCTTCCATTATTTATGAACCAAGTACAGAGAATATTCTTCCAAAAATTATAAATAATTTATAATATACAGATAAAGGCTTAAAAATAGCACTGGCCCTGTTTCATAAATTTTCAGTAATAGAATCATCCCTAAATAATTTTCAAAGCATAGAACTTCTTTTTAACATTTGTCAAGGAAGTACTGGATTTACTAAACTAAAAATTATACAAAAATTCAAGGGTAGCCATTCTGTCCTAAAACCTTTATTTCCAAGATTTCATGAGATTTCCTTGAACAGAAAGGTACAAATAATTAAAACAACAATTAGGGTTAAAATCAACTTTACAAACGAAGTGCTGTAAATAAACATCATAAAATTCCAGTAAAATTTCTATAAATTCTACCCACTTCAAAACTAACTCTACCCGAGTTTCACAGCCTTTAGATAAATATTAGTGATGGATTGTGCTTAATTAGTATTTTAACCTAAAGCTAAGATTAAGGTTTTGAGGCATCTACTTGTCTCCAAATTCTCCAAGATTCTATCCAGACGATTATTATCATGCTAATATCAACTCTATAGAGTTTCAAGGCAATACGAGAGCAATTGCCCCCATATCCTTCACAACCCTCAAAACCCTCCATCTAGGGTTTGAGTTTTGATCCTAGGGTAAACCAACCCTAAACCACACCATTTTCTCCAAGTGGGTTATAATAACCCTTCCAAGTCAGTGGTCAAGATATCAGCCTCAGTTGAGGTGATATGACCGTTCTAACTTTTAGTGCACTTTTTACTCAAAAATGCCTCACTATTGCCTAGTTAAGAATAGGTGACTCCCTATCCAAAACTCATCCAAGTGAGTTGGAAATTTGTACAGAGCTAAGTTATGTAGCCATGGACCACTCACCAAAATTTGGGAGGGTTTGGAAGTCATTTGACTACTTAAATAATTTCCTCTAAGTTTATTAAATTAAAACAAAAACTAAAGTGTCTCCAAAAATTCCCATTTTTGGACTGGCTTTAGATATAGCTAAGTTTAACCCCCTGCCCAAATTTCAGGTCATTTGGACAAGGGATGAAGCGTGGGCATCCATTTTAGTTTCTGCCCAACCCTAGGTACAGCCCCCATTAAAACGGGTGCTGCGGTCAAACCGCTTACCCAAACGAGTTGAAATTAATTTTAAATTAATCTAGACTCAAAGGGCTACGATTTCCGTGACAGGTCATTTTCCCAAATCGGCCTCTATGTTCCTCAATTTGCAGCCTCAAAATATACTCAAATAATTTAACTTTTCATTATGTACTATATACATAATTTATATATTTTAAATTGATTTTACTGTTCATCTTCTACAGAAACCCGAAAACCAGAACTAAGAAAAACCCATATTTCCTGTAGATCTTTCGTGATCCGTCGCCGGCTATCCGGGCACTTCTCTTGCCAACCTCCACCACCACCACCTCCGTTGAGGTGATGGCTATCGGTCGGCGGTGGTTTGGCCGCCGGAGGTGGCGGTTTCCGGCGAACTCAAAACGATATTTTTCCATGGTTTTCTATGAAAACACGAGGTTGGTCTGGCTCCTTTGAGCACGTACTTCATTTCTAAGAACCTAAGATCTACCCATAAGAGAAGAAGTAGAGGAGGACCTTGTTCGCTGTTTGAAGGCGAGATGAACGACGGGGTGCCATGGCGCAGTGGTGGCGTTGCCGAACTTCTCCTACAGCAAGAACAATTATCTGAATCCGTTTGGTCAAGCGTGTAACCTTCTCCTCTTGCTCCAAGGGGTCTTTTATAGATCAGCAAGTGGGAACGGGAAAGAGGTAAGCAATTATGGTCATGAAGGCTCCTCTTAATGGTGTTTCGGTTATGGTAGAGGCAGTTGAAATGCTGGAAACGAAGAGGTGTTTGCCAGGTGGCGATTTCCTATTTGACCAACATTTCCTTATTTTATTAAATTATTAGAGTAGGAAACGGCCCATAAATTCTCCTGGTGTACATTCCCATAACCAGAATTGATTATGACGTCGGTTACCGAAATTTCCAGTCTCGCTGACATTTCGTCCCTTGTCACGGGTGTGACACAAAAGTCACAGGTGTGACAGGCACGAGTGGCAAATTCTGAGGTCGACGATCGTCGAATTGAGATCGACAGTCGTCGAAGGGTGGTCACGCCCTAGGTCACGGGCGTGACATATGGGCCACGGGCGTGACAGGGTCAAGATGCAAATTCCGCGCTCGGCGATCGTCTCGCTGAGATCGACGATCGCCGAAGGGGGTCACGCCCTAGGTCACGGGCATGACACCTGGGTCACGGGCGTGACATGGCCATGAAACAAATTTTGCGCTTCGACGATCGGCCCGCTGAGATCGACGATCGTCGAAAGGGTCACGCCCTAGGTCACGGGCGTGATGCATAGGTCACGAGCATGACAGGCCCGGGTTGCAAGTTCGACGATCGTCCCATGGAGATCGACGATCGTCGAAGGGGTCACGCCCTATGTCACGGGCGTGACACATAGGTCACGGGCGTGACAGGCCCGGGTTTCAAATTCGATGATCGTCTCACGGAGATCGACGATCGTCGAAGGAGTCACGCCCCATGTCACGGGCGTGACACATAGGTCACGGGCGTGACCAACCCGTGACCCGAAGTCTCAGTCGTTGTACTTCAATTCTTGGGCTTCTGGGGTTCTCTCACGACAAACTGACTCCTAGGGGTCTAGCCGGAAATGGGATGTTACAACGGTAGTGTATCCTTTTCATATGTAGCCTATGTGGAGGGATTGGAACACAATATCATAAGCATAAGTCAACTATACGACAAGGGATACATAGTTGAGTTCCACTCTGACAGGTGCTTGATAAAGTCTGTTGACAATATGGAAACAATTTTATCAGGCACTCGAAGCAGGAACATATTTTGCTTAAATTTCATTTGTATAGACTCCTCTACAACAGTGTGTCTTTTAGAAAACATAGTGCGTCTCTTGGTGACCAATGGCATAAGAGGTTAGAACATATTAATTTTAAAACTATTAATAAATTATTCTCCCAAAACTTAGTACGTGATTCCCCAAATGTCAAGCACGTCAAAGAGAGACCTTATCATGCATGCATAAAAGGCAAGTAAACAAGGGCTTCCTTTAAAAGCATCATAGGCAAAAACTCTAATAGGTGTTTACACCTACTTCATATGGACTTGTTCGGTCCACTGCAAATTAGAAGCTTAGGAGGTAAGGATTATACGTTGGTAATTGTTGATGACTACTCGCGCTTTGTGTGGGTGTTCTTTCTTAAACACAAGTCAGATACCTTTGATATCTTTACAAATTTTGTCAGGCAGGTCCAGAATGAATACAACTGTTCCGTAGTAAAAATTAGAAGTGATAATGGAACAGAGTTCACGTCTGGGGCCATGACAGAATTTTGTGAAAGCCTAGGTATCTTTCATGAATTTTCCTCTCCTCGTACTCCACAGTAAAATGGAGTAGCTGAGAGAAGGAATAGAACACTCATAGAGGCCTACAGGACCATGTTGAGTGACGCTTCACTACCAGAATACTTCTGGGTTGAAGCCGTCAATACTGCATGTCACGTGCAAAATCGAGCCCTCATAAACAAGAATCATGATAAGACACCATATGAACTTCTAAAAGGCAAGAAACTGACTGTATCATATTTATGAATTTTTGGCTGTAAATGCTTCGTACTTAATAATAGTAAGTATCAGACTACCAAGTTTAGTGAGAAAAGTTTTGAAGGTATTTTTGTAGGATATAGTAACCATAGTAAGGCATACAGGATTTCCAATAGAAAAACTCTTGTTGTAGAGGAATCCATACATGTTGTATTTGATGAGATGAGCTTGCTGCAAAGCAAATCGTCAAGTTTGCTTGTTGAAGATGCAGGTACAAGGATTAAAGAGATCATCTTGGATGAACCGATCAAAGGTAACGATGAAAAGTTCATCAAGATCACCTCTCAAACCCCTATTGGAGAGGTAGAGGATCAAGATGAAAATATTGTCCAAATTGATGAAGTCACTCCAGTCGCTGAAGAAGTCCCAGATGCGAGGAATCTAGAGCTCAGACATCTGAAGGATCACCCAATAGACCAAATCATAGGAGATCCCCGGGATGGTGTCAGAACTCATCGAGGTACAACTAACGAGAATTTATATTTAAGTTTTCTCTCGCATGTTGAACCAAAGAAGTCTGAGGAAGCCAACTTAGACGCATCATGGATCTTGGCCATAGAAAAAGAACTGAACCAGTTCAAGCGATGCAAAGTTTGGAAACTAGTTCCAAGACCCAAAGGTAAGAATGTCATCGGAACGAAATGGGTCTACCAGAACAACTTGGACGAGGATGGAACAATCATAAAGAATAAGGACAGACTCGTCGCCAAATGATATCATCAAGAAGAAGGGATCGAATTCGACCAAACATACGCTCCAGTGGCAAGGCTGGAGGCCATCAGACTATTCCTAGCTTATGATGCACTTAAGGGCTTCACAGTCTACCAAATGGATGTGAAGTCTGCCTTCCTGAATGGTGACATAAAGGAAGAGGTGTATGTGGAAGAGCCCCATGGTTTTGTTGATCCTAACTTTCTTGAGTATGTTTATTTGTAATCGAAAGCATTGTACGGTTTGAAACAAGCTCCTCGAGCTTGGTACGAAACGCTATCTACCTTTCTCATCGAGAACAAGTTCACAAGGGGAAAGATAGATAAGACATTATTTCTTATGGAAATTAAAGGCAAGATTTTGCTAGTGCAAATCTATGTCGACGACATTATTTTTGGCTCTACAGACGACAACCTCTGCAAAAAGTTTTCTAAACATATGCAAGGGAAGTTTGAAATGAGTTGTATGGGAGAGCTTAAGTATTTCTTAGGAATTCAGGTGAAATAATTTGAAGATGGAATTTTCATCTCACATACGAAGTTCACCAAGGAGTTTATTAAGAAATTCAGAATGGAGAGTGCAACCTCTATGAGGACTCCAATGGCCTCAGCTATATCTCTAGACAAGGATGAGAAAGGGAAACCTTTTGATGAAACCAACTACAGAAGCATAGTTGGATCCTTGCTCTGCCTTACTGCAAGTAGACCAGACATAATGTTCTCTACATGTGTCTGTGCTAGATTCAAAGTGAACTGTAAGGAATCTCACTATGCTGCTGCAAAGCAGATTTTGAGATACCTTAAAGGTACACCGAATCATGCCTTATGGTGCCCAAAAAGTAATAACAGTGAACTAATTGGCTTTTCTGATGCAGACTTTGCAGGTAGCAAAGATGACAGGAAAAGCACTTCAGGGATGTGTTAGTTCCTTGGAAGAAGGCTTATCTCAAGGAGCAGTAAAAAGCAAAATTGTTTCGCAATCTCAACGACCGAGTCAGAATACATTTCTGCCGGCAGTTGTTGTGCATAGTTGCTTTGGCTAAAGAACCAGCTAGAAGACTACAATATGAAGGTCAAAGATATTCCATTATTCTGCGACTCCTCCAGCGCAATCACAATCGCAAACAACCAAGTATCGCACAGTCGGACAAAGAACATTGAGCTCAGATATCATTTCATCCGAGATCACATGGAGCAAAGGGATGTGGATCTGCAGTATGTGCCAATAGATCGACAAGTTGCAGATATTTTCATGAAGCCGTGGGACGAGACCAAGTTCAATTTCTTCAAAACTAAACTTGGGATGCTGAAAAAAGAAGGATAAGTCACAGGAAATCAGTTTAAATCACAAGAATCGAGGGTACTTCAAAAAGGTGAGAAATTTCTCAAGAGGAAGGTAGTTCTCGAAAACTCATCCTACTTCTCGAAAAGTAAAGTACTAATTCTCTAAAACTCATACTACTTCTCGAGAACTTTGATCTGTCTCTCGAGAAGTTTCTTAAGTTCTCGAGAACTAATATCATACTTCCCGAGAAGTCCTCAGACAGTTCTAGAGAACTAACCCCACCTCTCGAGAAATGCTCGTCCTTTTTTCGATTTCTGATTAATTTCCTCTATTTCGAAAACCCGCTTGATTTCAGCCCTAATTCTAGATTAATTAGACACTTAATTGACACTACTAGGGTTATATATATATATATAATATTTTAGAAATCCTTAATCAACTGCCATTTTGACATCAGTCTTCTCGAAAACTCTTCGTCTTCCGCCGACAGAAAGCTTCGTCGCAACCGTAGTCTTTCGCTCCGTCCATCGCCTCCATCAGCGTCCATGGTGTAGAGTTCGAAAATAGGATTCGGCAGTGAACTCGTCGTCGTAGGGATTGCAAACATTTCTGATGACTTCAAGAACTTGCTCCTTCTCCTGGAAACAGCCGGTCTGATGTTCGTTCTTTCAGAACCATGCAAGGTTTTATTTCCAGATGTAGAGGAATTCTTCAGGAATGCCAAGGTAAGAAGAAATGGTACAATTTTGAAATCTAAGTCAGGGGGATCAAAATCAAGTTGAACAAAACCATAGTTTCAAAGCTCCTAAAGCTGCCTATTGTGGATTAAGAGGATGACCTAACAACTGAATATTCTTACAGAACTTGCTCTTTTTGTGGAGTTTCTGTGGATGTCATCTCATTAAGGAGGAATGCCTTGAATGATGAAGGCAAGCTTCTGGTAGACATAATTGGAAATATTTTGTGGTGCAAAACAGGGTCCATTGGTTTTATAACCAACGACCTATTTGAATTTATGACAGCTATAATCTGCAGTAAGAAATTCCAATATGAAATGATATTATTTGATATGATCAGGGACAGTATCGAAGATCCCAAGTTTGCAAGGAGAATTTCTTTGTTGCTGCGTGAAATCGATCATGTCACCTTCAAAACCTCTAAAGGTACTCAGATCCATCACCTGAAAAAGATTTCATTGGCCTCCATCCAAAGATGGGAATTAAAGCTGAAGAATCACAAGCAGTTAGCTAAAGAACTTGCAGCTTCTGCCTCAGAGGTCAGGACCCCATCTCCTCCTTCATATGATGTTACTGAACCTTCTAGTGCAGCAACTGAGGGGGAGCCTGCACTCTCTACTCAAGATGACAGGATTCCTTCTCCTCCTCCCTCAGTGACATCTCCTCTCAAAATCCCAGTGGTAGATCTTCTAGATTCCACCCTCTCAGATGTTCAAGTACAGGAAACCCTCAAGAACACAGCTGAAGTAATTGATAGTATGATTGAAGAACTCACTTCAGATGAACCACTTCCTCTCCTAAACACAGAAATCACTGTAGAACTATCAAAAGAACCATCTCCACCATCCTCACCCCAAGCTACTCCAGCTCCAACTCCTTCTCCCTCTCCAAGGAAAGATTCTACTCCAGCTGAACACACTTCAGCACAAGAGACCATCCTTCTCTCTAAAGAGGATGAGCCATAACCTGAAGAGGTGGAAGCCCCTCTCAATAACCTTGACTTCTCCCTCACCAAAATTGTTGATGAGGAGGCTGATATAGTCCTTCACACTGTAAGAGCCAAGAGATTTGTGGTAGTGGAAGAGATCCCTCCCTGGGTAGCTCCTCCTCAACCCCCGAGTACCTCTACTATTGCTATTACTTCTGTTGCTGTTGCTGCTGATGCCCCTCTCTCTTCTGACATTTTGAGTAAGATTGAAATTTTGCTGGCTGAACAAAGGAAACATTTTGATGACTCTCTGAAAATAGTGCAAGACAAAGTGATTGCTCTGGAAAAAGAAATGAGCCGAGGATTTGCTGAAATACAACATAACACTGACTCTCTCAAAAGTCTGTTTCAGATTGGTGGCAAAGATATAGATCACACCATTACTAGTGTTGGACAGGTAATGGAACAGTCTGTCACTCTTGCAAATAATCAGATTTAGTTAGAAAAGAAAGCCCGGGAACATGTTATGAAAATCTGTGAAGAAGTGAGAACTTTCAAAGAAGATGCAATAGATACCCTATGTGTAGAATTCAGAAAGGGGGAGAGCCTGGTAAAAGAACATGTTGAAAAACTTGTGAAATAGTTTACTGAAGCCGCAAACAAAGCTTGGTCTGAAAAGATAAGTGAAATCAATAAGAATGTCTTAGAGCAAATTCAATCAGTGAAATTTCATACCTATGACACATCCGTATGGATGCACAACCAGATTTTCCCTGAATTTCAGGTTGATCCCAATATCATTCCTCATAACCTCAACCCCCTTGCTGAAGGAGAATCCAGCCAGATGCCTCAACCTCAAATGCCATGCTTTTCTCCTAGGCCAGAAGATCAGAATGCTCCTCCTGCTTCCTATTCCCAGGTTTGGGATGATGTTATTCCTCAAGATCTACCTGAAATTCACATCCCCAAGAAAAGGAAGTATGGAGAAGTCCCATCTGCAAGTAGAAGTGCCCCCAAGCCTGACTCACAGAAAAGGAAAGCCCAAGAGTTTGCAGAAGTCTGGAGTCCTACTTCTAAAAGCTTAATTCTTGACACTCTCAAATTAGTCATGGACTTTAATGAAAACCGAATTCTCCACTATAGCTCCTCTGAGTGGGAATTATATGAGAAGGCCATGACCAAGAGAATAATATATGATAGAGAGTATGGCAAGAATAACCCTAAAGCTCCTCCAAAGCCTCCAAGGTACTATCCAAAGCCCTTCAGCTATCAGAGGAGACAGCATGAGAAGCAGGACAGGCAATATTAGGGCAAAGAATGAATTCTTGTTGATATGTTTTTGAGAATTTTGATGAAATGGTTGTTGATTAAAAATCTAAAACATTACATATATACAATTTCTAGTTTTGCCTAATTGTGTGTTCAATTAATCTCTTATTGCACTTAGATTAAATTATTCATTTCAAGTTCTTTCTTTATTGTTATAATTCACCTTAGTGTAGAGGGTTCTGGCTTCTACAAATAGGGGGAGATTGTTGGGTATTGCATCCACAATAACCCATATTTGCTTGAAGTCACCCTTGAACTAAGATGAATTAAGTTGTATTTGATATCCTTGTTCTAGTTGTGTGTTTGCAGATTCTCTCAGTGTTAAGTGTACACCAATGTCAGTCTATAGTGGGTCAGGAACACAGGACCATACAGTGTAATCCCTCACTGTGTGATCCAAGGTGTTGACTCATGTGTAGCCTCTCAATTGTGATACACTTTATGTTCAACCACTTGGAGCATGGGATGAAGACGGGACTAGGAGAAATTTTCTCAAAGTTCAGAAAATTCTCTAAGTCCACTTCTCGAGAAGTGCCTTTATTTCTCGAGAAGTAGAGTTAGATGTTCTCGAGAAGCATTCTATAGTTTTCGAGAAGTAGAAGTGTAGTTCTCGAGAAGTCCTTATAGTTCTCGAGAAGCTTAGCTTCAAAGTTCTCGAGAAGTCCCAGCTTTTAGTTCTCGAGAAGTCCAGAGTAGTTCTCGAGAAGTCCTTATAGTTCTCGAGAAGCTTAGCTTCATAGTTCTCGAGAAGTCAGATTATGGTTCTCGAGAAGTCCAGATTGGTCTCGAGAAGTATTAGCCATGAAGTCTCGAAAACTAACTTTAGTTCCAGACAGTATAGTTCTCGAGAAATCAAACTAGTTCTCGAGAACTAATGTTACTTCTCGAGAACTGCAGGTCAAATTTTTTTGAAAATTGTTTAAGTCCAGATCGGCCAGATTTTCAAATGACTTGACGTAATTGGTCCACGTGTCGTCATTAATGTCTTTTCTAACCGTTAGGGGTAATCCTATATAAGGTCTTTTCATTAAGACAAAACCCTAACAATTGCAAGAAGCGGTAGTCCGTACCTTTGAAATCTTCTTGATCGGCCGTCTCTCTCAAAAAGAAAAGGAATAAACTCAGAAGCCGCCGCCGCCGCTCATAAGTAGATCGAGTTTTCTGTTTTCGATCAAGAAGGACTAGCTGTTCTAGGGATCCTCATCCTCTCCTTGATCGAGTAGGTCAAAGCTTTCTCAGGTCAGATCTATACGTCTTCTTCAACCATTTCTGAAAGAGCCGCAAAGTTCAAGAAGAAGACCTAGAGACTTATTTTTCCAGATCTGAGAAATTATTGTGTTTTTATTTCCAAATCTCTTTGTTATTATTGTAGGAGATTTTCTTTGAGTGTAGGAGCGTTGCTCTCCGAGTTGTAGGAAGTTTTTATTTTCTGAGTGTAGATCCATTTGGATCGAGTTTGTAGGAACTTGGTTCCGAGGCGTAGGATTGTTTTCAATCCGAGATAGTGGAGTAGCCGAGTCTAGTGATTTGCTAAATCGGTGAGGTAAAGTCGACGTACCCAAGATTGGGGAACCACTATAAATCTTCTTGTCTTCTGTGATTGCTTGAATTCCTGTGCAAGATCGTTAAAAATTTTATTCCGCAAATAGATGCACGATTCACCTATTCACCCCCCCCCCCTTTAGGTGATTTAGGTTGACAACTTTACACTTTCAACAAGAACATGAAGAAGGTGTTCTGGTGGCCAGGTTTGAAGAAATACATAGCCCATTATGTGGCAAAATGTAAAACTTCGGCCTTAGTGAAAGATGAATACTAGAACACTGGAGGTTTCCTGAAGTCGTTACAAATCCTGGTATGGAAGTTCGATGAAATTTTTATGGATTTCGTGCATGGACTACCGAGATCTCAGAACGGAAGTGATACCGTGTGGATGATCGCTGACGGGTTAACAAAAGTGATGCCCTTTATACACAATAGGAAGGACGATTGAGGGGAAAAATTGGCCAAGCTGTACATTGATAACATCGTACGATTACACAGTGTGCACCATAGCATCGTCAGTGACAGAGATGGGCATTTTACTTCAGGTGATTGGAGGCTAATCCACCAACTGTTGGGTACCAAGTTAAAGTTAAGTACGGTCTTTTGTTGGTACCCTAGTTTTATTCGAGTTTAGTCTTCTCCTTTTGTCCCTTGACCCAAGAAATATCTATGGTCAATGGTTAGTGGTCTAGCTGTAGAGTCCTTGCTTTTCCATATGAAGAATTTGGTTAAGTAGTTTGTTCGTTCGACTATAGTCGAACGCTGCTCGACTATCGTCGACTAACTGTTCGACGATCGTCTATCAGTTGCTCGACGTTCTGTCGGCGAGGATAGTTCGACTATCTATTTGATAGGTCGACTATCTGCGTTGTTTGATAGCTCGACTATCTGTTGATAGATCGACTATCTGCTTTCTTCTGATAGTTCGACTATCTGCTGATAGGTCGACTATCTATTTTCCCTTGGTAGTTCGACTATCTTCCTTGATAGTTCAACTATCTTATAGCTCGACTATCTGTTGATAGTTCGACTATCTGTCGTTCTCTGATAGCTCGACTATCTGTTGATAGTTCGACTATCTGTTCTGCGTTGATAGTTCGACTATCTGTTGATAGGTCGACTGTCTATTTTCGCTTGGTAGTTCGATTATCTTCCTTGATAGTTCAACTATCTGATAGCTCGACTATCTATTGATAGTTCAACTATCTGTCGTTCTCTGATAGCTCGACTATCTATTGATAGTTCGACTATCTGTTCTGCGTTGATAGTTCGACTATCTGTTGATAGGTCGACTATCTGTTTTCGCTTGGTAGTTCGACTATCTGCTTTGATAGTTCAACTATCTGATAGTTCGACTATCTGTTGATAGTTTGACTATCTGTTTGTCTTTGATAGTTCGACTATCTGTTAATAGTTCGACTATCTGTTGATAGTTCGACTATCTGTTTCGCTTTGATAGTTCGACTATCTGTTGATAGGTCGACTATCTGATAGCTCGACTATCTTCTGATAGTTCGACTATCTGTTATGATAGTTCGACTATCTCCTTTGATAGTTCGACTATCTGGATCGTTCGACTATCTGTCCGATAGTTCGACGATCTTCGTTCTTCGGTCGACGATCTCCGAGGGTCGTTCGACGTTTTCTGTCTGCCTTTATATTTTGTATTTATTTATTCTATTTAACAAATTAATATATTATCTGGCATGTTTTATTTCAGTTGTTTTGTGATAATATTTCCAGACAATATCTTCTCCATCCCTTCTGCCTGAGTAAAATCTTTTCAGATAAAGTTGTTTGTCTTATTAGCTGACATTGTATTTTACTTTATCTGCTGTCAGTCTTTTATAGTCGTTAGACTGAAAAGTTTTTCTTCTGCTATAAAGAGTTTGTGTCTGATGTGACTTTATTTAGTACTTTATTATCAGATTGCTTCTTGCAGCTTCTTCGAAAGAGGTTTATTCCTTTTATAGAATGTTTTTGCTGCAGAGATTGTTTGTCTTTTTGATATTTGCAGCCCAGGCCTCAAGTTTCAGAAGAAGACAAACAGTTCAAATTGAAGAGAGTCGTTGCTTGTTGCTGCTATAAAAGGAATCCTTTGGAGAAGGATTTCAGCTAGCTAACCAGTTATTCATTTAAGCATTCAAGCCTTCATCAAGACCAAGTTTTCTGCTCTCAGTAATTTCCATTCATCTGAGAAGTGTTAAGCTCTTCTGTTCTTCTTCAACCTGAGTTCTCCTATTCCAGGAAGTTTAGACTCAGAGTTCTTTTGAAGAAGAAGAAGAAGACAGCTGCTTGAAGATTTCTAATTTTATTATTTATTATCTTCTTGTAGTTTTTCCTTCAGATCTTTCTGAAGAGTTTTCTGCACTGAAGCAAGACTTCACCTGGACATTTTTGAGCCAGGGGGAGCCTTGATTCTTTAGAGCTTTCTAGCTCAGTGCAAGTCTTTGTGCTTCTCTAATCTATTGTAAAATAGAGAAGACATCTTAACCTTCTTTCCCCCTCCTGTATAGGGTTATTACTCCCTTCAAAAGTATCCCTTGGTGGCAGGGCACCAGATCAAAAACCTGTGTTCGGTTTTTAGACACCTGATCAAAAGTCTAAAGGGTTTCTGGATCTACCTAAAGCAGATCCTGTTGGTGGCAGGGCACCTGATCAAAAACCAGTAGTGGATTCCTACCTTGTTGGTAGAAGAGTGGACGTACCCAAGTTGTTTGGGGAACCACTTAAATTCCTTGTGTCGTCTGGTTTGCCTTGTTTAATTTACTTGCATTGTGGCTGTGATTAGATATAACTAGGTTTGTTAGTTGCTGATTAGGTTTTCCAAGCCTTAACTGTAATTACAGTTAGCTTGAGTTTGTGCACAACACTTGTGTTAGGCTTTAGGGTTATTTCTATATCTATAATCTTTTCATTCCGCATTTCACTCCAAGGGAGTTGGGTAGACTATTAAGTTTTGTCTAGTGCAAAATTTGATAACTCTATTCACCCCCCCTCTAGAGTAGTATTTATCCCTTCACTTTCAATTGGTATCAGAGGGAGGTTGACTGACTGAATAGGCTAACAACTAAGTCACAAGATTCTGATAGATACCAAAGTTTATAGATATTCACTATCACTATCATGGCCCAGTCCAAGGATTATTCTAGCACCCGACCTCCAGCATGCAACTTAGCTAAGTTTGGCATCTGGAAGGCAAGGATAAAATTATATATGAATTCTATTGATGAAATCATCTTTGCTTCTATTTTTTCAGGACCCCCAAGAGCACCTGCTGCTGCTACTGCCTCATCATCTGATATGAGTGCAGTGCCTCCTCCAGATTACAACGATGAGTACAAGAAGGCAAAGATAGCAGATGCCAAGGCGATGAACATTCTGGCTCAGACAATGTCTGATGAGGTATTCCAGAAGGTAGCTGACTGCTCTTCAGCAAAAGCTATGTGGGATACACTGAACCAGATTGTAGTTGGTTCAGCTGATGAAAGGAAGGACAGAAGGTCCAACCTTATCTCACAATATGAGAACTTCAAGAAAACTGATGCTGAATCAGTTGAAGCCATGTACACCAGGCTCAGCTCAATCATCAATGAGCTGAGGACCCTTGACAAGGACATATCATTGACAGAGGTCAATGCTAAGATTCTTATGTGCTTCCCTAGCACATGGGATCTGAGGATCTGGCCCATCAAGGAAGCCAGAAGTACAAATGAGATTTCAACTGAAGCCCTTCTCGGCAAGCTCAAGTCTTTTAAGCAAGTGTTGAAGACAAGGGAAGCAGAAGCTGAAGCAAAGACCCCTACTCCAACAAGAAAAGAGCAATCTCTACCTATTAAGGCTACTGATGCTTCTGAAGGCAGCCAATCAAATGAGGAACTAATGGCATTATTTGCCAAGAGGTTTCTCAAGATGGGGAGAAAGGAATTCAGAAAGAAGTCTTCACGCTATGAAGACAAACCAAGGTATGACCATTCTCTTGCTAAAGAAATTATCTGCTATGGTTGCAGGAAGCCTGGACACATCTTACCAGATTGTCCAGAGGAGAAGAACAAAGATAAGAGGAAAGAAAAGGAACAGCACAGGAAGCACTGCAAGCCATCCTCCTACAAGAACAAGAAGACGGAGAGAGGTTTCATTGCTGAAACCTGGAGTGATTCTGATGAAGAATCTTCCTCCTCTAGCTCCAGTGAGGATGAGGAAGAGAAGAAGGCAAAGGAAGTTTGCCTGATGGCAATAGATGCCTGCAGCAATCACTCAGCTGCAGAGAGTTCAGATTCAGAAGAAGAAATGCCAACAGAAGATGAGGTACTATCTTCTTATGACTTCACTTCTGAAGAATTTAAATTAGATTTTAAATCCTTATGCTTAGACTTAATTAGTTCAGAAAAGGAGATTAAAGAACATAGAAATAAGTTAGCTGAATCAGAATTAATTGCTACAGAAAATATTAAGTTAAAGGAAGATCTCACTACTTGTAGTGAAGAAATTAAATTTCTTAAAATAGAGTTAGCTAAGTCTAAAAGGTTAGAGGAATCTCTAAATGGTAGAAGCCTTAAGCTGTTAGAGATAACCAGCATGACTAACACTAGGTCAGGTAATAACAAACTAGGCTTAGGAGCTTCTCCAAGTGAACCCCCAGTTATTCTTAAAAATAATCTTTCAACTCCAGTGAACTTCATTTCAGCTAGTGGAATGAAGAACACTGAGCAAGTAAACCAAGTTAACAAAACTTTAAATAAAGCTAAGAGAGAAAAAAGAAAGAAATTTTTTAAAGAAATGCAAAGAGCGTCGAACGCCGCTCGACGATCGGAAGCTCAATGGTCGAACGAAGCTCGACGATCTGAGCGCCCATCGTCGAACGTCGATCGACGTTTTCAATATGATTTTCAAAATCATAATCAAACCCGTAGAAACCTAAATGAAAATAGAAACCATAGGTTTGTTGACACATCATCTGCATGGAGAATACCACCTAGGAGATCTCACCCATTAGGTTATCACCCTCAGTCTGCATTTTCATTTATTTCTAGCTTTTCTTATGTGAAAAACAAGGGACCCAAGGTTACCTGGGTCCACTCTGTCTAAATAAATGTCTTGCAGGTGAAGGCCTATCCTATCACTCAAAATAAGTGGTATTTGGATAGTGGATGCTCCAAGCATATGACAGGAAATAAAGATCTTCTGTCAAAGTTCAAAGCTAAGCTCGGCCCAAAGGTGATCTTTGGAGATTCCAGCTGTGGTCAGACAGAAGGCTATGGCAAGATCACAATTGGAGCAGTTACTTTCAAGAGAGTTGCATATGTGACAGGACTGAAGCACAATTTGATTTCAGTCAGCTAGCTATGTGATGCTGGCTACCAGGTTTCATTTTCTAACTCTTCTTGTAATATTACTTTAAATAATAATGTTGTTTTAGTAGGCATTAGAATAGGTAATATTTATTTAGTAGATTTCAATTCAACTCATTCTGAAATCTGTCTATTTAATAAAGTAACAATTAATAATAAATCTTTGTGGCATAAGAGGCTTAGTCATGTTAACCTTAAAAATATATCTAGGTTATCTAAACACAACCTTGTTAGAGGTTTACCTTCTTGCCCTTACAAGAAGGAGAGCCTATGCAAGGCTTGTCAGCTAGGCAAGCAAACCAAAAACTCTTTTAAATCAGTAAATAAGAGTGATTCTCCTAGAATCTTGTACTTATTACATTTGGACCTTTTTGGCCCAATAAATGTACAGAGTTTAGGAGGGAAGTATTACACCTTAGTAATTGTAGATGACTTCTCTAGGTTCAGTTGGGTTTTCTTTTTGAGAACTAAGGCTGATAACTTCAAAGCCCTTACAGACTTTCTATTATGTGTGCAGACTGAGTACTCTACTCATGTGGCCTTGATCAGAAGTGATCATGGTACTGAGTTTGACTCTCTTCTCATGCAAGAATTCTGTGAGAGAGAAGGTATCAATCATAGCTTCTCAGCTCCTAGAACTCCCCAACAAAATGGGGTAGTTGAAAGGAAGAACAGAACACTCATTGAAGCTGCTAGCACATTGTTGGCAGATGCTAATATGCCTCTCTCCTATTGGGCAGAAGCTGTTAGTACAGCCAATTATGTCTTGAATAGAAGTCTGATACACAAGCTTAAGTGTAAAACTCCTTATGAGTTGCTTAAAGGAAAGAAACCTAAAATTAATTATTTTAGAGTATTTGGTTGTGTAGTGTATATTCATAATAACAATAAAGAATACCTTAGAAAGTTTGAAGCAAAAGCTTCAATGGGAATTATGCTTGGATATTCCCAAGTAAGCAAAGCTTATAGGGTTTATAACAAATCAACCTGTAAAATTGAAGAATCTGTGCATGTATCTTTTGATGAGTCTCAGATGTTTTACAAGGAGAAGGAAAATTCTCCTTCCTCTAGTTCATTGCAGGTACCTGATGATACTCAAGAGATTCTTCAACTATCAACTCTTCAGATCACTGAATCAGACAGTGATGAAGACATTGCAGAAGCTGTTGTTGTACCACCAACAGTAGATCAAATTCCTCCTGAGGAATTAATCCCAACTGTTGCTGAAGATCACATCCCACCTGCTGATATTGTCACACTTAGAGATCACCCCACATCTCAAGTGATTGGAGACATATCAGCTGGTGTGCAAACAAGACATCAATTAAGACAGAATGTGATGCACGCTTGTTTCCTCTCACAGGTTGAGCCCCTCACCTTTAAAGATGCAGAGCTAGATCCCCACTGGATCATTGCTATGCAAGAGGAACTCAATCAGTTTGAGAGATGTAAAGTTTGGACTTTGGTTCCAAGACCTAAAGGCCAACTGATCATAGGCACCAAGTGGGTGTATAGAAACAAGTTGGATGCAAATGGAATTATTGTAAGGAATAAAGCAAGGCTTGTAGCTCAGGGCTACAGACAGGAGGAAGGTATAGATTATGACCAAACCTTTGCTCCTGTTGCAAGGCTAGAAGCAATAAGGATCTTCTTGGCCTATGGAACCTACATGAAGTTTAAGGTCTTTCAAATGGATGTCAAAAGTGCATTCCTGAATGGTGAGCTTAAGGAAGAGGTGTTTGTTGAACAACCACCAGGGTTTGTTTCTTCAACTCAGCCCTCACATGTGTTTAAGTTGCAGAAAGCTCTTTATGGACTAAAGCAAGCTCCCAGAGCCTGGTATGAGACTCTAGCTAGTTTCCTTTTAGAGCACAACTTTACTAGGGGAGTAGTTGATAGAACCCTTTTCGTCAAGCACCACAAGGACACAATCCTGTTAGTTCAAGTGTATGTGGATGATATTATATTTGGCTCCACTGATCCCAAACTTTGCAAAAGGTTCTCTGACCTGATGCACTCTAAGTTTGAGATGAGTAGTATGGGTGTACTGTCTTACTTTCTTGGTCTCCAAGTTAAGCAAGATGCTGATGGTATCTTCATCTCCCAATCCAAATATGCCAAGGAATTGGTAAAGAAATTTGGGATGGCTGATGCTTCAGCAATGCCTACACCTATGGCTACTAATGTAGTTATTGATTCTGATGATCACAGCAAGCCAGTTGATCAAAAGAATTATAGTGCCATTGTTGGTTCCCTATTATATCTAACTGCAAGTAGGCCAGATATAATGTTTGTTACATGCCTTTGTGCTAGATTCCAGGTCAACCCCAAGGAATCTCATCTGATTCTTCTCAAGAGAATCCTGAGATACCTGAAGGGATGTCCAAATCTAGGACTTTGGTACCCAGCTGAGTCAGAATTTGAATTAATTGGATATTCTGATTCTGATTATGCTGGTTGCAGAGTTGACAGGAAGAGCACCTCAGGAACTTGTCAGTTCCTGGGAGAGAGATTGGTCTCTTGGTTCTGTAAGAAGCAGGCTTCTGTCTCAACTTCAACTACAGAGGCTGAATATATAGCAGCTGCTAGTTGTTGTTCACAGATCCTGTGGATTCAAAACCAGCTTGTGGATTATGGTTACTCACACAAGAACACAAAAATCATGTGTGACAGTACCAGTGCTATCTCCATTGCACAAAATCCAGTGCACCACTCTAGAACGAAGCACATTGAGATTCGGCACCATTTCCTGAGAGATTGTGTGGAAAAGAACAAGATTTGTCTTGAGTTCATATCCACTGAGTTTCAGAGAGGTGATATATTCACCAAGCCCTTAGATGAACAGAAGCATATGTTCTTTTTAGTTCAACTAGGCATGATCAATGGACGAGACTAAGTGTGACTATATCTGCCAATGTTGAAACCTGCTTGAAGATCGTCGAACGATGATCGAAGATCGTCGAACGGATCAAGCCTATCATCGACCTCTGGTTAATGATAGCTTATCTGTTTGAAGATCGTCGACCGGCGTTTGAAGATCGTCGAACATGTCGAGCTTATCGTCGATCTCTGGATGATGACAGCTTGTTGTTTGAGAAGCCAGAAATAGTCGAACGATTGATCGACTACTCTGCTTCTGGGCCGATCGTCGAACGGCCGTTCGACCATCGGGTCCAGTATCTTTTAAATAGATCGACTATCTCCGGTCTAATATAAAGCCGATAGTCGACCTAGGTTAAAAGATCTTTTGTTTTATCGTCGACGGAGAGCGACTTTTCGCATTCCGTCTTCCCGCTTGCTCCTTCTCGTGTTTTTCTCTGCCATTTTGTCTTCTCTCTCTCTCGCGCGTCTTCTCCAGCTCCTTCAATGGCGATTTCTCCAGCAGTGCTAGCTGTTGTAAAGTTCGATGCAGGTTTCAGCGTCGATTTTGACGCATTCAGTTGCTGTGAAGCAGGGATTGTGGAAATTCTTCAGTTATGCCGAGATCAAGGTCTAGAAAGATTAATGTCTACAAGGATAAAGTTAAATGTTCCCGAGATTAAGGAATGGTCTTTCACTTCGTCCTCCACTGACGATTCTATGACTGGCACTATTGGCGGAGAAGAGGTAATTTTAACTCCCGCCATTCTGACTGATGTTTTTGGATTGATTAATGGCGAAGAAGATTATGAGCAAGATGCTCAAGAGTTTGGAAGAATGCTTACTGAGCTGGGACATGCCGAAGGCATTCCCTCCAAGCTGCTCAAGGTCAATTTCCCATTTAAGATTAAATTTCTTGCTGAGATAGTTGGAAAAGTGCTCCTTGGGAAGCACTCTGCTCATGACAACATTATAAGGCAACAATTTGCACTGATGTGTGCAATTGTTAATCAGAAAAGGATTGATTGGGCAGGAGTAATGTTCGATCTGATAAGGAAAAAGAATAGTAAGAAGGAAGTTACCCTAGGAAGGGTTATTGGAATTTTCCTGAAGGAAAAGTATCCTCAACTGCTGGTCTCCGTTGCAACAACCATAAATGCGAGTAAGAAGATGGATACGAACTTGTTCTCTAAGTGGAAGAGGACATTCCTGAAGCCCGCTCCCACAGGGGTTGCTCTAGCGACATCAGAGAGCACTAGGACTGATTCAGTCGCTCCTCACCCTCAAGAAGCTGGCTCAGCTCATCTTTCCCTTCCCTCATCTTCTTCTGCTATGCAGTCTGCTTCAGTTGCAGTTCCATCAACTTCAGCTGAAGTACGACTTTCTCCTTCTCCTGTTCGAGAAACAACCACGGTTGTTATTCCTTCTCCTCCAGCATCTCCTCTTCCTCCTCATCTTGCTAGGATATCCCATCCTAGTTTTGATCTGTTAGGATCTGAGAGGATTCCAACACCTCCTCAGTCTCCTATTCAGTCTCCTATTCGCTCTCCAGATCATATTGATCTTCCAGCATCAATCCATCATTCTCCAGTTAACACTCCTGTTAACTCTCCAGCTCCATCTCCAATTCGATCTCCAGTCCACACCACTTTTCATCCTAACACTACAACCATCTCTGCTGCATCTACATCCACTGCAATTCCATCATCTTTTGAGATAACCCCAGAATTCATTTCCAGCATTTTGGAGTTGATTACCCCTTCAATCAAAATCATGATTGAAGAGGCAATTGCTCCACTTGCCTCCTCCATTGCTACCTTGACTGCTACCATCCAATCCCTCTCTAAATCTGCTGAGCCCTCTTCTTCCAGGGGCCTGGTTTCAGTTCCCACTGAAATCAGGCAGGGGGAGATGTTCTATGAAGATGTCTCAGAGCTTCCAGCCTCAGAGCTTCCAGCCTCCTCCCTTCCAGTAGATCTTCCAGCAGTGACAGATCTAGTAATGACAGTTCAAGAAGAGACTGCTCCAGCTCAAGATGAATCAGTTTCAGTGTTATCTGACAAAGAAATATCTGATGCAGTTATGTTATCTGAATTTGCTGTAAAAGTTTGTTTAGAAGATCTCACCACTCCCTTGGTTGCCCGTTTCCTAGAAGGCATTATTACATCCTATCTAGATGAATCCTGGGAGTTGGTAAAGTATGAAGGTAATTCACTCATCCGTTTTATTGACGAGTCAATTGATTTGCTAGCTTGTGAATACCTAAAAGGAATGCTTTTAGCTTATTTAGCAGATTTGTGTTCATGAATCTACAGATTATATTAAAGAAGATATAGCTGCTCAAATAGAAGTAGTTGTTCGAGAATCTGTTGCAGATGCTTTAGTTGTTCAAAAAGATATAGAAGATGTGTCTGAAAATCAAGATGAAATCAAAGATGACACCCCTATACTGAGTTTGGAAGAAGAGAAAGCTAGAGCTGCTTGGCAATTAAGAGTACAATCTATGTTGAAAGAGAAAGAAAAAGATTTGCAAGTTGAAAAATCAACTGTTTGGGATGATTCCCCAGGACATGACCTGGATTCCCTTCTGGCTCAGGATACCATAGAAGAAGAAAAGGAGAAAGTTGCTTTAAAGGAAAAGGCTGTTTCTGAAGCCTATGACCCATATGACAATCCTCCCTCATCTCATTCTGAGGATGAAGAAGATTCAGATTTATCTGAGAATTTAAAGAAAAAGAAAGCTGCACAGAAGAAAAGAAAAGCTGTTGCTCCTCCTCCTCTCAATCGTGATAATGACACTCCATATTATATTCTGAAAGGAATTGACCCCAAGTCAAAAGAGTTTCAACATTGGATGTGGTTCTCCAAAAACCAGCAAAAAGAGAGAAAGAGATCTAAGAGATATGATAGTCCTACCCCCCAGATGGAATCCCAGAGGTCCTCCTCCTCCACCTCCCAGTGCAGGAGCCTCTGGCAACCTTTCTGCTAATCCTTCTGCTCCGTCAGTAAAATCTGCTCCCTCTCAGCACCTTTCAAGGAAAAGATCTCAAAGCCACCAAGGGATATCTCATTCTGGTTCTCAAAGGCATGTTACTGAAGTTAAAGAACAAGTAAAGGAGGTTGTGTATCAGAAGCCAACATTTTCACCTCCTCCTTCTCTTAAGAAAAAGATCTCTTCTGGTATTCCAGTTCATGTTGCTAAGGATGCTGCAAAAGGAAAAAGAACCATATTCTCTGAAAAATCTAGCAAAAAGTTTGCTGAGTTTGCTCCTCCATCGTCTCTGGTTATTCAAGAAGTAAAAGACACAGCTGAAAGTTTATTAGATTTATCAGTTATGTTTAAAGCTGTTAAGCCTGTTGATACATCTTCTGAAAATGTGTATGAAAGCCAAGAACTAGATCCTGATTACAGGATGGCTAGATTTCTTGAGATTGTTGGCTCAGCTCAAATTCAGAAAGCTAAGGCTGAAGGAAAGGATTGTACAGGATTTTCTACAATGTCAAAATTCAGAATGAAGGAACTAGATAAAATCCAGGTTAGCCCTGAGGTCTTTGACCCTTCAAAGTATATGCAAAAGCACCCAGAAGCAGTTGTTCCAAGGGCTGCAGAATTAAAGATTATTGGCATGCAAGACTTGAAGATGTCTAAGAAAGAGGCCATTGATCCTTTGCGGAAAGTTTCCTTTGTTCCTAGCTCTTCTGACCCTAAGCCAGACTCTGTAGATCCTTAGTTTTGTTTGACTGTTGTTATTTATCTGATTGACTGTTAATTGTTTATCTATTTCCTGTATTAATTTTATTGCTCTATAGCTAGTTCTATGTTTCAGTTTTTGAGAGACTTAACTCAAATAGGGGGAGATTGTTGGTACCCTAGTTTGATTTGAGTTTAGTCTTCTCCTTTTGTCCCTTGACCCAAGAAATATCTATGATCAATGGTTAGTGGTCTAGCTGTAGAGTCCTTGCTTTTCCAGATGAAGAATTTGGTTAAGTAGTTTGTTCGTTCGATTATAGTCGAACGCCGCTCGACTATCGTCGACTAACTGTTCGACGATCGTCTATCAGTTGCTCGGCGTTCTGTCTGCGAGGATAGTTCGACTATCTGTTTGATAGGTCGACTATCTGCGTTGTTTGATAGCTCGACTATCTGTTGATAGATCGACTATCTGCTTTCTTCTGATAGTTCGACTATCTGCTGATAGGTCGACTATCTGTTTTCCCTTGGTAGTTCGACTATCTTCCTTGATAGTTCAACTATCTGATAGCTCGACTATCTGTTGATAGTTCGACTGTCTGTCGTTCTCTGATAGCTCGACTATCTGTTGATAGTTCGCCTATCTGTTCTGCGTTGATAGTTCGACTATCTGTTGATAGGTCGACTATCTGTTTTCGCTTGGTAGTTCGACTATCTTCCTTGATAGTTCAACTATCTGATAGCTCGACTATCTGTTGATAGTTCGACTATCTGTCGTTCTCTGATAGCTCGACTATCTGTTGATAGTTCGACTATCTGTTCTGCGTTGATTGTTCGACTATCTGTTGATAGGTCGACTATCTGTTTTCGCTTGGTAGTTCGACTATCTGCTTTGATAGTTCAACTATCTGATAGTTCGACTATCTGTTGATAGTTCGACTATCTGTTTGTCTTTGATAGTTCGACTATCTGTTGATAGTTCGACTATCTGTTTTGCTTTGATAGTTCGACTATCTGTTGATAGGTCGACTATCTGATAGCTCGACTATCTTCTGATAGTTCGACTATCTGTTGTGATAGTTCGACTATCTCCTTTGATAGTTCGACTATCTGGATCGTTCGACTATCTGTCTGATAGATCGACGATCTTCGTTCTTCGGTCGACGATCTCCGAGGGTCGTTCGACGTTTTCTGTCTGCCTTTATATTTTGTATTTATTTATTCTATTTAACAAATTAATATATTATCTGGCATGTTTTATTTCAGTTGTTTTGTGATAATATTTCCAGGCAATATCTGCTCCATCCCTTCTGCCTGAGTAAAATCTTTTCAGATAAAGTTGTTTGTCTTATTAGCTGACATTGTATTTTACTTTATCTGCTGTCAGTCTTTTATAGCCGTTAGACTGAAAAGTTTTTCTTCTGCTATAAAGAGTTTGTGTCTGATGTGACTTTATTTTGTACTTTATTATCAGATTGCTTCCTGCAGCTTCTTCGAAAGAGGTTTATTCCTTTTATAGAATGTTTTTGCTGCAGAGATTGTTTGTCTTTTTGATATTTGCAGCCCAGGCCTCAAGTTTCAGAAGAAGACAAACAGTTCAAATTGAAGAGAGCCGTTGCTTGTTGCTGCTATAAAAGGAATCCTTTGGAGAAGGATTTCAGCTAGCTAACCAGTTATTCATTTAAGCATTCAAGCCTTCATCAAGACCAAGTTTTCTGCTCTCAGCAATTTCCATTCATCTGAGAAGTGTTAAGCTCTTCTGTTCTTCTTCAACCTGAGTTCTCCTATTCCAGGAAGATTAGACTCAGAGTTCTTTTGAAGAAGAAGAAGAAGACAGCTGCTTGAAGATTTCTAATTTTATTATTTATTATCTTCTTGTAGTTTTTCCTTCAGATCTTTCTGAAGAGTTTTCTGCAATGAAGCAAGACTTCACTTGGACATTTTTGAGCCAGGGGAGCCTTGATTCTTTAGAGCTTTCTAGCTCAGTGCAAGTCTTTGTGCTTCTCTAATCTATTGTAAAATAGAGAAGACATCTTAACCTTCTTTCCCCCTCTTGTATAGGGTTATTACTCCCTTCAAAAGTATCCCTTGGTGGCAGGGCACCTGATCAAAAACCTGTGTTCGGTTTTTAGACACCTGATCAAAAGTCTAAAGGGTTTCTGGATCTACCTGAAGCAGATCCTGCTGGTGGCAGGGCACTTGATCAAAAACCTGTAGTGGATTCCTACCTTGTTGGTAGAAGAGTGGACGTACCCAAGTTGTTTGGGGAACCACTTAAATTCCTTGTGTCGTCTGGTTTGCCTTGTTTAATTTACTTGCATTGTGGCTGTGATTAGATATAACTAGGTTTGCTAGTTGCTGATTAGGTTTTCCAAGTCTTAACTGTAATTACAGTTAGCCTGAGTTTGTGCACAACACTTGTGTTAGGCTTTAGGGTTATTTCTATATCTATAATCTTTTCATTCCGCATTTCACTCCAAGGGAGTTGGGTAGACTATTAAGTTTTGTCTAGTGCAAAATTTGATAACTCTATTCACCCCCCCTCTAAAGTAGTATCTATCCCTTCACTTTCATCTTCCATCTATAAACGAATGGTCAGACCGAGAGGACCAACAGAATAATGGATGATATGCTCTGTATGTGCGCCCTAGACTTCGAGAAGAGGTGGGAAGATCACCTCTATATGATTGTGTTCGCCTACAATAAAAGCTATCAAGCTTGCATACAAATGGCTCCCTTTGAAGCTTTATACGGTAGGAAGTGTTGTACACCGTTAGCTTCGCGGAAACAGGCGAGTAAAAGCTCTATAAGCGTAAGGAGGTGGAAGATGCAAATTTGACCATACGCACTATAAGAGAGCGGTTACTGATAGCCCAGTATAGGCAGTCAAAATACTACAATGCCAAACAACAAAATGTGGAGTTTGCAGTGGGAAATTGGGTATATTTAAAGATCAAGCCATTCAAAGGCATGTCAAAGATTCCGCGCTTGAAAAAGTTGAGTCTGAGGTATCTTGGTCCATTTGAAGTGGTTGAGCGAATTGGAGAAGATTCCTATCGATTAGCTCTTTCGGCGAAGCTAAGTGCCTTGCACGATGTGTTTCACATATCGATGCTGCGAAAAGCTATAAAAGAATCAGCTCAAGTGATTATTGTTGATCAAATACCGGTCGATAGTCGACTAACGACGAAAGTTCGGCCCATTCGAATCGAGGATACGGAGATCAAGCAACTGCAAAACAAGACAATTAAAATGGTCAAAGTCCGATGGGACAACTGTGGTCGTGAAGAGCTGACAGGGGACCGTGAGCAAACCATACGCCAGAAATACCCCGAATTGTTTGTAAAATAATATTGTAACATTGTTTTGTGAAAGTAAAATATATTATAACATATAAATTGTTGTTTTTCCCTTATAACTGAATAAAATTTCGGGACGAAATTCCTGTAAGGAGGGGAGGGTTATAACACCCCCAATTTGACAGCAGAACTTTTGGTCACTATCACCAGGCGACAGTGGGTATCGTCGGCAGCGATAGCAATAACACTCGATGCCATGAAGCATTGAGTGAGCTAAACACATTCGATGCCTTAAAGCGTTGAGTAAACTCAACGCACTTGACGCTGTAAAGCTTGAGTGAGCTATCGGAACTGTGATAATGGATATCGCCGAGCGATACTGCCATGTATGGGTGGACACATGTCGGATGGCCGAAAGGCGGCCAATGAGCTGTGGTTGACTAGGGTCAAAGAGGCTATCGATAATTTGCCCAAGCGATAGAGGATATCGCCAGGCGATAACGTTAATGTTGACTATTCAACCGAAATCGTGGCCTTTGCTCTCGTTTGATGAAGTGTTCCTGTGGTTGGGAATAATCCCAAGGCCACTTATGCAGAGGAGTGGAGGAATGAGAATTCATTCTCTTCTTCTATCTCTCTCTCCTTCTTTCATCCAAGTTCTTGAGAGAAAGAGCTAAGGGTTGGAGCTAAGGGCTAGAGCTTAGCTTGAAACGATTGGTGAAGGAGATCCAGTGAATGGAATCAAAATCCGAGGGTAGATCCATGAAGAGAAAAGAGAGGTGCTCCTTTCCAACCGGACAAAAAGCTTCGCCATGGCTCCAAAACGGATTACAAGGGTAACGATTTTCTCCTTGGACAAGTGAAGTCCTCAATTTGTATACGTGCATAGAACCCCACACCAAAAGGTGAAGAAAGGGTGGTTTATAGTGGGTCGATCATTGTGATCCCCGATTAAATTTGCATATAGATCCAGAAATTTTACAATACGAAATAGGCATGATGGAATGAAGCCCATCTGAATAGGTTGGTCTGGATTGGTGATGTTTTATTTTGCGTGCTAGAGAAGACTCCGTGTATAAATGAGTAGTTTACGGGGTCTGTGAGTTATACTTGTGAAATGGGAGTAGAAGGAAGTACTAGAGATGCTCTCCAGGAAAACAACCACAAAATTCCACGGTTTGCAAATTTGTTGGATATCGTCGGGCGACAGCGAGTATCGTCGGGTGATAGCTACCAATGAGCTATATTTGCGAGTCCTGTCTCAGGGAGACCTGGGGGGTCATTATCAGAAAAGCTGAGAGCCTGTAGTGCCCAGCTATGGTGGTCATGAGTGCCAGCCACTTTGGTGCGAAGCGTGTCTCGCGAAGACCGTAGGGCTAGCATGTGAGTTGAGCCGTGGGGGCCAAATATTATGGTTGTCAGAGCCATAACGAAGTTGTGAGCCTGTAGTGCCCAACTATAAAGTCCTTTGATCCGAACGGGAAAGGGGAGGTCCACCCGCATCTTGTCTATTTCCTTGATTGCTTTGGCTATCGGAAGTGGCATGGCGATCTGAGCAATGGGAAGTGACTGAACTGTACCTATGTTATGTTTATCTTTATTAGGTTGTATAAAATAAATGGTCGTTGTCAATGATATAATGAGAGTCTTAGGCTTAGGGACAAAAAGACTAAAATGCTCAAGAATGAACCGTTATGTCTTGGACCTCTGAACGAGAGGTGGTATCCGCAAGTCTGGTACATCGAGAATGTGCCTGAGTGCACGGAGCGTGTGGTCATTGAGACTACGTCTATGGTGATGAGTGCTTAAATACACATTGTTGTTGCCAATATATATATTTGCTGTTGTTACAGGGATGGAGAATCACTGCCCCGAGTAAGGGGTAGGGTCGTTATAATCGGGTCGGCAATTGCTGACTGTTACTTTGTTTGCCACGTTTTAGTGGGCGTGATTTGCAGGTGCTGGAGAGCCAAGTGGAAAATAGCGGGCTGAAGCCCTTGTACTATGGTTGGCTGGCCCTCGAAGGCCCAAAGGCGAACTTTTACTATTTTCATGTGTGGCCGGCCTGCATGTCGATGATTGTAAACCACACTTGTGAAGTATAATTATAAGGCCGTAACATTTTGTGTATATTTAATTGGCATTCATGTTATATATATAAATGGTATGGTTTATATATAATGGACATTCAATTGATTTGAGTTCGGTCAACATTAAAGCTTTCGCTAGAATGTTCTGTGTTAGGATTCGAGTAGTCTTTTGATATTAACATGTAATCCCGCTGTTGTTTGTGGAATATGGTGTGGGGCCTCGGCCGGACCCTGCATTATATTTCATGTGATGGATGAAGGTGTTACAAGCCAGGACAAGTAAGGGCCTTCTACCCACAGGCAGCAGGAAGGCCAGGATTAGGAGTAGTTTAGGGAGGACAGGCAGTACGAGGCAGGGCCAGAGAGGCAGCAGACCTAGAGCTGGTAGGAGAGGTCAGCAGGATCGAGCAGCACCCTTTGAGGCTTATGCCTTAGATTTCTAGCATGGACCAGCCCTCAATGTAGTGATAGGTATATATCTTAGATGCTAGAGAAAGGTCAGATATTACGACCTATATATTAGCCTTTGAGCATATATATATATCTATATCGGGTATATATTTTGTTAAATGATATCTATATATACTCCTTACTTGTTCAGGGCTACTTTTTGTAGAAGGATACCCCGCCAAATTTTCTTCGATATTGGAGCAACACACTCTTTTGTATCTCATGACTTTACTACATCTATGTAAAATGTCGTCCGCTCGTCTAGACTGTCTATACAGATTCGTCTACCCGACGGATCGGATATGACTTCTACGGAGAAATGCTCATTCCAAACCGTGATAAGGGGCATGGAATTCGAGATTTACAAGACGATCCTAACAATAACCGGATTCGACCTCATACTAGAATGGATTGGATGACCGAACATAAGCCCCAAATAAAATGTTCGACATGAGAGGTCAAGCTTCAAAACCCAGATGGACAGGTCGTTATGTTGTCAGGTATACCCTCCATCTCTCGTATCGTTTTAACCTCCGCTCAGACTGTAAGGTCAGTCCGGCAGAAAGAAGAAGTATTTATTATCTACTTCGAAATGGAGAATAAGGTTCAAGTACTAGCCGAGGTGCTGGTGGTATGTGATTTTCCATATATGTTTCTGGAGTCCCTCCCAGGTTTGCCCCCACAGCGAGAAGTTGACTTCTAGATCGAGCTTGTGACTGGGGCTCGACCAGTGTCCCGAGCACCTTATCGGATGGCCCCCAAGGAGTTGGCTGAGTTGAATATCCAGCATCAGGAATTGATAGATGCTGGATTTGTCCGCCAAAGTTCCTCACCATGGGGAGCCCATATACTATTCGTAAAGAAGAAGGATGAGACACTGCGCTTGTGCATAGATTACAAGGATCTAAATAAGCTTACCATACAGAATACGTATCCGCTTCCAAGGATCGATAAGTTGTTCGATCAAATCCAAGGAGCATCAGTATTCTCCAAAATGGTCTTAAGATGCGGCTTTTATTAGCTTCGAGTCATGGAGGAAGATATCCCCAAAAATGCCTTTAGCTCTCACTAAGAGCTATACGAGTTTATGGTAATGTCTTTCGATCTCACCAACTCCAATCTACCTTTATGGATTTGATGAATAAGGTGTTCGAACCCTTTCTAGATCTTTTCATTATTGTCTTCATCGACGACATCTTGATCTACTCAAAAACCAAGGCCGATCATTCTAGACATCTGCGTTGGTATTACTTTAACTTCGGGAGCACTCTCTCTTCGCGAAGTTCAACAAGTGTGAATTATGGTTGGAAGAAGTAAGATTCTTGGGCCATTCCATCAACATGAATGGAGTGGCGGTAGACCAAGCCAAAATCGAAGCAGTTCAGAACTGGCTGCCGCTTAAAACGGTAGAAGATGTTCGAAGTTTTCTCAGTCAATCAGGTTATTACAGAACGTTCGAGAAAGGGTTCTCTAAGATTGCGTTACCCCTCACTGCCCTCATAAGGAAGGATGTTACATTCAGATGGACGCCAGAATGCGAGGTTGAGTTTGCAGAATTGAAGAGATAACGATATTCTGCCCCGATCCTTACAATCCCCTCAGGGACTGAAGGATTCCAGATTTATACAGATGCATCCCTGAAAGGATTAGGAGCTATCCTAATGCAGCATGGCAAGGTGAAAGCTTACACATCACGTCAACTAAAGCCACACGAGCTAAACAACGCAACCCATGATCTTAAGCTGGGCGCCGTCATTTTTGCCCTTAAGATTTGGAAACACTATCTGTACGAAGTAAGGTGCGAGATCTTCTCCAACCATAAGATTCTCAAATACATATTTACCCGAAAAGAGTTGAATCTCTGACAACGCCGGTGGTTGGAATTACTATATGACTATGATTTTGCTCTCTAGTACCACCCCAGGAAGGCTAATAGGGTTGCCGACACATTGAGCTGCCATCCCTCGATAGCTGGGAGCTGGATGGAACAGATTCCAAGAGAATGGTCCCAGTATTTGTTAATTTTGGAAATTATGTTGCTTGCTCGTAGAGATCTGGAAGAATACCAAGCCCATCTTTATTAGACGGAAATCCATTGCGATATTCGAGATCAAAAATGAGAAGCCCAGAAGAACGACCCGTAAGTGGCTCTAATCATCGTGTCTTTACAAGACGGGGCATAGGAGGAGTTTAATCTGCATGATGGGATCTTGCAGTTCATACACCGTATATTTATTCCCTCTACTGGAGGAATCCGAGATGAAATCCTTCAAGAAACACACCAGTCATGGTATTCTATTTATCCTGGTGTAGTTAAAATGTATGTTGACCTACGCAGGTCAATTTATTGGCCCGGAATGAAAAGAGATGTATCCAACTTCGTGGCTCAGTGTTAGACTTGCCAAAGGGTTAAGGCTGAATGCAGCAACCCGGGAGGTCTGATGAAGCCCCTACCGATACCAGAATGGAAATTTGAGGATATTTCCATGGATTTTGTTAACGGCTTACCCCGGTCCCGTACCGGAAGTGACTCCATATGGGTCGTCGTAGATTGGCTTACCAAAGTGGCATGGTTTATTCCAAACCGATAGGGCGACGGAGTTGACATCCTGGCCAGGTTATTTATAGAACAAGTTGTCTGTTTTCACGGAGTTCGGAAGTCCATTATATCAGACCATGATGGGCGTTTCACATCCAAGGAGTGGAGGCGGGTGCATGCATACTTAGGGACTAAGTTGTCCTTTAGTACCGCCTTCCTCCCGCAGATAGATGGATAGACGGAAAGGACAAACAAGACAATGGAGGATCTACTCCGACTTTGCATTGAAGACCACTCCTTGGAGATCAAGTAAAGACCAACATGTCGTAAAGGAACAGACTTAACAGCTAGCAAGTACTATAACATTTAAACAAAATCCAGTGGGCATCAACAACTTGATGCAAACCCACTAAAAAAATGTAAGTTTGAACAAAATAGAACAAAACACTACCTCAAAATCGGTGAGGAAAAGAGACAATTACAGCCATAAGCTAGCACCAAAACCTAGCCGCTCAACCGACTACTTCTCCAAACCTGAGGCATTCAAAGAAAGAACACCTCAGCAAGAGTAAAAATATAAGTGGTGAAACGGTTAGAAATAAACCAAAGGTACAAGGGTTACTAACCCAAAAATGAGGAAGAAGTTGACAAACCTCAGCAATCAAGACAAAATATTGAAACGAATAATTAACCTATAAAGTCCAAAAGTACGGAATTTGCACCGAGTGCTATAAAGATTTATGCTTTATGGAACATGTAAATAAATAACTGTAAATATAAGGAATTAATTAGCCCATAACTCTGTGAACAACAAAACACCGAACATTCTGGCACCTGCGGTGGTGGGAACCTACCAAACACACCAACAACAAAAACTTCACAAGGGCCCAAGAAAAGGTGGTTGTATACCTTGACACACCAAAAATCGGGGAAAAATCGGCACCTATGGTGGTGGGAACCTACCCAACACACCAGCAGTAACATACCCACACCGGGCAAAACCCACCAGGGCAATAATTCACCAAAAAAAATCAGGTTGGTGGTCCTTTATCCACTGCCAACCTAAACCTAACCATAAAACCCAAACACTGTCTACCATAGTCAAACACAGACAAACCACAACCAAGACACTGGGCTTCTTTAATAAAAAATGGAGGAATAAATCCCAGAAATTGACCTAAGGCCAAACCCGACGAATTAGATACAATTTGGCCACTGAAAACGAAGTCCATACTAATTCTTCGAATATACTTGATGATTACAGCAGATACCCGACGATTATTACTTAGCAAAACAAGCCCACTAGAGATATACGACAAATCGGCGAAATACCTTAAGTCTGCAGAAAAGCGTCGAGTACACTTGACGCTGCGTTGAGTAAACTCAATGCTAACAAGATTACTCAGCAAAAGTACCTTCACTCAATGCCGTGTTGAGTCCACTCAATGCAGCATTGAGTCCCCTCAACGCTTTTGAATTAGTCTCGAAGCTACTCAACGCCAAAGCTTCACTCAATGCTGATTCACTCAACGTCGCGTTGAGTGCATTCAGCGCACTCAACGCTTTTGCCTTAGCCTCGCAGACTACTCAACACCAAAGCTTCACTCAACGCCAAGTGACCATCACTCAATGCGCATTGAGTGCATGCAGCGCACTCAATGCTTTTGACTTAGCGCCAGATTATCACCGGACGCACTCAACGCCAAACTAGTGTTACTCGACAAATTCATTGAGATTACTCGACGAATTTAACTTAGTCTAAAACATCACTCAATGCCAAGTGAACCTCACTCGATGCCATGCCTGATATTTATCGACTCGACCCCTAATACTCGACAAATACAGCAACACTCAACACCAAGTCTTATACTCGACGAACTCAAAGCTTGATACTCGACGAATTGGACTTTACTAAATGCCTAGCATTACCGCCGAATTTCAACGGATACTCGATGAACTCAACACCTAATACTCGACGAATTTGACTTAGTCTAAGACTGTTTTTTGACGGTTTTGACTTTTGTAAAAATCGGCTAATTTCACTAGACTAATCAGCAATATAAGACGAAATTAACTTAAGCTAACTTCTAAACCGACAAAATCCACCCACTGCCATACACGGAGAATTAATCTAGGGCTAACTAACCTATATTCGATAGATCTACACCTAGGTTAATCATTCAAACACGAAGAAAAACACATCCCACCCGGAAAATCTACCCTATACAGCAGGTAGGTCTTGGTCAAACCCTACCCTAATCCCAAATTCTAAGAAGGGAAAGGAAAATAATAGATAATGCAAGGAATGAAAGCTTGGCAAAGGGAATAAATCACCACTTGCCTCGATCTTGCCGAAATCCGGCCGCACAACCACTCCTCTTTATGGATCTCGCAGCAAGATCACCCAAGCAATAATTCCTGAAACCTTTCAGGACAAAGGAGGATCAGAATGAAATTCCTAACACAAAAAATTTCACGAAATGGGAAAAATCACAGTAGAAACGTAGATCTTGGTTGGAGCTAAACGAATCTACTCTCTTACGATGATTTCGTGCACCAGAGCTCCTACTATCAACGGCTTAATGCTTCGCAAGGTCCACCACTCTCGTTCTTCCGCAATACAGTCTGACGGTATTAAGAAAGAAGATGAATAGGGTTTTCGTCTTATCGCAAGGCTATTTATAGGGGATAAGTAATAAAATATATTATTATTATAATTAAAACGTCCAAATGACCAAAACTAGCACTAACTCGGATTTCTACGAAAATTGCACCATAGCTAAATATTGACGCTAGAAATCGAAAGACGAAGTCGAAATAAAAATTCGACAAACTAAACTCGGGTAAACACTCCCTGAAGAAAAAACATCAAATATCCTAAAAATGTTCCTCCATGTTCCAAAATGAACCCCGGCTCGCAAGGGAATACCAATAATAGGAGAAATTAGCCAAGATAATACTCCCAAACCAAAACCTCAGATACCAATGTGCAAAAGTCACACTCACACAACGGTACCCACCAACTACAAGTCAACGTAACGCCCCGATGTCAAAATACGTCACTAAAGGGATTTTAAATAAATCTTGGAAAATCAGGGGCATTACACTCCAAGCGAAAATATCTTTGTTTGTTATGAGGTATGCTTCTAATTATTCCTTCTCCTGCTATGGGAGGAGAGATCCTAGTTGTTGGGTCTATTTCCCACAATGTCCTAGATTTGAGGAAATCAATCTTTTCAATGATATACATAAAGTTGTATTTGATGAGTGCCTGAGTTCATGCATGTAGGGACGTCCTAGCAACAATGATGGGACAAGTAGCCTAAATGTCTAAGTCAGGTAAACACTTACCTAAGGTATGGTGTACAACCCCGTGTTCGCCGAAGGGACTCGGGCAAGTAGGCGGGTCGACCCCGACCCGCGCCTCCAAGTGTCGCCCAGGCGGGCCAGCCTGGCCCGCGCCTTCTCAGGCGGGTCACCCTTTGACCCGCGCCTCTTAGGAGGGTCAGCCCTGCCCGCCTCTCCTAGGCGGGTCGGCCCCCGATCGCCCTCTAACTAGCGCCTTCCCAGGCGAGCCAGCCCCGGCTCGCGCCTCCTGCCGAGTAGAGACATTGAAGGGCTACTCGCCCAGCCCCTAGTGGGGGGATTCCTTACCATTTTTCCCCTACAGGCCTGCCCTTAGCCAGCTAGAATGGCGGAGTCTCGCTGTTGGCAGGCCTGGGTGGGCTGCGCATAGGTGGTCATGGCAGTGGAGTTTGGCTGTTGGCAGACCATCCCAAGGGCTTTCAATAATTTCTGGCCAGCAGAGGTTAGTTATTTGCAGATCATCTTTGAAAATCTATAAATAGGACCCAAGGGGTACCTCAGAGGGCACGCTTACTTGTCTCCTAGTTTTCTAGGACCTTCTGAGGTACCTTAGCCTGGCATTTGGCTAAGGAGGGGAAGCACTCAGTGATCTTCCGGGTGTGTAGTGGGACCTCCGCATCGGGCCCTTGGTCTAGTCCTATGCTCTTTTTTCCTTGGATTTTTTCTTGCAGGGGCGAAGTAGGTGCGCGAACACCCCTTCCCCAAGGGTTAACTCCAAAAGAGACCGATTTTCGGTTTCAACATTTTAATGCGGTGAGCATGGAGCGTGGTCAGCACAGAAAACCTTCAGCAAGCACAATGACTGGAGGAGAAGGACAAGGATAGGACAGGACCGACTAACCACCCCCTCCCCCCTCTCTCTACCCTGGGGATGCTCGAGGAATTCAGGCGGGAGGTGCTCGGCATGGTTCGATTCGCGCTCGGAGTGCGTGCCGAGAGCTCGACTCCGGCGATTCTGGTTCTTGCGGATCCGGCACTTGGCGAGGTTTCCCCCGCAAGGCGAGTCTGGAAGGAGGTCGTCGAGCAAGGTCGGGGTGACAAGCTCCCCGAGAGAGTTCTCTTCCCAGGTTCAGGGAGCGGCAGTAGGTTCGACGAGTTGGGGGCGCAAGACCCTCCAGCTTGCCCGGTGGGCGGAGATAGTCCCTTCAGCGAGTTTGTCTCCTCTGCACCAGTTCCTGATGGATTCAGAGAGCCCGAGATGTCCTAATATACTGGGAAGGGGGACCCGGTCCAGCACGTCCAGTTGTTTGAGGAGGTTGTCTCAATCTGACATATGTCGGATGACTTCAAGTGCAGACACTTTGCCATCACTCTGAAGGAGAAGGCGAGGGAGTGGTTCCAGCAGATACCGGCTAATTTCATCTACTGCTTCGAGGACCTACGTCGGGGGTTCATGTTGAGGTTCACAACATCGAGGAGGATGAAGAGGGAGTCGGAGTCCCTGTTCCGCATCAAGAAGGGGGTGAATGGAACCCTGGGAAGCTACGTCGATCGCTTCCAGGAGGAGGTCACCCAGGTTCAGGAGATGTCGGTCCACATTTTATGATGGCCTTCACCCTAGGGTTGCAGCAGGGTTTCTTCTGGATAGAGTTGAAGAGGATCCCACCCCTCTCCTATAAGGAGTTGATGGAGAGGGTAAAGAGAGAAGTCGACGGGGAGGCGTCGATCCCGGAGTTTGCCCGGAGGCTAGCCAGGTGGGCTACGGAGGAGGAGAGGCCTAGAGGGGGCAAAGGTCAGGAGGAGAGGAGAGCTGAACCCTAGAAGAGGGAGCAGTAGCAATAGTAGCAACAACCCAGGTGGGGCGTCAGGAGCTGAATCAACGGCTAGGGTGGAGGCCGGAATGGCAAGATCAGGAGGCGATAAGAGGGTTCCACGGAGGGGACTGTTCCGAGAGAGGCCAAGGGTAGTTTTATCCTCCGGGAGGGAGGCAGGCCCAGAGGCCACCTCTCCCCGACCAAAATCAGGCTATGGCAATAGCAATGGGGGAGAGAAGGAGGGTGGCAAGAAGAAGGAGAAAGGACATCAGGGTGGAGCTGCCCTATTGCGACTTCCACTGGGAGGAAGGGCATGCCACAACCACGTGCCCGGAGATCCTCGAGTTGCAAGGAAACAGGGAGCAACAATGGCAGCAAGAGCATCAGGAGGTGCGGATCGAAGAGGTCGTGCCGCGCCCGGGGGAGGACCGGTGCAAGGACCGGGCAGATGTTGGGACCCGGGGAAGGATAGGGATGATCCATGGAGGGGAAGGCATCGAGGCTTCCCGCAAGGCAAGCCTCCATACCATATACCTAAGGAGCATCGCCTCCACGTCCAAGACCCCACCCCAGGACGAGAAGATCACCTTCTCTAGGAAGGACATGCCGGATCACGAGGATCCATTTTATGATGCGCTGGTCATTTAGACAGCCATTGAGAATTTCACCATCGCCTGGATCCTCGTCGACAATGGAAGCTCGGTCATCTTCATCTTTAAGAAGGCGTTCGACGCGATGAAGGTAGAGGCCAAGAGGGTGCTAGCCTCGGACGGACCCTTGTTCGGATTCTCGGGGGAGAGGAAGGAGGTAGAAGGTGGAGTGGGACTCCATGTCATGCTGGGGGGGGGGGGGGGGGGGGGGGCAGTCCCACACTTGCAAGTTTGCCATTATGGACGCCCCCAGCAGCTACACCGCCATCTTTGGGAGGCCCCACATCAGCGCCTTTTGCTGCGTCCCCTCATCCTTCCACCAGTACTTGAAGTTCAACATCGAGGGGGTCCAAGTCCGGGTCTGCGGAGACCCTAAGATAGCCAGGGAATGCTATATCACCGCCGTGAACTCCATCTCATGGCAGGAGGGTGTTGAGGAGATGGGGCGAAGAATGGAGGAGGCAGAGAAGGAGGCTGGCCAAGAGGAGATGGAAGTGGAGGTGACCCACCCTCGGGAGGAGGAGATGGAGGAAGTCCAGGAGCCGGCCAAGGCGATGGCCATGGAGGAAGCCGAGGAAGAGGTCCTCTCCCTCAGAGGAGGGGATGCTGAAAATGGGGGGAGAAGTATCATCTGGAGGCAGCGAAAGAGATGGTTGAGATGGAGGTTCTCACTCTCAGAGGCAGGGTGGAGAAGGTTCGCGTCAGCGGAGGACTGACCTCGGAGGCTCAGGGCAGGGTGCTGGAGTGCATCCGGAAGAATATGGATGTCTTCGCCTGGAGTGCCACGGAGATGTTAGGGATCAACACGGATGTGGCCTGCCATCGCCTCAACCTAGATCTGAAGGCTCGCCCCATTCAACAGAATAAGAAGCATACGGCAGATAGGTTGGCCGAGCCAATTCGGGAGGAGGTGGCCAAGCTCCTCAAGGCCGGATTTGTATCTGAGATCCAATACCTCGGCTGGGTCTCCAATGTTGTAATGGTTAAAAAAGGAGACGGCCGGTGGCGTATGTGTGTTGATTTTTCATTGCTTAATAAATCATGTCCCAAGGATTGTTATCCCTTGCCTCGAATCGACGCGCTGGTTGACTTAGCCGTCGGTTTCCCTGTAATGAGTTTTTTAGATGAATTTTCAGGTTATCACCAGATCAGGATGCACCCCCCTAACTTCAAAGATGTCTCTTTCATCACGAGAGATGGATGCTACTGCTATAAAATGATGCCCTTTGGGCTAAAAAAATGCAGGTGCGACCTATCAAAAGATGATGGACAGGGTCTTCCGAGAGCAGAAGGGAAGGAACCTTGAGGTGTATGTAGACGACCTCATGATCAAGAGCCTAGACGTCGACTCTCACCTTGAGGACCTGGAAGAAACTTTTGCCACTCTACGTAAGCACAAAATGAGGTTGAACCCCTTAAAGTGCATCTTCGGGGCGAGCAGGGGGAGTTCCTGGGACATCTCCTCACCCATGCTGGTGTAGAGCCCAACCCTGACAAGGTAATGGCAATTGTGGATTTGGGGTCACCACGGAATACTAATGAGGTATAACGATTGACAGGGAAGCTAGCAGGGTTGAGAAGGTTCCTCTTCAGGGCCAGGGAGAAGTGCTCTCCCTTCTTCAAAACTTTGAGAGGAGGCTGGAAGTTCGAGTGGACCTCGGAGTGCGAGGAGGCATTCCAAGCCTTGAAGAGGTAGCTGATGTAAGACCCCCCTCCCAGAACACAAAACATGACGCGATAGGGGTCTTATGCCCAGAACAGCCTCCTCGCGGTAGCACTAGCACTCGGGCTAGCCTGTATCACAAGACGCCTATCATGCCGGCTATAACAAATATCATACATTGTCAACCCAACCAAAATATAACATAGAAGTCAAATCCACACCAAACATATAGTCCATAATATAACAACAGTAGAGAAGCTTCAACAAGCTTCTGATATCAGAGTACGCAAATAGTTTTCCCAAAAAGAGTACAACAAAAACCTCTCACACTCACATCAGTAGCCGATGGTAGCGACGGTACCGTCCCCTTAGGCCCTATCATCCTGGCCTGGCTATCCGACTGCATAACCTGCTACTCCACCTGAGGGGTTTCCTCCTAAAAAGGAAGACGTTGCAACCGTTAGTCATTAAGACTAAGTGGCTTCACATTCGCTCCCCCGGCGACTCCTCGGCACCGGGCGGAGAAAGGAACAGGGTACAATATATATGAAACATAGGTACAAGCAGGTGGTATATCACTATGTATATAAAGCAGTGTAATAAATTAGCAACAACTTATTCTAGCAATTCTATCATCTACAACAGCATGAGAGTATAATATTATGACAGAAAGTAACTCAACTTATATGAATGCCCATACAAACATATAAGTTGAGAATCGTTCAGCAGTAAGTAACTCATCGTATAAGAGTGCCCATACAAACTTATACGATGAGGATCTTGTGTATGCAATGGAGTGTAATGACATGTATGCAATGCAATGACTCACCCATGATCATGCACATGCAATCGCTATGTCGACACAGACTTGCAGTTCCCACTTTTCGAGCAGGTAGCTAACCTCTCAGGCGTCATCCGTCATGGCCAGATGGTGACAGTAGAGTGGGCATCTCCACTACTAGGCTGGTCTCCACACTACCTGGCCTAGGCCTTTGCACACCTCAACGCTAAGAACATAACAACGGAGCGCACATGCATACTACGGCTCAACGGGTGTCTCGGGTAGATGTGCACCGAGATCCTAGTGAAGTAGGGTATATTCTAGGGATATATCACGGAGGCCACGACGATGCTTATGACAACGCTCAATGCTCTCTAATCAATACGCTAACGAATTCGCAGCCACAACAATTGTTTTATTTATTGTTCGCGCTAATATACGGATCGCCGTTCCGCAAGTAGATCGAAAGTTTGCTATAGGCCAAATTCCTTCCGGCTAAATGGGATAATATCGATCCCGATCGAGCTAATGGGTTGTACCAAAATAGATCCACCAAGAACAAATGATTCGAAAGATGGTAGGATCTATCCCAACAAAAGAAAGCGAGGATCGCCAATCCTCTTACGAGTCTTTCGGAAATCCAAACGAAAAATACCAATCTATTATTTGATTAACCGCGAAGAAAAACAAATCGGAAAATAACGCAAAAATTCGTCCACCACAAGAACTATCTAGAGAAAGAAAACTCTTGGTAGAAATTTTCGTTACCCCCTTGGATTTGTAGATCCGCGATGCGTGGATCCACCAATTTTGATCGCTCCTCGGTTGAAGATCCACGGGATACGCGCTACGGATGATGAACATGTTAAACTCCTTCACTTCACGCCGTGGAGGAATCCCTAACTTCTTTCTTTGCAAGGCAACCTCTCATGCATGGGCCGAATATCCTTGGAGAGAAGAGATCTCGGTTGGCCGAGAGCAAGAGGGTGAGGTTGGTGGCCGAGCACTAGAGAGAGAGGTGGCGGCCGAGAGCAAGAGGGGAAGAAGGTGGTGGCCGAGCACTTGAGAGGAGGGAGCCTTGGGGCCGGCGGCTTGGAGGAAGAAAGAAAGAGGGGGGGCGGTGGCTAGGAGAAAGAGAGAGGGAAGATTTAGGGTTGGCAAGTTTTCAATTTTGATTTCAATATATTGTCTACCAAATATGAAGAGTTCATGGCCTTATATAAGGCTTACATAATAAGCAAATACAAGTGGCTAAGTGCACACCACATAAAAGAAAATGCAAATAAACATTGTTTTCAAATAATAAGCATGAAACGGATAAAGGCACACCCAAGCTCATAAAAATCAAAATGTAGCCTTGGTATTATTGCGAGGGCGAAGCTTGTAGCCATGACCGCTACGTCGCCGCAAGTCCTTGGCTGGCATCGCATCATCGACAACTTCTGTCCCATGTTGACCGTCTTGGTGGCCGTCACTATCACCTAGCCCCGAACTAGCCTAAGGTGTGATACAGAAGAAGACTCGGAAATGAGCACGAGGACCAAGCCAAACCGTTCACTTGGCACGGAAGGAACCTCGGGACGTGAACACTGAGGACCAAGCCCAACCGACCAAGGTCAAGCTGTCAACTCACATCGGTGTGACGATTGGCGAGCCCGTAGACCTGCCACACTATCCTTAACCAAGGATTACGACACAGTGAGTCGACTCACACCACATGCATTATATCCACATCGTGATACGGAAGGAGCCTCGGAAACGAGCACGAGGACCAAGCCCAACCGACCACTTGGTACGGAAGGAGCCTCGGGACATGAACAACGAGGACCAAGCCCAACCGTCCATTTATGATTCTTCCCAACATTACCAACCAGTGCGATCAGATATCCGGACTCACCCTTTTTACAATCCGGTACCCAAGGCACCATAAGGTTTTACCACAAACACAGGTGGCGAACCACCTCATATAACTCCTTCACCAAAATCAATCATTTGTGCACACATGAGTTAACCATTTATCTAACACATCACATATTCATAACCAACACCGAATAAATTACCCGAACTCTAACGAATCTTGTAATAATTATCCTTTGTTCACTAACCCCCACCAAGTAATTTCGTTCAATCACATACCATTTCACCATTTGTTTACGTCTATCCAATAATTTCATCATGCGTTGAATTATCACAATTAAGCATATTATCATTCGCCTACAACTTTGTCACAACCCGTATTTTCTCCGAAATAAAGAAGTACCAGAGTATGAGAAAACACGCGTTGTGATGCCACGTCGAGCAGGGGATAACTACCGACGCTCAGGCAAACACCAACTACTTAGACCATGAAAATTCATAAGTTCTAATGATTAGAAAATCAGACATATTTTAGATGTCGTATCCCTCGACTCAGTGGATCAACTAGTCCACATTTAAAAATTGTACTTATACGCAGCGGAAAATACTTTATTTACATTACTTTTTACATCCTAAGAGAGTACATAAGTGTCCCTAGAGGTCAACTTATACTATGAAAGACCCTAGATTTATTTTATACCATATATAAGAAAACAATCTTTTATGTTGTTTGGAAAATAGTGTTTGTGTTTTATAAGACATGCTGATCATGGGATATATATAATAGTGCTTTTATGTTTAAAAATAACTAGCAGCCTAGCATAAATATTCCCAAGAGCAAGTAGACTATCTCCAGAAAGGTAGCAGTAAAAGTAACATATCTCGTATCACAAGTAAAACCACCAGCGGGCGTCAACAACCTGACACGAACCCACTGGAGAGTATATATGTTTGTAAGAAAAACAGTAAAACTAGCTCACAAGACGAGGAAGAAAGATCTCAGCAACCCAAGAGATCAACAGCAACACCAAGGTAAACCAGCCTCTCAATCGGCTACTGCTCTTAACCTGAGGCATCCAAAGAAAGAACACCTCAGCAAGTAAAACAAGAAAATCTGAATTAGAGCATTATATCAAAATGGAACAAATGAAAGTAAGTAAACATGATAGTAAAAGCAAACACTGTCCAAAGTAAGCCAAAGTACACCAAGTACGAGGAATCGGCAACAAGCTCTTCTCAAAACCTGCAGAGGCTACAAGGCAAAAGTATGCCAACAACATGTTGCAATCTATAAAGTAATAAAACATCTAACAATCCTAGCTTGTGAGTAAATGATAGTAGTAAAACAACATGGATCTGAGTTGGTGACAAAACAGTCCCCCCAACAACCAGTTCCAAAAAATATGCACAAGGGTCACATAGTAGGAGCACTAGGGACCAACACACCAACACACCTAGCCTATACCTTGGAAAAAGGTGGAGGCCACGGCTCGACACATAACTCCACACTATTAAGAGCCACAAACCACCACTGCTTACCATAACCAACGATTTGTCTTTCAGAAATAGCCGACAATAACCCCAAACCCAAAGGGCAAACACTCGGGAAGACAAAAAGAATCTAAGACAAAAGCGTCGGGATCACTCGACATCGCATCGTGTGAGCTTCACTCACTCAAGTCCAACTCACTTACCGCAAGACGGCATTGAGTGAACTCAGCTCACTCACCGCTGTCAACGCTAGCTGCCAAAAGCGTTGAGTGTCTTCAACGCTCTCAACGCTTTTGGACAGAAGACAAATCCGTCATGGCTAAGCAGCAACAGGAACTTGAACAAATTTAAACAGGGGTTAAACAAATCCTCTCGGATCCTAAATGAATCTAAATAGGAAAATAAAACAAAACTAAACAGGAAATCCTAGGTTCTAAACAAATCTCAAATAACATCATATCTAAACAGGAGTTAAACAAATCTAAACAAATCCGTAAATCAAAATCCTAGGTTCAGATCAGGAAGAACTTGAACAGAGCTAAACAAGAATTTGAACAAATCCAAACAGCAGCAAATCCTAGGTTCTAAGAATAGGAATTTGAATAAATCTTAAACAGGAAATACAAGCATCTGATTTTTAAATAGGAGTTAAAAGCTGGTAGGCTTAAGTACTAACCCAATCGAGTCTAATACACAGACCGAGCAACTAAATAAATAAAATAACCTGAACTTGAACAAATAAAAAGAACATGAACAACTAACAAGAACGTCCAATTGACAGTAGGCAAATAAATAAAAAGAACTGGAGTGGCAGAGAATGGACAAGACAATGGAGCAACTCCTATATTCCAAGAAACATAAACTTGAACAAACCTCAACAAGAAACGAAAACCGAAGGCTTAAACACTTAATTTATAAATGAGTCGGTCATTAGAGAAAAAACCTGAAAGGCGTGGTTATCAGGAAGAGGAAACAAAAGCGAAATTTCTACTTGGCAAGGGCAAGAGCAACACTTGCCTCGATTTCCAGCAGTTCTTGGTCGGCCCCTTCCCTCTCACTCGAATCCGGCAGCAAAGCTCAAATCCGAAAAATCTGGACATTTTCGGGGAGGAAGAAGGTCAAACCGAGAAATTCGAACCACTAGAAAGCTTATGGAATCTAGAAAACTTACAGTAGGAATGAAGATCTAAGCGAGGGCAATCCAGATCCACTCTCAAACTCGAATCCGACCACTAGAGCTCCTGAGATCGGCATCCGAAGGAAAGCAGTTGCCGGTGGTTTTCGTTTCTCTCGTACCGGCGGTGTTTTCCTTTTTTTCGATTGGAGGAGATGATCATTATAACTAACCCTATTCTAAGCCTTTATATAAAAGCACCGATATTGCTAAACCCAAAAAAAATAATTATCAGTAATATTATTAATATATAATATAATTTAATTTATTACATAACTACATAAAGCACCAAAACGACGCTAAAACCGAACGACCTCGAAATCCGACGAGATTCGCACTGTAGCTAAATACCCACGCTACGAACACAACTGCGAAGTCGAAATCAACTTTTGACGAACAGAATCAGGTTATCACCACCCAAAGCCAAAACACAAGCATCCCCCGAGAGGCCTCACCGAGTCACAAAACCATACCCGGCTCGCTAGGGAATCTTGCCAAAAGGCTACAAAACATGCCACACAAGGAACCTAAAGAGCTAAAACCACGCTCCAACGAATGGCACAAGCCAAAAACACATCAACGTAATGCCAAATAAATCACAGAAATATCGGGGGCATTACAGTCACTCCCCCTAAAAGAAATTTTCGTCCCGAAACTTTACGCACAACACTTCTACTATAGAAGGAAAGTAACAAGCCAAAAGTTACAAGAAGAAAACATACCAATCAAATCAGAGAAACAGATGAGGGTGAGCCTCCCTCATAGCCGACTCTAGCTCCCAAGTCACGCTTTCCACGTCCTGATTCTTCCATAAAACTTTAACCATCGGGATGGACTTTCTCCGCAGCACCCGATCTCGAGTATCCAGTGTAACACCCCAAAAAGACCCCAAAAAGACTCAACATGCAGTTTGAGGTGGAGGCTGTTTGACACGGCCTGGGACACGGGCGTGTCCCAGGGCGTGTCGGGGGTACACGGCCTGGGACACGGGCGTGTCCCAGGGCGTGTTCAGGTTAGTCGACGATTGATAGTCGACGATCGTCGAGCCTGGGACACGGCCTTCGACACGGGCGTGTCCCAGGGCGTGTCCGAATTAAATTTCGAGAATAGCCTGTTCGAGTCAGAGAAGTACATGGCCTTGAACCAAGCCGTGAACACGGGCGTGTCAGGTTGGACACGGGCGTGTCCGATGCCGTGTGCCGACCCGTGTACTGTTTGCAGCTCGATGAGGCAGGGGTGACACGGGCGTGTCTCAGGAATGACACGGGCGTGTCAGGTTCGACACGGGCGTGTCGATGCCCGTGTTCTGGTAAATCTCAGCCGGTTCGAATACCGCGTGTGCCGCTTAAGGGTACACGGCCTGTGACACGGGCGTGTTACAGGCCGTGTCAGCCAAAAATTGGGTTTTTTGGGCAAATCGTGGTCGTTCAGATTCTCTCTTTGGATCCAAGGGCTCAGGTGATTCCTGGCTGGATTAAATTCGTGAAGGAAGGATGAAGAAGTCATTCTTCATTTTGCTTAAGGAAGAGAGAAAGAGAGAGGAGGAAGAAGGAGGAGGAGGAGAGCAAGCCACCGGCGGAGTTCCCGTGGTCCGATTCGTGATCCGAAGCCGGCGTTGTGAAGGCAAGGCTGCTGCGGTTCTTTCTCACCGGCTAGTTTTCGATGGCTCCGAAGAGATCGACAAGGGTAACGATCTCCCTCCTTGGACATGTGAAGTCCTTCTTTTCTGCATTGCATAGGGAAAACTCTTCCCCGCGAGTGTGCGGTGGGTTGTGGTGTCCCTTGGGGTAGATATGTGAAGTCCCCCTTGTTAGAGGCCGGAATTGGAGTACGGCTCTAGGCATACTGTGTGAAGCCCATCTGGACATGGTCTGGATTGGTGATGCTTGTTTGCATATCGGAGAAGGCTCCGTGATTATGGCTTGTGTTGCCTTGTGCCTACCTGTTGCTTGGTGCAGCAGGAAGTACTGGATGATGTCCAGGAAATGAAGAGGGTTGGATGCAACTCTTGTGGCCGTGCATTGCCACTTTATGAGCGGTTGAGCCATTGGGCTGCAACTCGATGAAAAGGCAGATTGCCGAACAGGAAAGGTGAAACCGACCCGCGCCTATAAATAGTCATGGATACTTCCGTATTCGAGGTGGCACGGCGACTTGAGCAACGGGGGGTGGCTGATCCGTACCTGCGTTAGGTCCGTCTGACTTGGAAGCCTGGTTATAGGTTTTGTTGGAGCGCCTAATAAGAGTCTTAGGCCCGCGCGCCAGAAAGACTAGAATGCTCAAATACCGTGTAGACGGTGGTGTTGACCCTGGTATTCCGGTACACCAAGAATGTGCCCTGAGTGCACGGACTGTCGGGCCGTGTGGCCGATAGTTGTGATGGCTTGAATGTGCCTGCGCGCACATAGTTGCTATTTGATGATGCCATGCTTTGCAGGGAAAGAATGCTCATGCCCCAAGAAAGAGGTAGGATTGTTATAATTGGGTCAGCTGAATGCTGACCGTTGCATTGTTTGCCACCGGTTGGGTGGATTGTTCCCGTGCAGGTGCTGGAGAGCCAAGTGGTAAGTGATGGGCTGAAGCCCTACTGTTGTTGCTGCTGCTGCTGCGGCTAGCCCTTGAAGGCTAAGCGAATGTTTTGGTTGTTCTCTTTTACTCATGTATGGCCGGCCTGCGCGCCGAGGTTTGTAAATCATGTTGTATGGAAGAGGAACTGTAAGGCCTTAAGGCCAAACCCTTTGTTGTACATTCCATGGTTTTATATATAAAGGTGGTTTTATATATTGGACATTCCTGATTAGAGTTCAAAGTTATAACTTAAAGCTTCCGCTAGAATGCTCTGGGTTAGGATTCGTATGGTTTGGTATTATCCTGTGACCTCACCGTCTGTTTGTGGCATATAGTGTGGGGCCCCGGCCGGACCTTCTACTATACGTCATTTAACGGATGGGGTCGTTACATTTTGGTATCAGCTTTTGTCGGTCTTCCTCTTTCGAATTCGTGGTCGAATTCTTTTGTGGGGTGGCGAGCACGTGTTTGTGCGACCTGCTGTAATGCTAATGAACTCTGGAATGTCCATTAAGGAATGTACAAAATCTTGTTTGAGGAATCTGCGCGTTCCTTTTTGTGTTGTTTTGCTTGCATACGTTCGCTAATGTGTGTCTTGTCCACCTATAGGTGACACGTAGTGGTGCTGGGCAGTCTGAGCCCCAGTGCTCTGATGAGAGTGCGGCACCAGCTGAGGTGCCAACACCTCCTCCATCTGCGGAAACTGTTCGATTAGTTGCTGAGGCGCTATTTGCCATGATTCAGCCGACCGGCCAAGCGCAGCCGGCAGTGGACCCAGTTCGTGTTGTCGTACGACCCGAGCCGGTTGCGGCTGTAGATCCACGAGCAGCTGACCGACAGTTGAAGCAATTCATGAGCTTCAGTCCTCCTACGTTTACGAGCATGGGATCCCCAACGCAGGCAGAGGATTGGTTATCGCGTGTCAAGCGGATAATGACAGCGATCAGGGCGGAGGAAACTCTAAAGGTCACCTTGGCCACCTTCATGCTTGAAGGAGAGGCGCGGTTGTGGTGGGACGAGGTTGAGGTACACCATTTGGCGGGCAGGCAATTAACGCAAGTATCGATTGAGGAGTTCTCTCGAATATTTCTGGCAAAACATGTCCCAGCAGCGCAACGCATTGCTATGGAAAATGAGTTCCAACGGTTAAAGCAAGGGGAAGATAGTGTGGATATCTACTTGCATGAGTTTACCAGGTTGGGACGATATGCGGGTACAATCTTCGCGGATGACCAAAGGAAAACGAATCGGTTCTATGAAGGATTGCGGGATGAGTTGCGATTCCTGCTTTCGAGTTCAGTGAACCAAGGGTTTCAGGCGTTGGTTGATACTGCGTGCGCGTTGGAGAAGGACATGCGGCGAGTGCAAGGGAACAAGGGCTTGGTTGTGTCAAAACCAGAGTTTCAAGTACCTCGCCCGAACAAGTCGTTTTACCAGAAGAAAGGGGGCAAGAGGTCCAAGCCATCTGGGCAAGTGACTACGACCGTTGTGTCGGGAGCGACATCAAGGCCGGATTCTCGTACATGCTATAACTGTGGCCGGGTGGGGCATATTGCTCGTGACTGTCGGGTTGTTCAGCCCAAAGGGGACAAGAAGACGGGTATGTCTTATGCTGAGAAGGGCAAAGCGGTGGTTGATTCCTCTGCGTCGCAGGCGCAGCCCCGAATCTATCAGCTTGGCCAACAGGAAGCGATTAAGCAAAGTGACGTCGTCATAGGTACGAGTTGATTTAGTTTACTTGCTGGTGCTATTGTTTTTGGTTATGTATAGCTTGTGCATGATGTGTGTGCTGTAGGCTTTGTCCTGATTCGGAATAATTTGGCGAGAGCCCTGTTTGATACGGGTGCTTCGCATTCTTTTCTGTCTGAGGATTTCGTATCTCGCATTGGGGTACCAAGTCATGTGACGGTGGATAGTACAAGGGTGTTGTTGCCGAATGGCTGTGTGATGCTTGCGGATAGGGCTTGCGATGTGGATGTGCAAATAGGAAGTCGGGATTTCGGTTTGAGTGCAGCTGTGCTACCGTTATCGGAGTTTGATGTGATCTTTGGTATGGACTGGCTCTCAGAGCAGTGTGCCTTTATTGATTGCAACTCCAAGGAGATTACACTGGGCCAGAATACCGGATTTGTGACGAAGTTCGCTGGTATGCGAGGAGTTGGCGGGACTCTGTTGTCTGCACTCCAAGTCGTCAATGCTGTTCGGAAGGGCGCGGAGTTATTCTTCACGCTAATTCAGGCTGTTGAGCCAAAGGCCAGTGTCGGTGAAGTGCTAGTTGTGTCAGAGTTTGCCGACGTGTTTCCTAAAGATCTCCCTGGGTTACCACCCCAGCGGGAGATTGACTTCTCTATTGAGTTGGTGCCAGGTGCGAAACCTGTGGCCCGCTCTCCATATCGCATCGCGCCAAAAGAGATGGCTGAGTTGAAAGTCCAATTGCAAGAGTTGTTGGAGCAGGGATATATACGCCCAAGTATGTCACCTTGGAGCGCGCCTGTTCTCTTTGTGAAAAAGAAAGACGGTAGCTTACGGTTGTGTATTGACTACCGCGAATTGAATAAGCTGACGGAGAAAAATAAATATCCGATCCCGCGGATTGATGACCTCTTTGATCAGCTGGCGGGATTAACGGTCTATTCCAAATTGGATTTGAAATCAGGATATTATCAGCTGCGGATTAGGGAAGGTGACATTCCCAAGACGGCGTTTGGAACACGCTACGGTCATTATGAGTTCACGGTAATGCCGTTTGGCCTATGTAATGCGCCTTCGGTATTTATGGACCTAATGCATCGAACGTTCCGAGAGTACTTGGATTTGTTTGTTATTGTGTTTATCGATGACATTTTAGTATTCTCTCAGTCGGAAGAGGATCATGCAAACCATTTGCGGTTGGTTTTGCATACCCTGCGGAGGAATAAGCTTTATGCCAAGTTCTCAAAGTGTGAGTTCTGGCTCTCTTCAGTAGCCTTTTTAGGCCATGTGGTAAGTGGAGAAGGTATCACGGTGGATCCGTTGAAGATAAGTGCCATTCGAGATTGGCCAGTGATGTCTTCAGTGGCCGAGGTCAGGAGCTTCCTTGGACTTGCGGGCTACTATAGACGGTTTGTGGAAAACTTCTCACGGATTGCTTTACCTCTGACCACGCTGACGAGAAAAGATCAAAAGTTCATTTGGACGCCGGAGTGCGCCGATCTTTTGAAGACTTGAAGAGTCATTTGACCACGGCGCCTGTGTTGACATCGCCATGTGGTACAGATGGGTATGAGATCTATAGTGATGCATCAGGGAGCGGCTTAGGCTGCGTTCTTCTGCAGTTTGGTAAAGTGATTGCTTATGGCTCGCGCCAGTTGAAAGTGCATGAGCGGAATTACCCCGTCCATGATTTGGAGTTGGCGGCGGTAATCTTTGCGCTCAAGTTGTGGCGGCACTATCTATATGGCGTTAAAGTGGATATCTATACGGATCACAAAAGCCTAAAGTATTTGTTGGATCAGAAGGATCTGAATATGCGACAACGAAGATGGATGGAGTTCCTCGGGGACTACACCTTCGAGATTCACTATACTCCCGGGAAGGGAAATGTGGTCGCTGATGCTTTGAGTCGAAAGACTCCGGTACGGGCAAGCTGGTTGCAGAGGCATGATCAGCGTTTGATCCAGGAATTGGAGGCATTGGAGATATCGTGTGTTGACAAGGGTTCGTCAACCGTTGCATGCTTGAACTGGACGGAGGTGCAATATGACCTTACGGACAGAGTTCGGCGAGCAACGGAGCTTGATGAAAGTCTCCAGCGCTATGAAAAAGATGGGCCAGAGGACCAATTCTCTTGGGATAACGGTTTGTTACGAAGAAATGGTCGAGTGTGCGTCCCAAGTGTGGGTAAATTGAGGGAAGAGTTGATGTACGAAGCTCACTTTGCAAAGTACTCAGTTCACCCAGGGAGCGCAAAGATGTACAGAGATCTGAAAAAGTTGTTCTGGTGGCCCGGACTAAAGAAAGATGTCGCACGTTATGTGGCTGAATGCAATACCTGTGCGTTAGTGAAAGCAGAATGCCAGAAGCCTGGCGGTTTCCTGAAGTCGTTACCTATTCCGGAGTGGAAGTTCGATGATATTTCGATGGATTTCGTGCACGGGTTGCCGAGATCTCAACGCGGTCATGATTCAATCTGGGTGATTGTGGACCGGTTGACAAAAGTGGCGCACTTCCTTCCAAACAGAAGAGACGATTCAGTGGAAACCTTGGCCAAGCTTTATGTGGAGCAGGTTGTTCGACTGCACGGTGTTCCTCGGAGCATCGTTAGTGACCGTGATGGGCGGTTCACATCGAATGATTGGCGGCTCGTTCATCAAATGTTGGGTACAAAATTGGCGTTTAATACGGCATTTCATCCCCAAACGGATGGTCAGACTGAACGAACCAACAGGACGATGGAGGACATGCTCCGCATGTGCGCCCTAGACTTTGGTAAGAGATGGGAAGATTATATATTTCTTGTCGAATTTGCCTATAATAATAGCTACCAAGCGAGTATTGGTATGGCACCATTTGAGGCGTTGTATGGTCGTAAATGTCGTACACCGTTAGCTTGGGCGGAAGCAGGCGAATCTAAGCTGAGTGGGAAAAAGGAAGTCGAAGAAGCTACCTCGCTCATACGCTCTATTCGGGAGAGGCTAATGATAACCCAAGATCGTCAAGCAAAGTACTACAATGCCAAACATCGGAACGTGGAGTTCGCGGTGGGTGATTGGGTATATTTGAAGATCAAACCCTTCAAAGGCGTGTCCAGGATTCGGCGTTTGAAAAAGCTAAGTTCGAGGTATCTTGGTCCATTTGAGGTGGTGCAGCGAGTTGGGGAAGCTGCTTATCGACTAGCACTTTCAGCAGACTTGGGTGGATTACATGATGTATTTCACATCTCAGTCCTTCGTAAGGCGGTAAAGGATCCAGCTCAAGTAGTGGAGAATGATCGGGTACCGGTCGAGTATGGGCTAACGACGAGGGTTAGACCCATTCGGATCGAGGATCGAGCCGAGAAACAATTGCGGAACAAAGTGATCGGGATGGTCAAGGTCCGATGGGACAATTGTGGCCGTGAAGAGCTAACATGGGAGCGAGAGCAGACCATGCGAGCTGAATTTCCCGAACTGTTTGTATAAGCTGTAGACCGTGTACTTTATGTTATAACCGAGTTATCAAGTTATAGCATTGTTGGTTCTTGTTTCCTTACCGTGCAAATTTGGGGACGAAATTTTGTTAAGGGGGGAGGGTTGTAACACCCCAAAAAGACCCCAAAAAGACTCAACATGCAGCTTGAGGTGGAGGCTGTTTGACACAGCCTGGGACACGGGGGTGTCCCAGGGCGTGTCGGGGGGTACACGGCCTGGGACACGGGCGTGTCCCAGGGCGTGTTCAGGTTAGTCGATGATTGATAGTCGACGATCGTCGAGCCTGGGACACGGCCTTCGACACGGGCGTGTCCCAGGGCGTGTTCGAATTAAATTTCGAGAATAGCCTGTTCGAGTCAGAGAAGTACACGGCCTTGAACCAAGCCGTGAACACGGGCGTGTCAGGTTGGACACGGGCGTGTCCGATGCCGTGTGCCGACTCGTGTACTGTTTGCAGCTCGATGAGGCAGGGGTGACACGAGCGTGTCTCAGGAATGACACGGGCGTGTCAGGTTCGACACGGGCGTATCGATGCCCGTGTTCTGGTAAATCTCAGTCGGTTCGAATACCGCGTGTGATGTAGGCCACTATCCGCCAACGAGATAACCTTAGCGTTCTATCGCACGAGACGCCTAACACCCACAATGCTAGCCACACAAAGCTCAAACGCAGCGCACTACTATGCAAACTAAACAAGTAAATCAACACGGTAGCCACACCGCCGGAAAGATCGGACAAGCGGCTAGAGGCCGTTATCCTTTCAAGCAAAAGGGACCCACCCGGTCCGGACGAGCGATGTTGTACCAAAGAAGATCTACCCGAAAACACGATCGAGAAACGGTAGATCTCCCCCAACAAAAAGAGCGGGGTTCGCCAAACCCTTTTCGGAAATAAAGCGTAGTGATGTTGCAACACTTAAAGCAAAACCCACGAAAATCAACGATTTGCAAGCAACGCAAAAATTACTCCAGCCGCTAGAAAAATCAAGAGGGAAACACACCGAAGTGGAGAGGTTCGTTACCCAAGTCGGAATGGATGATTCCGACTGTTTTACCAAAAGATCACTCGCCCGCGGTTCCGCCGGAGTGGCACCGAATGGAGTAAGAGATTCCGCCGTCGCCGCGTCACGCCGTCTCCAAGTTCCTCGGAGCTTGAAATACTCCACCTCCACCAACAGGAGGGTAGTCGGCCAAGAGGGAAGGGAGGTGGTGGTCGGCCAGTTGGGGGAAGAGGTGGTCGGGTAAAGGGCGGTTTGGGAGGAGGAGATGGCGTGGAGGATGTAGATGGGAAGAGGGAGGAAGGGAAGAGGAAGGGGGCGGCTTTTGAGAGTGGAGAGAGGGGGGCGGCCGAAGTAGTGAGGAGGAAGAGAGAGAGAGAGGGGGCGGCTAAGAGGATGAGAAGGAGAGGGATAAGTTTAGGGTTTTCAATTTTCTTCTTCAATACTTCAAAAGGAAACATCCTATGCCAATATATAGGCTTACAACCATCATACGGCTATTAGCAGCCCACAATAAAAAATAAAGCTAATAATTTCTTTTGTTAAACTTAAAGAGACTAATAAAATGCCTAAACAAGTGGCACAACAAATACGCTAAATAAAATGACATAAATAAAAGATTAAACGGGCTTGAGACGAGGGCGGAGATTATAACGTCGCCCCGAGTGGGCACCATGGCGACGCGAGTCCTTTGTTGGAGACGAGGGAGGGTCTTCAGCAAGCTGTGGTTCGTCGTCTCCACCAATCCTCCCCCCCCCCCTGAAAAGGACTCATCACCGATGAGTTGTCCTGCAGATATCGTCGTAGAAGAGCATCGTCCAAGAGCGCGACCTCGGATTCCAGAAGCCAAGAGTCATCTGAGGAGGGGCGGCCACGCCAACGAACCAAGAAATGCCGCACGTCGCCATCCGGAGTGGGAAGTACATCATCCTGTAGAATCCTGTCGGGCAAGAAAGCTGTCCTGGCAAACCTGGGAAAAGCATTAGGCAGTAACGGGGGAAAATCTAATTCATCAACATACGGCGTACCTCCTTTGGAGACCGACGAAACGAGTGATCCCGTACCCCACTCAGTCTTACGCCCAAGAGAATCTGTGGTAGATGTAAACGGAGAGGACGATAATTCTAGAGGCGGAGCAATATATGGCGTTAAGTCCGAAACATTAAAAATAGGGGAAATACCCCAATCAGTGGGTAATTCTAAAAGAAATGCATTTTCGCCTAACTGCTTTAAGATCCGAAAAGGACCCGCTCGCCGGTCCGCTAACTTTTTTAAGGTGCCCGTAGGCAGCCGTTCAGGGATGAGACGGACCATGACTAAATCGCCGACTTTCAGGGGAGACGCTCGTTTATGTGTGTTGGCATGAACTTGATAGGACGCATAGTGAGCGGTAAGCGTCTCATTAATGTGTTTATGCAGGTCATGGATGTGAGAGGCAAAATCTTGTGCGAATTGGCTTGATTTAAAAGATGGGGGTAACGGAATCAAGTCAAGTGGCACCGGGGCCTTATAGCCATGCACAATTTCATTCGGGGACAGACCCGTGGACCTATTTTTGGAATTATTATATGCCAATTGAGCATGCGGAAGGATAAGATCCCATGTACCCTTGTGGTCTCCCACAAGGTAGCGTAGCAGACTACCCAAACTTCTATTTACAACCTCCGTTTGCCCATCCGTTTACGGATGGTAGGCCGAAGAAAATAGGAGCTTGGTGCCCATTATCCTCCACAAAGTTTTCCAAAAATAGCTCGTGAACTTGACATCCCTATCAGTAACTATCGATTTTGGTACGCCGCGGTGACCCACTACCTCCTTAAAATAAAGTTGCGCGACATGGGATGCGTCGTTAGTTTTATTGCAAGCGATAAAATAAGCCATCTTGGAGAAACGGTCAACGACAACTAAGATCGAATCGTGACGCCTAAATGTGATCGGAAGGCCTAGAACGAAGTCCATGCTAACGTCTTCCCAAGGCGTCGAAGGGATCGGGAGAGGGGTATAAAGCCCCGCGTTCGTCTTGTTCCCCTTTGCCAACTGGCACGCCCGACAACTCCCCACGATCTTACTAACCATGGTCTTAAGGCCGGGCCAATAAAATTTGTCCTCAACTAACGCGATAGTCTTGTCACGGCCAAAATGGCCTCCCAACCCGCCACTATGCAGTTCCCACACAATGAAGTGACGTAGGGATGAGCGGGGAATACATAGCTTTGAGTGGTTGAAAAGATACCCGTCACGAATGTAAAACGCGGAAATGGTTGTGGGCAGGTTATCCTGAGTGGTGAAGTATATGTCCTTGAAATCGGGACAGTGGGCATATTCGTCCTTAATCCTGTCAAAGCCAACCACCTTAACTTCTAATGTGGATAGTAATAACGTGACACGACTAAGAGCGTCCGCTACGCGATTGAGGGTACCCTTCAGATGCTTAATGATGAATGTGTACTCCTGAAGATAGGAGACCCATTTAGCATGTCGCGGACTCACCTTTGACTGCGAATTGATAAATCGAAGCGCCTCGTGATCGGATAGGATGACGAACTCCTTAGGAAGCAAGTAGTGCCGCCAATGTTGGAGGCATCGGATGACCGCGTAGAATTCCCGATCATAGTTAGAATAGTTCAATTTCGGGCCGGCCAGTTTCTCACTGAAGTATCCCACCGGGTGACCTTCTTGGCTCAATACGCCCCCGATCCCCACTCCCGAGGCGTCACAAGATAATTCAAAAACCTTGGAGAAATCCGGGAGACGCGAGAGGGGGGCCTCGGACATGCGCGCCTTAATTAATTGAAAAGCCTTGGCGGCCGACTTAGTCCAAGAAAACTCACCCTTCTTCATGCACTCGGTTACGGGGGCCATTATGCTACTAAAATCCTTAATAAACCGTCGGTAGAAGGTGGCGAGTCCGTGGAAACTCCGCACATCCCGAATGTTGGCGGGCTCGGGCCAATCCTTTATGGCTTGCACCTTCTTAGGGTCTACATGGATTCCCCTTGAACTAACGATATAACCGAGGAACTCAACGGAAGTCACGTGGAAGGTACATTTTTTAATGTTCACGAATAATTTTTCCGACCTTAACGTGGTTAGGATGATTCTTAAATGCGTCGCATGATCACTCGTGGTGGTGCTAAAGATTAGGATGTCGTCGAAGTACACCACAATGAATTTCCCCATGTAAGGTTGGAAAACATGGGTCATCATCCTAGAAAACGTGCTGGGCGCGTTGGATAGCCCAAACGGCATCACTAACCACTCATAAAGGCCCTCCTTAGATTTAAAGGCGGTCTTCCACTCATCTCCTTCTCTAATTCGGATCTGGTGGTAACCACTCCTAAGGTCCAACTTGGAGAAGATCGTGGCGCCGGCCAACATATCTAACAAATCGTCGAGACGGGGGATGGGGAATCGGTACTTGACAGAGATTTTGTTTATGGCCCGGCTATCCACACACATCCTCCACGTGCCGTCCTTCTTGGGGGCCAGTAAGGCGGGTACGGCGCAAGGACTCATGCTATGGCGGATAAATCCCTTTCGCAATAATTCTGAGATCTGGGTTTGTAGTTCTAAATGCGCGGACGGATTGAGGCGGTAATGGGGAAGGTTGGGTAGGGAGGAGTCGGGAATGAAGTCGATGGCGTGTTGGATGTCCCGCATGGGGGGTAACTCAGACGGTAGCTCGTCCGGATACACATCCACAAATTCTTCTAGGAGCGACTTCAATGCCGAGGGTAAACTTTCACATATCGTCGCATCGTCCTTGACTTGGAGGCAAACTAAAGCGTAAAGGACTCTGTCCATGAAGGTATCCCGGGTCAGTTCCTTCCTACCAATAAGACCCAACGCTCTCTTCTCAACGGGGATGACGGTGTCCTTGGACGGGATCGAAGGGTCCTTCGGAGGAGAGGGCTTCAAGACGATGACGCGGCCATTAAACTTGAATTCATAAGTGTTAGCCCGACCATAGTGGGTGACGTCATGGTCAAACAACCAAGGGCGTCCGAGTAAGACGTGACACGCATCCATGGGGATGACATCACACCAAACCGATTCGGTGTAGGCCTTGATGGTGAGGGGAACTAGGCAACGCTTCGCTACGGGGAGGGATGACTTGTTCACCCACGCTACCTTATACGGGTGAGGGTGTGGTTCAGCAACTAGGGACATGCGTTTCACGGCGGCTTCCGACATGACATTCATGCAACTACCGCTATCTATGATCAGCCTACACCATTTTTCACCGCTCTTGAAATTTAACATGAAGATATTTGTCCTATTCCATTCGTCTAACGGCCGCGGGGTGGCCAAAATACATCGCATCACCATCATGTGAGATTCGTCGTCCATGTCACTCGGCACGCTGTCCGACTTACTAAAATCACCTGCTTCGTAAGTAAGGTCGTCAGACCCGCCCGCGGCATCTAACAGGGCTAGGGGCTTGGGTTTTGTAGGACAATCACTAGCATAGTGTCCTTGAACCCCGCAAGCAAAACAGGTGACGTTCGTCCTGCTGACTCTTCCTATCGGCACTCTTTCCCCAGTCGGACTCCTATTGTTTTTAGCCGTCACCACAATGGAGGATGAATCAGAGGACCGATACTTTCCTTTATCCTTATAGCTGGTTGCAGGGGGCGGTCCTAAGATGGACTTGCCCTTTTGGAAAGGACGTGACTTTCCTTTAAGCGCATTGTGCTTTTCAATATCTAACGCAGCGTTGAATGTCACGTGTAAGTCCGTGTGGCCATATCGCAATAGCTTCCCTTGAATATCGGGGTTGAGGCCCTTACGGAACCTAGATAGGGTGACCTCGGGCATTTCCTTCACATCACAACGGACCATCATATCCTTGAGCAAGCTCATGTACTCGGAAACCGACCTCGCCCCTTGCTTAAGGGTAGCCAAATCATCGAACATCTGTGTTCGATGGTACGTGGGAACGTATTGCTCGGTCAACCTAGCCTTCATATCTCCCCAACCGATGGGCCTAGCACCGTTCTCAACTCGCAAGCGCCTCTCTTCATTCAGCCAAAAGATCTTGGCTCGCCCTAACAATTTCATCCTCGCCACACACATCTTGTCCGCATCGTTGAGAGCGTACCATTCGAAGTAACACTCAATTTCCAAGACCCAATCTTGGAAGACTTGAGGATCTCCCAACCCATCATAGGAGGGTGGCTTGACTCGGACGGCCCGAGTAAGGTCAAACTCGAAGGGGGCTCGAGGAGCGTATTCCTGCGGGTGATTGGGGTTGGCTTGGTGTTCTCCATCCGCTCGTTGGTGAGCGGGGGGATGACGGGGTCCCCCTTGCTGGACACCTAGGGCATGAAGGGCCTCTCTAATGGCCGTCATTTGCTCCGTAAAGTCTTGCCGAAGCTCCTCAATCTCATTGAGGCCACGGACGTTACCCGCTTCGTCGTCCATGGTAGAAGACGATGGGAAATACTCCGTTCCTAGCCTTGTGCGCATGCAACAAGTTGTCAGCCGATTTAGACAAACGAACTATGATTTAATCCCGATAGGAGATTTTAGAAAAAGATTTGTTTTTTTTTATATTCCTACAGGAAAAAATTAGAGGATTATTAAAATAATTTTTTTTGATTTTTTTGCAGAAAATTAAGAAATCTAGGACGCTATTGGCAGACCAAGGAAAAATTTTTTTTTGATTTTTTTTTGACACAAAACGCACCCTAACGTGGGAGAAAAAAAATGGAAGGCAAGAAAGGGGAGGGTGTCAATTAAGAAATTGACACGAACCTCCCTCTGATACCAAATTGATGCAGGCCACTATCCGCCAACGAGATAACCTTAGCGTTCTATCGCACGAGACGCCTAACACCCACAACGCTAGCCACACAAAGCTCAAACGCAGCGCACTACTATGCAAACTAAACAAGTAAATCAACACGGTAGCCACACCGCCGGAAAGATCGGACAAGCGGCTAGAGGCCGTTATCCTTTCAAGCAAAAGGGACCCACCCGGTCCGGACGAGCGATGTTGTACCAAAGAAGATCTACCCGAAAACACGATCAAGAAACGGTAGATCTCCCCCAACAAAAAGAGCGGGGTTCGCCAAACCCTTTTCGGAAATAAAGCGTAGTGATGTTGCAAAACTTAAAGCAAAACCCACGAAAATCAACGATTCGCAAGCAACGCAAAAATTACTCCAACCGCTAGAAAAATCAAGAGGGAAACACACCGAAGTGGAGAGGTTCGTTACCCAAGTCGGAATGGATGATTCCGACTGTTTTACCAAAAGATCACTCGCCCGCGGTTCCGCCGGAGTGGCACCAAATGGAGTAAGAGATTTCGCCGTCGCCGCGTCACGCCGTCTCCAAGTTCCTCGGAGCTTGAAATACTCCACCTCCACCAACAGGAGGGTAGTCGGCCAAGAGGGAAGGGAGGTGGTGGTCGGCCGGTTGGGGGAAGAGGTGGTCGGGTAAAGGGCGGTTTGGGAGGAGGAGATGGCGTGGAGGATGTAGATGGGAAGAGGGAGGAAGGGAAGAGGAAGGGGGGGCGGCTTTTGAGAGTGGAGAGAGGGGGGCGGCCGAAGTAGTGAGGAGGAAGAGAGAGAGAGAGGGGGCGGCTAAGAGGATGAGAAGGAGAGGGATAAGTTTAGGGTTTTCAATTTTCTTCTTCAATACTTCAAAAGGAAACATCTTATGGCTATATATAGGCTTACAACCATCATACGGCTATTAGCAGCCCACAATAAAAAATAAAGCTAATAATGTTTTTTGTTAAACTTAAAGAGACTAATAAAATGCCTAAACAAGTGGCACAACAAATACGCTAAATAAAATGACATAAATAAAAGATTAAACGGGCTTGAGCCGAGGGCGGAGATTATAACGTCGCCCCGAGTGGGCACCATGGCGACGCGAGTCCTTTGTTGGAGACGAGGGAGGGTCTTCAGCAAGCTGTGGTTCGTCGTCTCTACCAGCGTGTGCCGCTTAAGGGTACACGGCCTGTGATACGGGTGTGTCACAGGCCGTGTCAGCCAAAAATTGGGTTTTTTTGGCAAATCGTGGCCGTTCAGATTCTCTCTTTGGATCCAAGGGCTCAGGTGATTCCTGGCTGGATTAAATTCGTGAAGGAAGGATGAAGAAGTCATTCTTCATTTTGCTTAAGGAAGAGAGAAAGAGAGAGGAGGAAGAAGGAGGAGGAGGAGAGCAAGCCACCGGCGGAGTTCCCGTGGTCCGATTCGTGATCCGAAGCCGGCGTTGTGAAGGCAAGGCTGCTGCGGTTCTTTCTCACCGGCTAGTTTTCGATGGCTCCGAAGAGATCGACAAGGGTAACGATCTCCCTCCTTGGACATGTGAAGTCCTTCTTTTCTGCATTGCATAGGGAAAACCCTTCCCCGCGAGTGTGCGGTGGGTTGTGGTGTCCCTTGGGGTAGATATGTGAAGTACCCCTTGTTAGAGGCCGGAATTGGAGTACGGCTCTAGGCATGCTGTGTGAAGCCCATCTGGACATGGTCTGGATTGGTGATGCTTGTTTGCATATCGGAGAAGGCTCCGTGATTATGGCTTGTGTTGCCTTGTGCCTACCTGTTGCTTGGTGCAGCAGGAAGTACTAGATGATGTCCAGGAAATGAAGAGGGTTGGATGCAACTCTTGTGGCCGTGCATTGCCACTTTATGAGCGGTTGAGCCGTTGGGCTGCAACTCGATGAAAAGGCAGATTGCCGAACAGGAAAGGTGAAACCGACCCGCGCCTATAAATAGCCATGGATACTTCTGTATTCGAGGTGGCACGGCGACTTGAGCAACGGGGGGGTGGCTGATCCGTACCAGCGTTAGGTCCGTCCGACTTGGAAGCCTGGTTATAGGTTTTGTTGGAGCGCCTAATGAGAGTCTTAGGCCCGCGCGCCGGAAAGACTAGAATGCTCAAATACCGTGTAGACGGTGGTGTTGACCCTGGTATTCCGGTACACCAAGAATGTGCCCTGAGTGTACGGACTGTCGGGCCGTGTGGCCGATAGTTGTGATGGCTTGAATGTGCCTGCGCGCACATAGTTGCTATTTGATGATGACATGCTTTGCAGGGAAAGAATGCTCATGCCCCGAGAAAGAGGTAGGATTGTTATAATTGGGTCAGCTGAATGCTGACCGTTGCATTGTTTGCCACCGGTTGGGTGGATTGTTCCCGTGCAGGTGCTGGAGAGCCAAGTGGTAAGTGATGGGCTGAAGCCCTACTGTTGTTGTTGCTGCTGCTGCGGCTAGCCCTTGAAGGCTAAGCGAATGTTTTGGTTGTTCTCTTTTACTCATGTATGGCCGGCCTGTGCGCCGAGGTTTGTAAATCATGTTGTATGGAAGAGGAACTGTAAGGCCTTAAGGCCAAACCCTTTGTTGTACATTCCATGGTTTTATATATAAAGGTGGTTTTATATATTGGACATTCCTGATTAGAGTTCAAAGTTGTAACTTAAATCTTCCGCTAGAATGCTCTGGGTTAGGATTCGTATGGTTTGGTATTATCTTGTGACCTCACCGTCTGTTTGTGGCATATAGTGTGGGGCCTCGGCCGGACCTTCTACTATACGTCATTTAACGGATGGGGTCGTTACATCCAGAATGCAGACCGGCATTTCAACATAAGAAAGATTCGGCTCTAACTGGGACACAGAGTTCAAATCTTGCCCATTGCTTTGCACACACTTCCGCAACTAGCTTACATGAAAAACATTATGAACACCAGGGAAGTTTGCTGGTAAATCCAGCCTATAAGGTGACACACCAATCCACTCAACAATCTCAAACGGCCCCACATACCTTGGGTCCAACTTCCGATTCTTACCAAACCTCTTAACACCAACCATCAGGGAAACTTTAAGAAACACCAAGTCCCCTACGGCAAATTCCAAATCAGATCTACATTGGTTGGCGTTCTTTTCATATCGCTCCTGAGCTAACCGAAGCTTCTCAAGAACAAGATTCACAGCAACTTCCATTTCCTCGAGCGCATCCGGACCCAGCAAAGGCCTCTCGCCAGCCTCAGCCCAAAATAAGGGAGTTCTGCAGCGCCTCCAATACAAGGTTTCGAAAGGAGCCATTTGCAGGCTCTCCTGATAACTGTTATTATACGCAAATTCCATCAGCCTCAAATGCTCATCCCACGCACCTCTGTGGTCTAAAATGTAGAACTTGATCATATCTTCCACAATCTTATTCACTCGCTTTGTCTGACCATTGTTCTGCGGGTGGTAAGCGGTAGAATATCTCAAATCTGTACCCAAACCCTCTTGCAGACTCTTCCAAAAGCGAGAAGTAAACCGAGAGTCTCGGTCTGAAATGATACTAATAGGAACTCCATGCAATCAGATGACTTCATTCAGATACAGCTCTGCTATCTTTTTCCTCAGATAATCAATCTTATACGGCATGAAGGTCGCACACTTCGTCAGTCTGTCCACTATAACCCAAACTGAGTCAAATCCTCTAGGAGATCTCGGTAAGCCCGTAATGAAATCCATAGAAATGCTCTCCCATTTCCAAGTCGGGATCTCCAATGGAGTCAACTTGCCAACGGGCCTTCCATGATTGGCCTTTACTCACTTGCAGGTATAACACTCAAAAACAAACCGTGATATATCACCCTGCATACCATACCACCAGGCAATCTGCTTCAGGTCATGATACATATTGGTAGATCCTGGATGGTAGGCAACATTAGAACCATGGGCTTCTCTGCATAATATGACTCGAATATCCATAATAGCAGGGATTCAAAACCTTCCATGGTACTTCAAAGTACCTGCACCATCAATAGAAAAGTCTGGCAATTCCCCTCCCTCAGTCCTGAGATACAGGTGCAAAAGATCTGGATCATCCTTCTGGTGTAGCCTAGTAAGTGAAATCCAAGAAGGCTCTGCCACGGCCAAATTGCTCTACAAGTCATAACACCCCATAGAGATGTCCATCAAGAGGAACTCTTCCACTAAACGCTCAATAGAGAGGTTAAAAATCTTCCCTTTCTTATGGCTCAGGGCATCAGCCACCACATTGGCCTTGCCCAGATGATACTAGATCTCCACTTAATAATCTGCAACATACTCCAGCCAATGCCGCTGGCGCAAATTCAGCTCCTTCTAGGTTAAGACATACTATAGGCTCTTATGATCAGTGAAGATCTTGCACTGCACGCCATAAAGTAAATATCTCCACAGCTTCAGGGCATAAATCACTGCTGCGAACTCTAGATCATGTGTAGGGTAATTCCTCTCATGAGTCTTCAATTTCCTTGACCCATACGCAATCACTTTTCCGGCTAGCATCAACATACCTTCGAGCGCAACATGTGAGGCATCCACATACACGTCATAGTCCATGCCTTCCATAGGCAATGTCAAAACAGGAGCACTGCACAACCTGCTCGTTAGCTCCAGAAAGGCCTCCTCGCATTTCTCGTGTAACGACTCTACCCGTTAAATAACATATAATAGAAGGTCCGGCCGGGGCCCCACACTATATTCTATAAAGAGACGGTGAGGTCACAGGATAATACCATCGACGCATCCTAACACAGAGCATGCTAGCGGAATAGATACACAATTAGCTGAACTCATAGCAGGAATATCCACTAGATATATATAAACCAACGTTATATACAACCACTCAAATGAGGGGATAGCAAATACTACAGTTTGGCTTTAAGGCCTTACAGTTCCTCTTTAAACAGTATTGATTACAGACATCGGCGCACAGGCCGGCCATACATGAATAAAAGAAAATACAAAAGCTAGCCTTCAAGGGCTAGCAACAATAGCAAGAGTGGCAACACCAGCAGCAGGGGCATCAACCCTTCATTTTCCGCTCGGCTCTCCAGCACCTGCACAGGGACAATCCACCCAAAAGGTGGCAAACAAGGCAACGGTCAACATTCAGCTGACCAATTTATAACAATCCTACCCCTTTCCTGAGGCAGAGGCATTCCTTCCCTACAGAGCAATACGGCAATTGACAAGTAATATACATATTGTGCTCTAACGCACAAGCAATCCATCACAACTGTCGGCCCTTCGGCCTGACAATCTGTGCTCTCAGGCACACTTTTGGGCACACCGGCGAACTGGGATCAACATCATTGAGCATTTAGTATTAATGGCGTGCAGGCCTAAGACTCTCATTATGCTACTAACAAAAGCCCAATGCCTTAGCACCTCCTTGTACAGCCAATATGAAAGAAAAGAGAGATACCGATTGCGGAATTCAGATTATAGATATTTTAGATGAAACCCTAAAGCCTAACACAAAGTGTTGTGCACAAAAGGCAGCCAACTGTAATTAAAATTAAGGCTAGAGTCCTATTCCAGCAACTAGCAATCCTAGTTATTTCTACTCACAGCCACTGTAAAAGTAATAAATAAACAACCAAATGACACAAGAGATTGTAGTGGTTCCCCAACAACTTGGGTACGTCCACTCTTCTACCTCCACGGTAGGAATCCACTCAGGTTTTTGATCAGGTTCCCTGCCACCAACAAGATCTGCTGCAGGTAGATCTAGAGACCCTTTAGACTTTTGATCAGGTGTCTAAAAACCAACACAGGTTTTTGATCAGGTGCCCTGCCACCAGGGGATACTTTTGAAGGGAGTAATAACCCTTTACAGGAGGGGGAAAGGAGGTTAAAATGTCTTCTCTATTTTACAATAGATTAGAGAAGCACAAGGGCTCTTCAGAACTTCTGACAGAATACTGTCTTGAAGTTCTGAAGGATAAAGCTTAGAAGAAGATAATATAAAATAAAAGGATCTTCTTCAGCAGCTTCCTTCTTCTTCTTCTTCTTCAATATCTCTGAGTGTAGTCTTCCTGGAACAGGAGCACTCAGGTTGAAGAAGAGTGAAGAGATATCTTCTCAATTGGATGTATGAATGCTGAGAGCAGCTGTGCTGTATTGTATTTCTTCCTTCTGCTGCTGTATATTGCTGGTAGCAAGCTTAGTTCTTTCTTCAAAAGAACACTTTATATATAAGCAGCAGTAACGGATCTATTATTTGAGTTGAGCTTTTGTCTTCTTCTCATATCTTGAATCTGGGCTGCAATTAACATAAAGACAAAACATATCCTGCAGACATATATATATTCTATATAAAGAATAAAGCTTCATAAGAAGCTGCAGTATTAAATCTGATAAAGAATGCTATAAAAGGTCACATCAGATAACTCTTTACAGCCAACGGCGATAAAGGACAGCTGTAGATAAAGTAATCAATAAGTCAACTAATAAGACAAGCTACTTTATCTGAAAGGAAAGACTTATGCATAATAATAGCAAGGATTGCTTTGAAGTAATAGCAGTAAATCAATCAGATATTATATAATAAATATATGCTAGAAATACAGGAAATAAAACACAGAAAAGAACGCATATAATACTATAGTTGAATGTCGTTCTACTATAGTTGAACGCCATTCTACTATAGTCGAACGCCGTTCTACTATAGTCGAACGCCGTTCTACTATAGTCGAACGCCGTTCTACTATAGTCGAACGCTGTTCTACTATAGTTGAACGTTGTTCTACTATAGTTGAACGCCGTTCTACTATAGTTGAACGCCGTTCTACTATAGTTGAACGCCGTTCTACTATAGTGGAACTCCGTTCTACTATTTTTGGACTGGAATTCTGAACTTTAAAACTGAACTTCTCTGGAATTTTCTGCACTTTCTTCTTAGATTCTTTTGATGTATGCCTGGAGAATCCTATGACCCTTAGACTATATAATTTGGGTCAAACTAATAATCCTAATAGTGATCCTAACCCAAATCAGAACCTAAGGTTCCAACAATCTCCCCCTATTTGGGTGAGGATCCTATTAGCAAAATAATATAATAATAAATATATATTTGCAAAGCATAAGATATATAAAAAAGAAAAGCTTTGCATAGATGGCTTCGGTTTTTGATAAAAGCTGGCTGCTTTCAGGCATTTGCAATCTCCCCCTATGTTGATACGGTACCTGTGATTGAAGGAGACTGAGATGACTTTGAATTTTGATTGAGTCGTCCAGCAAACTCTTATAAATAGTACCTGCAGAAGACTATGGTAGAGATTGCTCTCTCCTTGAAAAAGGGTATGTTAGCAGCAAAAAATGATATTTGTCCAGCAAATTTAATTAGGATTCTAGATCTGAAAACCAAAATCAGATATCTTCTTTCCTATAGAATTTCTTTTCATTAGACGAGATTCAAACTCAGCTGACCAATGCAATTAGAGTAGAGGACTCAATCTAGATGAAATTAGAAAAGGGTCTATAAGAAATAGAGTTATCTGACAGAGAATTTCTTTATACAGAAATCTGAATAAAATATTTGAACAAAATATCAAACAGATATATAAACAGCCTTAAGAAAAAGGAAATGCTTCCTAATAAATTTGTTCCAGATGGTAGAAGGATTTGAAAATATTTTAAGTAATTTATCCTTTTGATAATAAAACAAATTTATGAAAAAGCTGACTGAGTTCTCAAATCTGAACTCATTTTGTTGATTAGAATAATCTGAAAACATTTCTCTGAGAATTGTTGTTTCCTTCTCAGTTTTTGTTAAACTTTGGCAGCAATATTTAATTTCTAAATTAACTAAACTGATAACAGAATTAGATATTACCTGAACCTTTTCAGGTTTTGATTCGTCTTCTGTTTGTTCAGCATCTAAGTTACTGCATGAAGCATTTATGGCCATTATGCAAAATTCTTTGGCCCTTGCTTCCTCCTCTTCATCTTCAAATGATGAGTCATCATCTGAGACATCCCAGATAACATCTAGGGATGTTGGTTTTCCTTCTTCAGATGAGATGTTGTGGCTTCTTTCTGATTTATTATCCACGGGTTCAGAAGCCATTTGGTGAAGGGAATCCCACATCTCCTTAGCTGTTGAGCATTCAACAATCTCTTGAAAAATGTCATCAGACAATGACTGAGCTAGGATATTCATTGCTCGGGCATCAGCTAGCCTGGCACTTTTTGTTGTTGTTGCCGATGTTGGAAGACCTGTCAAAATAGAAGAAAATATTTCTTCATCAATATTGTTCATAAATAATTTGACTCTTGCCTTCCAGATGCTAAACTCAGCTAAGTTGCAAGCTGGAGGTCTGGTGCTAAAATAATCATTGTACTGGGCCATGAAAGTGAATGTGAATATCTATAATCCTTGGTATCTATCAGGATCTTGTGACTCAGGTGTTAGCCTGTACAGTCAGTCAACCTCCCTTTGATACCAATTGAAAGAAAAGAGAGATACCGATTGCGGAATTCAGATTATAGATATTTTAGATGAAACCCTAAAGCCTAACACAAAGTATTGTGCACAAAAGGCAGCCAACTGTAATTACAGTTAAGGCTAGAGTCCAATTCCAGCAACTAGCAATCCTAGTTATTTCTACTCACAGCCACTGTACAAGTAATAAATAAACAACCAAATGACACAAGAGATTATAGTGGTTCCCCAACAACTTGGGTACGTCCACTCTTCTACCTCAACGGTAGGAATCCACTCAGGTTTTTGATCAGGTGCCCTGCCACCAACAAGATCTGCTGCAGGTAGATCTAGAGACCCTTTAGACTTTTGATCAGGTGTCTAAAAACCAACACAGGTTTTTGATCAGGTGCCCTGCCACCAGGGGATACTTTTGAGGGGAGTAATAACCCTTTACAGGAGGGGGAAAGGAGGTTAAAATGTCTTCTCTATTTTACAATAGATTAGAGAAGCACAAGGCCTCTTCAGAACTTCTGACAGAATACTGTCTTGAAGTTCTGAAGGATAAAGCTTAGAAGAAGATAATATAAAATAAAAGGATCTTCTTCAGCAGCTTCCTTCTTCTTCTTCTTCTTCTTCTTCAATATCTCTGAGTGTAGTCTTCCTGGAACAGGAGCACTCAGGTTGAAGAAGAGTGAAGAGATATCTTCTCAGTTGGATGTATGAATGCTGAGAGCAGCTGTGCTGTATTGTATTTCTTCCTTCTGCTGCTGTATATTGCTGGTAGCAAGCTTAGTTCTTTCTTCAAAAGAACTCTTTATATATAAGCAGCAGTAACGGATCTATTATTTGAGTTGAGCTTTTGTCTTCTTCTCAGATCTTAAATCTGGGCTGCAATTAACATAAAGACAAAACATATCCTGCAGACATATATATATTCTATATAAAGAATAAAGCTTCATAAGAAGCTGCAGTATTAAATCTGATAAAGAATGCTATAAAAGGTCACATCAGATAACTCTTTACAGCCAACAGCTATAAAGGACAGCTGCAGATAAAGTAATCAATAAGTCAACTAATAAGATAAGCTACTTTATCTGAAAGGAAAGACTTATGCATAATAATAGCAAGGATTGCTTTGAAGTAATAGCAGTAAATCAATCAGATATTATATAATAAATATATGCTAGAAATACAGGAAATAAAACACAGAAAAGAACGCATATAATACTATAGTTGAACGTCGTTCTACTATAGTTGAACGTTGTTCTACAATAGTTGAACGCCGTTCTACTATAGTTGAATGCCGTTCTTCTATAGTGGAACTCCGTTCTACTATAGTCGAACGCCGTTCTACTATAGTCGAACTCCGTTCTACTATAGTCAAACTCCGTTCTACTATAGTCGAACTCCGTTCTACTATAGTCGAACGCCCTACTATAGTTGAACTCCGTTCTAACGTCGTTCTACTATAGTGGAACGCCGTTCTACTATAGTGGAACTCCGTTCTACTATAGTCGAACGCCGTTCTACTATAGTCGAACGCCGTTCTACTATAGTCGAACGCCATTCTACTATAGTTGAACGCCGTTCTACTATAGTTGAACGCCGTTCTACTATAGTTCAACGCCGTTCTACTATAGTGGAACTCCGTTCTACTATTTTTGGACTGGAATTCTGAACTTCAAAACTGAACTTCTCTGGAATTTTCTGCACTTTCTTCTTGGATTCTTTTGATGTATACCTAGAGAATCCTATGACCCTTAGACTATATAATTTGGGTCAAACTAATAATCCTAATAGTGATCCTAACCCAAATCAGAACCTAAGGTTCCAACACAATATAACGCAGGTAAACATCCCCCCCCCTCGTTGCTCAAAATTGCCTTGCCATCAGCAAGCGCATCGTACTTGCGGCTATAATAAAAAGCGCAGGTCAGCTTCACCTTTCCTGTTTTGCATGAGGCCTTTTGGAGCTCGCAGCTCCCAATCGCCATAACATCCGCCAAGGACTGGCCTCACAATAGCCACACTGTCCAACTAGGACTAGCTTCATCGTCCATCAAGGACTGGCTACATCGTAGCCACAACACAAACAACAAAAGGGCATTTTCCTGGAGTTCCACATTTCAGTACTTCCTGCTACTCCCCTTCACAGGCAAAACCCAACGACCCCACTAACTACACGAGTATATGTGGAGTATTCTCCGGTGCGTAAATGCAACATCACCAATCTAGACCAACATGTCTAGATTGGCTTCACACAGCATGCATATCCCGTACTACACATTTCCGGGTCTATATGCAGACTCAACGAGGGATATCAACTATCAACCCACCAGAATCACTCACTCATTCCACCTTTGATGGAGAGGATTCCTTACTCATGCATAAAGAAGGACTTCACATGTCCAAGAAGGAAGATCGCTACCCTTGACGATCTCTTGGGAGCCATCGAAAATCTGGCTGGTTGGAAAGCACCGCAGCAGCTTTGCCTCCACTAAACTAGCCTTGGATCTCGAATCAGACCGCGGGAGCACAACGAAAGCCTTGCTCTTCTCCTCCTTCTCCTTCCTCCAATCTCACTCTTTTTCTCTCTTGATAAGAATAAGAGAAGAGGCTAACACTCAGCCTTATCACTACAGGAAAGGACCTGGGCCATTGGATCCAAATAAAAATAATTCGATGGCCAAGATCTGCCCAAAAGTCCAAATTTGACTTGACACGGCCTGTGACACGCTCGTGTCCCAGGCCGTATCCCCCAAGCGGTGTACGAACCGACTCAAATTGAATTAGAACACGGGCTCCAACACTCCCGTGTTACAGGGCAGACATGCCTGTGTTAACTTTGACACGGCCATGTGGCTGGTCGTGTCATCCTTTTTAACACAAGCCCAAATCACCCGAGAAGCACACGGCTAAAGCACACGCCCGTGTCCATGGTCGTGTGCCCAACACGCCCATGTGACACGCCCGTGTCATAGGCCGTGTTCCACACTCAACACCACTCAATGCCATTCCACTCAACGCCACTCAACGCCACTCAATGCCACTAAGAATTCACCCGAGCAGGACACGCCCGTGTCCCAGGCCGTATTGCCTCTTGACGATCAGTTATCGAGAACTCGAGTCGATGCCTACAGAAAAGCACGCGCCCTGGGGCACGCCCGTGTCCCGGGCCGTGTCACCCAGCCTGACTCCATCTTTAGATTTTTGGGGTGTTACAATCCCCCCTTAAGATAAATTTCGTCCTGAAATTTGTACTCAACAAATAAACAGGAATCACAAAGCTATAACGTTAAAAGAGCTTTTATAACAAAATATACAAGGTCAATATTTTATACAAAAAGTTCGGGAAATTCAGCTCGCATGGTCTGCTCACGCTCTCATGTTAGCTCCTCACGGCCATAATTGTCCCACCAGACTTTGACCATCCCAATTATCTTGTTCCGCAACTGTTTCTTGGCTCAATCCTCGACCCGAATGGGTCGAACCTTCGTCGTTAGCCCATAATCGATCGGTACACGATCATTCTCAACTATTTTAGCTGGATCCTTAATGGCTTTGCGAAGTACTGAGATGTGGAAGACATCATGCAATCCACTAAACTCTGCTGAAAGCGCTTGCCGATAAGCAGCTTCCCCAACTCGCTCTGTCACTTCAAATGGACCAAGGTATCTGGGACTTAGCTTTTTCAACTACCGAATCCAAGATACGCCTTTGAAGGGTTTGATCTTCAAATAGATCCAATCTCCCACCACGAACTCCACGTTCCGATGCTTGGCGTTGTAGTACTTTGCTTGTCGATCTTGGGCTATCAATAGCCTCTCCCGAATATAGTGTATTATCGAGGTAGCTTCTTCAACTTCCTTTCGCCCTTTCAGCTTGCATTCGCCTACCTCTGCCCAAGCTAATGGTGTACGATATTTACGACCATATAGAGCCTCAAATGGTTCCATACCGATGCTCGCTTGGTAGCTATTATTATAGGCAAATTCAACCAAATAAATGTACTCTTCCCATTTCTTATCGAAATCTAGGGCGCACATACGAAGCATATCTTCCATCGTGCTGTTGGTTCGCTCAGTCTGCCCATCCGTTTGGGGATGAAAGGCCGTACTGAATGCTAATTTTTTGCCCAACACTTGATGAATTAGCCTCCAATCTGTTGAGGTGAATCACCCATCACGATCACTGACAATGCTTTGAGGAATACCGTGCAGTCGAACAATCTGTTCTACATATAGCTTAGCCAAGGCTTCCACTGAATCATCTCTCTTGTTTGGAAGGAAGTGAGCCACTTTTGTCAACCGGTCGATAATCACCCAGATAGAGTCATGACCGCGTTGAGATCTCGGCAACCCGTGCACAAAATCCATTGAAATATCATCAAACTTCCACTCTAGAATTGGTAATGACTTCAGGAAACCACCAGGCTTCTGGCATTCCGCTTTTACCAAAGCACAGGTGTGACATTCTGCCACATAACGTGATATGTATTTCTTTAGTCCAGGCCACCAGAACAACTTTTTCATGTCTCTGTACATTTTTGTGCTCCAAGGGTGAATTGAGTACTTGGCAAATTGCGCTTCATACATCAACTCTTCTCTCAACTTCCTCGTACTTGGGACGCTCAATCGACCATCTTTTCACAATAATCTATCATCCCAGGAGAATTGGTCACCAGGACCATCCTTTGCATAGCGTTGAAGACTTTCATCAAGCTCCGTTGCGCGCAGAACTCTGTCCGTAAGGTCATATTGTACCTCCGTCCAGTTCAAGTATGCGTCGGCCGTAGCATCCTTGTCAACACAAGATATCTCTAACGCTTCAATCTCCTTGGTTAGCCGCACATCATGCCTCTGCAACTAGTTTGCCCGTAATGGCGTCCTACGACTCAAAGCATCAACGACCATATTTCCCTTCCTGGGAGTATAGTGAATATCGAAAGTGTAGTCCCCAAGGAACTCCATCCACCTCCATTGTAGCATATTCAAATCCTTCTGATCTAAAAAATACTTTAGGCTCTTGTGATCTGTATAGATATCTACTTTAACGCCATAAAGATAGTGCCGCCACAACTTTAGCGCAAAGATTACCGCCGCCAACTCTAAATCGTGGACGGGGTAGTTCCGTTCATGCACCTTTAGCTGGCGTGAGCCATAAGTAATCACTTTACCAAATTGCAGAAGAACGCAGCCTAAGCCGCTCCCTGAAGCATCACTGTAGATCTCATAGCCGTCTATACCACATGGCGATGTAAACACAGGCGCCGTGGTCAAATGACTCTTCAGCTCTTCAAAAGCTCGCGTGCATTCCAGTGCCCAAACAAACTTCTGATATTTTCTCGTCAATGTGGTCAGAGGTAAAGCAATCCGTGAGAAGTTTTCTACAAACCGTCTATAGTAGCCTGCCAGGCCAAGAAAGCTCCTGACTTCAGCCACTAAAGACATCACTGGCCAATCCCGTATTGCACTTATCTTTGCCGGATCTACTGCTATGCCCTCTCCACTTACCACATGGCCCAGAAAAGCCACTGACGATAGCCAGAACTCACACTTTGAGAACTTGGCATACAGCTTATTCCTCCACAGGGTATGCAACACCAACCTTAAATGGTTTGCATGATCATCTCCCGACTGAGAGTACATAAGAATATCATCAATAAACACAATTACGAATAAATCCAAGTACTCTCGGAACATCCGGTTCATTAGATCCATGAATACCGAAGGCGCATTAGATAAGCCAAACGGCATCACTGTGAATTCATAATGACCATAGCGTTTCCCAAACGCTGTCTTAGGAATATTGCCTTCCCGAATCCGCAATTGATAATATCCCGATTTCAAATCCAACTTTGAATAGATGGTTGACCCCGCTAGCTGATCAAATAGGTCATCGATCCATGGAATCGGATATTTGTTCTTTTCCGTCAGCTTATTCAATTCGCGGTAGTCAATACACAAACGCAAACTACCGTCTTTCTTTTTCACAAATAGAACAGGCGCACTCCAAGGTGACATACTTGGGCGTATGTATCCCTGCTCTAGCAATTCTTGCAATTGGACTTTAAGTTCAGCCATTTCCTTTTGCGCAACGCAATATGGTGAGCGGGCCACAAGTTTTGCACCTGGCACTAACTCAATCGCGAAGTCAATCTCCCGCTGGGGCGGTAACCCAAGAAGATCCTTAGGAAATACATCTACAAACTCCAACACAATCGGAACTTCACTTACACTGGCATTTGGCTCAACAACCTGAATAAGCGTGAATAATAACTCTGCGCCCTTCCGAACAGCACTGATGACTTGGAGTGCAGACAATAAGGTCCCGCCTACTCCTCGCATACAAGCGAACTTCGTCTCAAGTTCGGTATTTTGGCCCAGTGTGATCTCCTTAGAAGTGCAATAAATCAAGACATACTGCTCTAAGAGCCAGTCCATGCCAAAGATCACATCAAACTCCGATAGCGGCAGCACAGATGCTCTCAATCCGAAATCTCGATTTCCTATATGCACGTCCACATCGCAAGTCCTATCCGCAAGCATGATACAACCATTCGGTAGTAGCACCTTTACACCATCTGTCGTCACATGACTCGATATTGCAACTCGAGTTACGAAGTCCTTAGACAGAAAAGAATGCGAAGCACCCGTATCAAATAGGGCTCTTGCTAGATTGTTGCAAATCAGGACAAAGACTGTAGCACACATCATGCACAAGCTACATACAAAATATGCAATCAATACAACAAGCATTAACTTAACTCGTACCTGTGACGACGTCACTTTGCTTGATAGCCTCCTGTTGGCCAAGATTGTAGACTCTGGGCTGCGCCTGAGATGCAGAGGAATCAACCACTACTTTGCCCTTCTCAGCATAAGACGCAACCGTCTTATTTTCTCCTTTGGGTTGAGCAACCCGACATTCACGGGCTAAATGCCCCACTTTGCCACAGGTAAAGCATGTACGAGACTCCGGCCTCGACGTTGCTCCCGATGTAACTGTCACAGAAGTTTGCCCCAAAGGCTTGGATCTCTTGCCCCAGATTCCTCAAACATAGTAGGAACGCACAGATTCCTCAAACAAGTGTATTTGCATTTCTTAGTGGATATTCCAGAGTTCTCTAGTGTTACAGCTGTTCGCACAGACACGTACTCGCAACCTCACAAAGAATTCAACCACGAATTCGAAAGAGGAAGACCGAGACAAGCTGATACCAAAATATAACGACTCCACCCGTTAAATTGTAAGATCCAACTCCCCCTTCCGAGGAGTTAACCCGGATCTTATGCCCAGAACCGCCGCCTTACAGTGACACTAACACACGGGTTATTCGACACCGCAAGTCGCCGATTCTACGGGCTAGTACGATCATAAACCTGTTCGGCCAATTGAGAAACAAAAGTATAAAACAGAGTATACACAGCATAGTCCACAACCACAGTACTAATCATATATATAACAAATGAAAAGTACAAAAATGAATAGTCCAAAATGAGTGCAAAATGAAAGAGAGTAATAAGGTCTTATGCCCAGTACATCAAATCAAATCTCTCACTCTCTCAAATCCAAAAGCAGCGGAATCAAATCATATAAACCATCCCACCCGAGGACGCGCAGTAGCAGTAGTAGTAGCTGGTGGTGACGGTATCTGCTCCTCAAGTCCTGCCATCTCGTCGTGCTGGTACTCCATCTCCTCGAGCTCCTAAAATAATATGGTCACCGACCATTAGTCAAAAAGACTAATTCATTTCCTCCGCACCTCGCCCCGCAACTCCTAGGCACCGAGCGGGAGGACGAAGTGGAGGACAACAAGGGGTAGCAAAATGGAAGCAGGTGACAGAAGCTAACTAGCAAGTGTATAATATAGTTCTACATTTATCAGTTCTAAAAGAAGTAAAGTACAGGACAGTAAGTAAAGAACTGAAAGTAAAGAAGAAAGTAAGGCTACACTACCAATATACTATCATCACAGAGCGTACCTTAACTTATAAAAATGCCCATACAAATTTATAAGTTAAGGTTTCCAGGAATTGTAACTTATCATATAAAAGAGCCCATACTAATTTATAAGATAAGGATCTATGAAGCGTATGACCTAATGAGTATGAATGATTATGTTATTGTTATGCAACATGCAAGTGCAACACAAGCACGCGACTCTGAGATCCCATACCTTTAGTTCCCACATTTCGAGAGCTAGAATCACTCTCAGGTACCACCGTTGTTGCTACGGCAGCAGCGGATCGGGCTTCTCCGCTTTCTAGGCGGGTATACACACTACTAGGCCTAGACCTCTCTTGTATGCCTCTGTACACGTAACAAGTGCACTCTAGAGTCTTTGCGTACTAAATGTTAGCTGTCTGCTAGACTTTTATGTCAGGTGCATATCTTCGGGAATTGTCTGCCTGACCGCAGTATTAAACAACATACTGGCCCTTCCACCCGTACACCTCACCCGAGTCACCGTACTGTCATCGGTGTGACGATAGGCCTAGTACCGCATGACCCACCGCAATTTGTTTACTCACATGCAATGATTTAAACTCGAGCCTCCAGCTCGCAGGACCAACCGGCCCTGATTCCTCCAACCCTGCCCAGGTGAGCAAGTAAACCAACCACTTCCTTCCAACTATGCACAGGTGAGCAAGTAGTAAACAGACTCCAAGTCCCTCCAACCCAGCACTAGTGAGAACATACATCAAGTTAAGCTCCATCCAACCCATAATGGGTGAGCATGTGTACCATTTCCCTTATCCTAGTATACTACTCTTGTCTACCGATTATTTAACTTAGTAGTTTAGGGTTAATCCCAGGACTGCCCAAGGTATGCCCAATGAAGGGGTCTCGAAGGCACTAGGAACAAAGATGGAATTAAAATCCAAAGTTCCCTTTCGCAAGGATAATTACTTTTAGTTGATGTCTACCCATGATCCACACTCAACTCTCCTTATTACTCTTGGGCGATCCTGATGACTTAAGTTGTTATCGGGGAGGGCGACGGTCTTCCGCCGACCTCCACTCCATTTGTTACCCAATGGCTTGCATTTACTCTCATCACTAAGACAACACTACCCACCAGGGTTACACTTCCAATTGTAATCTCCAGCTCAATTGTCGATCTATCCCCCCGGTGGGCCTTATTGTATAACCTTACTTTTATTATGCGCAGCCCATGACCTAATATCACCACGAAGTCGAACTTCCAATTCCTTGGGCCATCACTCCCTAATTATTTATCCTAGGGTGGTATGGACTAATGAAATAAGCATGTGGATTTTCATAACCTTCCTAGGTCATTAAGGCTTCTAATTAAACCATATAAATTAATTCCCTAGGTCACTTTACACATGAAGTAGTACAATTTATAATCCACTGACCTAAGGAATTTTTCATGGGTTGTATATTAATAAAATATTTCTGTCTACAGAGTTTCATAATTTTCCTTTGATTATTTATATTTATTCCTTAATTAATACCAAATCAACATAATTACCATTTTCCAAATGAAGTATATGGAATACATAAGCCAAAATTCCAGGAAAATTACAGAGCACGTATATCATTAATTTAAGACTAATGGTAGAGTTTCATTAACCTCTATAGTGTAATGGCCTATCAAATTCCATTCTTAAGTATTTACCAAAATGTCGTTATGTAAATTTAAAAATTATCAGTACTTTCAAAAATTTTGAGATAATTACACAAGGCTAAACATACAAATATACAATGCTAGAAATAATTCCAAAATTTTCTGATATATATTTCCATCAATTCATGAATAAGTGTAATAAGGGTAACATGGTAATTTCAATGCAATTTACTCCAAAAGTTCTCAATTAGAAAGATAAAATTTTCCTATGTCAAATATAACCTCCTTTTTGACTTGACAAACTTTGGGAATTTTCCTTGATTAAAACCTATTTTTCCAAATTATTTTCCAAAAGGGCCTATACTTTTAAAAAAATTCCAAATAATGAGATTTTTGATCTCAAAAATCCCATAATTAGTTTGAAAGGTTAACTTTACCCTGATGAACCTCTGTAATCAATTCCATGATTTTTTGCATGCCTCAAATAGGCTGAATGTGCATTATTTCATTTATTGCTATTTGCACCCCAAGGCCATATTTAGCTAACACATGCAAGTGGATTAACCCAACATGCAGTGATCCAAATGTGCTGAAATTTTTATCAGGAACCAATGATGTCCCCAAGGACCTGCCACCAAAATTTGGGGCCATTTGGATGCTTAAAACTCCAAATATTTCATTTATTTAATTTTTGATATTATGACAAATACTATAGAAAAATTTGTCCCAAAAATTCCCAAATTTTTGCAAAGGCTATATATGCCCTATACATTCACATGCCCAAAATTTTGGGTCATATGGACTTCTGGTTTGGCATGGGCTTAGGTTTTTTTTTGTGCCCTAGCCTAAGACCAGTCCTAGGAAAATAGCCCTACAGCCCAATATACTATACCAAAAGTGATGATTAAGGTATCAAAATAAATTTAACAGCATAGGCTATAATGTTAATTTAGGGTTCATGTTCTGATAATGCCTCTAAGTGCTCTAAATATCACATGCAATCTGACTGTAAATGTGTGACAGATTATTACATTTTATAATATTTAATACTATATCATTTATATATATGAATTGCACGAATCTTAAAGCCAAATGAATGGCATCTGGTCATCGTCCCCGATGGTTCAATAGCTAAGATTGATTTTACTGGGCCATCTTTGCTAGCAGTTTCCGACCAGCTGAGCCACCACCACCGCCGACGGATGTCTCCACCACCTTCACTAAGGTGGGGGCTAGCGTTTCCCGGCGTTTCCCGGCGGTGAGCAAGAAGAAAAAGCTCGGAATTTCTCATTTTACTCTCATGGCATCAAGCTCAATTGAGCCCGATATCTCCCCTATTTGATCTAGACAGCTAGTACAGAGAGAGGGGCGGTGAAACAGACCTAAGTTGGTGGTTGGCGGTGAGTTTGGCGCCGGTTTGCCATGGTAGAGCTGCTCCGGCGATCGCCTGGCCGAAAGCTTGTTTCTCCACCGATTTTTCTGCCCCAGCTATCGATCTCCACTCGTTTTCCCCTTCTGAAGCTAATGGTGGGGTTGGTTTGGACTGAGGTGGCTTATACATGGAGATAACTCCAAGGTGAGCTCGGTTTGAAACTTTAGTTGTGTCACCAAAGGTGCCAAGTGGCCACCATGCTCTAAAATCCTCTGAAAAGTCTTTTGGGAGGCTGGTCAGCAAGCCCTTGGGCAGAAGAGCCAAGGCCAAGTGGCCTCCATCGCTTAAACCCACTTTCTCTCTCCTTCTTTTGGTGAATTCTCCAAAATGCCCCCTTGCATGCACTCTCTCTCCACAACTAGAGGGGTGGGGCTAGTCTTTGACTCCTTGGGCTGATAATGGGCCATGCTTTGTGGGCTTAGCCCAAGGGATGAGGATTGGGTTCATTTCTCCCTCCTTTAGGCCTCATGTTGACCAAGTTGACTTTTTGAGTTGACTTGGTCAACATGATGAGTGGGCTGACCCCACTTAATGGTCATGAGCCTAGTGGCACCTCCCAACTTGGTTGGGTTAAGGGTGTGCCCCATTTAGGCTAATTGGGCCTATGAGTGTGGGTTTAACCACTAAAGGCCCGAGGTTGACTTGGGTCAACTAGGGTCAAAATGTTGACCTAGTGACATGACCTAGGGTCCACTTAGATTGTTTTTAGGGTTAGGGCAATGTGGTGGGGTCATGGTGTGGATAGGGTCTCTATCTAGGCTAGTTTGACCTAGCTTGATTTGGTCCTATAGTGGGCCCCACATGGCCACAACCCCTACCTAGGGTCAAACCTAGCTAATTTCCCTAACACCCACCCTATGCCTAACCCAATCTAAGTTAAGGGGCCTAAAAGTAACATGGGATGTTACAAATCCTATAAACAAAAAAATAATTTCGTCCCCGAAATTTAAGTTCGGGTCTACGGGGTTCTACTTGCAAGAATTATAAGAAACTTTAAAGCATAAATTAAAATGTACCTGATGTAAATAATACCGGGTGTTGCTCCAACATCAGATCCCTCGGCTCCCAGGTGTACTCATCCTGTCCATGGTTGCACCACAACACCTTCACGAGAGGGACCTTCTTCTTCCGCAACACTCGGACGGCCGTATCGTCAATCCGGATCGGCTCCAGTCTAACTGATCTGTCTGGGCTACTGGTCTGGCTGTGGTAGTAATGTGCTGTTCCGGCCGAAGGAGAGCTCTTTGCAAGGAGGAGACATGGAGGACGTCGTGTAAGGTACTCAACTCCGTTGGCAGCTGCAGTCGGTAAGCCAAGGGGTCAACCCGCTCCAGGATCAAGTATGGCCCCATGTATCGTGGACTGAGCTTCTTGTGCCTCCGCACCCGAGAGACACTGTATGCTGGACGAATCTTCGGGAAAACCCTATCTCCAACCTGGAACTCCACCTTCCGGTGTCGAGCATCATAATACTTTGCCTGCCTGCTCTGGGCCTCTAGTAGCTGATCCCTGATCAAACGAATCTGAGCCTCCGTATCTTCCACAAAATCTTAATTAAGAGCTCGAGTGTCCACATCCTGAACCAAAGATAGCGGTGTCCTACACTTCCTCCCATATAGTGCCTCATATGGAGCCATCCCAATGCTAGCCTGGTGGTTGTTATTGTACAAGAACTCAATCAATGGTAGCAGCCTCTCCTAAGGCTTCCCCGTATCCAATATGCATAGTCTGAGCAGGTCTTCCATAGTCCTGTTTGTCCGCTCCGTCTGGCCGTCGGTCTGCGGATGGCCGAGCCTTTGCAAAGCTCGCAAAGAGCTTGGATTTTGTACAACACTGTGTTCGCCGAAGGGACTCAGGAAAGCAGGAGGGTCGACCCCGACCCGCGCCTCCAAGGGTCTCCCAGACGGGCCAGCCTGGCCCGCGCCTTCCCAGAAGGGTCACCCTCCGACCCGCGCCTATTAGGCGGGTCAGCCCTGCCCGCCTCTCCTAAGTGGGTCGGCCCCCGGTGGCCCTCCGACCTGCGCCTTCCCAGGCGAGCCAGCCCCAGCCCGCGCCTTCCGTCGAGTTGATGGATTGAAGGGCTACTCGCCCAGTTCCCTGTGGGGGGGATTCCTTCCCATTTTGCCCCTACAGGTCTGCCCTTAGCCAGCTAGAATGGCGGAGTCTCGCTGTTGGCAGACCTGGGTGGATTGCGCATAGCTGGTCAGGACATCGGAGTTTGTCTGTTGGCAGGCCAGCCCAAGGGACTTTCAGTAATTTCAGACAAACAAAGGTTAATTATTTGTAGATCATCTTCAAAAGTCTATAAATAGGACCCAAGGGGTACCTCATAGGGCACGCTTACTTGTCTCCCAGTTTTATAGAACCTTCTGAGGTACCTTAGCCCGGCATTTCGCTTAGGAGGGGAAGCACTCAGTGATCTTCCGGGTGTGTGGTGGGACCTCCGCGCCGGGCCCTTGGTCTAGTCCTTTGCTCTTTTTTCCTTGGTTATTTTTCTTGCTGGAGCGAAGTAGGTGCGTGACCACCTCTTCCCCAAGGGTGAACTCCATAAGAGACCGATTTTAGGGTCGAGTCCTTTGCTCTTTTTTCTTTGGTTATTTTTCTTGCCGTCGAAAATGCGAGCTCGTCGGCAGAGAGCTCGTTGATTTGCTCCTCCTTCCCGGGCCGCCTCGCCTCAAAGCCCGATGAGATATAATTGCCGACAGTATCTACAAACTCCCACTCAATAAGGGCGGTGAGAGGGAAATCATGCTCGGAGAAGGTCCAAGCACATTTGCTCCTCCCCTCCGCCTCGCCACTACCACTACCCATCTTGCAGAAATCTTGCCGAGCGGGACAGGGGGTTTCTCGCAAAAAAGCTAAGGGAAGGAAGATGTCTTAAATACGGTTAGTGAAGAGTGAGTCGGCGGAAGCCTATTTATAGAATCAGAAAAGGCGGGAAAAAGTCCCAATGGCAGGAAAGGTGCGGATAAAAAATTTGACCCCGACGTTTTGACTTCTGAACCCACCCCGGATCCACGTCAACTCGCGGGTCGGCCACGAGCCGCCCGCACCTACTGCAGAATAACCGGAGATTCGGGCCCCGCCGGGATCGGCGTGCGAGTCCCTCAATTAGCGACCCGTGGGCAGTCGGCCCGCCCTGGCCAGAGCAGGTACAGCTAGGGCTACGCGAGTCACCTTCGCGATGCCTAGCCCGCTAGAAAGAAGAACCGGTCGAGCCGGTTCGCCTCGCCCGCATCTTCCCCAAAGGTCGAGACCAACACAGTCGAAATAAAAAGTAGCAAGTGCAGGCCCAGGAGCGGGCGGGGGAGTTCCTGAATTATTACAGACAACTAATTGTTCATAACAAGCGTTCAAATGACTCCGGGAGTTTTGATCGTTGTGCGAGGTGTGCAATCCAGACCCAACAGGTAGTAGCGGGCGCCGGCGGGAGAGAGGCAGGCGGCTCAGTACTGAATCCATTTCCACCTTCCCCACCCCCGCTTGCTAGATCGAGGCGGCACGCGAGGATAATGATACTCGCGAACCGCCGTCAGCTCCCGGTGGGTCAGATCGACCTGCTCCGAGACGTGCTTAAGCAGCTCCTCGGCCCGTGTAATGTGTACGCCCGGGGATGTTGCTCTGTCCTTGTCAGCTGGGTTCCCCTCCCTTTCCAAAGCCGCAAATAGCCCCTACGCCTCGGCCTTGTCTTTCTCCACTCTATCAAAGACCTCCTGTAGCAGCAACGTATGTTTCTGAAACAGTCGCTTCACTTGTGTCTTCATCTTTTCGACATTTAGCGGGTCTCCCAGGTAGTCTGTGATGTCGTCCAGGTCAGGGGGAGGCGAGTACCCCTCGCTCATCTCGATATCAGAAGAGATCGTATTATAATTGCGAAGGCAAGGTTAGAAGAAGGTGACAAATGATGAAGCAGGCTAAAGCAAGGGAATTACCAGGCGTTAGCACGTCTCCCGCACCATCAGCTGGCCGAGAAGGGCCTGGCCGACCATGGAAGGCTCCTCCTCCGGGGGTAATGACTGGTTTCCCCAGACCAGGGGGCCTTGGAGACGGGGGAGTCGCAGGAGGGAAGTACGCCTGGGATAAGGGACTAGCGGCCCGATCAGTCACCACCAGGGTAGAATTTCCCAGTTCCACCCTGTCCACTCCGCCATCATGAGGTGCCTCCTACAAAAAGAGAAGTCAGCAGGAGTAGCGAATCAAAGAGGGTAACCGCATACCTCAGGAATGACCTCGGCATCGCCGGCCGAGCCGGAAGCTAGTTCATCACCAAGTGGGCACCGCCGGATGATTTTTCCTTTTACCGTCTTGAATAGGGGATCGGGCGATCCGCACGCCAGCCACAGTGCGGCTTCGAGAGCTACATCTCAGGCACCCTCCCTCACAGTCGGCAAACGAGCCCGTATCTCCTCAGACATAGGAATCTTCCGACTATGAATCACGGAAGAGGGCAAAGAAGAGGAGTTATCCTAGAGGTCCGACAGCTTATTTATAGCGTAAATGTGGCCCCCCACCAAAAGATTCCCTCCAGCTCAGTAGGTTTTTTGCCGAACACGTGGGGTTGGATGTTTCTTTCCGAGCCTTTGCAAAGCTCGCAAAGAGCGGGGATTATGTACAACCCTATGTTCGCCGAAGGGACTCAGGCAAGCAGGCGGGTCGACCCCGGCCCGCACCTCCAAGGGTCCCCCAGGCGGAGTAGCCTGGCCCGCGCCTTCCAATGTTGGTCACACTCTGACTCGCGCCTCTTAGGCGGGTCAGACCTGCCCTCCTCTCCTAGGCAGGTTGGACCCCGGTCGTACTCCGACCAGCGCCTTCCCATACGAGCTAGCCTCAGCCCGCGCCTCCTACCGAGTAGAGGCATTGAAGGGCTACTCTCCTAGTCCCCAGTGGGGGGGATTTCTTACCATTTTGCCCCTACAGGCCTGCCCTTAGCCAGCTAGAATGGCAAAGTCTCTCTGTTGGTAGATTTCGGTGGACTACGCATAGCTGGTCTGGACAGCGGAGTTTGGCTGTTGGCAGGCCAGCCCAAGGGGCTTTCAAAATTTCAGACCAGCAGAGGTTATTTATTTGCAGATCATCTTCGAAAATTTATAAATAGGACCCAAGGGGTACCTCAAAGGACACGCTTACTTATCTCCCAGTTTTCTAACTCCTTCTGAGGTACCTTATCCCGGCATTTGGCTAAGGAGGGGAAGCGCTCAGTGATCTTCCGGGTATGTGGTGGGACCTCCGCGTCAGGCCCTTGGTCAATTCCTTTACTCTTTTTTCCTTGGTTGTTTTTCTTGCAGGAGAGAAGTAGGTGCGCGACAACCCTTTCCCCAAGGGTGAACTCCACAAGAGACCGATATTCGGTTTCAACATGTGCATAAATAGATATGTGTCTAATTCTAGCATTGAGTGAAGGTTACTCACTCATTGCCAGATGACTTATAGAGCTGAGTGGAACCAATACAGTCAAAGCCAAAGTAGTGGCAAGCAAAGAAAGTTGCTAAGTACACAGGCATTGGGTGAAGTCAACTCACTCAACGACATACAGCAAAAGGCTATGAGATAGGCTAATGGAGTAAAAACCTAAGAAGAAATGGGCAGAAATGTGGTTATATCCACAGGCGTTCAGTGAGTATCACTCACTCAACGCCATACTCTATATTCGTTGAGTATTGCCTATGAAAGTCTTTGATTACAAGGGTAGCTAATCGCCTAGAGGGGGGTTAATAGGTTATTGCAGTCTTTTGTAGTTCTTTAAAATCTTCTATGATTTATGTCCTACTGTGTATACATAATTCAGCTTTCAAGAACACAATACTCATCACAACAAATCACAAGAAACACCATACAAAATTTTATAGTGGTTCCCCAGTGTATGGGTGCATCCACTATCCCTCTTCGCCTTTCTAATAATATGTTAGATAAGGCTCATCTAAAACAATTATGGCTCCTAAAAGATTACAACATGATCCAACCAGATCAGTCAGTCTCCACTGAGACTTACAACACAGGCTTAGATCCCTCCACACAGTAATCTCCTGACTACCAAACACAGGCACAACTTCCCTTAACACAGGCTGGGAGAAAAAAACCCCACACAGATTCACACAAGGATTCAATCACAGGCCCACGACCCTAACACAGATCTCACTCATCCTTCTCAAAGCCTTTATAATTTAGGCTTTACAATAAGATCACACAGATCTCTCATATAGCCTAATCAATCTAGGCCTCACATAGATCTATCACAGATCCACTGATTTTGAAATAGGAATGTTGATTCAACTCAAGAGAAATTGCTCCCTGAGTCGATTTCTTCCTAGCTAAGAAAATCTTAGCCCTATTTGCTTCCCAGCAACAAGAAAAATGATCTTCAATGGTCTGCGGCTTGTGCTGGAATTTCCTTAGAATCTTGATTCTGTTCTTGATGATGAAAGAGGGGAAGACGATCTATAAACAGCTAATCTGTAAGGCAGATTGCTATTACTCTGCCTTAATCTTCTCTCCAGTCAGAATCTGGCACAGATATCTTCTTCTTCTTCGATTCAGAAAATGATCTTCTGTTTTGGCTCAGATTGAATCGTGAAGCAATTTAGCTAGGGCTTGCCTAGACTGATTCATCTTCCTCAGAGATATCCTTTGTACTTGTTGTAGCAGATGTTGATTGCACTAGCGAACATAAAAACCCTTCAGATTTATCAATTTGAAGTTCTTGGCTCTGTACTAATGGCGGATGAAGATGACGAAATCCCGCTTCTCTTTTTAAGAATGAATTAATGTTAATCAGAAAAGTTAATTTGATCTCGATCTCAACTGCTATTTATAATCCCGTCGATTTGCGGGATGATTGACACGTATCCCAGTTTTAACGACGGTTAAAACCTCAGCTTAATCAAATTGAGATTCACTATAGACTGACAGCGACGTTAATGTCGATTTGCAGCATTTAAAAAATAAAACTAAAATTCGTTGACTTGTTGTCTTTGTTGACGTCAGCATCATTCTGTACTTAGCAAAATCAAGCACCATTCTTGAAATCCTAAGTTCGACGAACTCAAAACTCAGTTCAACAAACCCTGAGTTCAGCTCGATGAAAAAGTGAAAGCAAAGTTTGATGAACTCTGAACTCAGTTCGACGAACTCAGAGCTCAGCTCGACGAAAAGTGGATAAGAAATACTCAACGATTATGGACTTAGAATTTCCTTCATCTCTGCTAGGCGTTGAGTGGCGTTGAGTGAATAGGCCATATTCAATTAATTTGGACTTAAAAATATTTCAGCTCTGTTGAGAGAGTTGAGTGTATATGCCTCACTCAACGCCTTCAGCCTTAGCCATATTCTTCTGCCCTTTCTGCTTAAAAGCGTTAATAGCATTGAGTGTATAAGCTTCACTCAACGCTTTTATACTTAGCCTGATTTTCTACAATCTTGCCTTCTTGCTGATGTTTGGCGTTGAGTGCGTTGAGTGAACTGGCTTCACTCAACTATTCTGGACTTAGCCGAATTCTTGTATCTTCATAAGAAGACTAGACTCAAAGCCTTTTGAATTGGCATTGAGTGAATGAGCTTCACTCAATGCTTCTGTACTTAGTCAAACTTTTTGCTTCCTTATACTTTGGCATTGACAGAATATCCTTGACTCAACGATTCTTGCCATATGGCGTTGAGTGAGTTGAGCTCACTCAACGCCTATGGACTTAGCCACATTTCTGCCTTTTCAATACTGTAAGCTTTTACTGCTAGCCTTCTCTCAGCGGTATTAGCTATATGGCATTGAGTGAGCTTGTCATACTCAACGCTTCTGGACATAGGCATTTTTCTGAATTTCCAGCCTATCACTTTGAGTCCACCTGTCATTATCTCTTGAACTATATGTCCAATCATTGTGACAAAGACCAACCTGTATGCATGAACTTAAACAAACATCAAATACAATTATGTGTATACCATTGACCTGTTTGACTTCTTACTAATCTTGGACATTGGGATCAATTTACCAAACAATCTCCCCATATTTGAAGAAGTCAAAACACCACTTGAGAATTATTTATCAATGATATACACTAACATAAGCAGCAAAAATATTAATATTGTATTAATCTAAGAGCAGCAAGAGTTACCACATTTTCCCTTATTACCACATTTTCCCTTGTGCTCCCTCTGCTTTGCTGCATCCTGCTGCTACAAGATGCTTCACCTGTGAAGCCTTTCCTGTAGCTGCTTCTTTGTTTTAGCTGCTTCTTCATTTATTGCAGCTACTCTCCCTTGCTACTGTTCTTCCTGTACTACTTCTCCCCCTTTTTGACTTTTGTGAAATAGCTTAGGAGTAGCATGTTATATACTCCCCCTATTTGAGATCAGAGAAACACCTAGAGCTGAACATGCTCCCCTCAGTAAGAACAACAACTAATAATCCTCTTGATAGTTTCTTTAGTCTACACAAACCTGCAAGATTAAATTTTACTGCTACAAATAATCATAAAGAGCAACTGAAGTTATACCAAATTCAACATACCTAATTTAAATTTGAAGGTGTTGAACTTTGCTTCATCCAGTGGCTTGGTGAAAATATCAGCCACTTGCTTGTCTGTTGGGACAAACTCAAGACTAATATCCACACATTCCACATGCTCTCTTATAAAATGATATCTAACCTCTATGTGCTTAGTCCTGCTATGTGATACAAGATTCCTAGCTATAGAGATTGCACTTGTAGAATCACAAAACAAAGGGCTTTTACTTATCTGGAGGTTATAATCTTGGAGTTGATGTTGAATCCACAGCAACTGTGTATAGAAGCTTCCTGCAGCTATGTATTCTGATTCTACAGTAGAAATATATACACTAGTCTGCTTCTTGGTGCTCGAGGACACTAGCCTTCTATCCAGAAACTGACAGGAACCTGATGTACTTTTCCAGTCCTCTCTGCAGCCTACAAAGGCTGCAGTTGAATAGCCAATTAGCTCAAAATCCATATTCATAGGGTACCATAGGCCAAGATCTGGTGTGCCCTTTAAATATCTCAAAATTCTCTTAGTAGTAGAGAAATGAGTCTCTTTAGGGAATGACTGATATCTAGCACAGATACATGTAGCATACATGATGTCTGGCCTACTAGCAGTGAGGTGTAAAAGAGAACCAATTATCCCTCTATACAAAGTTTGATCAACAAGTTTCCCTGCCTCATCTTTATCTAAAGACATATTTGATCCCATGAGAGTTTTCTTAGTGGAAGCTTTCTCCATCCCAAAATTATTAATTAACTCCCTGGTAAACTTAGACTGTGATATGGATATTCCATTGTCAGTCTGTCTTACTTGGAGACTCAAGAAGAACTTAAGTTCACTCTTGCTACTAATCTCAAACTTCCATTGCATAAGTTTGGCAAACTTCCTGTAAAGGTTATCATCAGTAGACCCAAAGATAAATGTCATCAACATATATCTTGACTAGAATGATCTTGCCCTTAGATTCCCTAAGGAATAGATTCTTGTCTATCTTCTCCCTTGAGAATTTTTTTTTCAATAAGGAAGCTAGACAATGTTTCATACCAAGCTCTAGGGGCTTGCTTTAGCTCATATAGAGCTTTCCTTTGTCTATAAACAAAATCAGTATGATAAGGAACAAAAAAACCTGGAGGTTGTTCCACATAGACTTCTTCTTTCAAATCTCCATTCAGAAATGCTAATTTCACATCCATCTGATAGACTCTGAACCCTTGAAATTTAGCATATGAAAGGAATAACCTGATAGCTTCTAGTCTTGATATAGGGGTAAAGGTTTGATCAAAGTCAATACTTTTCTCTTATCTGAACCCCTAAGCCACCACTCAAGCTTTATTGTTAACTATAATGCCATTTTTATCAAGTTTATTCATGTAGATCCACTTAGTTCCAATGACATTATGTCCTTGAGGTTTGGAAACTAGCTTCTAGACCCTACATCTTTTAAACAGGTTCAATTCCTCTTGCATAGCTCGAATCCAAAACTATTCTTTGTAAGCCTCTTAAAATTTCTTAGGTTCTACCAGTGATAGGAAGCAAGAGTACATTGCTGTGTTAAGACATCTACTCCTTGTCACTACTCCTTTTCTTGCATCACCAATAATCTGATGATCTGGATGATCCCTTAGATGTCTTACTACTGGAGGAAGTATTGCTTCAACATCATGTTCTTCATGATGTTGATCTTCATCCACTTCCTGTAATCCTTGTGCTTCATCTGGAATGCATACACCCACTACTTGGTCTTGCATTGTTAGAGTAGCTTCCTTGAGAGTGAGCTTTTTCAACACTAGTTCAGTACCTGTAGAACTAGAAAAATAGCTTGATAGCTCATTATTAATCATATTTGTTTCATCAAATACTACATTAACTGACTCCTCTACAACTTAACTTGTCAAGTTGTAGATCCTATAAGCCTTACTATGATTGTTGTACCCAACAAATATCCCCTCATAGGATTTGGCAGCAAAATTAGTTTTATAGGATTTCCTATTGTTGAGCACAAAGCACTTGCTCCCAAAAATTCTGAGATATGCAAGGTTTGGTTTCCTACCCTTCATAATCTCATAGGAAGTCTTATTGTGGCTCTTGGTGATAGAAGCCCTGTTAAGAACATGACATGCTGTATTTACAGCCTTAGCCCAGAAATATTCTTTGAGAGAAGTGTCATTAAGTAGAGTTCTACCAGCCTCTATGATAGTTCTATTCTTCCTCTTAGCTATCCCATTTTGTTGGGGTGTTCTTGGAGAGGAAAACTCTTGCTAAATCTCATGATGTTCACAGATTCTTGTCATGCATTCAGACTGAAACTCAGTCTTATGGTCATTTCTTATTTTGACCACAGTACTGTTCAACTCATTCTGTATTTGCATGACAAATGTCTTGAAGACATCTGGGATTTCAGACTTTTTCTTCAAAAATAATACCCAAACAAATCTGGAAAAGTCATCAACCACCACAAAGGTGTAGACCTTCCTACCTAGACTAAGAACTGGCATTGGACTAAACATGTCCATATACAAGAGGTATAAACACCTCACAAAATCTTTTGTCTCAATGCTTTTGAAAGAAGCTTTTGTCTGCTTACCCTTTTGGCATGCAGAGCAAATACCTTCCTTAGCGCATTTCATATTAGGACAAATCCTAACTAACTCTTTACTATAAAGCTTTCCTATAGTCTTATAATTTGTTGGGTCCGGCGTTCCTTCACTTGACCCGTGGCGCTCTGCTACTTATATAAAAAATTTAGTAGCACCCTCTCCAACAGTCCGGGCTTTTGGTGCAGTTGGGTATGCGCTTGATCCTTCAATTGGTATCAAAGGAGGTCACGGGTTCAAGACCGGGGGGGGCGCTATTAAATCCTGATTTTTCCCTTCTACCTGTGTGGGTCCGGTGGGTCAGGCAACCGTGGACATGTGGTAACCCCACCTCTGAGCCGTGTGGGCCATGTGGTAACCCCACCTCTGAGCCGACGGGTTGTGCTGGACGCCGGGGGGGGATTGTTGGGTCCGGCATTCCTTCACTTGACCCGTGGCGCTCTGCTACTTATATAAAAAATTAAGTAGCACCCTCTCCAACAGTCCGGGCTTTTGGTGCAGTTGGGTATACGCTTGATCCTTCATAATTCAAATGAGCTAGCCTCTTGTGCTATTTGACACAATGTGAGGCTTTCTCATTTGCAACAAGACAAATGGGAGAGTCTGATGATAAACAAAGAAAATTAAGACAATAGGCATTCCCACTCCTAGTACCAGTCAAAGTGAAAGTGGCTAAGCCATTAGTGATCTTACCATAACCTTTGGTTATCCCTCTATCTGATCCACCAAATATCACCTTAGGTCCATCCTTTATTGGACTGAAATCCTTCAGGATGCACTTTATTCCAGTCATGTGCCTGGAACAACCACTATCCAAGTATCATATAGGGCTATGGCAACATGGACTCACTTTTAAGAAATAAATCATTTACCCTTAGGATCCCAATTCTTATTGGGTCCTAGGTGAATGTTAGGCTGAAAATGAATATGCTTATCTGCAGCTCTTTGACAAGTAAGCTAACATTAGCTATCTGGACACTATTATTGTGCCAGCATTCAATTGCATAGTGGCCCACTTTTACACAGCACCAGCACTCATAGATATTGTACCTTCTTTTAAGGGCTAGTTTAACAGCATTACTGTCAGCAGCTCTCAGTCAAGTAGGTATAACAGCAACCTTTTTCCTTATGTCTTCCAGCCACAGCCTGATTCTGGATCTGCCTAGCAGCAGTACTTAGGGTATCTTGAACCCTACAACCAGCTGACTTCTTTTTAGAGAGCATGCTCCTGATGGCTTCGGATATGCCCCAGTCTGGTTTTCTGACAGACTTTCCTTTGGTCTGATTGTAGACTGATAGATTTTGAAAAGGGGCTAGTACACCAAACACAAATGGTCTAGGATGGGCCATTTGAATTTCTTCATGGGCTGCCTTGTAGGAACTAGACCCCTTGCCATTCCTACCACCATAGTGATGAACAATTTTGTTATCATTGGTGGATCCACCATTCTCCCGGTGACCATAGATGCTCTCTTGGTCAAACCTGTTAGATGGTAACAGCACTCTCCTGAAAGGAATAGGAGGCTTGGAGGCTAGTGGCTATATTGGAGCTTTGCCCTTTCTTTTGGAATTGGCAGCTCTAGTGTTCCCTTTGAAGCCTAACCCCTTCTTATCCTTTTGTGAGGAGAAGGAATTTATCAAAGGCAACACAGTACATGGCTTTGAAAACTTAGCCACTAGCTCCTTATCCTTTTGGAGTGTTGCAGTATGGAGACCGGGCGGTCTGGCGGTCTGACTCTGGCGGATTGAAGACCGCGCGGTCTTGCGAATTCTCCCAACGGTTTGGTAGCCGGGCTGTTGCTGTTTGGTTTCTGAGCGGTCTGGCAGTTTGTCTCAGGCGACTTGGAGACCGGCGGTCTAGCGGTCTCCTATGGCGGCTTGTTCTCTCCTTCTGGTGGTTGCTGAGAGGTTAGCCTATTCGTCTAAATGCGCGGCTTGTTCGGTCTGTTTTCTGTAAAGCCACTTATACCTGTAATTATTTAGTCCCACATTGCTTATGTGAAATCACTCCCATCTCCTCCATTCTATAAAAGGGAGGTCATACCTTTCTAATACTTACAATTTTTGGATAATAAAAATTTTTTTGTCCAAATTTTGGTCTTCTTTTTTCTTGTTTGTACATGGTATCAGAGTCAGGTTCTTTTCCACCTGATTCAGTGTTCCTCTCTGTCCACTCAGTTTGTTCTACCTTGTCCACGCGGTTTGCCCACTCTCCCTTTCTGTTTCTGAACTGTTTCTTGCGATCTCTCTTCTCTCTTTCTTCTCGCGATCTCTATTTAGTCGTGCATTTTCGCCTCTGTTCGTACGGACTCTGTTTGTTCGCGCGACCTCCTTGCATGTTTTGCTTCGTGCCATCTCCTTAGTTTGCACGACTTCTATCCCTCTGCTTTGCTCTGCTTCTTGGTCGTAGCTCTTCTAGCCGTTGGTGTGTTGATACCGTGACCGCTGTTGTTCTCCTCCTTTTTTGTCCGCTGCGGTCTTCCTCGTGTTCGCTGCGGTCTCCCCTATTTTTTGCGACCTCTTCACCCTATTCCTTCTCTTTTTTTGCGCGGTTTCCTTTTTTGGTTCACACGGTTTCCTTATCGCGACCTATCTTCTCGCGACCTGTTTTCGCGGTTTGCCCTTCTTGCCACGACCTGTTCCTAGTCCCTGTGACCTCTTCTCGTTTTGACTTGTTGTTGTCGCCGTGAATTTCTCTTCTCGCCGCGAATTTCTCTTCTCGTCGCGATCTTTTCTTCTCATCGCGATCTCCTCTTAGTCGTCGTATCGTGTTATTCTCGCCGCGACTTGGTCTTCTCACCGCTTCCTACTGTTCTCGCGCGGTCTCCTCTTTGCTGCTCGGGCGCTCTCCCTTCTATGGCTTCCACCTCCTCCTCAAAGCAGTCCGCCTCAGCGGTCATATCTTCCGTTAGTGCCCACGTCGTTACTCACGGAAAATGTGTGATCGACTCTGGTGCTACCAATTATATGACAGGCAATCCTCTGTGTTTTTCTCTCCTAGAAACACATGATCGGTTGCCCCTGGTCTTTGTTGATGACGGCTCTCCATCACCGGTCAATAGGAAGGGAGTGGTTCAAGTCACTCCATCTCTTATCTTAGCGGGTACCCTCTATGTGCCCAAGTTCCCTTATAATTTATTATTGGTTACTTCTCTATGCAAGCAACAAAAGTGTTCCATCATATTCACTCATACTTCTTGTTCTTTTCAGGATCCGGACTCCCTATAGACGATTGCTACTGAGACTGAGAGTGGTGGCCTCTACCTCCTTGACAACGTTTTTGCTCTGTCCGCCTTATCCTCCTCTTCTACAGATCTTCTCCAATGGCATCTTCGCCTTGGTCATGGTCCTCCACGACTTCTTCTTCAACTTCTACCCCAACTACCTCTGCAAAGTCCTCCTCTCAACTGTGAAGCCTGTCAGCTCGACAAGTATCACCGCTCCTCCTTCCCACCAAAGCAAGGTCGTGGATCTTCCCGTCCGTTTGATTGTATTCACTCTGATATTTGAGGTCATGCTCTTGTCCTCACCATAGCTCGGGATGGTTCATATTTTGTAACGTTCATTGATGATTTCTCTCGTTGTACATGGATGCATCTCTTAAAGGATCGCTCTGAATTGTTCTCTGTAAGGACATCCTTTTATTCTATGATTAAAATGCAGTTTGATGTATCTATTAAGTTCTTTCGCTCTGATAATGCAAAATAATATCTTAGTCAAGATATTTCTTCATTCTGTATGCAACATGGGATTATTCATCAAACTAGCTGTGTCTATACCTCACAATAAAATGGTGTGGCTGAACACAAAAATCGTCACCTACTTGATGTTGCTCGCACTCTGATTAATGCAAATTCCTTGCTCCAATTGGAGCTATGTTATTCTCATCTCCTGCTATCTCATCAACTGCATTCCCTCCATGGTTCTCCATAATCAAACCCCATTCCTTATTCTCTATCCGGGAAAGGATCTGTTTCCTCACCCTCTACGTATATTTGGGTGCACGACTTTTGTGCATGCTCCTTCCGCCACTCGTGACAAACTTTCCCCACGTGCCACCAAGTGTGTCTTTCTAGGTTACTCTACTACTCAGAAAGGTTATTGTTGCTTTGACCCTGTTCTTCGTAAGCAATTTGTATCCGCGGACGTGACCTTCTTCGAGAATGCGTCCTATTTCTCTTATGAAACCTCTCCTCCTCCCAATGTTTCTGCTATCATACCCTCCACCACATCTACTCCCATCGAGATTTCTCCACCGTCTACTCCTATCGAGATTTCTCCTACCGTCCCCTCCACCACATCTACTCCCATCGATATTTCTCCACCACCATCTCCTACTCTCTCTCTCTCCACCTCTATTATCCCACTCCTCTCCGTGGCTATCTCTCTCCGCTCCCGGGCGAGCTCTCTCTGCCACGGATGCTCTGGAAACTGAGGAACATGCCATCCTAGATCTTCCCATTGCTCTTCACAAAGGGGTGCGGACGTGTACCCAGAACTCGCTGGCTTCTGTTGTTTCCTATGATCGTCTAACTCATTCTCACAGGGTGTTTGCATTGGCTATCTCTGCCACTGCCACTCTCCATACCTACCAGGAAGCTCTTGTTGTTCCTCATTGGAAGATATCCATGGATGAGGAAATTGCTATCCTCACATAAAGGGGTACATGGACCCTTGTTCCTCCCCCGTTAGGCACTGATGTTATTGGATGTCGTTGGGTATTTGTTGTGAAGTTTCGTCTAGACGGTAGCGTGGATCGATACAAGGCCCGCCTGGTCGCCAAAGGCTTTACTCAGACTTATGGCATTGATTACTTTGACACCTTCTCTCTCGTTGCTCGTCTCAGCATCATTCGGGTTCTTCTCTCTGTGGCTGTCAGCATGGATTGGCCCATTTCCCAGGTGGATGTTAAGAATGCCTTTCTCTATGTTAATCTTCAGGAGGATATTTACATGGAGTAACCTCCTGGGTATGTTGCTCAGGGGGAGCCACGAGTATGCCGGCTAAAGAAGGCCATCCATGGCCTAAAGCAAAGCCCTTAAGCTTGGTTTGACAAGTTTAGCGGCATTGTTGCGGCCATCGATTTTGCAAGAAGTTCTGCCGATCACTCCTTATTTATTCGCAAAACCTCCTCGGGTCTGGTGGTTCATGCTGTATATGTGGATGATATTCTTCTTACTGGCGATGACCGGGCTGGGGTAGCTTTGACAAAGAAACACCTCCGTCAACACCTGGTCACGAAGGATATGGGCTCCCCAAAATACTTTATATGGATTGAAATCTCTCGAAAACCCAACTCCTTGGTCCTCTCCCTACGGAAGTATGCTCTTGATTTACTAAAAGAGGCAGGGTTGACTAGTGCTAAACCTGCCCGAAGTCCCATAGCTACTAGAGAAGACAAAACTTTGACAGATGACTCGCCTCCTCTATCCGATATTACGAGGTATCGACGTCTGGTTGACAAACTCATTTATCTCATAGTGACCAGACCCAACATCTCCTATGCTGTAGTCAAGGTTAGCCAATTTATGCAATCCCCTAGGGAGTGTCATCTATAGTCTGACCTGAGGATATTAGAGTATATTAAAGCAGCGCCAGGGAAGGGATTGCTTTTTCAGAAGAATGGTCACTTAAGGGTTGAAGCGTATTCAGATTCGAGCTATGCTGATGACAAAGGAGACCGCAAGTCAACATCGGGTTTTCGCACGTTTATTGGAGGAATTCTTGTGAGCTGGAAGAGCAAGAAACAGTCTGTTGTCTCCAGGTCTAGTGCAGAAGCGGAATATCATAGTATGGCGTTGACCACATGTGAGTTAAAGTGGTTACGGGCTATCATTCTTGACTTAGAAGAGGTATAAGGCTATGCTCTTCCTAAGTTCTGCGACAACAAGCCCGCGATATATATCTCCAAAAATCAAGTCTTTCATGAGAGAACAAAACACATGAAGTAGACTGTCATTTTATTCGGGAAGAGGTTTTGAAGGAAAAGATTTGTACTCCGTTTGTCACTTCTGACAACAAGTTTGCTGATATCTTCACCAAGCTGGTGTTCGTTTCCTTTTTTCACATTTGCGACAAGCTAGGCATGATTGATATCTATGCTCTAGCTTGAGGGGGAGTGTGGCAGTATGGAGATCGGGCGGTCCGGCGGTCTGACTCTGGCGGATTGAAGATCGTGCGGTCTCGCAGTTTCTCCCAGTTATTTTGTAGCCGGGCTGTTGCTGTTTGGTTTCCAAGCGGTCTGGCGGTTTGTCTCAGGCGACTTGGATACCGGTGGTCTAGCGGTCTCCTATGGTGGCTTGTTCTCTCCTTCTGGTAGTTGCCGAGCGGTTAGCCTATTCGTCTAACCGCGTGGCTTGTTCGGTCTGTTTTTTGTAAAGCCGCTTATACCTGTAATTATTTAGTCCCACATTGCTTATGTGTAATCTTTCTCATCTCCTCCATTCTATAAAAGGGAGGTCATACCTTTGTAATACTTACAATTTTTGGATAATAAAATTTTGTTTGTCCAAATTTCGGACTTCTTTTTTCTTGTTTGCACATGGAGTTTACCTTCAATATTCCTGATATGATCATTCTTAAAGGTTATAGTGCTCATCTGAATAACGGTAATGTTCTTGAGCTGGCTAACTTCCCTAGTTTTCTGCTTTAGCAAAGTTGCTGTTTCAGAATGCTGGGAAGCAGCAAGCTTTAAAGATGCAATCTCCTGAGCCTATTGTTTGGTCAGCAGCTTACTCCTTCTGAATGCTTCCAGAAGTTCACCACATCTTTCAGTCATTTGATTTATTTCTTCCTCAGATTCAAAGCCATCTTCACCTCTTGATGAAGAAGCACTTGAATCTAGGCCAGTCACATACTTAGACTTAGATGAAGAGCAGGATGAAGAGTGTACCTTAGATGGTCCAGGCTGATCCTGGCAGGATTCCTTATGTGATCTTGTCATTAGCCCAATGTAGGCCTCATCATCCTCTTCTGATTCTGATGAGGAAGACTCAGTCCAGCTTTTCTTCCTCTTAGCAATGAAGGTTTTCTCCTTCTTGCTTCTCTTATGGTGATGATTCTCTTCACCGACCTCTTTCTTCTCAGGACAATCATCCACAACATGACCTGGCTTGCTGTAATAGAAACAAACAACCTTTTTAGAAAAATATTTACCAGGTTTTAGATCATACCTGCCCTCTCTGGAGTGTTTCTTCTTATTTCTATAGTAATCCTCTTTGTGCTGGAAGGAAGAGGTAGGTTTGCTCCTCCACCCGTTCTTCTTCATCATCTTTATAAACTGCCTTGAGGAAGCAACAAACTCCTCATCAGACATATTACAGTCTGATTCCTCTTGATCTGAATCTTCTGACTCAGCTGGCCTTCTTAGGGGAGAAGGATTCTTCTCCTTGCTCCTCTTGGAGCTATCTGCTTTGAAATCCACAGTAGTTTCTTTGGCCTCGTCTCTGCTAGTCTTCTTTTCCTCCTTCCTTACTGTCAGCTGCATCTCATATGAAAGTAGCTTACCAAAGAGTGTGGATGGTGGAGTATCTGCCAGCTTTGCCACTTCTCTAATGGCACATATCTTAGTGTCCTAGTCTCTAGTAAGAGACCTAAGGAACATATCATTTAGCTCATAATTACTAAAGGTCCTATCATAGGTCTTTAGCTCATTAACTATCCTGAAGAACCTTTCATAACAGCTAGTTATGGTCTCCTCTTTGATTTGTCTGAAAGCTTCATACTCTTGATTTAGCATTGACTTTCTATCATTTCTCACTTCCTCAGTTCATTCCATATAAACTATCAAGGTGTCCCACATTTACTTTGATGTCTTGCAGTGCACCAGGTTTATAAAGGTGGAGTCATCTATGAAACTAACTATAATGTTTTGTACCCTCTTATACATTGTTGCTAAGATGACTTCATCCTTAGTCATTTCAGTGTACTTCTTTGGATTCTCAAGATTTGCATTAAGGACAGATGTCTTCATTAGGATGAAGGGTCCTTCTTGAACTGTGATATAGATCCTAGGATTAGATGCTTTCATGAACAATCTGACCCTTTCCTTCCATATGCCAAAAGTATCCTTCCTGTGAAGAGGAAGTTTCATGTGTAAGACCCCATTTTTTTCTTTTAAAACACTAGGGTCTTAGGCCCAGAATCGCCGCTTTGCGGTGACACCTTCACGCCCTGAAGGGTCATAACCACAAAGCACCGATTCTGCCGGCCATTTGGATCACAGAACGGTAGCAAAGTAGAGTAAGCACAAGTCCACAGAAATCACATATATAGAAATAAAATCTCCACGAAGGGAGTGTCCATAGAATAATATATCAGAGTACTAAAATATGGGCTTATGCCCGGTACATCATGTCCTCACTACAAATCACTCATGCGGAAGCAAAAACAGAACATCTACTCAAGGTAGAGACTCACGGTCCTGGTTGTATGAACTCCGTAGCAAGACTGCCCCATCTCCAAGCGCACCGGTCTCTTGGGCTGCTCCCCCGTGCTGGGCTCCGAATTCCCTAAAATGATGCGATTCAAAAATCATTAGTCATAAAGACTAAGCCCTATCATCCCCTACCCCTTCCCCCATGGCTCCTAGGTACCGAGCAGAGAGGAAGAAAGGGAAGGACATGAAGGTGGAGATTAAATCAAAGAAACATGTGGCAGCGGAACTAAACTAGCAATTCTATAATAAAAAAGGGCAAAAAGACGAAATATGAAAAGTAACCTTCACTTATGTGAGAACACATAAGCCAAGGGGTCTTCTGCAAGGCTCCAATCGTATAAAAAGTCTCATACACATTTATACGTTGGGGTGTCGGTTATCAAACAACAGTATATATATATCAAAATTGACCTTAATTTATAAACTTGCCAACACAGGTTAAAGGACCAAGGGGTCGTTTTGCAAGTCCTAATGTATAAGCGTCTCATTCCACTTATACTTTAGGTGTTAGGGGTTAAATGAATCGATTATGCTATGACATGCAAGTGGGTATGATGGAACATGCAAGTGCAACTCACACACCCGAGTCTGTGTACACAGACATTTAGTTCCCCCTTTCGGAGCCGTTACCTCCCAGGATACCTCCGTAGTGGCAGACGGAAGCGTTTGGTTTGGCCTCGCCCACCTCTTAACCAGTAAAGCACTACCGGTCAGACCTATCGTACGCCTCAACGCTTGGTACATAAAGCGGACTCCTGCGTACTCTTGCCGGCTTGCGCACCGGACTTCTGTTGGCGAAGTGTTAACCACACTTGCCGAGTCAGTGTATTGGCGTCGGTGCATTGACCCTCCAATACCAAAGACCCACCACCTTAATTTTCCTTCCTTTTATGTACATGCAAATTTAATCGTAATCAAACAAAAACCGAGCCGAAGCTCCCCGGACCAAAACGTCCGTCTCTTAACCAATCGAGCCGAAGCTCCCCGGACCAAACTGTCCATCTCTTAACCAACCGAGCCAAAGCTCCCAACAATCTTCCTGTGCTAACAGTGTTTGTGAAATGTGAGATCCTAATTACTAGGTTACTCTTTTCAGTTTGTTATTACAGTTTATGTTAACCCAGGACTGCCCCTGGTATTCCCTGTGAAGGGCTCTCAAAGGGCACTAGGAACTATGATGGTAGCTGAAGCCCATCATTCCCTTTCGCAAGGTACTTGTTATTATTGGTTGATTCCCTTACCCATTACCTTCTCGTGTTATGATAGACTAACCTAGTGTGATTTTTGACCTTCCTCTCTTCGGGAAAGACGATCTTTCGTCGAACCCGAGCACCACTTAACTCTAGCCAACACCACTTCTCACTAACCTTTCCATCCTTAAGTGGTGAACACTTTCACATCCATTCAATTCAGCAGATTTACTAACTCCAACGCTGTGCCCCTTCATATCCTATGACTTGTTAACACAAATTGCTATTTGCAGACTATCCTATGTTATATGTCGAACCGGTTAGGAAATGATCCAATACTAATCCAAATGCCCTAACTTATTTACTGGAGGTATATCATGATATGATCAGCCTATAATCGGAAAATTATAATTTCCCCTAGTTTATCTGGCATTTAATTAATTTCCTCAAAAATTCCAAGGGCTACCGGTTTGAACATGAACTACCCTAAGTACTCATGGAAGATGTCCAAAAAAATTATTATAAATATTATGTTATCTCAATATGGTAAATCCAAAGTATCACAATTTTTTCTATCATCAAAAGGGCACTAAAACTATTTTAGCAATATTTTCTATCTTTCGTTATTTATGAATCAAGTACAAAGAATATCCTTCCAAAAATTATGAATTAATTATACTATGCAGATACAACCTTAAAAATTGCATTGGCTAAGTTTCATAATTTTTTAACAGCAATATCATCCATAATTAATTTTTAAACCATAAAATCCCTTTTTAACATTTGTGAATGAAGTACTAGATTTAATTAGCTAAAAATTATTCAAAAATTCAAGAGCAACCATTCTTACTCAAAACATTTACGTCCAAGATTTTATGGGGTTTCAATGAACATAAAGATCTAAATAATTAAAACATCAATTAGGGCTATAACAAACTTTACAAATGAAGTACTAGAAATAAACATCATAAAATTCCAGTAAAATTTCTATAGATTCTACCCATTCCAAAACTAACTCTACCCGAGTTTCACAGCTTTTAAATAATGTTTAGTTACTGATTTTACTTATTTAAGATTTTACCCTAAAACTAAGGTTAAGGTTTTGAGGTATCTACCTATCTCAAATCCTCCGAGATTCCATCCAGATGATTTATATTATGCTAACATCGACTGTACTAATTTTCAAGGCAATACGAGGGCATTTTCCCCCATGCCCTTCACAACTCTCAAAACCCTCCTTTTAGGGTTTGAGTTTGGAATCTAGGGTAAATCAACCCTAAACCACACCATTTTCTTCAAGTGGGTTATATTAACCCTTTTAAGTCAGTGGTCAAAGTATCAGCCTCTGTTGAGGTGATTTGACCGTTCTAACCTCTTAGTGCACTTTTTACTCAAGCCTCATTAATGCCTAGTTAAGGATAGGTGATTTCCTACTCAAAACACATCCAAATGAGTTGGAATTCTGTACAAAGCTAGGTTTTATAGCCATGGACCACTCCCCAAAATTTGGGAGGGTTTAGAGGTCATTTGACTACTTAAATAAATTACTCTAACTTTATTAAATTAAAACAAAAACCTTAGGCAAAGTTTCTCCAAAAATTCCCATTTTTGGACAGTCTCTAGGTATGGCTAAGGATAACCCCCTGCCCAAATTTCAAGTCAATTGGACAAGGGACAAAGAGTGGGCATTCATTTTAGTTTCTGCCTAACTCTAGGTACATCCTCCATTAAAACAGGTGTTGCGGTCAAACCACTTACCAAAATGAGATGAAATGAATTTTAAATTAATCTAGACTCGAAGGGCTACAACTTTTGTGACTGACCATTTTTCCTAAATCGGCTTCTAAGTTCCTCGTTTTGCAACATCAAAATGCGCCCATTTAATGTATAATTTTCTTATATACTATATACATAATTTTAATATTATAAAAATGTTTTGTACTGTTCATCTTCTACAGAACCCGAAACTTGAACTCAGAAACTCTTATTTCCTGTAGCTCTTCCGCGATCTGTCTCCGGCCGTCCAGTAACTTCCCTGGCCATCCACCACCACCACCTCCATTGAGGCGATGGCTATCGGTCAGTGGTGGTTTGGCCGCCGGAGGTGGCGGTTTTCGGTGGACCCAAATATATATTTTTCATGGTTTTTCCATGAAAACGCGAGATAGGTCTGGCTCCGTTGAGCACGAACTTCCTTTCTAAGATCCTAAGATCTACCCATAAAAGAAGAAGTAGAGGAGGACCTTGTTCTCGGTTTGGAGGCGAGATGAATGTCGGGTTGCCATGGCGCGGTGGTGGCGTTGCCGAACTTCTCCTACAGCAAGAACAATAATCTAATCTGGTTGGTCAAGAGTGTAAACTTCTCATCTTGCTCTAAGGGGGATTTTATAGATCACCAAGTGGGGAGGGGAAAAGGGTAAAGCATTTAAGGCCATGAAGGCTCTCCTCTTAATAGCATTTGGTTATGGTGGAGGGATAGGAAAAGGTGGAAGATGAAAAGACTGATCTAGGTGGCAATTTCCTATTGGACCAACACTTCCCCATTTTATTAAGTAATTAGAGAAAGAAACGGGCCATAAATACTCCTGGTGTAACTTCCCATATCAGAGTTAATTATGTCCTGGGTTAAAGAAATTTCCATCCTGGCTGACGTTTCGGCCTTTGTCACGGGCGTGACACTAGGTCACGGGCGTGACAGGTATTCTTCGGTCGACGTTCGTCGAGTTGAGGTCGTCGGTCAGTTGGGGGTGTCACGCCCTAGGTAACGGGCGTGACGGGTCGGGCACGGGCGTGACAAGCTCGTGTTGAAAATTCTACGCTCGCCGATCGTCTTCCTGAGGTCGACGATCGTCGAAGGGGGGTCACGCCCTAGGTCACGGGCGTGACATGTCGGTTAAGGGCGTGATAGGCCCGGGTTGAAAATTTTGCGGTCGCCGATCGTCTTCCTGAGGTCGACGATCGTCGAAGGGGGTCACGCCCTAGGCCATGGGCGTGAAGGGTCGGGCACGGGCGTGACCAACCCGTGACTGAAAATTCAGAGCTCGTCGATCGTCTTCCTGAGGTCGACGATCGTCGAAGGGGTCACGCCCTAGGTCACGGGCGTGACAGATCGGTCACGGGCGTGACTAACCCGTGACTTAAAATTCAGAGCTGATGGACTTCAATTCTTGGGTTTCCTATGGTTCTGTCATGGCAGACTGACTCCTAGGGGTCTAGCCGGAAATGGGATGTTACATCATGGATCCAATCTCTTTGTGATTCTCTCTTGAACACATCTTAACCTTCTGATAGCTACCCTGGAGATCTACTTAGACTGTTAATTCTTTTCTTGAGTAACCTCCCTATGATACCACTTGAAAGTCTTTGATTACAATGGTAGCTAATCACCTAAAGGGGGTGAATAGGTTATTGCAGTCTTTTGTAGTTCTTTAAAATCTTCTATGACTTATGTCCTACTGTATATACATAATTCAGCTTTCAAGAACACAATACTCAGTACAGCAAAACACAAGACACAGCACACGAGATTTAATAGTGGTTCCCCAGTGTATGGGTACATCCATTGTCCCTCTCTGTCTTTCTAACAGTATATTAGATAAAGCTCTTCTCCAAAAACTATGGCTCCTCAGAGATTACAGCACAATTCCACCGGATCAGTCACTCTCGATTAAGACTTACAAATAGGCTCACAGCCCTCAATACAGTAATCTCTTGACTACAAAACACAGGCACAACTGCCCTTAACACAGGCTGTGAGAAACTGTTGGGTACATTGGAAAATGTGTACCTGATTTGGAGAAGCCTCACTTAGCTCAATGATATACATCAAGGTGTATTTGATGTTATTTTGAGTTTATATGTGCAGGTTAAGTATTGGCTAAAATGCAGAAAAAAGTTTCTAAGTTTATGTGTCGACACTTAAGGAAGTCTGTGTTGACACTTGGAGAAGCAGTGTCGACACCAAAAGAAACTGTGTCGACACACAGAAGATTTTAGTCGACATCAAATGTGTCGACACCGGGAGGCAGTGTAGACACACAGGAGTATTAGTCGACATCAACTTTGTCGACACCAAGAGGCTGTGTCGACACACAAATTCTGAGACTATATCAACTGTGTCGACACACAGGACTTGTGTCGACACTCAGCAGAGTTTCAACAATGTTGAGTGCCGTGTAGTGAAGAAGTGTCTATGTCGATATAAAGAGGCAGTGTCGACATATTCTACAGATACAGTGTCAAGAAGCTATGTCGACACCAAAGGAGTTATGTCGACATCACCAAAGCTTGTGTCGACACTTTATCTACTTGTGTCGATATATAATGACAATCAGTCTCGATGCTTTGCTGACTAATACAAAGGTTCAAGAACTGACTAGAGACTTGACAGCTGTGCATTCCAACAAATTTACTGAAGCTGTCAGACTTGTCAGAAGTTGGTTAGAAACCGGATCAGCCGGTTACCATGGATGAAGTCTATATATAGATAGATTCTGTCAAAACAAAAATGATGAACAACAACAGGCACAACTACTTAAGTATTGATCATTGATCAAGAAAGTGCATGTCACACTGAAGAAGATTTTCGTGAGAAGATCTAAGGAAAATTCAAGCAAGAATTCTGAAGAAACTTTATAAGTTCTGAAGAGAGAGAGATCTTCAGCTGTTGAAGTAAAGGAGGAGACATTTACAAGTCTCCTAAGAAGAAGATATTGAACCTATCTACTAAGAAGGATTCAGATTTATTTCTGGATTCTAAGAAGGAAGCTGGCAGTCAGTCGACTTCAAAGGAGATCAACCCTACTGAGTTCAGATTCAAGAAGTTTTGAAGAAAGCTAAGAATAAGTTGATTTCAGCCATCAGTCTTTTCAAGAAACTGGTCAAGAAACAACAAGGGTAAGAGTCCATATAAACACTCATCAAATTTTGTAGAATCTTTTCATAGATCTGAGTTGTAAGCCTATATTATAAAGGCTGAGTGTAGGAGATATAGATCTCTGAGTGGTAGGGCTTTTGAGCCTGAGTGTAGGAGAACTTTTTCTCTGAGTTATAGGCCTTGGGGCAAGGCTGAGGTAGGGCTGTAAGCTTGAGTTGTAGGAACCTTATAGGGTTCTGAGTTATAGGAACCTTTCAGGGTTCTGAGCTATAAGATCTGTGGATCTGAGAAGAAGGAAGAAGTTAGGCCGAATCTAGCACACTGCTAGATAGGTGAAGGGGGAAAGTGGATGTACCCAGATCTTGGGGAACCACTATAAACCTGTGTGCAATTTGTGATGTGTGTGTGATTGTGATTTCTATGTTGTGATTGTTGTAGAACAGTTAGATTCTAGTTTTAGATCTGAATAATTATTCTGCCTTAAGTAAAAAAGGAAAAGAACCTATTCACCCCCCCCCCCCCTCTAAGTATTTGGGTTATCTTGAAATTAATTCTATCAGAAACAGCCCCACACAGATCCACACAAGGATCCAATCACAGGCCCACAGCCCTAACACAGATCTCACAGATCCTTCTCACAGCCTTTAAAATTAAGGCTTTACAATAAGATCACACAGATCTTTCACACAGCCTAATCAATCTAGGCCTCAACACAGATCTATCACAGATCCACTGATTTTGAAAGAGGAATGTTGATTCAACTCAAGATAAATTGCTCTCTGAGTCGATTTCTTCCTGGGCTAAGAAAATCTTAGCCCTATCTGCTTCCCAGCAACAAGATAATTGATCTTCAATGGTCTGCGGCTTGTGCTGGAAATTCCTCAGAATCTTGATTCTGTTCTTGCCGATGAAAGATGGGAAGACGATCTTTAAACAGCTAACATGTAAGGTAGATTGTAATTCCTCTTCCTTAATCTTCTGTCTAGTCAGAATCTGGCACAGATATGTTCTTCTTCGATTCAGAAAATGATCTTCAGTTTTGGCTTAGATTGAATTGTGAAGCAATTTCAGCTATGGCCTGTCTACACTGATTCGTCTTCCTCAGAGATATCCTCTGTACTTGCTTTAGTAGATGTTGATTGCACCAGTGAACTCAGAAACCCTTCAGATTTATCAATTTGAAGTTCTTGGCTCTGTTACAATGGCAGATAAAGACGACGAACTCCCGCTTCTCATTTTCAGAAGGTATTAATGTTAATTAGAAAAGTTAATTTGATCTCGATCTCAGCTGCTATTTATAATCCCTTCAATTTGCGGGATGATTGACACGTGTTCCAGTTTTAACGGCTGTTAAAACCTCAGCTTAATAAAATTGAGATTCACTGTAGACTGACAGCGACGTTAATGTCGATTTGTAGCATTTAAATAACGAATCTGAAATTCGTTGACTTGTTGAATTACTAACGTCAGCATCATTCTGTACTTAGCAAAATCAAGCATCATTCCTGAAATCCTTAGTTCGACAAACTCAAAACACAGTTCGATTAACTCAGAACTCAGCTCGACAAAAAAGTGAAAGCTGAGTTCGACGAACTCTGAACTCAATTCGACGAACTCAGAGCTCAACTCGATGAAAAGTGGATAAGCAATACTCAACGATTATGGACATAGAATTTTCTTCTGCTCTGCTAGGCCATATACAATAAATTTTGACTTAGAAATATTTTATCTCTGTTGAGAGCGTTGAGTGTATATGCCTCACTCAACACTTTCTGCCTTAGCCATATTCTTCTGCCCTTTCAACTTAAAAGCGTTGAGAGCATTGAGTATATAAGCTTCACTCAATGCTTATACTTAGCATGATTTTCTGCAATCTTGCCTTCTTGCTGAAGTTTGGCGTTGTGTGCGTTGAGTGAACTAGCTTCACTCAATGATTCTAGACTTAGCTGATTTCTTGTTTCTTCACAGAAAGACTAGACTCAAAGCCTTTTGACTTGGCGTTAAGTGAATGAGCTTCACTCAACGCTTATGTACTTTGTCAAACTTTTTGCTTCCTTATACTTTGGCATTGACAGAATATCCTTGACTCAACAATTATGGTCATATGACGTTGAGTGAGTTGAGCTCACTCAACGCCTGTGGACTTAGCCACATTTCTTCCTTTTAAATACTATAAGCTTTGACTGCCAGCCTTCTCTCAACGCTATTAGCTGTATGGAGTTGAGTGAGCTTGCCTCACTCAACTCTTCTAGACTTAGGCATTTTTCTGAATTTCCAAACTATCACTTTGAGTCCAACTGTCATTGTCTCTTGTACAATATGTCCAATCATTGTGACAAAGACCAACCTGAATGCATGAACTTAAACATACATCAAATACAACTATGTGTATACCATTGACCTGTTTGACTTCTTAAAAATCTAGGACATTGGGATCAATGGACCCAACATACTTGTAAGTCAAAACCAAAAAAAATCTATGCTAATATTTGACTAAGTCAATAGGCATTGAGTGAGGAAAGCTCACTCAATGCCATATGATAAAGTGTTGACTGACCATCATTCAGTCAGATCCTGTGTTTTTAGATGTAGAAATTTGGCTAAGTCCAAATGCGTTGAGTAGAGCTTACTCACTCAACGCCAAGGAACTGAAAATTTTGGCTAAGGCAGAAAGCATGGAGTAAGGCCAACGCTCTCAATGCTCTCAATGCTCTCAACGCCATGATTCAAAAAATCTGGCTAAAGTAAAAAATGTTGAGTAAGGCATGCTCACTCAACGCTCTCAACACTTAAGATGCTAAAGAAGCAGGAAAATGACTAAGGCATAAGGCGTTGAGTGAGGTGTGGTCACTCAACGCTCTCAATGCCTAAATTACAGAAAGTATGACTAAGGCATAAGGCATTGAGTGAGGCATTCTCACTCAACGCCAAGCATGCAAAAAAGGCTGAAGAATAAGCTAAGGCTAAAAGCGTTGAGTGAGGCTTGCTCACTCAACACTGTTAATGCCTAGATAGACAGAATTTTTTCTAAGTGTCTTGGCGTTGAGTGAAGCTCATTCACTCAAACCCTATTCTAATAATACTTGATTTTGGCTACGTCCACAGGCACTGACGTCAGTAATTCAACATGTCAACATTATTCAAACTGATAGTGGGAAATCTACAGTACATGACAAAAAGAGCCGCACATATACTGTACGACAGTTTACGTTAAAGCAAGGTTGCAGCTGGCCATCAATGGTGTGAGGCCCACTGCTAAAAGAGTCGTTGGGTTGCAATTAAGAAAAGGAGAAGCTTTTTTACAGAAAAAATAGATGTTTATGTTTTTCTTCTTCATCGTCATTATTGCTGTGACTGAAGAAAAGGAAGCTCAAGATATAAATCCTGAAGTATAAGCAAGTTAGCTGACTGTCTTCTCCATCAACATCAGTAAGATCAGAGAAAATCTCTAAAGGAAGAAAACAGGATAGTTGGTGACATTTTCAATCTGCACCAGCAATTTCTTCACAGATCCAGCTGTACAACCCTAAAGAACATTTACTGGAGGCTATGAAGAGGAAGTTAGGGCTGAATCTCCTCAGCCTAAGAAAGAAAGAAGAAGCAGAACAGTTGTCTACAAGCTGCTTCTAGCACAACACAAAGTGTAACATCCCATTTCCGGCTAGACCCCTAGGAGTCAGTTGGTTGTGGTAGAACCCTAGGGAGCCCAAAACTTGAAATAAATCGACCAAGAAATCGGGTCACGGGTTGGTCACGCCCGTGACTGACCCGTCACGCCCGTGACATAGGGCGTGACCACATTCGACGATCGTCGATTTCAGTTCGACGATCGTCGAACCCAAAATTAGTCACCAGACCTGTCACGCCCGTGACTCGCCATGTCACGCCCGTGACATAGGGCGTGACCATGATCGTCGATTCCAGTTCGACGGTCGTCGACCCAAAATTGGCCCCACGGGCATGTCACGCCCGTGACTCTCCATGTCACGCCCGTGACATAGGGCGTGACACGCTCGACGATCGTCGATTTCAGTTCGACGTCGTCGAACCAGAGTTAGTCACCAGGCATGTCACGCCCGTGACAACCGCTCGACGATCGTCGATCTCAGTTCGACGATCGTCGAACCCAGAACTGGCTGACCGGGCCTGTCATGCCCGTGACCTATGTGTCACGCCCGTGACCAAGGCCGAAACGACAGCCAGGTTGGAAATTTCGGTAACTGACGTCGTAATAAAATCCGATTAAGGGAATGAAAACCAAGAGTATTTATGGGCCGTTTCCTACTTTAATTATTTAAATAATTAAGGAAAATGTTGGTCCAATAAGAAATCGCCACCTGGCGAGCACCTCTTCATCTCCAGCGTTTCAACTTCCATTCGCCATAACCGAAACGTCATAAGGGAGTTATTAATGGCCGCGAACGTTTCATCTCCAACGTTTCATCCTTTCCCCTCCCCATTTGCTGATCTATAAAAGACTCCTAAGAGCAAGAGGAAAAGGTTACACTCCCTCAAACTGTTCCAGACTTCCCCCTTGCTGTTGAAGAATTTCCGGCGACGCCACCACCCCGCAAATGGATTCCCGACGCTCTGCACGCCTCCAACCCGCGAACAAGGTCCTCCCCTCCCTCTTCTTCTGCGGATAGATCTTAGAATTCGTTAGGAGAGAAATCGGGCTCAAAAGATCCAGATCAGGTGAGCGTATTCGTGGTTTTCCGAAAATTTCATGGTGGCGGGTTCGCCAGAAACCGCCTCTCCGGCGGCCGTGTCGCCGCCCGACGATAGCCCTCGCCTCAACGGGGGTGATGGTGGTGGTGGCCGGCCAGGGAGATGGCTGGATGGCCGGGAAATATCTTGGAAAAGCTACAGGAAATTAGGTTTTCAGGCCTCTGGTTCGGGCTGTAGAAGAAGATGAACAGTGCCGTCAAATTAGATTTTATTTTTAAAACAATTTCTGAATGAAATATCTGTCATGTTAAATAAGTTGGGAAAAATACCTGGAGGCTCCTATAGGAAAAATGATCAACATAGAAAATGTAGCCCTTGAAGTCTACTTTAATTCAAAATTAATTTCACTCGATTTGAAATCCTGGTTAGACCACAGCACCCTTTTTGGTGAGGTCTATCAAGAGGGCTGCCTTGACCTTAGAAAAATTCCCCACTCCAATCCAGTCATCCAAATGACTTGAAATTTGGGGTGTGGTCTAATCTTACATATATCTAGGTGCTATCCAAAATCTAGGATTTTTGGGAAATATTTTTCTATAGTTTTTAGAAAAATTCAAAAATCCTAGCCGAATTTAATTAGATAGTTAAATAATTTCCAAACCCTCCCAAATTCTGGTGAGTGGTCCCTGGGTTCACCATAAGGTTCTGTATAAATTTTCATCTCATTTGGAGATGGTTTGGATTAGAAATGATTAACCCTAAGTTTTGCCCTGATAAGGGGTCTTAGGTTAAAAGTGCACTTTTGAAATTTGAGTGGTGAGATCACCTCAACAGAGGCTGAGATTTTTACCACTGGCTAGTAATATTCTCTAGCACCCCCTCATGGAGTTTGAGGTGGATCGGGGTAAGTTTGCCCTAAGGACCAAGGCCAAACCCTACGGATGGATCTTGGTGGTTTGTGAAGGTCATGTGGTCAAATGACCTTGGATTGACCCGAAATTGGGTGAAGAGAACCATAGGGCCAATATAGTTCTCTGGATGAAATCTTAGTAAATTTGGAGACCGTTGGGATACCTAAAAATCTAACCCTAGTTTGGGGCGCAAAACTTGTAGAGATAGGAAATGACACTAAATCACATTGAAAAGTGGTGAGATTTGGGTAGAGTGAATTATAGAGATGGTACAAGCTCCGGATATTTTTCTATGAATTTTATGATCATTATTTTGGATACTTCCTTTAATGATTTAGTAGTTGTATGATTTGCTTAGAAACTTTATTAGGGAATACACACTCTCTGGAAAGTGATGAAATTTAAGCAGGGAACGTTTATTATGATTTTAAATCTCTGTGAATTTTTATGGGATTTTTGAAAGATTAATTCTAAGGCTTGCTTCATTAAGTATGTTTTACCTTGAATATTTGATTAAATCTTTAGGGGTGTTTAGCAAGCTAGTAAAATTATGATTCTCTGCACAAAGATCTTTTATCTATCATATTACTGACAAGTGATTTTTCTATAATTTTTAGATGAATAATTTCAGTACTTCCTTCATTACGTAGAATTAAAGTGATTATACTGAATAAATTATTTAGAGGTTAAATAATTTCTATAAAATTCTGAGAATTTGTATTTGAGGTTATCTTGCTGTTATTTAATGATCATGATTTTTGAGTAACCATTACTTAGGAAGATCATGTAGTTCATGTTTAAAATGACCCGTGGCACGTCCTTTGGGAAAATTAAATAAATATCAGATTAATTAGGAAAATTATAAGTTTCTGGTTTTAGGCAAAGTATGATATGGTAGACCACCAGTAAATATTATAGGAGATTTGGAAGACAACTTGGTGTACCTCCCCTTGGGTACCTCATATAGTTTAGGATGGTCTGCATATAGTAAAGCCACGGAATTCTGGTAATTGATGGTTGGTAGGGCAAGTTAAGATTGAGTTCATCATTAGAAGTCAGGAGAAGTAGAGTGTGGGACTGGTTAGGATATGGGAGTACGGGAACGACGAAAGATCGTCGATCCCGGAAAGAAGAGGAAGAGTCTTAATACTCTAGGGTTAGAACTAAAGTAACTAAAAGAGGATCGGGTTAAGGGAGATCAACCAATAATAATAAGTGCCTTGCGAAAGGGAACTTCGGGCCGTAATGACACCGTCTTGGTTCCTAGTGCCCCTTGAGAGCCCTTCACGGGGTATACCGGGGGCAGTCCTGGGCTAACGTAAACCATAGGAATAATAAATTATAAGAGCAACTAGTATAACTAGGGTTGCACACACTCACTCCCCGATAGCTAGGAAAGTAGAATAATAGGACTTGTTGCCATTCAGACAGTAGCTCTGAAGGTAGATGCACGGACAGGACTGTCCGGGGGGCCGAGGGCTCGAGGGTTGGAGTACAGAATAAAGGTGGTGGGTCTTCGGTACCTGATCATCGTTCACACCGACATCGGTACGCTGACTCGGCGGTGTGGGACACTTAGCCAAGGAAAGTCTGGAGGGTACATCCAGCAGCAGTACGCGGATACTCTAGGTTGTGTTCTTCTAGGGGCGTACGGGAGGGCTAGGCCTGGTAGTGTGGATGCCCGCCTAGGAGTGGGGGGCCCGACCCACTGTCTCCGTTTGCCACTACGGAGGTTCCTGGGAGTGAAGCTAGCTGCCCGAACAGGGGGAACTAAATGTCTATGCGTATAGAGTCGTGTGCGTGAGTTGCACTTGCATGAATCATGGCATAGCATATCACTACACTCATATTTGCATACAACCGACACCCCAACGTATAAATTGGTATGGGACTTTTTATACGATGGGAACTTTGCAGAAGATCCCTTAACTTATAAGTTTGTATGGGCATTCATATAAGTTAAGGTTACATACTTACTTACTTGTTTGTTCTCTTACTATTTTCTAGCTGCCTTTTTATACAATTTGCTATTTATTAATTGCTCTACCTATTATAACATTTACACTGTTCACCTATTATAACTTGCTAGCTAGGACCACCGTCACCTGCTTGATTATTCTCCATTTTTGTAGCTTCCCTTTCCTCCTCTCCGCCCGGTACTTAGGAGCCGTGGTGGGAGGGGTAGGGGATGATAGGTCTTAGTCTTTATGACTAATGGTTTTCGAACCAAACATTACAGGAGCTCCGGATGGGAGACAGGGACCAGCACCAGCGGAGTACGGTGCGTATGGAGGTGGGACAGTCTAGCACCGGTGCACCTGCGACCAGCTCCGTGAGTGATTAGTATTTTCCTAGCTTCCGCGATGAGCGACTTGTAGTGAGGACTCTGATGTACTGGGCTCGAGCCCATTTATCTATTTTACTGTTGTTACGTATTGATGGACTGGATATGATTCTCTTTTATTTACATGTTTTTGTGGACTTGTTTACATTTTTGTATAAATACTTCTCTCTCTTGTGATCGAAAAGGGCCGGCAGAATTGGCGTTTTGTAGTGGTTGCCTTCCCGTGAGTCGGTGCCACCGCAAAGCGGCAATTCTGGGCTAAGACCCCGGTGGTTGAAAAAGAAAAAAAAAGGGGGGGTCTTACAAGTGGTATCAGAGGAAACCTCGATCGAAGAGAAGTAGTCCACAAAATCTTGGGTCACCCCCGCGCGAGCTTAGTTTGCGGACAAACTAGCAGCAGAAGTAGTGGTGTGCCCATAAGGGAAATCACATGTGAAAGTCCATCATAACTCTTCTTAAATTCCATTCATTCGCTCTCTAACAAATGGAATTTTTGCGTGTAGCCTGCGACGAACCCTACATCGCAGCAGGGGACACCACAGGCTCCGAATGTGGTCCCGACTCCGCCAGCACCAGTTCCGTTCTAGCAGACAGAGATGGGGCAAACACTGACGGCCATCCTGGAGGCCTTCAGAGCTCAGCAAGCCCCGGCCCCACAGCCAAACCCCGGGGCCAATTGGATGACGGTCTTCCGAGGACTTTCCCCTCCATCCTACCAGGGGACGGAGTCTGCAGTACGTACGGAGGAGTGGTTGGACACCATTTACGAGATGCTGGCAGGGATTCGATGCCCCACGGAGGAGGCAGTCGCTTTGACAGCCTCCTGCTTAGAGTCACACGGAAAGAGATGGTGGAAATCTCAGCTGGACACCACCTTTGCAGGGATGGACTGTGCTGATATTACTTGGGAGGAGTTCAGAGTAGCGCTCTTGGGACACTTTGTACCTCAGTCGGCGAGAGATGACCTGGAGGATAGGTTCCTGCGGTTGAGGCAGGGGAACAGGACTGTGGTGGAGTACTATCAGGAGTTCACTCACATGGCCCGTTATGTGGACGCTTACCAGTTAGACGATGCTGGCTACGCCCGGAGGTTTTATAAGGGGCTGCAGGATGACATGAGGTAGGCCCTCCTTTTCGTTTCAGAGGGGAGTCTGGCCAGGATTCTGGAGATGGCTAAGAAGAGAGAGGCGGATCAGCTTATAGTGAAGAATCGGAAGAGACCGACTGATGATTCAGTGATTGGAGGTCGTAGAGACCGTCCTTGGGGCCATGTTATCGGGGAGAGAAGGAACGGGGATCAGCCTCATCAGGAGTTTGGGCAGGAGTAGAGGACTCAGGGGGTATTGTCTCCCCAGCCTATACAGATGCTGGAAATGCTAAGGACGGCAGGGCAGCCACCGGTATGCTATTAGTGCAACCAGCCGGGGCATATCAAGTGGAACTGCCCTATGGGGCGAGCACCCCCACCAGCACATCAGGGCGCTCCACCTCCCCGACAGTTTGGCGGACGAGGACAAGACCGAGGACGAGGATTTCAGGATCGAGGTCGTAGGCCAGAGAGAGCAGGTGTATGCTCTAGACCTGACACAGCCTCGGAACCCGGAGCAGGTTATCACAGGTATGGCAGCATTTTTAAATTTTCTTCATATAAACTACTATTTTAGACGTAACCTGGTTAGAAATTAAGAGAAGATAAACTGCAACAAGAATACTAAGAAACTTAATCACCCCAGGCATAGTCTTCGTTAGCGGCAAGCCCGCTCACACCCTCTTCGACACTGGTGCGTCGTAATCATTCGTGTCGGAGGATTTCGTGAAAGGACTGGCAGGAGTGGAGCTAAGCACCGGGAAGATGCTGAGGGTGCGCCTACCCGATGGATCAAAGATATTGACCTCTACTCATTGTGATATGGAAGCGAGGATCGGCGGAAAGGCGTTTGAGGCACCAGCGACGGTTTTGAGGATGCCAGATTACGATCTGATTCTGGGCATGACCTGGCTGTACTGGAACCATGCCCAGATCGATTGCGTGACGAAGAGGATCACCGTGAGGCACGGCGACTCCTTCATTGTTATCGAAGGTATTATATCAGCACCCCGTACTTTACTATCGTCTGTGCAGGCCGTTAAGGCCCACCTACAGGGGGAAGAGGTTTATCAGGTCCTCTTTGAGGCTGTCGTAGCCAAGGACTCCATTACGGATATTCCAGTGGTGCGGGACTTCGCCGACGTGTTTCCAGAGAAGCTACCAGGGTTACCCCCGCACCGAGAGAAGGACTTTCAGATTCAGCTCGTACCGGGGGCTAAGCCGGTATCCAGAGCTCCCTATCGAATGGCCCCAAAGGAGTTGGTGGAATTCCGGAGCCATCTTCAGGAGTTAGTGGAGGCCGGGTTCGTTCGGCCTAGCTCTTCACCATGGGGAGCTCCGGTGCTGTTCGTTAAGAAGAAGGACGGGACCCTTCGACTGTGCATCGAATACCGGGCTCTGAACAGGTTGACAGTCCGGAATACTTATCCCTTACCACGGATTGATGAGCTATTTGACCAGCTGGAGGGAGCTCATTGGTTCTCAAAGCTGGATCTGAGGTCAGGATACTACCAGCTTCGTATTCGGGAGGAGGACATCCCGAAGACGGCCTTCAGCAGCAGATATGGCTTGTACGAGTTTACCGTGATGCCGTTTAGGCTCACGAATGCACCCTCCGCATTCATGACTTTGATGAATCGGGTGTTCGAGGAGTGTCTGGATGTCTTCGTCATTGTATTCATTGACGACATCCTCATCTATTCAAGGACAGAGGAGGAGCACGCGAGACATCTAGCTTTGACCTTGGAGAAGCTGCGTGAGCACGAGATGTATGCCAAGTACAGCAAGTGCCAGTTCTGGCTAAAGGAGGTGGCCTTTCTGGGCCATGTCATCAGTGGAGCAGGTCTGGCAGTGGATCCGGCAAAGATCCAGGCAGTACGGGATTGGCCACCACTAAAGTCGGCCACGGATGTTCGAAAGGACTTGCCGGTTACTACCGGAAGTTCGTAAAGGGGTTCTCTCAGATTGCCCTCCCTCTTACGTCTCTGACGAAGAAGGAGTCCCCTTTTATTTGGACGCCGCGATGCGAATCTGCCTTCCAGGAGCTGAAGGATCGTCTCACCTCGGCCCCCATCCTTGCTCTTCCTGCAGGGAGGGAGGGATTCCAGGTATATACAGATGCTTCCTATCAGGGGATGGGTGTCGTCCTTATGCAGAATGGGCACGTAATAGCCTATGCCTCCCGTCAGTTGAAGCAGTACGAGCAGAACTACCCCGTGCACGATTTGGAGATGGGGGCAGTCATTTTTGCTCTTAAGATCTGGCGGCACTATCTCTACGGGGTACATTGTGATATCTTCTCCGACCACAAGAATCTGAAGTACGTCGACACCCAGAAGGAGTTAAACATCAGGCAGAGACGCTGGGTGGAGTTTCTTTCGGACTACCAGTATACCATGCACTACCATCCGGGGAAGGCGAACGTGGATGCGGATGCTCTGAGCTGGAGAGCGAGTACGACTGGAGTAGGCCCGCAGCTCATGGCTTTGGAGTTGATTAGATCATTCGAGGAGATGCAGATTTCGCTAGTGTCTGAGGATGACCCGGAGCTGTACATGGAGTACCTGGGGTCGATGGCTACTACTGATGACATTCGAGACCGCATCAGAGATGGGCAGATGCTGGACGAGAGAGCTGAGCCGATATTCCGAGCCTTGGAGGAAGGCACGACAGGAGATTTCTCTTTGAGGGATGGGCTCCTGTGTTTCCGGGGCAGAGTCTACATACCAGCAGGAGGACGGATCCGGGAGGATATTTTGACGGAGGCTCACTGCAGCCGATATTCGGTACACCCGGGGATCACCAAGATGGTAAAGGATTTAAAGAGGAAGATGTATTGGCCGGGTATGAAGAAAGATATTACGTATTTTGTGACGCATTGTGAGGCCTGCCAGCTCGTGAAGGCGGAGTGTAGGAACCCGGCAGGCTTGTTGCAGCCGCTTCCAGTGCCGGAGTGGAAGTTTGAGGATATAGCCATGGACTTCATACATGGGCTACCTAGATCCCGTGCGGGGAACGACTCGATCTGGGTGATAGTGGACAGGCTGACAAAGGTGGCCAGATTCATCCCAGTGGCAAAGGACACACCGGTCAGTGTATTAGTACGGAGGTTCATTGAGCAGTTTGTGCGTTATCATGGGGTGCCCAAGACTTTCGTTTCGGATCGGGATGGGTGGTTTACATCCAGGGAGTGGAGGTCAGTCCAGGCCCATCTGGGTTCTCGGTTGACATTCAGCACAGCTTTCCACCCTCAGACCGACGGACAAACAGAGCGCACAAACCGTACACTGGAAGATCTGTTACGACTGTGTATTTTGGACCGTAACGAGCCTTGGGAGAAATTGTTGCCACTGGTCGAGTTTTCATACAACAACGCTCATCAGTCCAGCATAGGAATGGCTCCATACGAAGCGTTGTACGGAAGGAGGTGCAGAACCCCACTATCATGGGTTCAGGATGAGGATCCGCAGGCACTGGGCTCGGAGTTTGTGGGAGATACAGATGCTCAGATTAGATTGATCCGAGACAGGATGTTGGAAGCCCAGAGCAGACAGGCGAAATACTACGATGCGAGGCATCGTCAAGTGGAGTTCCAGGTGGGGGACCGAGTTTTCTTGAAGATACGGCCGATACACGGAGTCTCGCGGGTGCGTGGGCGGAAGAAGCTCAGTCCAAGATATATGGGGCCTTATAGGATCTCGGAGCGGATCGGCCCCTTAGCCTATAGACTAGAGCTACCGCCGGAGTTAGCGGGATTGCATGACGTCTTCCACGTCTCCTCACTTCGGAGGGCTCTGCTACGCCCTGAGCAGCTGATTTCCTCGGCAGATGGCCCAGTGGCCTCGGATCGGTCAGTCGATTTGGAGCCTATCAGAATTGACGATACAGCAGTGCGGGTCTTGCGACGGAATAAGGTCCCGTTAGTCAAGGTTCTGTGGAACAATCATGGGCAGGAGGAGCATACATGGGAGCCACAGGACTTGATGCGGCAAAAATACCCGGAACTTTTTTCGTCAGGTATACCTCACAACCCCTCTGGACAATCAATTTGCCTTCCTGTTTTAAACCAATAGAACTGAAATTTCAAGAATAGGGGCTAATCTTTTGTTTATTGGGGTGTATATACCTAGTTAAGTGGACGAATTAATCTTAGATTCGAAACCGCACAAACAAACATAAAGTAGAGAGATAATCTTTCAGTTCTCATGGGATGTTACAAGCTTATTTTTCCCGATTACTGTCCCGTAGGCTTAACCTTGATTTCGGGGACGAAGTCTTTGTTTTGTTTATTGGGATTTGTAACATCCCATTTCCGTCTAGACCCCTAAGAGTCAGTTGGTTGTGGTAGAACCCTAGGGAGCCCAAAACTTGAAATAAATCGACCAAGAAATCGAGTCACGGGTTGGTCATGCCCGTGACCGACCCGTCACGCCCGTAACATAGGGCGTGACCACATTCGACGATCGTCGATTTCAGTTCGACGATCGTCGAACCCAAAATTAGTCACCGGACCTGTCACGCCCGTGACTCGCCATGTCACGCCCGTGACATAGGGCGTGACCATGATCGTCGATTCCAGGTCGACGGTCGTCGACCCAAAATTGGCCCCACGGGCATGTCACGCCCGTGACTCGCCATGTCACGCCCGTGACAAAGGGCATGACACGCTCGACGATCGTCGATTTCAGTTCGACGTCATCGAACCATAGTTAGTCACCAGGCATGTCACGCCCGTGACAACCGCTCGACGATCATCGATCTCAGTTCGACGATCGTCGAACCCAGAACTGGCTAACCGGGCCTGTCACGCCCGTGACCTATGTGTCACGCCCGTGACCAAGGCCGAAACGACAGCCAGGTTGGAAATTTCGGTAACTGACGTTGTAATAAAATCCGATTAAGGGAATGAAAACCAAGAGTATTTATGGGCCGTTTCCTACTTTAATAATTTAAATAATTAAGGAAAATGTTGGTCCAATAAGATATCGCCACCTGGCGAGCACCTCTTCATCTCCAGCGTTTCAACTGCCATTCGCCATAACCGAAACGTCATAAGGGAGTTATTAATGGCCGCGAACGTTTCATCTCCAACGTTTCATCCTTTCCCCTCCCCATTTGCTGATCTATAAAAGACTCCTAAGAGCAAGAGGAAAAGGTTACACTCCCTCAAACTGTTCCAGACTTCCCCCTTGCTGTTGAAGAATTTCCGGCGACGCCACCACCCCGCAAATGGCTTCCCGACGCACTGCACGCCTCCAACCCGCGAACAAGGTCCTCCCCTCCCGCTTCTTCTGCGGATAGATCTTAGAATTCGTTAGGAGAGAAATCGGGCTCAAAAGAGCCAGATCGGGTGAGCGTATTCGTGGTTTTCCGAAAATTTCATGGTGGCGGGTTCGCCAGAAACCGCCTCTCCGGCGGCCGTGCCGCCGCCCGACGATAGCCCTCGCCTCAACGGGGGTGATGGTGGTGGTGGCCGGCTAGGGAGATGGCTGGATGGCCGGGAAATAGCTTGGAAAAGCTACAGGAAATTAGGTTTTCAGGCCTCTGGTTCGGGCTGTAGAAGAAGATGAACAGTGCCGTCAAATTAGATTTTATTTTTAAAACAATTTCTGAATGAAATATCTGTTATGTTAAATAAGTTGGGAAAAATACCTGGAGGCTCCTACAGGAAAAATGATCAACATAGAAACTGTAGCCCTTGAAGTATACTTTAATTCAAAATTAATTTCACTCGATTTGGAATCCTGGTTAGACCACAGCACCCTTTTTGGTGAGGTCTATCCAGAGGGCTGCCTTGACATTAGAAAAATTCCCCACTCCAATCCAGTCATCCAAATGACTTGAAATTTGGGTTGTGGTCTAATCTTACATATATTTAGGTGCTATCCAAAATCTAGGATTTTTGGGAAATATTTTTTTATAGTTTTTAGAAAAATTCAATAATCCTAGCCGAATTTAATTAGATAGTTAAATAATTTCCAAACCCTCCCAAATTCTGGTGAGTAGTCCCTGGGTTCACCATAAGGTTCTGTATAAATTTTCATCTCATTTGGAGATGGTTTGGATTAGAAATGATTAACCCTAAGTTTTGCCCTGATAAGGGGTCTTAGGTTAAAAGTGCACTTTTGAAATTTGAGTGGTGAGATCACCTCAACAGAGGCTGAGATTTTTACCACTGGCTAGTAATATTCTCTAGCACCCCCTCATGGAGTTTGAGGTGGATCGGGGTAAGTTTGCCCTAAGGACCAAGGCCAAACCCTAAGGATGGATCTTGGTGGTTTGTGAAGGTCATGTGGTCAAATGACCTTGGATTGACCCGAAATTGGGTGAAGAGAACCATAGGGCCAATATAGTTCTCTGGATGAAATCTTAGTAAATTTGGAGACCGTTGGGATACCTAAAAATCTAACCCTAGTTTGGGGCGCAAAACTTGTAGAGATAGGAAATGACACTAAATCACATTGAAAAGTGGTGAGATTTGGGTCGAGTGAATTATAGAGATGGTACAAGCTCTGGATATTTTTCTATGAATTTTATGATCATTATTTTGGATACTTCCTTTAATGATTTAGTAGTTGTATGATTTGCTTAGAAAATTTATTAGGGAATACACACTCTTAGGAAAGTAATGAAATTTAAGCAGGGAACGTTTATTATGATTTTAAATATCTGTGAATTTTTATGGGATTTTTGGAAGATTAATTCTAAGGCTTGCTTCATTAAGTATGTTTTACCTTGAATATTTGATTAAATCTTTAGGGGTGTTTAGCAAGCTAGTAAAATTATGATTCTCTGCACAAAGATCTTTTATATATCATATTACTGACTAGTGATTTTTCTATAATTTTTAGATGAATAATTTCAGTACTTCCTTCATTACGTAGAATTAACGTGATTATACTGAATAAATTATTTAGAGGTTAAATAATTTCTATAAAATTCTGAGAATTTGTATTTGAGGTTATCTTGCTGTTATTTAATGATCATGATTTTTGAGTAACCATTACTTAGGAAGATCATGTAGTTCATGTTTAAAATGACCCGTGGCACGTCCTTTGGGAAAATTAAATAAATATCAGATTAATTAGGAAAATTATAAGTTTCTGGTTTTAGGCAAAGTATGATATGGTAGACCACCAGTAAATATTATAGGAGATTTGGAAGACAACTTGGTGTACCTCCCCTTGGGTACCTCATATAGTTTAGGATGGTCTGCATATAGTAAAGCCACGGAATTCTGGTAATTGATGGTTGGTAGGGCAAGTTAAGATTGAGTTCATCATTAGAAGTTAGGAGAAGTAGAGTGTGGGACTGGTTAGGATAAGGGAGTACGGGAACGACGAAAGATCGTCGATCCCGGAAAGAAGAGAAAGAGTCTTAATACTCTAGGGTTAGAACTAAAATAACTAAAAGAGGATCGGGTTAAGGGAGATCAACCAATAATAATAAGTGCCTTGCGAAAGGGAACTTCGGGCCGTAATGCCGCCGTCTTGGTTCCTAGTGCCCCTTGAGAGCCCTTCACGGGGTATACCGGGGGCAGTCCTGGGCTAACGTAAACCATAGGAATAATAAATTATAAGAGCAACTAGTATAACTAGGGTTGCACACACTCACTCCCCAATAGCTAGGAAAGTAGAATAATAGGACTTGTTGCCATTCAGAAAGATGCACGGACAGGACTGTCCGCGGGGCTGAGGGCTCGAGGGTTGGAGTACAGAATAAAGGTGGTGGGTCTTCGGTACCTGATCATCGTTCACACCGACATCGGTACGCTGACTCGGCGGTGTGGGACACTTAGCCAAGGAAAGTCTGGAGGGTACATCCAGCAGCAGTACGCGGATACTCTAGGTTGTGTTCTTCTAGGGGCGTACGGGAGGGCTAGGCCTTGTAGTGTGGATGCCCGCCTAGGAGTGGGGGGCCCGACCAACTGTCTCCGTTTGCCACTACGGAGGTTCCTGGGAGTGAAGCTAGCTGCCCGAACAGGGGGAACTAAAGATCTGTGCGCATAGAGTCGTGTGCGTGAGTTGCACTTGCATGAATCATGGCATAGCATATCACTACACTCATATTTGCATACAACCGACACCCCAACGTATAAATTGGTATGGGACTTTTTATACGATGGGAGCTTTGCAGAAGATCCCTTAACTTATAAGTTTTTATGGGCATTCATATAAGTTAAGGTTACATACTTACTTACTTGTTTGTTCTCTTACTATTTTCTAGCTGCCTTTTTATACAATTTGCAATTTATTAATTGCTCTACCTATTATAACATTTACACTGTTCACCTATTATAACTTGCTAGCTAGGACCACCGTCACCTGCTTGATTATTCTCCACTTTTGTAGCTTCCCTTTCCTCCTCTCCGCCCGGTACTTAGGAGCCGTGGTGGGAGGGGTAGGGGATGATAGGGCTTAGTCTTTATGACTAATGGTTTTCGAACCAAACATTACAGGAGCTCCGGATGGGAGACAGGGACCAGCACCAGCGGAGTACGGTGCACATGAAGGTGGGACAGTCTAGCACTGGTGCACCTGCGACCAGCTCCGTGAGTGATTAGTATTTTCCTAGCTTCCGCGATGAGCGACATGTAGTGAGGACTCTGATGTACTGGGCTCGAGCCCATTTATCTATTTTACTATTGTTATGTATTGATGGACTGGATATGATTCTCTTTTATTTACATGTTTCTGTGGACTTGTTTACATTTTTGTATAAATACTTCTCTCTCTTGTGTCGAAAAGGGCCGGCAGAATTGGCGTTTTGTAGTGGTTGTCTTCCCGTGAGTCGGTGCCACCGCAAAGCGGCAATTCTGGGCTAAGACCCCGGTGGTTGAAAAAGAAAAAAAAAGGGGGTCTTATAAGTGGTATCAGAGGAAACCTCGATCGAAGAGAAGTAGTCCACAAAATCTTGGGTCACCCCCGCGCGAGCTTAGTTTGCGGACAAACTAGCAGCGGAAGCAGTGGTGTGCCCATAAGGGAAATTACATGTGAAAGTCCATCATAACTCTTCTTAAATTCCATTCATTCGCTCTCTAACAAATGGAATTTTTGCTTGTAGCCTGCGACGAACCCTACATCACAGCAGGGGACACCTCAGGCTCCGAATGTGGTCCTGACTCCGCCAGCACCAGTTCCGTTCCAGCAGACAGAGATGGGGCAAACACTGACGGCCATCCTGGAGGCCTTCAGAGCTCAGCAAGCCCCGGCCCCACAGCCAAACCCCGGGGCCAATTGGATGACGGTCTTCCGAGGACTTTCCCCTCCATCCTACCAGGGGACGGAGTCTGCAGTACGTACGGAGGAGTGGTTGGACACCATTTATGAGATGCTGGCAGGGATTCGATGCCCCACGGAGGAGGCAGTTGCTTTGACAGTCTCCTGCTTAGAGTCACACGGAAAGAGATGGTGGATATCTCAGCTGGACACCACCTTTGCAGGGATGGACTGTGCTGATATTACTTGGGAGGAGTTCAGAGCAGCGCTCTTGGGACACTTTGTACCTCAGTCGGCGAGAGATGACCTGGAGGATAGGTTCCTGCGGTTGAGGCAGGGGAACAGGACTGTGGTGGAGTACTATCAGGAGTTCACTCACCTGGCCCGTTATGCGGACGCTTACCAGTTAGACGATGCTGGCTACGCCCGGAGGTTTTATAAGGGGTTGCAGGATGACATGAGGCAGGCCCTCCTTTTCGTTTCAGAGGGGAGTCTGGCCAGGATTCTGGAGATGGCTAAGAAGAGAGAGGCGGATCAGCTTATAGTGAAGAATCGGAAGAGACCGGCTGATGATTCAGTGATTGGAGGTCGTAGAGACCGTCCTCGGGGCTAGGTTATCGGGGAGAGAAGGAACGGGGATCAGCCTCGTCAGGAGTTTGGGCAGGAGTAGAGGACTCAGGGGGTATTGGCTCCCCAGCCTATACAGATGCTGGAAATGCCAAGGACGGCAGGGCAGCCACCGATATGCTATCAGTGCAACCAGCCGGGGCATATCAATCGGAACTGCCCTGTGGGGCGAGCACCCCCACCAGCACATCAGGGCGCTCCACCTCCCCGACAGTTTGGCGGACGAGGACAGGACCGAGGACAAGGATTTCAGGATCGAGGTCGTAGGCCAGAGAGAGCAGGTGTATGCTCTAGACCTGACACATCCTCGGAACCCGGAGCAGGTTATCACAGGTATGACAGCATTTTAAAATTTTCTTCATATAAACTACTATTTTAGACGTAACCTGGTTAGAAATTAAGAGAAGATAAACTGCAACAAGAATACTAAGACACTTAATCACCCCAGGCATAGTCTTCGTTAGCGGCAAGCCCGCTCACACTCTCTTCGACACTGGTGCGTCGCAATCATTCGTGTCGGAGGATTTCGTGAAAGGACTGGCAGGAGTGGAGCTAAGCACCGGGAAGATGCTGAGGGTGCGCCTACCCGATGGATCAGAGATATTGACCTCGACTCATTGTTATATGGAAGCGAGGATCGTCGGAAAGGCGTTTGAGGCACCAGCGACAGTTTTGAGGATGCCAGATTACGATCTGATTTTGGGCATGACCTGGCTGTACTGGAACCATGCCCAGATCGATTGCGTGGCGAAGAGGATCACCGTGAGGCACGGTGACTCCTTCATTGTTATCGAAGGTATTATATCAGCACCCCGTACTTTACTATCGTCTGTGCAGGCCGTTAAGGCCCACCTACAGGGGGAAGAGGTTTATCAGGTCCTCTTTGAGGCTTTCGTAGCCAAGGACTCCATTGTGGATATTCCAGTGGTGCGGGACTTCGCCGACGTGTTTCCAGAGAAGCTACCAGGGTTACCCCCGCACCGAGAGAAGGACTTTCAGATTCAGCTCGTACCGGGGGCTAAGCCGGTATCCAGAGCTCCCTATCGAATGGCCCTAAAGGAGTTGGTGGAATTCCGGAGCCAGCTTCAGGAGTTAGTGGAGGCCGGGTTCGTTCGGCCTAGCTCTTCACCATGGGGAGCTCCGGTGCTGTTCGTTAAGAAGAAGGACGGGACCCTTCGACTGTACATCGATTACCGGGCTCTGAACAGGTTGACAGTCCGAAATACTTATCCCTTACCACGGATAGACGAGCTATTTGACCAGCTGGAGGGAGCTCATTGGTTCTCAAAGCTGGATCTGAGGTCAGGATACTACCAGCTTCGTATTCGGGAAGAGGACATCCCGAAGACGACCTTCAGCAGCAGATATGGCTTGTACGAGTTTACCGTGATGCCGTTCGGGCTCACGAATGCACCCTCCGCATTCATGACTTTGATGAATCAGGTGTTCGAGGAGTGTCTGGATGTCTTCGTCATTGTATTCATCGACGACATCCTCATCTATTCAAGGACGGAGGAGGAGCACGCGAGACATCTAGCTTTGACCTTGGAGAAGCTGCGTGAGCACGAGATGTATGCCAAGTACAGCAAGTGCTAGTTCTGGCTAAAGGAGGTGGCCTTTCTGGGCCATGTCATCAGTGGAGCAGGTCTGGCAGTGGATCCGGCAAAGATCCAGGCAGTACGGGATTGGCCACCACTAAAGTCGGCCACGGATGTTCGAAGTTTCTTGGGACTTGCCGGTTACTACCGGAAGTTCGTAAAGGGGTTCTCTCAGATTGCCCTCCCTCTTACGTCTCTGACGAAGAAGGAGTCCCCTTTTATTTGGACGCCGCGATGCGAATCTGCCTTCCAGGAGCTGAAGGATCGTCTCACCTCGGCCCCCATCCTTGCTCTTCCTGCAGGGAGGGAGGGATTCCAGGTATATACAGATGCTTCCTATCAGGGGATGGGTGCCGTCCTTATGCAGAATGGGCACGTAATAGCCTATGCCTCCCGTCAGTTGAAGCAGTACGAGCAGAACTACCCCGTGCACGATTTGGAGATGGGGGCAGTCATTTTTGCTCTTAAGATCTGGCGGCACTATCTCTACGGGGTACATTGTGATATCTTCTCCGACCACAAGAATCTGAAGTACGTCGACACCCAGAAGGAGTTAAACATCAGGCAGAGACGCTGGGTGGAGTTTCTTTCGGACTACCAGTATACCATGCACTACCATCTGGGGAAGGCGAACGTGGTTGCGGATGCTCTGAGCCGGAGAGCGAGTACGACTGGAGTAGGCCCGCAGCTCATGGCTTTGGAGTTGATTAGATCATTCGAGGAGATGCAGATTTCGCTAGTGTCTGAGGATGACCCGGAGCTGTACATGGAGTACCTGGGGTCGATGGCTACTACTAATGACATTCGAGACTGCATCAGAGATGGGCAGATGCTGGACGAGAGAGCTGAGCCGATATTCCGAGCCTTGGAGGAAGGCACGACAGGAGATTACTCTTTGAGGGATGGGCTCCTGTGTTTCCGGGGCAGAGTCTACATACCAGCAGGAGGACGGATCCGGGAGGATATTTTGACGGAGGCTCACTACAGCCGGTATTCGGTACACCCAGGGATCACTAAGATGGTAAAGGATTTAAAGAGGAAGATGTATTGGCCGGGTATGAAGAAAGATATTACGTATTTTGTGACGCATTGTGAGGCCTGCCAGCTCGTGAAGGCGGAGTGTAGGAACCCGGCAGGCTTGTTGCAGCCGCTTCCAGTGCCGGAGTGGAAGTTTGAGGATATAGCCATGGACTTCATACATGGGCTACCTAGATCCCGTGCGGGGAACGACTCGATCTGGGTGATAGTGGACAGGCTGACAAAGGTGGCCAGATTCATCCCAGTGGCAAAGGACACACCGGTCAGTGTATTAGTACGGAGGTTCATTGAGCAGTTTGTGCGTTATCATGGGGTGCCCAAGACTATCGTTTCGGATCGGGATGGGCGGTTTACATCCAGGGAGTGGAGGTCAGTCCAGGCCCATCTGGGTTCTCGGTTGACATTCAGCACAGCTTTCCACCCTCAGACCGACGGAAAAACAGAGCGCACAAACCGTACACTGGAAGATCTGTTACGACTGTGTATTTTGGACCGTGGCGAGCCTTGGGAGAGATTGTTGCCACTGGTCGAGTTTTCATACAACAACGCTCATCAGTCCAGCATAGGCATGGCTCCATACGAAGCGTTGTACGGAAGGAGGTGCAGAACCCCACTATCATGGGTTCAGGACGAGGTTCCGCAGGCACTGGGCTCGGAGTTTGTGGGAGATACAGATGCTCAGATTAGATTGATCCGAGACAGGATGTTGGAAGCCCAGAGCAGACAGGCGAAATACTACGATGCGAGACATCGTCAAGTGGAGTTCCAGGTGGGGGACCGAGTTTTCTTGAAGATACGGCCGATGCACGGAGTCTCGCGGGTGCGTGGGCGGAAGAAGCTCAGTCCAAGATATATGGGGCCTTATAGGATCACGGAGCGGATCGGCCCCTTAGCCTATAGACTGGAGCTACCGCCGGAGTTAGCGGGATTGCATGACGTCTTCCACGTCTCCTCACTTCGGAGGGCTCTGCTACGCCCTGAGCAACTGATTTCCTCGGCAGATGGCCCAGTGGCCTCGGATCGGTCAGTCGATTTGGAGCCTATCAGGATTGACGATACAGCAGTGCGGGTCTTGCGACGGAAGAAGGTCCCGTTAGTCAAGGTTCTGTGGAACAATCATGGGCAGGAGGAGCATACATGGGATCCACAGGACTTGATGCGGCAAAAATACCCGGAACTTTTTTCGTCAGGTATACCTCACAACCCCTCTGGACAATCAATTTGCCTTCCTGTTTTAAACCAATGGAACTGAAATTTCAAGAATAGGGGCTAATCTTTTGTTTATTGGGGTGTATATACCTAGTTAAGTGGACGAATTAATCTTAGATTCGAAACCGCACAAACAAACATAACGTAGAGAGATAATCTTTCAGTTCTCATGGGATGTTACAAGCTTATTTTTCCCGATTAGAGTCCCGTAGGCTTAACCTTGATTTCGGGGACGAAATCTTTGTTTTGTTTATTGGGATTTGTAACATCCCATTTCCGGCTAGACCCCTAGGAGTCAGTTGGTTGTGGTAGAACCCTAGGGAGCCCAAAACTTGAAATAAATCGACCAAGAAATCGAGTCACGGGTTGGTCACGCCCATGACCGACCCGTCACGCCCGTGACATAGGGCGTGACCACATTCGACGATCGTCGATTTCAGTTCGACGATCGTCGAACCCAAAATTAGTCACCGGACCTGTCACGCCCGTGACTCGCCATGTCACGCCCGTGACATAGGGCGTAACCATGATCGTCGATTCCAGGTCGACGGTCGTCGACCCAAAATTGGCCCCACGGGCATGTCATGCCCGTGACTCGCCATGTCACGCCCGTGACATAGGGCGTGACACGCTCGACGATCGTCGATTTCAGTTCGACGTCATCAAACCAGAGTTAGTCACCAGGCATGTCACGTCCGTGACAACCGCTCGACGATCGTCGATCTCAGTTCGACGATCGTCGAACCCAGAACTGGCTAACCGGGCCTGTCACGCCCGTGACCTATGTGTCACGCCCGTGACCAAGGCCGAAACGACAGCCAGGTTGGAAATTTCGGTAACTGACGTCGTAATAAAATCCGATTAAGGGAATGAAAACCAAGAGTATTTAGGGGCCGTTTCCTACTTTAATTATTTAAATAATTAAGGAAAATGTTGGTCCAATAAGAAATCGCCACCTGGCGAGCACCTCTTCATCTCCAGCGTTTCAACTGCCATTCGCCATAACTGAAACGTCATAAGGGAGTTATTAATGGCCGCGAACGTTTCATCTCCAACGTTTCATCCTTTCCCCTCCCCATTTGCTGATCTATAAAAGACTCCTAAGAGCAAGAGGAAAAGGTTACACTCCCTCAAACTGTTCCAGACTTCCCCCTTGCTGTTGAAGAATTTCCGGCGACGCCACCACCCCGCAAATGGCTTCCCGACGCTCTGCACGCCTCCAACCTGCGAACAAGGTCCTCCCCTCCCTCTTCTTCTGCGGATAGATCTTAGAATTCGTTAGGAGAGAAATCGGGCTCAAAAGAGCCAGATCGGGTGAGCGTATTCGTGGTTTTCCGAAAATTTCATGGTGGCGGGTTCGCCAGAAACCGCCTCTCCGACGACCGTGTCGCCGCCCGACGATAGCCCTCGCCTCAACGGGGGTGATGGTGGTGGTGGCCGGCCAGGGAGATGGCTGGATGGCCGGGAAATAGCTTGGAAAAGCTACAGGAAATTAGGTTTTCAGGCCTCTGGTTCGGGCTGTAGAAGAAGATGAACAGTGCCGTCAAATTAGATTTTATTTTTAAAACAATTTCTGAATGAAATATCTGTCATGTTAAATAAGTTGGGAAAAATACCTGGAGGCTCCTATAGGAAACATGATCAACATAGAAAATGTAGCCCTTGAAGTCTAATTTAATTCAAAATTAATTTCACTCGATTTGGAATCTTGGTTAGACCACAGCACCCTTTTTGGTGAGGTCTATCCAGAGGGCTGCCTTGACCTTAGAAAAATTCCCCACTCCAATCCAGTCATCCAAATGACTTGAAATTTGGGGTGTGGTCTAATCTTACATATATCTAGGTGTTATCCAAAATCTAGGATTTTTGGGAAATATTTTTCTATAGTTTTTAGAAGAATTCAATAATCCTAGCCGAATTTAATTAGATAGTTAAATAATTTACAAACCCTCCCAAATTCTGGTGAGTGGTCCCTGGGTTCACCATAAGGTTTTGTATAAATTTTCATCTCATTTGGAGATGGTTTGGATTAGAAATGATTAACCCTAAGTTTTGCCCTGATAAGGGGTCTTAGGTTAAAAGTGCACTTTTGAAATTTGAGTGGTGAGATCACCTCAACAGAGGCTGAGATTTTTACCACTGGCTAGTAATATTCTCTAGCACCCCCTCATGGAGTTTGAGGTGGATCGGGGTAAGTTTGCCCTAAGGACCAAGGCCAAACCCTAAGGATGGATCTTGGTGGTTTGTGAAGGTCATGTGGTCAAATGACCTTGGATTGACCCAAAATTGGGTGAAGAGAACCATAGGTCCAATATAGTTCTCTGGATGAAATCTTAGTAAATTTGGAGACCGTTGGGATACCTAAAAATCTAACCCTAGTTTGGGGCGCAAAACTTGTAGAGATAGGAAATGACACTAAATCACATTGAAAAGTGGTGAGATTTGGGTAGAGTGAATTATAAAGATGGTACAAGCTATGGATATTTTTCTATGAATTTTATGATCATTATTTTGGATACTTCCTTTAATGATTTAGTAGTTGTATGATTTGCTTAGAAAATTTATTAGGGAATACACACTCTCTAGAAAGTGATGAAATTTAAGCAGGGAACGTTTATTATGATTTTAAATCTCTGTGAATTTTTATGGGATTTTTGGAAGATTAATTCTAAGGCTTGCTTCATTAAGTATGTTTTACCTTAAATATTTGATTAAATCTTTAGGGGTGTTTAGCAAGCTAGTAAAATTATGATTCTCTGCACAAAGATCTTTTATATATCATATTACTAACTAGTGATTTTTCTATAATTTTTAGATGAATAATTTCAGTACTTCCTTCATTACGTAGAATTAACGTGATTATACTGAATAAATTATTTAGAGGTTAAATAATTTCTATAAAATTCTGAGAATTTGTATTTGAGGTTATCTTGCTGTTATTTAATGATCATGATTTTTGAGTAACCATTACTTAGGAAGATCATGTAGTTCATGTTTAAAATGACCCGTGGCACGTCCTTTGGGAAAATTAAATAAATATCAGATTAATTAGGAAAATTATAAGTTTCTGGTTTTAGGCAAAGTATGATATGGTAGACCACCAGTAAATATTATAGGAGATTTGGAAGACAACTTGGTGTACCTCCCCTTGGGTACCTTATATAGTTTAGGATGGTCTGCATATAGTAAAGCCACGGAATTCTGGTAATTGATGGTTGGTAGGGCAAGTTAAGATTGAGTTCATCATTAGAAGTCAGGAGAAGTAGAGTGTGGGACTGGTTAGGATAAGGGAGTACGGGAACGACGAAAGATCGTCGATCCCGGAAAGAAGAGAAAGAGTCTTAATACTCTAGGGTTAGAACTAAAGTAACTAAAAGAGGATCGGGTTAAGGGAGATCAACCAATAATAATAAGTGCCTTGCGAAAGGGAACTTCGGGCCGTAATGCCGCCGTCTTGGTTCCTAGTGCCCCTTGAGAGCCCTTCACGGGGTATACCGGGGGCAGTCCTGGGCTAACGTAAACCATAGGAATAATAAATTATAAGAGCAACTATTATAACTAGGGTTGCACACACTCACTCCCCGATAGCTAGGAAAGTAGAATAATAGGACTTGTTGCCATTCAGACAGTAGCACTGAAGGTAGATGCACAGACAGGACTGTCCGGGGGGCCGAGGGCTCGAGGGTTGGAGTACAGAATAAAGGTGGTGGGTCTTCGGTACCTGATCATCGTTCACACCGACATCGGTACGCTGACTCGGCGGTGTGGGACACTTAGCCAAGGAAAGTCTGGAGGGTACATCCAGCAGCAGTACGCGGATACTCTAGGTTGTGTTCTTCTAGGGGCGTACGGGAGGGCTAGGCCTGGTAGTGTGGATGTCTGCCTAGGAGTGGGGGGCCCGACCCACTGTCTCCGTTTGCCACTACGGAGGTTCCTGGGAGTGAAGCTAGCTTCCCGAACAGGGGGAACTAAAGGTCTGTGCGCATAGAGTCGTGTGCGTGAGTTGCACTTGCATAAATCATGGCATAGCATTTCACTACACTCATATTTGCATACAACCGACACCCCAACGTATAAATTGGTATGGGACTTTTTATACGATGGGAGCTTTGCAGAAGATCCCTTAACTTATAAGTTTGTATGGGCATTCATATAAGTTAAGGTTACATACTTACTTACTTGTTTGTTCTCTTACTATTTTCTAGCTGCCTTTTTATACAATTTGCTATTTATTAATTGCTCTACCTATTATAACATTTACAATGTTCACCTATTATAACTTGCTAGCTAGGACCACCGTCACCTGCTTGATTATTCTCCACTTTTGTAGCTTCCCTTTCATCCTCTCCGCCCGGTACTTAGGAGCCGTGGTGGGAGGGGTAGGGGATGATAGGGCTTAGTCTTTATGACTAATGGTTTTCGAACCAAACATTACAGGAGCTCCGGATGGGAGACAGGGACCAGCACCAGCGGAGTACGGTGCGCATGGAGGTGGGACAGTCTAGCACCGGTGCACCTGCGACCAGCTCCGTGAGTGATTAGTATTTTCCTAGCTTCCGCGATGAGCGACTTGTAGTGAGGACTCTGATGTACTGGGCTCGAGCCCATTTATCTATTTTACTGTTGTTACGTATTGATGGACTGGATATGATTCTCTTTTATTTACATGTTTCTGTGGACTTGTTTACATTTTTTGTATAAATACTTCTCTCTCTTGTGATCGAAAAGGGCCGGCAGAATTGGCGTTTTGTAGTGGTTGCCTTCCCGTGAGTCGGTGCCACCGCAAAGCGGCAATTCTGGGCTAAGACCCCGGTGGTTGAAAAAGAAAAAAAAAAAAGGGGGTCTTACACAAAGCAAGATCTATATCCTTGTTGCTGAGAAGAAATTGGGATCGGATTCTCTCAGCTCAGGTAGCAGCAAGTTTTGGTGCAGTCCCTTCATAGTCCCAGCTAGAAAAATCTCTGGTGTTGTGAAGAAGAAGCTAGGACTGAGTATATCTCAGTTCAGGTAAAAGTAGGCTCAGGAAATATATTCCTAGAGTCATAGTGGGGCTGAGTTTTTCTCTGTCCAGAACCTTAGCACAGAGAAACATCTCCTATGTCAAGATCAACCACACAACCCACTTCCATCTTGTAGGATCCTTTTGGATCTGAGTGGTAGGAGAAAACTTGCTCTGAGGTAGGATTATGTTGAGAATCTGATCTGTAGGACTTGGTTTCAAGTCTGAGGTAGGTGAGTCATTCTCACTGAGTTGTAGGGCACTTGTGCCTGAAGTAGGATCTGACTACAAATCTGAGGTAGGGAATTTGTGCCTGATATTGTAGTAGAGTCATTCTATCTAAGGTAGGATCTTTAGTGGATCTGAGGTAGGGTTGTCCTCCCATCCAGAGTGTTTTGGCCTGAGATAGGTGATCTGCTTATCACTGAGTTGTAGGCTCTTGTGGTTGAGTTGTAAATCTTGGAGGAGACTGAGAGATCCTGAGAGATCTGAGGTGTAAGCTTTTTGGAGAAGAGTTTTGGAGAGTGCTTAGTCTAACAAGATAGTTAGATAGGTGGGAGGGAAAGTGGATGTACCCTTATTAGGGGAACCACTATAAATCTTGTGTGTGCTTTCTGTGTGTTTTTTGTGTTGCTGGTTACATATCTTGAAAGCATAGTCCCACCAACTAACAAAGCTCCTAAAGAAAAGAAAATAACAAGATAAGTCACTAAGGACTAAGAAACCTATTCACCCCCCCCCCCTAAGTGATTTAGCTATCCTTGAAATCAAAGACTTTCAAGTGGTATCAGAGGGAGGTTGCTCAAAAATGACTTAACTATCTTAGTAAACCTCAAAGTATAGCTAAAAGGTTTGCACTTGTGAATTCAATAGAGAACTATGAGGAGTGGAGTATAATGGAGCTCCAAGTCTGCAGCAAGGAGAATTTTGGGAGTTGAAAATAAAGGATCAGGCATACCATAGAATCCTCTGATCCTAGGGTCTTTGCAACAGTTTAAGAAGGACCTTTCATCCCCATAAAGGTCTTTATCTTAGATACAGAAGTCCAAACCCCAAAGAGTTATGCAGAGATGTCTGAAGATGAAATCAACTTGGCATCTATGGACAAGAGGGCACAACACATCATGGTAAGTGCCATGGATGACTGCACCTTCCAGATGTTGGTCCACTGCAAGACAACCAAAGAGATGTGGGATTCTCTCACTGGCTATATGGAAGGGACAGAGAAAGTCAGTCTTTCTGACAGTGATTCAGAGTCTAAAGAAGAAGAATAAGCCATCATTGGGCTACTTGTTGTCATTGTAGATGAAGAAGAAGACAATCCAGATGCAAGGATAGAAATCAAGGCCCCTTTATCACAATCAGAAAGTGATTCAAAGGTGGATGTTGATGAAGAATATGACTGCAGCTGTTATGGACTAGCTGCCCTGACAAAAGGAGAATCCTGCCAGGATTGGCCTGGTCCAGATCAGGTACAATCTCTGTCTAGTTCTTCTTATTGCTCAGGTCATGAGACCAGTCTAGATTCAGAAGCTTCTTCATCCAGTGATGAAGGTGAATCATAATCTGAGGTAGATGTCAATCAATTGATTGACAAGTATGGTGAAATTCTGGAAGCCTTGAGAAGAAGCAAGAAGTTGGGCAAATGGCAGGCTGAGGAGATTGCTTCTCTTCAGCTAGCTGCTTCCCAGCATACTGTGAAATCAATCTTACTGGAACAGAAGGCAAGGGAAGTATGCTAACTAAAGGCTATCTCAAATCTCCAGATTGAGACCATAAGCCAAAAGGACAAGATCATCTTAGATCTTGAAGAGCAGCTCCTTAAGGACAGAAGGATAGTGGCTAGTTTTTCTAACCTAAGTACTTTGTTGCCCTTGATAAATTCCTTCCCCTCCTAAAAGGGTAAGAAGGAATTAGCAGTCAAGGGAAGCACAAGAGTTAACCTTTCCAAATGGAAAGGCCAAGCTCATGTAGTGCCACAGTCACCATTTCACAAGGTAATCCTCCCTTCTCATAGGTATGACCAAGGCTGCATGCATGGTCATTGGGAGAATGAGAATTCTTCTTGTAAGAATATACGTGTATCTTCCAATGGAAGAAGAAAGGGTAAGGGAATGAGTGCCTATAAGGCTCCCCATGAAGAAATACAAATGGTCCATTCTGGACCATTTATATTTGTTGCCTCAGCCCCAACTCTCAAGGATAAGGAAGTGGATTTCACTCAAGTCCATCTAGCAAGGACTCAGACCAAGGGTCAGTCTACCAGTAAGACTGACTTGGCTATTCAGATGATATAAACAACATGTCAACTATAAAGATGATAGTTGTAAATAGCATTTACAGCAAGCAAAGGAAGCCTGCTGGAAGACTAACCTTTAGTCAGATCCTTCCTGAAAGGAACCTAAAGAAAGCTATTATTCCTCTTCCTTCTGTTTAGTCAGTAGTTAACCGCACTACAGGATATGCTCAAAAAAGGAGATATAACATCCATGAGTGTTGGTGTTGTGGCAAGGTGGGGCATTTTGCCCTAGATTGCTGGCACATTCCTTCTTTGCCCAAAGCAAGAGTTAGCCTACCTGTCAGAAATGTTGTTGGTAGGCATGTTAGATTTCAGACTAACTAGAACCTACGACCCAATACCTATTGGGGTCCTAAGGTAAGGTAAACTCTATTTTGCAGGTTGGTCCAAGTGCCCATTCCCCCTTGAGGTACTTGGACAGAGGATGTTCCAGACCTTGGACTGGAACAAGAAATCCATCTTATGGATCATACGTACTCCTGTGAGGGATAAACCTATGATATGTTGTTGAGAAGTTGGTGATGGAGATCGATCATCAAGGATACTTCTCCTACTGCCCAAGAGGAAAAGGATGGTGCCAATCATTAAAGCTCTAAGGAATCTGACTTGTGTGACATTGTACTGCTTCTACCTCAACAGAATTGTGAGGAGAAGAATAAGAAGGATGTACTCATCACAGTGCAAAGCACGGGAAGCAGCTCTTCTAGGAGTAGTAAAGAAGAGGCACAAGTTCCCTAGCTGGAAAGAATGTCTACTGGTATAAACTTAAGATTTCAACTAGTACACACTCAGGACATTCAAGTGACCTACAAAAAAGTCATACTCAAAGATTGTCCAAATGGGAATCAGTGGAAAGTGTGAACATGATCTATGCAACTACAGGATCTGTGCTAATGTTGAGGGGGAGACTGTCAAGCTAGATGCTCCTATTCTGAATGCATGTCCAGTCTGGGTTGCTGGATAAGATTGAGTCTTACATATAAGGTATCCAACACAGATTTGGTCAGCACTACTGTTGAAGATCTGCATGTCTCTATGGACATTGCTGGGGATGAGAAGGAGACTAACCAAATGATTGCTCCAGCTAGTGGTGATGCAAGTCAGAATATTCATATGGTAATAGCAGTGTAAAAAAATACTTGTTATCAAAATGAATGGATGGTTCAAGGTAAGATCATCCAAGGCTTAAGGGGTATCAAGTGGCATAAGAGAGTTGTGTCAGTAGTATCAACTCAAGAGATATTATATCTAGTCAAGTGATATGATAACAATGGCAGGAGTGGATTGTGGAGTAGCAATAAGATATTTACACTACTGGATAAGAATACTTTTCTGTAGGGAGGTGTTGTGCATAGTTGTTCTCAATCCAGCATAAGCTCCAGGTCTACAACATTGAGATAAGTAACATTTCTATGTACTGAAATTCAACTTGTTAAATCTCCACTGCTAGGAATCCTGTCTTTCATAACAGGACTTCATGTTGAGATTAGGTATTATCATTAGGGAACATGTCAAGAAGAAAGACTTTTGCCTTGAATTTATTCTCACAGACTAGCAAGTGGCTGATATCGGTACTAAGCCACTAGATGAAGTCAAGTTCAACACATTCAATTTTGAATTGGGGAATGTCAAGTGGTATCAAGACTAAGAAGGACTCAAGTGTCCAGTAAAGAGAAGATAGCAGATGCTCAAATTGAGGGGGAGCAAATCCAGTAAATAGCTGGAACAAGTTTAGCTTCCTATTAAGGGTCAACAAGGAGCTGCAGTGGATCATAGATCATCACAGCTGATTAGTAGGTTCTCAGTACTATTCATAGTCAGAGGGGGAGAACATCACTTGTGGTTTGCTGTTGTTGTGCAGTCACATCTACTACTTAAAAGTCATGCTGCTGCAGGAGAAGAGGAAAAGCCAATAGCTTAAGTGGTTGTAGTGATGTGTTGCATCTGTGTATCAACACAAAAAGTGTTGAGGCATATCAAAGAGAAGATGATGTGCAACACATGTCCAAGGATAGTGGATAGTTATAAGGGAACCTGAAACTTGGAAAGTTTTTGGTTCTGCTTATAGGGCTAAAGGAATGTGTAATCTTTGTTAAATGTACAAGAATTGTTCTTCAGTAAAATGAAGACTCTTCAAGTGATATACCTTCAGTGGCATCATGGTCAACTGCTGTTCAGGCTAGTATATACTAGATTATCTACCAAGAAATATGACAGATGATGCATCAGTTGAGGGGGAGCATGTCCAGCACTGCCCCAACACTCTTATGAGGATCAACTGCTGCCTACCTATAATCAAAAAGTGGGAGAAGATGATAAGAACCTTGCTTCCTATTTGCTGAAGTCAAAAAGCGGGAGGAAAAGATGATTTGGTGTATGGTAAAGAATGGTAACAAAAATTCAAGGGGAGCAGGTAAGGTAATGTTCACCCTACAGGCAAGGAGGTATGGTAACTATAAATCATTCTCCAACAGATCATTCTCCAGTTATATGTTTTTTAAATTCTTATTGCTGCATATTTTTGTGTATGTCATTGAATCATTTGCTTAAGGGTTTTGACTTTCTCAAATAGGGAGAGATAGTTGGGTCTATTGCCCACAATATCCTATATTTGAGGAAGTCAATCTTGTCAATGGTATGCATAAAGTTGTATTTAATGTGATCCTAAGTTCATGCATACAGGGATTTCCTAGCAATATTGATGGGACAGGTACCCTAAATGGCTAGGTCAGGTAAACACTTACCTAAGATGTGGATATAAAAAAAACTGTCTAAGTCCACAAGCGTTGAGTGAAGGTTACTCACTCAATACCAGATGACAGATAGCGCTGAGTGGAGCCTATACAGTCAAAGCTAAAGTAGTGGCAAGCTAAGAAAGTGGCTAAGTCCACAGGCATTGAGTGAAGTCAACTGACTCAATGTCGTACAACAAAAGACTGTGAGACAGGCTAATGCAGTAAAATCCTAAGAAGAAATTGTCAGAAATATGGCAATTTCCACGGGCGTTGAGTGAGTATCACTCACTCAACGCCATACTCTATATTCGTTGAGTATTGCCTTGTAAGTCAAAGCCACAAAAAATTTGTGCTGATATTTGACAAAGTTCACAGGCATTGAGTGAGGCAAGCTCACTCAATGCCATATGATAAAGCGTTGACTAACCATCATTCTGTCAAAGCCTGTAAATTTGGCTAAGTCCAAATGCATTGAGTGGAGCTTACTCACTCAATGCCAAGGAACTGAAAAAATTTGCTAAGGCAGAAAGCATGGAGTAAGACTTGCTCACTCAATGCTCTCAACGCCATGATTCAAAAAATCTGCCTAAAGCAAAAAAACGTTGAGTGAGGCGTGCTCACTTAACTCTCTCAATGCTTAAGATGCTAAAGAAGCAAGAAAATGACTAAGGCATAAGGAATTGAGTGAGGTATGGTCACTCAATGCTCTCAATGCCTAAATTACAGAAAGCATGACTAAGGCATAAGGCATTGAGAGAGACATGGTCACTCAACGCTCTCAGTGCCAAGCTTGCAGAAATGTTTGAAGAATAAGCTAAGGCAAAAAGCATTGAGTGAGGCTTGCTCACTCAAAGATGTCAACGCCTAGATAGATAGAATTCTATCTAAGTGTCTTGGCATTGAGTGAAGCTCATTCACTCAATGCCTATTCTACTAATGCTTGATTTTGGCTAAGTCCACAGGCACTGACATCAGCAAGTCAACAAGTCAACATTATTCAAACAAATAGCGGAAAAGCTACAGTACATGACAAAAAGTGCCGCACAGCTACTGTATGATAGTTGGCATTAAAGCAAGGTTACAACTGGCCATCAATGGTGTTGGGCCTACTGCTAAAAGAGTCATTGGGTTACAATCAATAAAAGGAGAAGCTTTTTTTTTTACAAAAAAAGCAACTATTGATGTTGTTCTTCTTCACCGTCATTATTGTTGTGACTGAAGAACAGGAAGCTCAAGATAGCAAGCCTGAAGGCTAAGCAAGTTAGCTGACTATCTTCTCCATCGACATCAGCAAGATTAGAGAAAGTCTCCGAAGGAAGAAAAAAGGATAGTTGGTGCCATTTTCCATCTACACTAGCAAGTTCTTCACAGATCTAGCTGTATAATCCTGAAGAACATTTACTAGAGGATTTGAAGAGGAAGTTAGGGTTGAATATCCTCAGCCCAGGAAAGAAAGAAGAAGTAGAACAGTTGTCTGCAAGCTACCTCCAGCACAATCCAAAGCAAGATCTACATCCTTTTTGCTGAAAAGAAGTTGGGCTGGGATTCTCTCAGCTCAGGTAGCAGCAAGCTTTGCTACAGTCACTTCATAATCCTAACTAGAAAAATCACTGGTTCTACAAAGAAGAAGCTAGGACTGAGTATATCTCAGTTCAAGTAAAAGTAGACTCAGGAAATATATTCCTGGAGTCATAGTGGGGCTGAGTTTATCTCTGTCCAGAACCTTGGCACAGAGAAACATCATTTGTGTCAAGATCGACCACACAACCCACTTCCATATTTTAGGATCCTTTTAGATTTGAGTGGTAGGAGAAAACTTGCTCTGAGGTAGGATTCTGTTGAGAATCTGAGCTGTAGGACTTGGTTTCAAGTCTGAGGTAGGTGAGCCATTCTCACTGAGCTGTAGGGCACTTGTGCCTGAGGTAGGATCTAACTGCAGATCTGAGGTAGGGCCTTTGTGCCTGAGATTGTAGGAGAGTCATTCTCTCTGAGGTAGGATCCCTAGTAGATATGGGTAGGGCTATCATCCCAGCCTGAGTGTAGAGTCTTTTACCAGAGGTAGGTGATCTACTGATCACGGAGTTGTAGGCCATTGTGGCTGAGTTGTAGGTCTTGGAGGAGACTGAGAGATCCTGAGGTATCTAAGGTGTAAGCTCTTTGGAGTAGAGTTTTGGAGAAGCGCTTAGTCCAACAAGATAGTTGGATAGGTGGGAGGGAAAGTGGATGTACCCTTGTTAGGGGAACAACTATAAATCTTGTGTGTGATTTGTGTGTGTTTGTTGTGTTGCAGGTTAAATATCTTGAAATCAAATTCAAACCAACTAACAAAGCTCCTAAAGAAAATAAAATAAAAAAATAAGTCACTAAGGACTAAGAAACCTATTCACCCCCCCCCCCCCTCTAGGTGATTTAGTTATCCTTGAAATCAAAGACTTTCATTAGTTGGACCGTGCGAGATGGATTTGACTCGAAAAGTGACATTCGATCAATCCTTCTATGGGTGCTCCTTGCCGCATGATTGCCTCATCTTGCAGGTCGAAATCATCAATGTTCAGCGTAGTTGCCTTTGCTTGCTAGGCTTGCTTGGAATAGCAGGTTTGGGCCGCCTCTTGATTTCCTCGGACGACTCCTATCCCCCCGGCAGTGGTAAATTTCATTGCAAGATGGGGATTTGACGGGATAGCTCTAAAAATAGATTGGATAAGACTTCCGAAGATGGAGTTGTAGGCTGAACTTTAGTCTATGATGACAAACTAGATATCATGTGTGGCTTGTCTTGGAAATTTGCCCATGGTGACCGGTAGAGTTATCATCCCATTCACCTAGACTCGGTGATTTTCAAAGCCGTAAATCGGTCCTGCAGTTGGAGTGAGATGTTGGTTAGCGAGTTTCATGCTCTGGAGAGTTGATAAAAATAAGACGTTGACAGAGCTTTCGTTGTTGATGAGTATCCTTTTGATGTTATAGCAGGGATCCCCAATTCATGTGTTAATCACAAGCGGGTCTTGATGAAGTGATCGGAGTCCTTGGAGGTCTTCTTCTACGAACATTATGGTCGAATCTTGCCTGTATCTTTTGTCTTCATGGATGCCCTCTTGGGCGTGCACTGAAAGTATCTGGGTGGAGAGAATTGGTGGTCCAGTGATAGTTTCAATGTTACATATCATTTGTCTACCTCCTTTTCCTCCCTGCGGGGCGGCTTGCTGCTCTCTTGCTTGCCTAGAAGGGGCCTGATGTTCCTGCACAGGTCCTTGCAAAAACTTACTGAGAAGCCCTTGTTGGATCAGGCATTCGATCTCATCTTTTAACCTTGCACACTCCTCCATAGTATGCCCGGTCCCACAATGGAACTCACAGTACTTTGACTTGTCATTCCTTGGATTTGGAACCGGCGCTTTGGGTTGATGGATGGATAGATCGTTCTGAATGGCATAAAGTATGTTGGCCCGTGTAGTATTTAATGATGTATATCCTCGTGGCGAACGTTCCCTCTAGAATTCACATCGACACTGGCTGTTCTGATGGTCCTCTTTGTATCTATCTTCCGGTGCCTTAGAGATATATTCTTGACCTCTCCTTCTCCTTTGACTTCCATTAAACTGTTGTCAGTGCGCTTCGATGGCTTCGTTTGCAGTAATTTGAGCCTCCACTCAATGTACGAGATATGGACAGCTGGGGAAAGTTTCTCTCATCAGAGCTGAGTAAAAGTTATTGGGGATAAGTCCTCCAAGAAATACACCCCTTAAAATCTTAGGGTCTACCCCCAGAATTTGTTGGGCCTCGGCGGTAAAGCAGCGAAAAAATTCTTTTAGTGATTCTCGCTCGATTTGGCAGATTCCAAACAAATGTGAGGGGTCTCGGACGATCCTTCGGATAGCAACAAATTGATCTACAAATTGTCTTACTAGTTCTGTGAAGTTATCAATGGTCCCCTCTCTTAGGGAATGGAACCAATTACGGGCTTTTCCTTTCAGTGTGGCAGGAAATACTTTACAGTGTAGCTGATCCGGAGCATTATAAATTATCATGATGGTAGTGAAGTGGTTGATATGTTCCAGCGGGTCCTTGGTTCCATCGAACGTCTCAATACTTGGCAGTTTGAAACCCTGAGGGATCGGGTTAGCTAGAACTTGGGGTATGACCGAAGAGCCTCGACTGATAGGATGTCGGGCTAAGGCATTCCGCCGCCCGATTTGCCTGTATTACTCTGCGATTACTTTGCATATCTCCTCGCGGGTGATCCTTCTGGCTGATGGTGGTGGAGCTTCCTCTTTGCGTGGTAACGATTGTGCCCATCTCCAGCTCTCCTATGAACTGGGTAAGTGGAACTAGTGGCATCGGAGAGTTCTTTTGACACTTCCTCCCTATGAGGAGCTTCTTGTACTGGAACATGATTCAAAAAAGGTAGGGGGTTGATTGGTTCCAGTGGTTGAAGAGGAGAGAGAGGCGCTCCTAAATTCCGGAGGAGTGTGAGCATCTTCGTCTGTTGCTCCTCCATTTGTTGAACTCGTTCTTCTAAGGCCGTTACGGGTGCGAGTATGGCCTCGGATTCGAGTGGCACATTGACGAGCATGCCGATTTGGTGTGTCCCCCAGGGATGGATCCATCAGTAGTTCATACGCTTCTTTTTTCCATTGGGGCTGACCTTGAGTATTGTTAAATTGAGGGTACTTCTTTTACAGGGATGTTAGGAATCGTATTCCCACAGATGACGTCAAACTGTTGCGGTCTAACTTGGCGCTCCTAAACCGGTCCAAATTTGACCGTCTTAGCTCGGGAGCGGTCGAGCGCACAATCAGTCAAAGAGTCAAAAAGTAGGTGCACAAGGAGATTTTGACATAGAAAAACACCTCAACTGGGTAAAATACCACACAACCAAGTCTATGCTGATAGAACTCCACTATCTGGTGGCAGTTATAATTTTGACTGAGAATCAAGAGAGAGGTCGCTTCTCGTTACACTTTGGAGGTGAGAGAGAGAATTGATGGGTCGTAGCGGACAACAGGCTGCTTCGCATGAGGCTTACTTGCGAGGAGGACGTGGATTAAGGTAATACTTGTTATAGCGGGAACTTTCTTCTTGACGCTCATTGCAGATCTAGGCGGATTTCGACGAGGAAGCGGGACTTTACGATGGCTCTAAAGCGGCTTGAAGAGGGCTTGGATGGCTTGAAGATGGCTTGATTGGCTTGAAGATGGCTTGAATTACTTGAAGATAGCTTGAATATGGCTTCGTAGAAGGAATCCGGTAGAGCTCTGGCCTGAGGAGCATGAAAGTTGCAGAGCCAAAAGGTGAGAAATGAGGAGGTCTGAGGCTCCTTTTATAGCTATCAGGGGGTGGTTACGGTTGTTATGCGGCTATCCGCACACCGTAACCACCCACATAATCATTTTTTTCATAGAGTTAAGGATGCGTATTTTGTAATCAAATCCGCTATATGTAGACCAATAATTTAATTAAAATATTCCCCCACTAACCATGATGGTTAGTGGGTGGTTACGTGCAAAATGGGCGGCGATGATCGCGCAAGAGGGATCAGACGGCGGGGAAGGGCATCAACGGAAGGACGACCGTATCTCTGACAACTTTGCTGGTGAAGAGAGAGACGATCGGAAAGTATCTCGTCCACAATGGGAGGGCTCCTGGCCGCTAGAGGCTGGGCGCGTTCGGCCACCTGGGCGGCGCCTTGCGCCCGCGGGGGGGCGGTGCCTTGCGGCCACGAGGACAGGGGCGACCAGTGCCTTGCGACAGCGGGGGGGGGGGGGGGAGGGGGGCAAGGATAAGGGCAGTCGGGCATGGCCGGCCGCCTGGGCGGTACCTTGCGGTCACGAGGGGGGCGAGGAGAGGGGCGGCCGGGCTGCATTTTGCGGGCGCGGAAGGCACAGCGGCTCAGAGCGGCCGGCCGGCGGCACGGCGACACAGGTTGCCGGTGTGCGCGCATAGCGGGATCGCGCGTGCCGATCGCGTGCGCGGCGGTCAAATTCATGATCTCCACTATTTTTGTGAAGATCATGGAGGAGTGGGCTATGTACACACCAATTTCTCCATAAAAAGGGTTCATCCCCATCAATACCAAAAGTTTTAAGCTGTGATGTGCTTTAAATCAAGTTCAGATATTCTATCTATGGCTATAATCTTATTGTGGAGTTCTTTTATGATGTTTATAGCTACGGTTAGCTCTCACTAGAATCTTTATTGATGCATTTTTAGTCTTCATGGTTTCTCCTAAAATAGGCATTCTTATGAGCGGTTAGGAATTGTTCAACCAAGACTTCATAATGGGCCTTCAAAGCATGTGGCTGAACCTTCTCACCTTCACGTGCATTTCAAGATTGTCAGTTAATGAATACTCATTTTTATCGCCTTCAGTTATAATTGCCCCCATTGAATTAACACATAAAAATGGATTGGATTTTGTTTCTGTTCAGAATAATTGTCATCTCGCTCCGATGTCGTGCCATGTCAAGTGTATACTATAAATGCATTGTGGGAGCCCTCATCAACGACGTTACCCGTAATGCCACATTTGCAAACGTGTAGTGATGGCTGATGGAACTGAGGGACAAACCTGATTACATCAAAGTTTAATGAAAAGAGGTGGAAAAACTGAGAACACACACAGGAAAATAGGGAAGAGCATTCAGAAATTCTTCTTCATTTCATTCAAATTCATTCTCATACATCATGATAACATTGCTACATTAATTTATAGGAAAGCAAGAGTACATATGGAAATTAAACAACATTAAGTAAGTGATGCTTCGTCTTCAGGTATATCATTAAACTCCTAGGGCTGCTTCGTCTTCTTGGAGACCGTGATACTTGGAACTTAATTCTCTTTAATATGGCTTCTCACATTCTCCTCTTCTTCAGTGTCTACAACATTAATATCCTCAACATCCCCCCTTACTGCTGAGACCAAAAAACTCATCATCGCAACAAAAGTTTGCACTAGAAGAGGCTTAGTCATAATGTCTGAGAGCAGTTCGCTAGTTTGACAGTAGAGTTGTTCAATTTGATTTGCCTCAACAAGCCCCTTTAAGAAGTGATACCTCAAGTCTATATGCTTGGTTTGGCTATGGAAGATGGGTTTTTTTGCAATCCCAATCACTGATGTATTATCACACCAGATCTTTATCGGATTTTTGTTTTCATGGAACAATTGGTCCCCAATTAGTCGTTGTAGCAAAACTCCTTCACAAGTAGCAGCGCAAACATCCACATATTCTTCTTCTTCAGTCGAAAGAGCAACAGATCTTTGCTTTCGTGATGACTAGGAAATGACCTTGCTTCCTAGCATAAAAACGTATCCGCTAGTACTTTTTTTGTCGCCAGAATCGCCCCCCAATCACTATATGAGAAGGCATGTAAGTTCTGTTGCTGCTTCTTCCTGATAGCATAACCCATATTGTATTGTCCCTTTCAGATATCGTAGAACATATTTGGTTATAATGAAGTGTTCTAAGCTAGGTTTAGACAGATATCTGGACAGGATGCTAACGACATTCTCAATGTCTGGTCTTGTATTAGTGAGGTAAATAAGTGACCCTACACGACTCCTATAGTCAATTTTTAAGACAGCCTTACCTTCTTCATTCTATGATAGCTTGGTACTTTTAGACATTGGTGTTGATGCTGGATTACTTTCAGACATGCCAAACTTTTATAACACTTTCTCTATATAGCATTTTTGGTTTATGAAAATTCTCCTTGGTTGCTGCTTCATCTATAGGCCTAGGAAGAATTTCATCAAGCAAAGGTTGCTCATTTCATATTCTTGCTTCATTATCTTCATGAAATTTTCTACTATCTCAGTGGCAGATCCAATGAAGATGAGATCATCAACATAGAGGCATAGAAGAAGGAAATGTTTGGAGTTGCCTTTTGGTGTAAAAAGATGGCTCATTTTGACTCATGTTGAAACCATTTGAAATAAGATAGGAATCAACTTTCTGGTTCCATACTCTGGGCGCCTGCTTTAATCCATACAGGGCTTTTCTTAGCTTGTAGACCTTCTCTTTTTCTCCTTCTTTCACAAAACCATTCGGCCGATTGACGTAAATCTCTTCTTTTATATTCCCATTAAGGAATGATGATTTTACATCAAGTTGGTGGACTTGCAATCTGGTTTGGGCAGCAATGGCAAGGAATGCCCTTATTGACTCCATTTGAACAACTAGGGTGAATGTCTCACTATAATTTATTCCATGGCGCCGCGTGTAGACTTTTGCCATGATCCTTGCTTTATATTTTACTATGTTTCCTTATTCATCCTGTTTAGCCTTGTAGAACTATTTGAGATTTATGATGTTTTTACCTTTTTGGTTTTGGGATAAGCTCCCAAGTATTGTTTTTCTCAACCATTTCAATCTCTTCTGTCATGGCCTTTACCCATTTTAGATTAGCAGCAGTAACTATGTAATTTTTCGGTTCTTCTTTGATGAAAACAACTTCAGTTTGTTGGTAAATCTCTGCCAGAGACCTGTACTTTTGAAATGCTGACTCCTCCTCCTCAGAATCAGATTGACCTTGATGAGCTTGGTCATAAACTTTTGTTGGATTGGATGGTAGAATTGTGAGTTGTCAACCTGATGGGGGACCATCCGTCACGACACGGCGCAGGGTGGACCCCACGTTCGTGTATTCTCGCAGGCGGGCGTGACCGTATCGCCGATCTGTCACCGTGGTTGCGTCCGGCTCGTCGTTCTGATTAAGTTTCATATATAGCATGTTGTATTTCGGATTATATTTAGTGTTGCTTTGGCGCCGAGATCGATGGTCAATCATAGTCGTTCATCTTTGGTTGCCCTAATTTTATTTCTCTATAAATAAACCTTGGGCTGCAGCCTTTTGATTATTGCTGAAATTTGGAGAGTTCTCCTTCCTTGTTTCCGGTGATCCTTCCGCGGTGCCGACGCCGTGGAGCCCCTTGGTGAAGACTCCTTGGGTAAGTTTATTTTCTCCTTGTTTACCTCCTTCCCCACCACCAGCGGCCAGCCCCTTCCCCTGTCTCCACCGCCGCCCCTCCCTGCAACTATCCAGCCGCCCCTCCTCCTGCAACCACCCAGCCCGCAGCCCCCCTGTACCACAGCCACCCCCTTCCTGTTCCCTCCCAACCCGCAGCCAACTTGCCCCGTCCAGCCACCTCCCTCCCTGCAACCCTCTCCAGCCCGCAGCCCCTACAGCATCCCGCCGCCCCAACCTTTCCCCCTGCCCGTCCACCTCCTCCCAGCCTTTCCGAACCCGGGTCTGTCCAGATCTGGACAGATCCATCCAGATCCAGTCCCAAACCGCCCCTTCAACCCTCCTCCTTCCCATACCCGCAGCCCGCAACTTCACCCCTCCGTGGAACCACTCCGCTTCACCCGATCTAGCCCTCACCGCCCGGAAAACTCCACTTTACCTCCATAATTTCAGTCCTCCAAAATCATTGCAGCCCAAGTCTATTTCAGATTTTATTTTGCTTGTTATTTGCACTGTTAGTTGCTGTTTGGTTGTGGAACATTGTTTACTTTGTGGAATTTATGCTCTTAAAGGAATTATAGTTCTTGCGTTTGCCTGTGGATTTCCTAACGTGCAGGACGCTCAAATTTGCCGCGTGCTTAGCCTAGCCCTCCGTGCGGAGGAAAGCTATCGCCTAACGCGCCTAAAGAAAATTGCATATTTTGCTAAAAGCTGAATGCGCCGCTTTATTATAATGTGTATTGCGAATTATTAATTTATCCGCCTGATTATGGTCTGTCGTTTCATATCGGTCTAGGGTTGAGTGGGCCCATCCCTCCCCACCACTAGTTTGCATCCTAAGAGTTCACGGCAGAGCCTACCCTACATCAAATTGGTATCAGAGGAACCCGAAAAGCTTTCCCAAACTTTTCAATCCTCCCTTTATTTGTGTCAATCTTTTGCATGCTCCGTAGTGGTAGGACCTTTAGAGGACACATGGGCGAACCCGCAGTCACTGACGACCGCACCACAAGCTCGAACTCGGGCGCCACATTTGCGGAGTTTCAGCGCACTATCCTAAACCGTTTGGACACCTTAGGTGCCCAGTTCGACGATGTGCGTCATGATCTGGCCGAGGTCCATCTTCGGCTAGACCACTTCGAACACGCCAGAGACACCCCGACGCAGCACGATGACTCACTTGTAGACGACCTTGATGTACCTCCACGTTTTGACCAACGCCCGAGGGAAGGTCAACCTCCGGTAGACCGCCGCCGTCGGGATCCGTACCCTCGAGCCCCAGCCCTACCGGCCAGGCGACATCTTGACCCGTTGCGTGAGAGGCCCCTACCTCCACATGACGAGCACCGTGTGCCTCGTAGACCCCCACCCGATCACACGGATCGAGCGCCACCACTCGGTCACTATCGAGATCAGTATTATCCCCCGGGTAGGAGAGAGCGTGGGCCCCCACCGGGTCGACACGATTACGCTCGGGATGATTATCCCGATGATTATCCCGAACCACGTCGAGGTGACCACCACCATGACATCACTCGTCGTATCCGACTCGACGCCCCTTCGTTTGACGGTCGTCTTGATCCGAAAGCCTTTAGCGATTGGCTCTTGGACATGGACCACTACTTCGAGTGGTATGATATGAGTGACGAACGTTGTGTCCGCTTCGCGAAAATGAAATTAACCGGGCAGGCTAAAGTGTTTTGGATCAGCGTTGAGAGAGCCTTAGGGCGGGACGGTTATTATCCCATCGCCCGATGGGATGAGATGAAGGAAAGGCTAAAGGAGAAGTACCTCCCCGCGTCATACCGAGATCAATTATTTGAGCAGCTACAGAACCTCCGACAGGGGTCTCTCACTATCGCTGAGTACATGGCCCGCTTCGATGAGTTGATTGTTCGGAGTGACATTTCTGAGGAACCTATCGCCACAGCCTCCCGTTTCAAGGCTGGCCTTCGTGCCGACATTCGCAGGGAATTGATTCCCCACCGTTTAGAGACCGTTGAGCAAATATTTCAGCTCTCACTTGAGTTCGAGCAGTACCTCCGGTCGTCTAGTACGAGGCAGTTTCCTCCCAGGACTGACTCCTCGACTTTTAGGAAACCCGCTTCGCCCCAGACCACCGCGGCGGCACCCTCTCGTATTCCCGCGGATGCGAAGGGTAAAGCCGTAGCCACTGATGGTCAGCGATCTGGGGGCATCATATGCTACAGGTGTTCTGGCAAGGGCCACGTGGCGGCGCAGTGCCCCACGAGGAACCTGCTGGTTGAGGAAGAGGAGCAGAGTTTAGAGGACGACGAGAGGGGCCACGAGGAAGTTCAGGCCACAGTCGAGGATGGTTGGGAGAGCGACGCTGAACGTTCGTTAGAAGTGGGAGTGGTCAGGCGCCTTTTGCACACCCCACGTGTGGATGAGGACTGGCGACGCACCACCCTTTTCTACACATATTTCCCTAGTGCAGGCGGCCCCTGCAAGCTAGCTATCGACAGCGGAAGTTGCGTAAGCATCGTAGCCCAGAAGGGGCTTGAGCGTATGCAGGTCAAGGCGGAGCCCCACCCGCACCCATATCGTGTCACCTGGGTTGACAAGACAGCGATTCAGGTTACCCAGCGTTGCTTAGTCCCGATCACTATCGCGTCCTTTCAGGACCAGGTCTGGTGCGATGTCATTCCCATGGACGTCGCTCACGTGCTACTTGGCCGCCCCTGGCTATTTGATCGCGATGTCACGTGTTTTGGCCGCTCAAACACGTGTACCTTTTATGATAAGGGCCGGAAGATCACGTTGACACCCACTCAGCCTCGTGACCGATCGAAGGCGGTGGTCGAACCTTCGGTGAGCACGGGCACTTCGCGGCCACTACACATTCTGAGGCGAGGAGAGTTCTTGCGAGATAGTGCCGAGTCAGATATCATCTATGTGGTCGCTGCCACACGGGTGACTGAGGTGGCGCCTGTTGACCATCCGCCTGCGGTGCGTCCCCTTTTAGGCGAATTTGCGGACATCATGCCGGAAGAACTCCCCGATGAGCTACCCCCTGCACGAGATATCCAGCATGTCATTGACTTAGTCCCGGGAGCCTCCCTCCCGAATCTGCCCCACTACCGTATGCACCCGGATGAGCACGCTGAGCTTAAACGGCAGGTTGATGAGCTTCTCCGGAAGCAATTCATTCGTGAAAGTATGAGTCCCTGCGCGGTCCCCGCCCTTCTTACCCCTAAGAAGGACGGCAGTTGGCGGATGTGCATCGATAGCCGCGCCATTAATAAAATCACCGTTAAGTATCGTTTCCCAATCCCACGGCTCGATGACCTCCTGGATACGATGTCCGGTGCCCTGATCTTCTCCAAGATCGACCTGCGTAGTGGGTACCATCAGATACGAGTCCGTGAGGGAGACGAGTGGAAGACCGCATTCAAGACCAAGGACGGTCTTTATGAGTGGCTAGTTATGCCATTTGGGCTGTCTAATGCCCCTAGCACGTTCATGCGAATTATGACACAGGTGTTGCGGCCCTACATGGGCAAGTTTCTAGTAGTATACTTTGACGATATCCTGGTCTACAGCCAGACTCGGGCTGCCCACCTCGAGCATCTGAGACTTCTCTTTGGTACCCTTCGCCAAGAGAAACTGTATGTGAATCTGAAGAAGTGCGCGTTCCTCGCCGAGTCTGTCCACTTCTTGGGCTTTATTATATCCTCTACTGGAGTCTCGGTGGACCCTGAGAAGGTCAACTCTATTCGAGATTGGCCTGTGCCTAAGAATATCCACGAGGCTCGCAGTTTTCACGGACTTGCCACATTCTATAGGCGGTTTGTCCAGGGGTTCAGCACGATCATGGCCCCCTTCACGAGTTGTCTCAAGAAGGGCGAGTTCCAGTGGACCCCCGCAGCCACGAGAGCTTTTGAGGAGATTAAGGAGAGATTGACAACGGCTCCCGTCCTACGATTACCGGATTTTAGCCACCCTTTTGAGGTCGCCTGCGACGCATCGGGTCTCGGTATAGGGGGCGTATTGAGTCAAGAGGGACACCCAGTTTCTTACTTTAGTGAGAAGCTGAATGAGGCCAAGCAAGAATACTCGAACTACGATCGAGAATTTTATGCTATCGTCCAGTCGTTACCCTATTGGCGACATTACCTCCTTCTCCGGGAATTTGTTTTGTATTCTGACCACCAGGCCCTACGCTACCTCGACTCCCAGAGGAAGCTGAATCACCGCCACGCAAAGTGGGTAGAGTATTTGCAGGATTTTCACTATGTTCTCAAACACCGCGCCGGTGTTGAGAACAAACCCGCCGACGCACTCAGCCGTCGATCTCTCTACTCCACACGTTGAAGGCCCAGGTAGATGGCTTCGCGAGGATGATTATGGACTACCCCACCTGTCCTGATTTTGCCGCGTTATACACGGCGCTGTCACGGGAAACCCCCGATCCTATTGAGGGGTTTCGGATCATCGATGGGTTCTTATTTCGGGGCTCCCGTTTGTGTGTGCCCAACACCTCGTATCGTGATCACTTAGTTTGGGAATTACACGCCGGGGGTGCCGCCGGTCACTTTGGGCGAGATAAGTCGATCGCTATGGTAGAGGATCGTTTCTATTGGCCAAGTCTGAAGAAAGATGTGGCACGTATCATCCGGCATTGTCGTGTCTGCCAGACGGCCAAGGGAACGAAGCAGAATACAGGTTTATACACCCCTTTACCCGTCCCACACCGCCCTTGGGAGGACATTAGTATGGACTTTGTGCTGGGACTCCCGCGCACCCAGCGGAGGCACGATTCTATCTTTGTGGTGGTTGACCGGTTCTCTAAGATGGCGCATTTTATCGCGTGTAGTAAGACCGCCGATGCCCCCCGTATCGCGGCCTTATTCATGAGTGAGGTCTTTCGATTACACGGCCTCCCACAGTCCATAGTTTCCGATCGAGATGTGCGGTTCGTTAGTTACTTTTGGAAAACGTTATGGCGTAAAACCGGGACTACTCTTAAGTTCTCCACCGCGTACCACCCTCAGACTGACGGTCAGACTGAGGTGGTGAATAGGAGTTTAGGTAACCTTCTGAGGTGTCTAGTCGGCGAGCACGCGTCTAGTTGGGACTCGGTACTCCCCATAGCTGAGTTTGCTTACAACAGCTCCGTCAATAGGTCGACCGGCCGGAGCCCGTTTCAGGTAGTATCAGGTTATGACCCTAGGAAACCGGTTGATCTTGTACCCATCCCGAGTGAAGCACGCCCTAGCGAGTCGGCTGAGTCCTTTACACGTCACTTGCATGAGTTGCATGAGTCTATCAGGCGAAAAATTAATTTAAGCAATGAGCATTATAAAGAGCAGGCAGACAAGCATAAGCGGGACAAAAATTTTCTGGTTGGCGAACAGGTGATGGTCTGAGTCCGTGCGGAGCGACTCCCTCAGGGGCCCGCTAAAAAACTAAGCGCCAGGCGAATGGGGCCCTACTCAGTTTTGAAACGAATCGGGTCGAATGCATATGAGCTGGATATTCCGACGAGCATGAGTATCCACCCTGTATTCAATGTTGAGGACCTGACATCCTACTTTGCACCTCGTGAGTACCCCGACCCCTACACGAGAGGCCCACCCGAGCCGATATCATCGCCCATTTCCCCCACCCCCCCAACCCCCCTGAACCCCCACTTCCCCAGGAGCTCGTCGCCTTTGGCTTCACATGAAGCACCACCACCATCACCGGATCGTTTTCTCCGAGAGCGGAGGATTGAGCAGATTACTGAGATTATTGTGCATGAGTTTGTCCCCTCTTCGGGTGGGCTCGTGTGCCGCTACTTGGTCCATTGGCTTGGACGACCTCCCACCGACGACACCTGGATTACTGCTGCAGAGTTGGACCAGCTGGCCCCGGAACTTCGACTTCAGTACGATCATCTCCATTCTTCGGAGATGAATGCTTTTCAGTCCGGGGGAGTTGATGGGGGACCATCCGTCACGACACGGCGCAGGGTGGACCCCACGTTCGTGTATTCTCGCAGGCGGGCGTGACCGAATCGCCGATCCGTCACCGTGGTTGCGTCCGGCTCGTCGTTCTGATTAAGTTTCATATATAGCATGTTGTATTTCGGATTATATTTAGTGTTGCTTTGGCGCCGAGATCGATGGTCAATCATAGCCGTTCATCTTTGGTTGCCCTAATTTTATTTCTCTATAAATAAACCTTGGGCTGCAGCCTTTTGATTATTGCTGAAATTTGGAGAGTTCTCCTTCCTTGTTTCCGGTGATCCTTCCGCGGTGTCGACGCCGTGGAGCCCCTTGGTGAAGACTCCTTGGGTAAGTTTATTTTCTCCTTGTTTACCTCCTTCCCCACCACCAGCGGCCAGCCCCTTCCCCTGTCTCCACCGCCGCCCCTCCCTGCAACTATCCAGCCGCCCCTCCTCCTGCAACCACCCAGCCCGCAGCCCCCCTGTACCACAGCCACCCCCTTCCTGTTCCCTCCCAACCCGCAGCCACCTTGCCCCGTCCAGCCACCTCCCTCCCTGCAACCCTCTCCAGCCCGCAGCCCCTACAGCATCCCGCCGCCCCAACCTTTCCCCCTGCCCGTCCGCCTCCTCCCAGCCTTTCCGAACCCGGGTCTGTCCAGATCTGGACAGATCCATCCAGATCCAGTCCCAAACCGCCCCTTCAACCCTCCTCCTTCCCATACCCGCAGCCCGCAACTTCACCCCTCCGTGGAACCACTCTGCTTCACCCGATCTAGCCCTCACCGCCCGGAAAACTCCAGTTTACCTCCATAATTTCAGTCCTCCAAAATCATTGCAGCCCAAGTCTATTTCAGATTTTATTTTGCTTGTTATTTGCACTGTTAGTTGCTGTTTGGTTGTGGAACATTGTTTACTTTGTGGAATTTATGCTCTTAAAGGAATTATAGTTCTTGCGTTTGCCTGTGGATTTCCTAACGTGCAGGATGCTCAAATTTGCCGCATGCTTAGCCTAGCCCTCCGTGCGGAGGAAAGCTATCGCCTAACGCGCCTAAAGAAAATTGCATATTTTGCTAAAAGCTGAATGCGCCGCTTTATTATAATGTGTATTGCGAATTATTAATTTATCCGCCTGATTATGGTCTGTCGTTTCATATCGGTCTAGGGTTGAGTGGGCCCATCCCTCCCCACCACTAGTTTGCATCCTAAGAGTTCACGGCACAGCCTACCCTACATCACAACCTCTGCTGGATTGGATGGTTGTTCCTCAATAAACTCAGCAGATGGTGGAGCCATATGGAGTCTGATCCAATTTCCAAGCTTTATCTTCATCAAAGATTACATCCCTGGATATATGTAGCTGCTTTGTCTCTGGATTATATATTCGGTAAGCCTTTTGGTGTTGGCTGTAACCAATAAAAATCTTTTTTTTGCCTTCATCTCAAGCTTCTTTCTATTTTCTTTTGGGATATTCCGATAAGCAAGACAACCAAATGTTCTTAAGTGTTGAACATTTGACTTCTTCTTCCTCCAGACTTCATATGGTGTTACTAACTCAAGAATCCTTATAGGAGATCTATTTAGTACATATACAGCTATCTGAACAGCTTCTGCTCAGAATTCTTGTGGCATATTATGATGTTGCAGCATTGCTTTTACCTTCTCCATGATTGTCCTATTCTTTCTTTCTACCATGCCGTTTTGTTTTCGTGAATGAGGGGAAGTGAGTTCCCTGGAGATGTCATGGCTTCTACAGTAGGTCAAGTATTCACCTCCAGTGAACTCCCCACCACGATAAGTCCTTAGGCATTTGATATTGTGTTCACTTTCTTTCTCAACAAGTGTTCTGAACTCCTTGAACTTGAGAGTGCCTCTAATTTTTGCTGCAAAAATTGACCCTGGAAAACCTGGAGAAGTCGTCAATAAAGCATAAGAAGTACCTCACACAATTTACGGAAGGTGTTGTTTCTGGCCTACATAAGCTTGCATGAATTAGTTTCAAAGGTTCTTTGGCTCTCTATGATGCAGAATTTGGAAAGGGCAGTCGATGACTCTTTCCCATGATGCATCCTTCACACATAGAGATGTCACCATAAAGGTTTGGTACGTATTCCACCATCTCTTTTTACTTCAACATTTATAGGTCCTTGTTGTTCAAGTGGGCAAATCTGTGATGCCACGGGGATAGTGCAGAACTACACACAAATGCATTGTCACTTGGTGCATTCAAATTAAGAGGGAACATATTGTTTGAGGTCATTTTTACTGAGGAAAAGCATACGCTTGTGTCTTTGTGTAGTATATAACACTGTGTATCTTCAAAAGTAATGTTGTATCCACTTCTCATGAGCTGGCCAACACTTAGCAGGCTCTGAGAAAGTAAGGGAACAAAGTGGACATCATCAATGTGTTGGATCAGTCTATCTTTAGATAATACAGCAACAGTGACAGTCCCCTCAATTTTCAACATTCTTCTGTCCCCTAGTATAACATGGGTCTTGTTTGATTCATTAATCTTAAGAAATAGTTTCTTATAGTGGGACATATGGTTTAAATAACAACTGCTTATGAATCATGTTTCATGGGAATCAACTTTGGTTCTGAAAATTAATAATTTTTCAGTTGTGTCTAGAAACTTTTCTTCCTCCTTTCTTTCCTCTTTATCTTTGGACCAAGAATCCTTCTATATGTATGTTGGTTTCTTGCACAACTTGCACTTGTAGAAACAATCATATGCAGTGTGGTTTGACCTCTTAAACAGAGTGCAGAAAATTTGAGTATTATTTTTAAATTAAGCATTTCTCAGCTCTCCTTGTCTACCTCTCCCTCTAGCTTTTGTGGATGTTTTTGGGTTTCTGAAAGAGCCTTTTTTAGAAAAAGAAACTTTTGCTTTTGCTTGAAAAACATGATCTAATTCACCACTAGGCCCATTTATTCTTTCCTCATGAGCTTGAAGGGATCCCATTAGTTCTGAGATTGAAAGAGTTTCAAGGTCCTTGGTCTCTTCGATTGTGGTGACCATAGGATTGAATTTTGGAGGCAAGCACCTCAGGATTTTAGGAGCAATCTTTTTGTCTTTTAATTTGTCCCCAATGCTCCTTATCTGATTTACTAATCCTATTAATCTAGTTACAAACTCTTTAACTATTAAATTTTCTTTCATGACAATGTTTTTAAATAATTTTCATTTCCTTAGAACCTTGAAATTCACTGTAAAGGATGTCCCATGCAAGCTTTGGTGTAGCCAAACCTATTATCCTTGGGTAGATGTCCTTGCTCACTCCTTGATGCAGGATGAGAAGAGCTTTTGCTTCTAGATTTGCTTCTTCTTGGGCTGCTTTCATGATGGCTGCTTCTGACTCTTTTCCTTTGGATGTCTCGGCTGGCTGCACTTCTTTTCTTTTTTCTATTTATTGCTAAAGGCCTTATGACTAAGACACAAGATGCATATGGGTGGACCAAAAATCATAGTGTTCTCCATCAAAGATGGGAACACAAGATTAGGTGAACTGGAACATGTGGGATGTATTTGCCTCTACCATATGATGATGGAAGTGGAAATAGAGTATCGATTAAAATCAAATGATCGAACACCCTTCCACTGATGGCCTCTTTGCAAGAGAGAAACTTCCCTCTGATACCATGATGAAAAGATGTGGAAAAAACGAGAACACATATAGGAAAACAGGCAAGAGCATTCAGAACTTCTTCTTCATTTCATTCAAATTCATTCTTATACATCATGATAACATTGCTATATCAATTCATTAGAAAGTGATGGGTACCCCCTAATTTATAGAAAATTATGTTAACTCCCGCGCACCAGATCGTAACTCCCACATTCCAGATCGTAACTCCCGCGCACCGGATCATAACTCCCGCACACCGGATCGTAACTCCCGCACACCGGATCGTAACTCTCACGCAACGGATCGCAACTCCCGCGCACTGGATCACGTTACCACCGCGCGGCAAATCGCAACCGCCGCCGCCTTTACGGGCGGTCGGAGGCCGTCCGCCCATGGCCGGTCGCCACCCCCCCTTGCGGCCAGCGGCCGCAGCCGGCTTTCTGTGGCCGACCGCCTCCCTTTGTGGTCGGCGGCCTTGGCCGGCCTCCCGGGGCCGGGCGCCCCTGTACGGCTGGCGGTCGCGGCCGGCTACCCTAGGCCGGCCACCCCCTTGCCGTCGTTGGCCCCGGCCGGCCCCCTCCGTGCGGCCGGCGGCCACGGCCGGCCGCCCCCTTGCGGCCGGTGGCCACGGCCGGCCTCTTCGCGGTCGGCCGGCGGCGGCCGGCCTCCTCGCGGTCGGCCGCCAGTGGCCGGCCTCCTCGCGGCCAGCCACCTGTGGCCGGCCGCCTCCTCGTGGTCGGCCACCCCCTCCCTCAGGCGGCCGTCGGCCAGCGCGCCTCCTCCGACCACCATCGTGGGCCGGCCTTCTCTCCACCGTCCGATCATGGTAGGCCATTACGGCCCTCCGATCACCATAAGCAATCACGGCCCTCTGATCTGCGATTAACCACCGTAACCACCGTAACCACCTCGGATAACCCTATAAGCTCCCTTGATAGTTCATTTCGGGGGATGATGACTACTTTTAGTCATTGGTTTTTGGGTTGTTTAGTATTCATAATTCCTAGTTTATTTATTTGTTTTAAGTATTTTTATGCATTCTTTGCGTTATTTCTTGTTAATGTCTTTAATGTTTTCTTTTTATTATTTCTAGTTTTATTATATGTGTTTTGTATTTTTGTTCTTGTTTAACAAGTTATATTATGTTATGTTTTATTTTGTTTAGTTTTATTTTTAATAACTTATTAATAGTATGTATGTTATGTTTGTAATGTTTAGCTTTATTTGACTAATGTTTTGTTTTGGTTTGTTATATTTTGTAGGTTCATGCTATCAAGTGCAACCCACTTCTTCACTATGGAGCAGCCCGAGCCTACATGGATCAAGCTGGAGCAGCCCGGCCACTTATGGTGCAGCCCACATCATGATGCAGCACCGCTACATGCTACCCGAGACTTTGGAGCAGCCCACCAAGCCCTACCCGAGCCTACAAACAAGTACAATCCCAAACCATGATGTTGGAGCAGCCCTCATGTCCAACCCGAGCCCACTAATCATGCATCCCAAGCTAACCTGCCACCTTGCATGGTTGGCCATGCATTTCCCCATGCATGGTCGGCCACCTTCCTCCCCTCCCTCTTCATTTACTCCAAATGCATCTCCTCTTTTTCCCTCTCTCATGCTCTTTAAAGCTCATTCACCCCCCCCCTTATATTTTATATTTTCTATTTTTCCTTTTCCATAAAATACATACATTGAATCCCCCTCTCTCTCTCCCCTTCATTAATTGCCATGCATGCACCCTTCTTCCAATACATGGTCGGCCCCCCTTGTCTCCCCTTAATCTAGAAGCTTCTCCATCTCCTATAAAAGGAACCCCTCCCCTCCTTGTTAGGAAGACACTTTTTTGTAAGCAATTTTATGTTAAGAAGTTTAGTGATGTTTTGGAGTTGAGTTGTAGAGAGCAAGAGAGCTAGTGAGTTGTTATTTTCTTTTCATTATTGTTGTTTTTGTTGGGTATTGTATCCACACTCACCTAGATTTGCATGAAGTCACCCATGAACTAAGTTGAATCCAGTTGTATTTGATATTTCTCTTTAGCCATATGCTTGCAGGTGTACACTTTAAGTATAGACCAATGTCAGTCTGCAATGGGTCATCAAACACAGGACTTCACAGTGTAATCCCTCACTGTGTAATCCAAGGTGTTGACTCATGTGTAGCCTCTCTATTGGAATATACTTAACCTCAAATCACTTGGAGAAAAGGACAAAAGCTGAAGCTGAAGAAGTTCTATTTGAAAACATTTTTCTGTAACTTAGAATTTTTGCCAAGTCATTTTTGCTCGAGAAATACATTAGTGCTCGAGTAAATTACATCTCTAGGTCTCGAGAAGTTTTTAAAGTGCTCGAGAAAAAGCTCAGCTTGCTCGAGAACTTTCTCTTTCAAATCTGACTGTCATTAATGCTCGAGAGAAAGTTTTCCTTTCTCGAGAAATTGACTTTGCTGCTCGAGAACTAGAATGTTGTGCAAAAATATTTCTAAGGAAAGGTACTCGAGAAATATAACTCTTCTTCTAAGTCTACCTTTCTCGAGAACTATTTCTCTGTTGTTATTCTAAGTTCCTGTGCTCGAGAACAGCTTTAGCTTCTCGAGTACTTTCCTCCAGATTTTCCTCTATGTTCAAGTGCTCGAGAAATAATCCATTTGCTCGAGTACTCTAGTTTTCAGGATTTTGATTAAGTCTTTGTGATCGAGAAAGAGACTTGTTTCTCGAGTACTCCAGTTCTCAAGTTTGTTTTTAAGTGTTTAGTGCTCGAGAAATCTTAATAATTCTCGAGTACATTTCTTCAGGCTCTCGAGCAAATTCTGCTTGTGCTCGTTTTCCAGTTTTATTCTAAGTCTTTGTGCTCGAGAAGTTTCAAGTTCTCGAATATTTTCTTTCCAGTACTCGAGCAAGTTTACTGTATGCTCGAGTAATCCAGATATACTTTTTCTTCTAAGTATAAGTGCTCGAGTAGTACAATTAGTGCTCGAGAAAGTTATTTTGGACAGTATATTTTTCCCAGTCTCAGATCTCGAGACAATCATTTCTATTCTCGAGAACTCCTTGTTTCAGTGCTCGAGAACAACCTTCAGTTCTCGAGTACTTCTGACTTGAATCTTTTTCTAATTCTGAATTTGTCAAAATCGTTGACCTTCTATTCATTCTATTTTTCAATCTTTAATCTGTCATCATCTAATTGGCCCACGTGGCATTACTTTCAATACGATTTGATTTCTGACCGATTAGGCTCCCTATAAAAGGTCTAATCAGTCTCTGTTTTCATTAAGAAGAATTATTATTATCGTTTATCTTTTCTCTCTCTTCAAGAACGTAAAACGAAAAAGGGCCGACAAACCCTAAGTTCCCGATTCGTCTTCCCGGTCGCCGCCGCTCACTGTTTCCATCTGGAAGGCCGCCGACGAAGAAAGATCGACAAAGTGACACATAGAATCGAGATCGACCTCGACTTTCTTTCGAATCTCTTGATTCCGTGTGTTCCGAAGAACCAGATCTGTAGATCGACGACAGTATCTTCTCCGACTGATTCCTGACAGAGCCGCCATTGTTGAAGGAAGAAGAAACGTCAAGATTTTCTAGATCTGTCACAGTCTCATCATTTTCTGTAAATCTTTATTCTGTAGGAGATTCTTCTCCGAGTTGTAGGAGTTTTCACTCCGAGTATTTGTTGTAGGAAGATTGTGCTTCCGAGTGTAGATCCGGGTTGGATCGAGTTGTAAGATTTCTTTAATCTGAGATAAGTGGAGTAGCCGAGTCTAGTGCGTTACTAGATCGGTGAGAGGGAAAGTGGAGTACCCAAGATCGGGGAACCACTATAAATCTTGTGTCGTCTGTGCTTGTGTTCTTTTTGTGTGTGCTGCGATTAGTTTTATTTTATTCCGCAAAAGACGTCGCAATCACCTATTCACCCCCCTCTAGGTGATAATTTAGACAACTAGTCAACTTTCAATTGGTATCAGAGGGTCGTTGATCATATAAAGGTTAACACCTTGATCAGATCTGCCCTAAGTTGTCTAAGAAGTTAGCCAAGCATGGATAAGGCAAAAGATTTTGCAAAGCTTCCACTGTGCACCAAGACAAACTTTCCCATGTGGAAAGAAAGAATTAAATTCTTTATGGAAGCTGTGGATCCAAGGATCTTTATGATAGTTGAAGAAGGTCCCTATGTTCCCATGACAACCTCCACAATAAATCCTACTCTAATGGTACCAAAGAAACTGATGGATCTTGACAAAGATGAGATTGCACTTGTCTCGTTGGACAAGAAAGCTAAAAACATCATAGCAAGTGCAGTTGATGACTCTATGCTACTGAATCTGATACATTGCCAAAGCGCTAAGGAAATGTGGCAGTGTCTGATAGTCCTGATGGAAGGCACTGAAGAAGTAAGGGATGACAGAAGATCCCTTCTGAATCAAAAATATGAAGCCTTCAGACAAGGACCAAAGGATTCAATCACAGATACGTTTGAGAACTTCAGCAAAATTGTTAATGGTCTGAAGGGGTATGGCAGGAAGTTCACTAATGGTGAGCTGAATGACAAATTCCTCAGATCTCTGACGAAAGAGTGGGATACCAAAGTATGTGCCATTCGGGAGTTTGGCAGACTAGCAGAGACTGACCCACAGAATCTCTTCGGAAAGCTGATGTCTTATGAGATGCAAATAAATACAAGAAAAGCCGAAGAAGAGAAGAGCAGATCCTCTTCAAAGGATAAGACTGTTGCCTTGAAGGCAGAAAGCACAAAAAAGGTCAAAGCTCAATCATCTACTCCTGCTCAGGAAACAATTGAGAGTGAAGAAAGTTCAGAGCCCAGTTCATCAGGCTCAGAGATGTCTGAAGGAGAGTTCTCTCTCTTATCAAGACAGTTCAAGAAGTTTCTGAACAAAAAGAAGAATTGGAGAGGCAAGGATGCCTCACATAGACGATCACATTATGAAAGTGATCGAAGAAAGAAAGGCTCAAGCAGCCATGACAGGTATGTTCCTAAACAGAACAAACATGTTTCATCTGACATAGTTTGCTATTGTTGCAACAAGCCAGGTCATATGATTGCTGAATGCCCTCATAAGAAAAGAGAAGGAGGAAAGAAGGAAAGCAAGAAACCCTTTCACCAAAAGAAGAATGAAAGGAGCCTCGTGGCTAAGAAAACAAAGACCCTCAGCGACTCAGACTCCTCGGAGTCAAGTGAGGAAGAAGAAGCATATTTTGGGCTAATGGCTCAAACTGATGAGGAGACAGAACCCCAGTACACTGGGAAGGTAAACTCTCACACACCTCTTTCTGAATCTGAGAATTCTGAACATGAGAATGAGGACAGCTCTTATGACGATGAGTCTGAACTCATGGTTCAGTACAGAGAGCTGATCAAGGCCTACGACAAATGTCGAAAGGTCGTGAAAGCTCAAGCCAAAGAGATTAAGTCTCTTAAGGCAAGTGAAAGCTCTTTGAGAGAAGAAGTTCTTGAGATGGAATCACTCAAAGGTAAGCTTAACTCTGCCATAGAAGAATTGAATGAGACACTTAGTCTCGTCAGTCTGAAAGAAAAAGTCATTGAGAAACTGGAAGAGCAGTTTGAGGCTGAGAAGAAGCTTGTTGAGAGCTTCTCCAAGCCTAAGACAGTTCTTCCACTGATTGCTGGATTTTCAGCACAGACTGATGGTGCTGGACTAGGCCATATAGCCTCTTCTAGTAAGACTTCTAGAAGGAATAAGACTCAACGAAAGAATAAGGCAGCCAAGAAAGCCTTAGCCAAAGAAAAAGGGAAAGCCCCTCAAGAACAGACTACCTTTAATAAGGTAATCTACCCGACAAACAAGTTTGATCTTGAGTCCTCCTATGGACACTGGTCTAGGCCTACTTATGTAGAGCCAAAGTCTAGATACCAAGGATGGGCACGTCCTAGAAACTTTGGCGAAAGTGTTTTTAAAGCACCTTATGAAGAAATCAGTCTTCAGAGCTATGGTCCATATAATCATGGTCATAACTTTAAGAAAGCACCGAAAGTGAAAGAAGTTGAAGTCTTGTCCACCAAAGAGAGGAAAGCATGTTCCTGTGATCAACATGAAGCATCCACCTCCATGGCAGCTCCTCCTGCTAGACCTCATGTCAAGATGGTCAAGCAAGAGAAGAATGGACAAAGATACAATAGATTTCATTGTTGGTGTTGTGGCAAGATTGGTCACTTCGCCATCGATTGTTGGTTCAACAAAAGTGTTTATGCTGCCCCAAGAGTTATCAATGTGAGAAAGACCGCTCACGATGCTAACATCGGTAGGGGGAGCAATCTAACAAGAGACCAAGGACCCAAACAAATTTGGGTTCCTAAGGCAAAATGATTTTGTGTTTGCAGGTATGTCCAAAGGCCAATAGAACGCCAATATGGTACTTGGACAGTGGATGTTCTCGGCACATGACCGGAACAAAAAGTTTACTTCAAAATTACTCTCCAACCGAGAACGGACCAAAGGTCATCTTTGGAGGCTCCGACCGGGGAGTTACAAAAGGATATGGTACAATTTCTAACGGTAGCGTATCCTTCTCGGATGTTGCTTATGTTGAGGGATTAGAACATAATCTCATAAGCATAAGTCAATTATGCGACAAAGGATATGTTGTTGAGTTTCATGCCAACAAGTGTTTGATAAAAGCGGTTGATAAACAAGAAACCATTTTATCCGGCACTCGTAGCAGAAACATATTTTGTCTTAATTTTATTTGTTTGGATTCCTCTACCCCAGTATGTCTTCTTGCTAAAGATAGTGCATCTCTTGGTGACCAATGGCACAAGAGATTAGCACATATTAATTTCAAAACCATTCATAAATTGTTTTCGAAGAATTTGGTGCGTGATGCTCCAAATGTTAAGTGCGAAAAGGAAAGACCTTGTCACGCATGCATTAAAGGCAAGCAAACAAGGGCTACTTTTAAAAGCATTATTGGCAAAGATTCGGACAGGTGTTTACACCTTCTTCATATGGACTTGTTTGGTCCACTGCAAGTTAGAAGTTTAGGAGGTAAGGATTATACGTTGGTTATTGTTGATGATTACTCGCGCTTTGCGTGGGTGTTCTTTTTGAAACACAAGTCGGATACCTTTGATATTTTCACAAATTTTGTCAGGCAAATACAGAATGAGTACAACTGCTCCATTGTCAAAATCAGAAGTGACAATGGAACGGAATTCAAATCTGGGGCCATGACGGAATTTTGTGAAAGCCTTGGTATCCTTCATGAGTTTTCCTCTCCTCGGACTCCACAACAAAATGGAGTAGCTGAGAGAAGAAACAGAACACTCATAGAGGCTTGCAGGACTATGTTGAGTGATGCCTCACTACCGGAATATTTCTGGGCTGAAGCCGTCAACACTGCATGTCACGTGCAAAATCGAGCACTCATAAACAAGAACCATGATAAGACTCCTTATGAACTTTTAAAAGGCAGGAAGCCAATAATATCTTACTTTAGAATCTTTGGTTGTAAGTGCTTTGTACTTAACAACGGCAAGTATCATACCACTAAGTTTAGCGAAAAGAGTTTTGAAGGCATTTTCGTAGGCTATAGTAGCCAAAGTAAAGCATATAGGATCTTTAACAAGAAATCCTTGGTGGTAGAAGAATCAATTCATGTTATTTTTGATGAGACGAGTTTGTTGCAAAGCAACTCGTCTAGTGTGTTACTTGAAGCTGCAGGTTCCAAGATAAATGAAATAAAGTTGGAGGAACCAAGTGAAGAGAAGGGTGATACCTTCATCGAGATCACTTCTCCAACTACAATTGAGAATGAAGATCTGGATATTGAAGCAGTTCAAAGAAATGAAGTCACTCCAGATGCTGAAGATGTTCCAGATGCTAGGACATTAGAGCTCAGACACTTGAAGGATCATCCAATAGAACAGATCATTGGAAATCCTCGAGACGGTGTCAGAACTCGTAGAGGTACCACTAATGAAAATTTATATTTAAGTTTTCTATCTCAGGTGGAACCAAAGAAGTTTGAGGAAGCAAACTGCGACGCATCATGGATACTAGCCATGGAAGAGGAGCTGAACCAATTCAAACGGTGTGAAGTTTGGAAGCTTGTACCAAGACCCAAAGATAAGAACGTTATAGGAACCAAGTGGGTGTATCGGAACAAGCTAGATGAAGATGGTACAATAATAAAGAACAAGGCGCGTCTCGTCGCCAAAGGATACCGACAAGAAGAAGGAATAGACTTCGATCAAACATATGCTCCAGTGGCAAGATTGGAGGCAATAAGGTTATTTCTAGCATATGCTGCATTAAAAGGTTTCACCGTCTATCAAATGGACGTGAAGTCTGCCTTCCTTAATGGAAACATAAAGGAAGAAGTATATGTAGAACAACCTCCAGGTTTTGTTGATCCAAACTCTCCTAACCATGTCTACTTTCTATTTAAAGCACTGTATGGTCTCAAGCAAGCTCCCCGAGCTTGGTATGAGACATTGTCTACTTTTCTTCTTGAGAACAAGTTCACAAGAGGAAAGATAGACAAGACATTATTTCTTAGGGAAATAAAAGGCAAGATTTTGCTAGTGCAAATCTATGTCGATGACATTATTTTTGGCTCAACTGACGACAACCTTTGCAAAAAGTTTTCTAAACTAATGCAAGGGAAGTTTGAAATGAGCAGTATGGGTGAGTTGAAGTATTTCTTGGGACTCCAAGTGAAACAATCTGAGGATGGAATTTTCATATCTCAGACGAAGTTCACAAAGGAGTTGATTAAGAAATTTGGATTGGAGAACGCATCTACAATGAAAACTCCAATGGCCTCAGCTATGTCTCTGGATAAGGATGAGAAAGGGAAACCTTTTGATGAAACCAAATACAGAAGCATAATTGGGTCACTACTCTACCTTACTGCTAGTAGGCCAGACATAATGTTCTCAACATGTGTATGTGCTAGATTTCAGGTGAACAGTAAGGAATCTCATTACGCTGCTGCAAAGCGAATTTTGAGATACCTTAAAGGTACACCAAATCTTGGCTTATGGTACCCAAGAAGTATTGACAATGAACTGATTGGCTATTCAGATGCAGACTTTGCAGGTAGCAAGGATGATAGGAAGAGCACCTCAGGAACATGTCAATTCCTAGGAAGAAGGCTTATTTCCTGGAGTAGTAAGAAGCAGAATTGTGTCGCAATCTCAACAGCCGAGTCAGAGTACATCTCTGCAGGCAGTTGTTGTGCACAACTGCTTTGGATCAAAAATCAGCTTGAAGATTACAACCTGAAGTTTGAAGACATTCCTCTGATGTGTGATTCATCAAGTGCAATTGCCATTGCCAACAATCCAGTGTCACACAGCAGAACAAAACATATAGAGTTGAGATATCATTTTATACGGGAGCATGTGGAGCGAGGAGATATCAACCTTCAATATGTTCCAACAGATAGACAAGTTGCAGACATTTTCACAAAGCCACTGGATGAGGCCAAGTTCTCTTTCTTCAAGATAGAACTTGGGATGCTCAACAAAGAGGACTAAGGAAAAAGTCATCAATTGGAAAAAGTTCTCTTTCAACTTTTCAGAGTTTCAGAAAAAAAAAAAAATAAAGCTAAGTAATTCTTTCTCGGGAACTTTACTCGGGGTACTCGAGAACTTTATTTCATTCTCGAGAGCGGTACTCGAGTACTTTGCCAAGTGTCAAATTGACTAAGTGGCGGTGCTCGAGCACTCAGACTACTTCTCGAGAACTTAATAAAGTACTCGAGTCTACCTCTCGAGAACTTAATAAAGTACTCGAGTCTACCTCTCGAGAACTTAATAAAGTACTCGAGCCTACTTGATACTTGCGAAAATTCTTAACCCTAATTTCCCGAGTACAGTTTTTGTTAGCTTTTATTATTTTTCGAAATGCCTAGTAGCAGTCCAGATCATTTCTGCCGCTCATTTACAATATGTATATAAATAGTCAGATTAAAATCGTTAAATCCACTAATCCCAAAATCCCCAAATATCTTGAGACCCTTCGCCTTCCGCCGGTGCCGTGAAAACCAGGAAAACCCCACAGTTTTTCTCCGTTTTTCTTCAATGGCTTCATCTTCTTCCATCGCCAAGCTCGGAATCGGCAGTGAACTCCTTCGAGATGGCATTGCAGACATATCCCCAGACTTTCAGAACCTCTTGAGCCTCCTGGATATAGCCGGCCTCACTTTTGTCCTAGAACAGAAGTGTCGTCTCCTTCTTCCTCAGGTTCATGAATTCTACCAGAATTTGACAGTCAGCACCAGTGGTCATGTTCTCCGATCTACCGTTTCTGGCATCAAGGTCAAACTCTCGGCCTCCATCATCAATCAGTTGCTTCATCTACCTCCAGTCACAGAACCAGAAGACCTAACCCATGCAGATTATGACCGTGCCTATTCCTTCTGTGGAATCGCCGGCATACCCTCTGGTATTCGACGCCCCCAGCTGAACCCAGAGAGCAAATTCCTCCTGGACATCGTCGGCAAATGCCTTCTCTGTGCTACTGGATCAATCAAACATGCTACAGGAGAAATGTTTGAAGTGATGACCTCCATAATCTGCAGGAAGCAATATCCTTTTGGTAGACTGATTCTTGATCACATTAGGTCCAGTCTCAAGAAGCCTGGATTTGCCAGAATTATAACCCTTCTACTCAGTGAACTTGACCCAGCAGTGTTTTCAATGTCTAAAGGCAGTGTTCTGCACTACATGAAGAGGCTCACAGTGGACTCCATTAACAGATGGGAGTTGAAATTGCAGAATACCACCCAGGTCACCAGGGCTCAGGAACTAGTTCAGGAAGAGGTTGTCAGGACTCCACCTCCCTCTCCTCATCCAGCAATTGAGGGGGAGCCTGCACAACCTTCCCTAGCTCCAAAAATTCCCCCAGTTCCTGCTACAACAGTTGTGGCAAAGGATGTTCCAGACTACAGGATTTCATCCCCCCCTCCAAACACAGAGAGTGTCATCCAGGATGCTTCTCTTGAGGGGGAGCCTGCCTCCATGGTTATAGATCTCACTATCACTTCAGAACAAATTGATGCAATGATCACTGAACTCACTTCTGAGCACCCCAGTTTAGCATCAACAGTGGTATCAACAGCTCCAGACTCAGTTCCAGATTCTACTACAGCCACTGCTCAGGACCCAGCTCTACTTGAACCAGTTCCAGAACTGCCTAAGAAACATACTTCTCCAGACCCAGATCAGCCCTCCAGTTCACTTTCCCCATCACCTTCTCACCCAGCTGATACCCAAGGACAGCAAGCTGCTGCTTCCTCCACAACCACTCCCTCTTCTTTTGAGCCAATGACTGACATCCAAGAAACTGATGAGGATGTTCAGGAGGCAGAGTCCAGGTTTCCTTCAAGGCCACACTTCTCCATCCCATCTTTCCTTCCTTCAGGAAATGAAGAAGATGACAACATCCCTCTGAGAAGACAGCCATCCACTTCTACTGTTGTAATTGAAGAGATCAACCCCAGCCCCTCCAATGCACCTTCTCCACCTGCTGCTGCTCAACCACATCCATCCAGTCTTGCTCCTGCAAGTGCTCCTGCTGCTACTGATTCCATCATAACACTGTTAACACAGTTGTTTGCTGAACAGAAAACCTACATAGACACAGCTGTCAAGAAGGTTCAAGACCAGGTGACTGCCCTTGAAAAGGGCATGCACAAAGGCTTTGCTGAAATCCAGGTGAACACAGATACCCTGAAAGAAGCATTTCACAAGGGAGGATTGGCCTTGGATCATACTATAACAAGTATTGGCCACCTCATGGAACAATCAGTTGTGTTGGCTAATAATCAAATTCAGTTGGATAAAAGGACAGATGACAAGTTCTTTAACCTGACAGGTGAGGTTGGCACCTTTAAGGAAGATGCTATTGCAACCCTTACTACAGAAGTCAGAAAGGGGGAGGAGATTTTCAAGACTGTCTCAGCTAAACATTCTGAATCCATCATGACCAGAATTACCAATGCCAGCATTGAAACCCAAGCTGACATAGAAGCCAAAGTCATCAAGGCTCAGAATGCTTTCCATACCTCCCTGAAAGAAAATGTGCTGAAACATATTGACTCTGTCAAGTTTCATGCCTTTGATACCTCTGTCTGGATGCACAACAATATATTCCCTGACCATCAGATTGACCCCAACTCAATTCCCCATCATCTGAACCCAGTTGCAGTCAGAGCAGCTCTTGCTGAAAGCACTCAAGCCTCTGCTGCCCAATCTGCTGCTGATGCAATGGCTGCTGTCCAAGCTGAAGAAGATGCTGCTGCTGCTGCCTTTGCTCAGAAGGCCTTCTCTCCATACATTGAACTTCAAGAAACTTTCATGCCAACTGGAGAGGTGTGGGAAGATCTACCTAACCAGCCACCTAATATCCAAACAAAGAAAAGGAAATATGGGGAAGGGCCCTCTGCAAGGAGATCTGCACCTGAACATGATCAAGGCTACAGAAGACATCAGGATGAACCAAGGCAGTATCCAGTACACTCTGAAGTCTGGAGCCCCACCTCCAGGACTTTAATCCTTGAAACTCTGAAGCTGGTAACTCAATTCAGTGAAAGACAACAAGAATTCTACAGCCATGAGGAATGGAGAAAGTATGACAAGAACTGCATTCAGAGGAGGCTGCATGAGTCTAAGTATGGATTTAACAATGCTGCAGCTCCTCCTAAACCTGAAAAGTACTTTCCCAAGCCCTTCAGCTACTTTGAGAGACAAGAGCAGAAGAGATGGCAAGAGGGTGAAAGACAAAAGAAACAGGCTGATGGCAAGAAGAAGTAACCTGCACTCTATTTCATAACAGCCTTTTGTATCTTTGGGAATAGTGGGATTTAAAAACATTAATCTGAAAAATCTGATTACTTATATACCTATATGTTTTTGATTGTGCTGTGATTCATTTCTGTTATTCCTGCTCTAGGTTATTTTGATTATGTCACATATGTCTTGCTTACTTGTTGTTATGTATTATTTGTTAAGGGATTCAGCTTAGTGTATAGGGTTCTGACTTCTGCAAATAGGGGGAGATTGTTGGGTATTGTATCCACACTCACCTAGATTTGCATGAAGTCACCCATGAACTAAGTTGAATCCAGTTGTATTTGATATTTCTCTTTAGCCATATGCTTGCAGGTGTACACTTTAAGTATAGACCAATGTCAGTCTGCAATGGGTCATCAAACACAGGACTTCACAGTGTAATCCCTCACTGTGTAATCCAAGGTGTTAACTCATGTGTAGCCTCTCTATTGGAATATACTTAACCTCAAATCACTTGGAGAAAAGGACAAAAGCTGAAGCTGAAGAAGTTCTATTTGAAAACATTTTTCTGTAACTTAGAATTTTTGCCAAGTCATTTTTGCTCGAGAAATACATTAGTGCTCGAGTAAATTACATCTCTAGGTCTCGAGAAGTTTTTAAAGTGCTCGAGAAAAAGCTCAGCTTGCTCGAGAACTTTCTCTTTCAAATCTGACTGTCATTAATGCTCGAGAGAAAGTTTTCCTTTCTCGAGAAATTGACTTTGCTGCTCGAGAACTAGAATGCTGTGCAAAAATATTTCTAAGGAAAGGTACTCGAGAAATATAACTCTTCTTCTAAGTCTACCTTTCTCGAGAACTATTTCTCTGTTGTTATTCTAAGTTCCTGTGCTCGAGAACAGCTTTAGCTTCTCGAGTACTTTCCTCCAGATTTTCCTCTATGTTCAAGTGCTCGAGAAATAATCCATTTGCTCGAGTACTCTAGTTTTCAGGATTTTGATTAAGTCTTTGTGATCGAGAAAGAGACTTGTTTCTCGAGTACTCCAGTTCTCAAGTTTGTTTTTAAGTGTTTAGTGCTCGAGAAATCTTAATAATTCTCGAGTACATTTCTTCAGGCTCTCGAGCAAATTCTGCTTGTGCTCGTTTTCCAGTTTTATTCTAAGTCTTTGTGCTCGAGAAGTTTCAAGTTCTCGAATATTTTCTTTCCAGTACTCGAGCAAGTTTACTGTATGCTCGAGTAATCCAGATATACTTTTTCTTCTAAGTATAAGTGCTCGAGTAGTACAATTAGTGCTCGAGAAAGTTATTTTGGACAGTATATTTTTCCCAGTCTCAGATCTCGAGACAATCATTTCTATTCTCGAGAACTCCTTGTTTCAGTGCTCGAGAACAACCTTCAGTTCTCGAGTACTTCTGACTTGAATCTTTTTCTAATTCTGAATTTGTCAAAATCGTTGACCTTCTATTCATTCTATTTTTCAATCTTTAATCTGTCATCATCTAATTGGCCCACGTGGCATTACTTTCAATACGATTTGATTTCTGACCGATTAGGCTCCCTATAAAAGGTCTAATCAGTCTCTGTTTTCATTAAGAAGAATTATTATTATCGTTTATCTTTTCTCTCTCTTCAAGAACGTAAAACGAAAAAGGGCCGACAAACCCTAAGTTCCCGATTCGTCTTCCCGGTCGCCGCCGCTCACTGTTTCCATCTGGAAGGCCGCCGACGAAGAAAGATCGACAAAGTGACACATAGAATCGAGATCGACCTCGACTTTCTTTCGAATCTCTTGATTCCGTGTGTTCCGAAGAACCAGATCTGTAGATCGACGACAGTATCTTCTCCGACTGATTCCTGACAGAGCCGCCATTGTTGAAGGAAGAAGAAACGTCAAGATTTTCTAGATCTGTCACAGTCTCATCATTTTCTGTAAATCTTTATTCTGTAGGAGATTCTTCTCCGAGTTGTAGGAGTTTTCACTCCGAGTATTTGTTGTAGGAAGATTGTGCTTCCGAGTGTAGATCCGGGTTGGATCGAGTTGTAAGATTTCTTTAATCTGAGATAAGTGGAGTAGCCGAGTCTAGTGCGTTACTAGATCGGTGAGAGGGAAAGTGGAGTACCCAAGATCGGGGAACCACTATAAATCTTGTGTCGTCTGTGCTTGTGTTCTTTTTGTGTGTGCTGCGATTAGTTTTATTTTATTCCGCAAAAGACGTCGCAATCACCTATTCACCCCCCTCTAGGTGATAATTTAGACAACTAGTCAACTTTCAGTTTTCTTTTCATTATTGTAATCTTTTTTATCTTAAAATAATATTGCACTTTTTTAAATATTGTGTTCTCTTTTATTTTTGCAAGTAATGAAAATGAATTTCTTTCATCTTACTTTGATTTCAATTTCCATTATGAGTAGCTAATTTTCTTTTAGCATTTGATCGTGAGGAGCCATGAAGTGAGATGAGGGTTATTTTATTTCCTAGTTTTAATTTTGTCTAAATTATTATCGGTCCTTCTTTGATTTTTCTCGCGTCGACTCCGTATTTCCGGTATACGGTAGTAGGAATTTTATCTCATTTCATAGAAGTCGAGAGACTCGTTGATTTGAACGATCACTCAAAGAAGGAAGGAGTTGCACGCAACCCTAGAGATATGATGGCGTAAATCCTCCAGATTGGAGTCAAATCCAATAGTGCGGGTCACTTCGTTAATGCGACTTGAGGCCATTTTGACTTGTAAAGAGATTTCGGTCAAAACGTCTACAAGTTAGGGGAGTTAATGCTCTAGCGAGATTACTTTCTAATATCAAATCCGTCACGGTCGAGTTTAATTTGCAATTTTAAATCTAGCTTTTTATCCCTCTCGTCTCATTTCATGGTGAATCATTGATCGAATGCTAGATTTTTTTATCATAAGTTTTCGTTAAAAATTTATCTTTAGTTTTAATTTAAAAATTCTCAAAACCCAACAATCTTTCGGTAGGATAATAGTTGAAGCGTGAGTAATAGTATTTGACATCCCCGAGTATTAAATACGACCTTGGTACTACAATTCGATAGGTACACTTGCCTCTTCGGGTTGATAGTCGGTTAAGTCCACCAAGTTTTTGGCGCCATTGCCGGGGACAATTTCGTCAATATTTTGAAAACACTTTCGCTATTACTTCTGCAAAAAAACAAAAACAAAAAATTTATCTTTATCATTTTCTTCTTCAAGTTTTTATTTCCTTTCGCACTCTTTCGTTTTTTTAGTGCATGACCCGCACAAATCCGTCGCTACTTTTTGATTTGGACCCAGAAATCGAACGCTCCTTTCGGAAACGACTACGATTCGGGGCTTCCACTTCTCAAACAGCGGTTGAGGATTCCGACGAAGATTGCAATTTTAATTCTGAAATGGGAGAACCCAACCCAGGAATGGCTCAACAAAGCACCAAGTCCGATTATGCTCGACCCAACCTGGAGGGTACAGAAACAAGTATTGTTCGACCTATAATTGCGAACAATAACTTCGAGCTTAAGCCTAGCATCATATAAATGGTGCAGCAATATGTACAGTTCGAAGGATTACAAGATGAAGATCCGAACTTACATATTGATAGTTTTCTCGATATCTGTGACACTTTCAAAATTAATGGTGTCTTAGACGACGCTATTAGGCTAAGACTCTTCCCCTTCTCCTTAAGGACCAAAGCCAAACAGTGGTTGAGTTCTCTTCTAAGAGGATCAATCACTACTTGGAACATATTAACTGAAAAATTTCTGGCAAGATATCCCCCCCCCCCCGCCAAAACTGTTAAATTAAGAAATGATATTACTTCTTATTCTCAAATCGCTTCTGAGACCCTCTATTACACTTGCGAGAGGTTCAAAGAACTTTTGAGAAGATTCCCTCATCATGCTCTGCCTGTATGGTTACAGGTCCAGACATTTTATAATGGGCTAAATCAAGAAACTAAGCAAATGATAGATGCCACTTCCGCTGGTTCTTCGGACCGAAAAACTCCGGAAGCCTCTCTTGAGCTTATCGAGGACATGGAAATTAACACTTATTAGTGGAATTCATCTAGGACTCGCCCATATAAACCTGCAGGTATCTATGAAGTGGATTCGGTGTCGAAACTGGCGCTTCAAGTGGAGATGCTGAACAAGAAGATTTCGGAGATGACTGCTACCTCCGCCGCTAAGATATTTGAAAATGTGAATGCTGCTGCCGAGTAGGTGGATTATCTGGGGAACATACCCAGGACTGCTCAAAATAATTCTGCCAATAAATTTTCTGCTTTTTCTAATTTTTCTGCACCTCCTGGTTTTAATTCTTCTTCGAACTCTTATAATCCTGGATGACGTAACCATCCTAATTTTTCTTGGAGTAACCCTGCTAATGCTGCGCACCCACCACACGATTTCACTCCACCACAACATCAAAACAAAAATTTTCAAAAACCTCCCCCTTTGGAGGAGATCCTTTCTAAATATATAAGCTCGAACGAAGCTAATATTAGAAGTCTAACTGGCTCCGTGAAAAGTTTAGAAAACCAGGTCGGGCAACTTGCCAAGGCTTTTTCCGAGAGACCACCTGGAACTCTTCCCTCGAACACTGAACCTAACCCAAGGGAGCACGCAAATGCAATTTCCCTTCGGAGCGGTAAGGTTATAAATGAGCCCACCATAAGGGAAGAGCCAAAGGTGATTGCCTCTCCTACTGCTGAACGAATTAGTGGAGAAGAAATAACTAATAAAAATTTTGGAAAAGAAAACTCTATTTTTGAAAATGAACAAGAAACTTCCATTTTGGAAAAAGAAAAAGATGGTTTTAAAAATAATGATCTCGAGATTTTAAAAGAATTTCCTCCACCTCCCTACCCCGCTAAGCTTAGGAAATATAAGTTGGATGATCAATATCAACGCTTTCTTGAAATGTTTAAACAAATTCATATCAGTTTGACAATTCATGAAGTGATTAGCCAAATGCCAAAATACGCTAAATATATTAAGGACCTGTTAACGAACAAAAAGAAATTAGAAAACTTATCTCATGTTACGTTAAATGAAGAATGCTCGGCGGTCATAAAAAATTCCAATCTTCCTAAAAAGATAAATGATCCGGGTAGTTTTTCGATTCCTTGCATTTTTGGTGATCTTTTTGTAAAGCACGCGCTAGCGGATTTAGGTGTGAGCATCAACTTGATGCCTTTTCATTGTTCAAAAAGCTAGGATTGGGCACTCTCAGCCCTACGCGCATGAGTATTCAATTAGTCGATCGATCAATTAAGTATCTGTTAGGTGTTGTTGAGGACGTGCTAGTGAAGGTCGACAAATTCATCTTCCCGGTGGATTTTGTCATTCTTGATATTGAAGAGGACGTCGATGTCCCTCTTATCCTTGGTCGTCCCTTCCTAGCCACCGCTCGTGCGGTCATTGATGTAAGTAACAGAAAGCTCTTTATTCGTGTGGGAGATGACAAGGTCACGTTTTCTATTAATGAATCAATGAAAAACTCTTTAAAAAATGATGACTCTTGTTATTTTCTTGATGATTTAAATGATGACTCTTCTCTTTATCTTTCCAATGCCTCATCAAATGATTTTTCCTCTTCTTTTTCTGGAATTTCTTCAAATGATTTCGAAGGCACAGTTATGTTCGTGCAAACCATTTTCTAAAATGAACCTGGTTTTAAACAAAAGAATCTTGAGAATTTTACTTCTAAAAAAGACAAAAATTTGAAAAACTATTTTGATAAACCACCCTATCCTAAAAAAAATCTATCACGATAAGAACTTGCGTCATCCTAAAACATTTAAACCTGGCGATCAGGTTCTTCTTCTTAATTCACGCTTATGTCTTTTCTTTAGAAAACTGAAATCTCGTTGGTCTGGACCTTTTACGGTCTAACAGGTTTTTCCTTATTCCACGGTGTTACTCTCGCACCCGGATAAGGGTGATTTTAAAGTAAACGGGCATCGACTTAAGCTATATTTTTCTAATGATTCTGTGTCTCCTGTGAAGGATAATCTTATTTTTGACTCTTAAATGTTTATTTTCATATAGAACCTTTATTTCTATTTGGACTTCTTATCATAAAATTATTATTATTATTATTCGGACATTATATTGTTGTAATAAAGAACAATCTTGGGCACCTGCCCGCAGACTCTATTTTTCTACTTTTATTTTGCTCTTCCTTCCAGTGGCCAACCAAGCAAGTTCATGATCGCCGCTACAACGTTGTTGATTTCAAGATGGATCAACTCAAACCTGCTGATGATCAAGTACGTTAAAAAGCAAGCATGGGGGAGTGACATCCGCCTTCATCTAATAAACCCGGGGAAGTCCTGTTCTTTTTAATTTACTTTCTTCATTTTTTTCTCTCCTTCTCAGTCTCCTTCTCTTTCTTGTTTTTCTTTTTGTTTCTTTCATTAAGGACAATGAAGAATCCAAGCATGGGGGAGAGTTTATTTGTCTTCTTTCTTCGTTTCTTTCAAAAAAAAATGCTTTAAAACAAAATCACAAAAAAATAGTTTAGTTATATTAAGCTTTTTAGGAGTATTGTTTTTATTTAACTATATCAAAAAAAAACTAGAAAATTCAAAATCAAAAAATTGAAAAAACAAAAATCCAAAAAAAATGCTAAAATCTATTTGAAAATCAAAATAAAAAATTATTTTCTATCTTTATTTTTATGTTTCTTCTAGTGATGTGTAGACCCGTGCGGTTTTGTAGTTCTATGTAAATTTCTTTGAAACGATTTTCTAGATTTATCATTTTAACATAGCTTAGTTTTACTAGTTTCTAGTTCTTAAATATAGGCATCTATTTTCTCATTTTAATTTGTAGTTGCTCTTCTTATTCGGTTAGTTGCTTACGAATGGTTGCTAGATAACATTATCTCTTTTTCATTTGTGAGGTAATACTTTCTTGGTGTCTAGAACTTGTCCCTAGCTACTCTCGAAACATTTGCGCCATTTTTACGTACTTTAGAAATGATTTAGGCAACCCTTTTACCCGTTTGAGCCTTCTTGCCCACCAAACAATTTACCATTGCAAAACAATTTTGGGCTTTTTCCATGTTTATTTGATTTAGCACCACCTTTGTTTCATTATTTTCACCAAAGCCAAAATATCTTTCCTATTTTTCACACTAAAACTTTGAGCTTAAGAATCATTTTTGTGGAGGGGTATTATCTTTGAAATAAAAAGGAAATTTTAGAGCCTATTTTTGGAGTTTTCTTTTATGAAAAAAAAAGTTATTATCAAAATGTTATCAAATCAAAAAAAAAGAAGAAAAAAAAAGAAAGAAAAAAAAAGAAAAATGAAGTTTATTTGTGGCCAATTTATTAAAGTAAAAAAAAAATTGGCCTTTTGTTTGTTTGAAGTACTTATCATTTCTCTTCATGTTTTTATGTTTATCTTTGAGCTCAACCTTGGTTTAGTATTTAATCCCTCAAGTTTATCCTTGTTTCATTTTCCTAATCATTTACCTAAGCCAAGTTTTAATGCCTAATAGAAGTCCTATTGATCTTTAGAATGTAAATTCGCGTAGTGGAAAGAGTGTGAACGGACAAGCCTATGGCCACCATCATTGATGGATTTCTTTGGAGGTTATCTTGAGGTGTTTAAGGTTAATCGTTACTCTAGCAACCTTGTAGTTCGTCAATGCGCCGTTTATTTAGAACTTCTATTTTTGTTTATCTTATTTTCATTAATTTTGGATGCCTTGTTTTAGGAATTTTGAAATTTATAATTCTTCTTTATGTTCTAATGATAATTTTAGGTGTCCACTTTAAAGTTTTCTATTTTGCACTTCTTACCCCACTAGTTGATAACATAGGAATTAGGATGGTTTAATTTTTCATGTTTTGTTTTTCATATTCATGCAACCTAAAAATGTTTTGTTTTCTTTTTGTTATTCCCAAGTTCTTAAATGATATTTGCTTAAGGGCAAGCAGGGGATCCCTCATTCATTCTCTCCTTCGCTCTCTCTCTCTCTTCATTTCTGCTTCTCCCCAGAGCTTCTCTCTCTACGCTCCTCCTCTCCTCCTCTTTCTCTCACTAATATGGCAGGTTCTCCTCTAAGCGCCGCCAAAAGAAGAAAGAGTGAAGTGTCGACTAAGGCAGCCCTCCTCAGTCCGAGGCGCAAAGTGCAGGCACTTTGCGAAGCACAAGCCCGAAGAGCAATCACTCAAGAAAGACGCACGACAAAGTGCATGAACTACTAATCAGTGGCATATCACCCAAGGAGAGCTCTCTCAACCCCCTAGTATTTGAAACGAGGCACGGTCTATCGCCCTCGCATTCTCTTTACAAGAGCACTGTAACAGAGGCAAATAGTGGATCTTGACTGGCACAGACCCGGCCACGTGGTTTTTTCCCCTTTCCGGGGTTTTCCACGCTAAAGTTGTGTGTATACAATCTCTATTTTTCTTCTTTGACTGTGTGCATACTCGATCGCCCGGGGCTAATACAGACCGATCCGGAACTGGTCTACCGAGGCATTGAGCAAACCGCAACAGTTTGACACTGTCTATGGGAAGCATACCCAGCAAGAGAGAAGCCTCGTAAGTTTTTCAAAGCGAGACAGAATGGCCGTAAAAAGCACCAGAATGACTAGGGGGTCGATCCGGCGTGAGCAGGAGGATCAAGTCGCGTCGCAATCTCTAGCGAACGCACGACTGCAAGAGGACATCGCTGCGCCTGGGGAGGCATCGCCTGAGAGCGTGGTGCCCCCAACAAACATGCGGGTCGAGATGCTCGCCCTCTTAAGACAACTCGCAGGCTCCCACGTGTCCGCAGGGGCCCCAACTCAGGAAAATCTACCAGTACCACCAGCAGAAGGCTAGAGGGTCATAAAAGAATAATCTGAGTCGTCAAGGCACGACAGCGTCGAGCATCCCATTCGCCACATTAGGGTGGCAGGAATCGCCCCTCTCCTCAGCAATCAGCAGCAGCTGGTCCCAGCAGAGCCAGGTGCAGGAATGTATCGGGAAGCATTCTGCGAAATGTTCGAAGAAGAGTTTGGACTTGTCGTCCGGCGAGCGATGGCGACGCGACGCCCCGCTCGGGGGGGGCAATACCCTTCGCTCCTTAAGTACTGGCCTATCCCGTACCTAAAGGATTCAAGATCCCCCATGTCGAGACGTACGACGGAGTGGACGATCCTTGGGAGCACATCAACCACTTCTACACGATCCTCTACCTCTACAGCGCGCGCGATCACTGCTTTGTCAGGTCTTCCCTACCACCCTTAAAGGGCAGGCCCGCACTTGCTTCCATTCCCTCCAAGAGGGGTCCATCAGAAACTTTCCCCAGCTAAGCCAGCAATTCCTCGATCAGTTCATGGTCAACCGCAGGATCGCAAAGGATCCATCCCACCTCTTTGGCATCCGGCACAGTGAAACCGAGACCTTGAAAGAGTTTTTCCGCCGATTTACTACGGAAGCGAGACAGATCCCTGGGGTAGACCCAAAACTCCTTCGAGGGGTCTTCCTTGGGGGACTCCGACCAGGCAGATTTACTCCGCTCTAATGCGGGATACTGTCCCCAGTTATGCAGATCTGGTACACCGAGTTGAAGCTGAGATAGCCGCGGACGAGGCCATTGAGACCCACCGTCGACAGTTTGAAGGAGGCCAAAAGAGGTAGAAGCAGTAGGAGCAGCCCTCCGGAAGACGAGCAGAGAGGCGCGACAAGAATCGTCGCATCGAGCATCGCAATCAGGAGCCCCGTAGAGGCCAGGATTACGGGCCTCCTTGGACTTACACTCCTTGATGAGTTTAAATATTACACAGATTTTTGGACTCATCTGGGCCAATTTTATCGTCTTAGCACTGCACTTGAGAGCTATAACGCTTATATTCATTTATCTTCCTATTTCATGATTAAGTGCACTTTAGGCCCATTTTCTGTGTGCTTTAGATGTTTCTGTGTTTTCGTTTGTTTTACTTGTTCTCTTGCCGTGTCTTGAGAATGTGGTGTGCACTTTTAGTGGCCTTTCTACCACTTTTGCTGGTGCATGGGTCCTGTGCGTGCTCCGGAATCGCTCAGGAGACCCCGATGATACAGGAACACTGCGCACGATCACTGGACTCACTACGCATGACCACTGGTCGTGCGTCACTGATCGTGCGTCACTGATCGTGCGCATTACACTCTCCTTTTCCCCTGTTCCGTCTTGACGATCGCACGATCACTGGACCTATTGCGCACGACCATTGGTCGTGCGCTGGAGATCATGCGCTCTATCCTCTTCTTATTCCTAGTTCCTCCCGGGTAATCGCACGAGCACTGGCCATTGCGCGCACGAACACCGTTCGTGTGCCACTTCTCATGCGCGTTTAGCTCATATTTTCTGCAATTCTGTCTTAGCCAATCGCACGATCAGTGGATTCAGTGCGCACGACCGCCAGTCGTGCGCCACTGATCATGCATATATTTGCTGATGTTTCTATCCAAGTTGCAGGTTTAATTAGAAATTGCGCACGATCATCGACCGACAGTGCGCATGACCACTGGTCGTGCGCCACTGATCGTGCGCTCTGCTTGTTCTGCCTCCGTATTTAAAGGCCTGCTCCGCAATTTAGGTCAACGCTAGTCATTTCTGCGATCTGAGAGTACGCGGGAAGTGTCGTTCTACTTCTCCAGCTTCTCCAGCCACCTCCACCTTCATCCCTTCCATCGGGAGTCCGTAGCCATTGATTCTGAAGCTTTCCAAACCCTCCGGCAAAGCTACCGACCATTGATGACCTCAACTCCAAGCTTTCCACCGGAGTTGGAGAAGAAGACGACCTAGAGAATGGACTCAAAGCCCTTCGAGGTGACAGCTCGTTGGTACCGGAAGCCTCCTCGGACTGAGCCCAGATGCGGATTGACAACTCGCTATTCCGGCCATGACCTGCGGTCGACCTTCACCCTCTAGTGGTTTACTCCTCTTCCCCTTTCTTCGTTGTATGGAATGATTTGATATTGTAATGAACTACATTTTCTACTCTATATCTAATTGGATGTTTGTAGTTTTCATTTGCTTTTGATTTGTGTGTTGTGAATGTGCATCACCCACTCCACATCCACTCCATACCCTTGTTTCACCCGATTTCACTCCGCACAAGAACACTTCCATCCATTAGCTTTCCGTCCACTCGCCTAGCCGAAGTTCGGCATCGCGGCCGATACACTCACATCACCTTGCGAAGCGGTGCCTTTGACCCACATAGTCTTAATTAGTTTATTAGATCAAGAAACCACAATCTCACAAGCCCCCTTTTTAATCTTTTCTAAGTATAACCCTCATAACAATATTTTCTGAACTGTCGCCGCTCTATGCTAATTGCATTCCTCAAGAGACCGACACTCGGGGATTTATTCCCAAATTTTATTACTTGTGCGACCGGTGCGCTTGCAAATTTCAACGCATCACCCCTCTCAGCACCACTCGCGCTAACGTCCTATATACCATTCAGGATGATCCGGCGCTCCAGAGGCCAAGGGCGCTCCCGCCACATCCAAGGGCTGGTCCATAAAAGTACTGCGACTTCCATTGAGTAACCGGGCACACTACTGAAGAGTGTGTGAAGTTGAAAGAAGAGATAGAGAATCTTGTTCGACAGGGATACTCTGGCATTTTCTGCAAGGATATGTGCAAGAGCAGCACGGAGGCCCACCTGCGCGGAGGGAACCGCCACCTCCGCGCCGAGAAGCGTAGGGGGCAGATAGGTCGTCTAGATTGTGGAAGTCATCTCCGGCTTTCCCTTTCCCGCAGTCAACTCCATCGCCGCTCCCCAGGAAGGCAAGGCAGCTTGAATTATTCCAACCATTAGCTTCGGCGAGGAGGACATTCAGGGCCTCCGCATACCGCATCAGGACCCGCTAGTTATTATGGAAGAAATTGGCAACCTAAGCTTCCGCGTGAAGAAAATTCTGGTGGACAACGGCAGCTCGGTAAATATTATATTCATGACTGCATTAACCAGTATGGGAATCCAAAGACAGAATCTTCGTCCAGCATCAGGCCCCATCTACGGCTTCAACGGTGAGCCCGTGTTCGTAACAGGCACCCTCACCCTTCCAGTGACACTAGGAGAATTTCCAAGGTAGGTTATGCACGACATACAGTTTGTGGCAGTCGATACATAATCGCCCTACAACGCGATCTTTGGTCGCCCCATCCAGACAGCTTTCCAGGCAGTTCCGTCAATCCCGCACCTCGCGATGAAATTTGTCACACCTGCTGGAGTTGGTATCATCAGGGCATCCAGTACATGGCGCGCTTATGCTATCTGCACCAAGCGCAGCCGGAGGCCATCTCAGGAACTAGCATCTACCCCATCTAGAAGGCCGCTCTGGAGAAGGGCCAGAACTGAGGCGAACGCGCCTCACAAAAACATTTCGTTCTATCAAAATGCCTAAGAACAACTATAAAGTCGCGAGGAAAACCCTCGTGCACAAACTATCCTGCTTACTACACTTTCTGCTTTCATACTAACTCTTGTCATGTAGCAAATGCGTTGGAAGGACATCTCATCCCTCAGACCCCTCTGAGGCCAGGATCGCCTGTTCCTCAAGGCGGTCCGGGATCCATCGACATACGATCTGCTTGGCGGTTGAGAATCCGTCATCATGCAATGGCACGACTAGGCTAAAGAAAAAACAAAACAACTCATCTCTTTACATTATATACTGTGATTGCGACGTCACTAACTCCTAAAACTTACAGGATCGATTTGGAATCCGTCATCTGGGGTCCGGCGAGCAACTGTAGCACGATTGTCTCGATCCCCCTGCCACGGTTCAAAGGTTCGCCCTTCATCCGTCCGATGGATTGCGACGTCGTCAGGAATGAGCACCACCGGTTGACTGCGGCCCATAGCGCGACAGCCTCGGCCTAGCAACATGTTGCGATGTCATCTGGGGATCGAATACCAAGTCCCACGCAGACTGTAGCACGGTGGCCTCGACCTTTCTCCTATGGCAGAAATGCTCACTCTTCTCCTAAGGAGCGGGTCGCAACATTGTCAGGGACCAGCTCCCTCAGTTGTGCACTGCCCACAGCGCGATAGCCTCGACCTCACTCCACCAGCTCAAGGACCCGGCCTTCGCTGCGTAATAGGTTGCGACGTCGTCCGATTCTTCGGGGCCACGCCTCAACAAATACTAGGGTCCATCAGTTGCTCACGGGGGTTCGAATCGACTATGTCCTCCTGCTAACAAGAGGCCGATGATTATGACTCTTCACCTGCATCCGAAGCTTCACGCACCGCTATCCTGGGAAAGCTCCCACGATCGGTGTAATTACAACCTCAGGGTCCATCAGCTGCTCGCGGGGGTTCGAATCGACAATGTACTCCTACCGACAATAGGTCGAGGATTATGTCTCTTCACCTACATCCGAAGACTGACGCCCCACCCTAACAGGGCCTGCCCCCTGGCGACTAGTGCCTAACTAAGCTACAATCGCAACTAAATCGGGTTCCGGCCCTGCTGAATCCACATCTTACCAACCACAACCATACTGTGGCGCGATGGCTTCACTCTCTCTGCCGTGGTTCAGGGGTGCACCCTTCGTCTGCCTAGCGATTTGCGACATCGTCGGGGACCAGCTCCCCCAGTTGTGCGCTGTCAACAGCGCGATATCCTCGGCCTAACAACAGGTTGTGGTGTCGACAAAGGGACCAAACATTGAGTCTCCCGCAGACTGTAGCGCGACGGCTTCGACCTCGCTCTCATGGTGGTAAGGCTCGCCCTTCTCCTATGAAGCAGGTCGCGACATCGTCGGTATCCAGCTCCCTTAGTTATGGGTAGCCCGCAGCGCGATGGTCTCAGCTCTTCTACCCTAGCAAAAGGGGACGTCCTTCGCCTCGTAGTAAGTTGCGACGTCGTCAGGGTCTTTGGGGCCACGCCCCTTCAATGCCACTGGGTTCACCGCAACTCGCAGGGGTTCGAACGAACATCGCCTCCTGCAAACAATAGGCTGGATCTCACATAACTCTTCACCCCCATCCAGAGAAAATACTCTTCCACCGCTCAAGGCCTGCCCCTCGTAATTGGTGCTTGGCTAAGACAACAATTGGCCACAACAGTCAGAAGCAAAGGCAATGAAGACCACTCAACAAACTTATCAACAAGCCAAAGAAGTACAAAGGTACAAATCGAAAAAGTACAAAGTTACGAATCGACGGGGACAAGCCCACAAATACAATGAAATACATACATACAAATCAATAAAGAGCATCAAAGAGATATTGCTGTCACTCAGCGGCCTCGCCCGCCTCAGCATCGGAGCCCTCCTCCTTTGACAAATCCTTAATACCGAGGCCGGTAACGTCGCATCCCCGCTTCCGGGACACCATCCAAAGGGTCTTAGCCATTCCCTGGCAGAAAGCGAATTCCCGCAAGTCCTCCATCTCTGGCTCCACCTCCTCAGTCCACCCCTCCTCGTGAACCTCCTCCGAGATCATACACGGTCTCGAATGTAATCCACAAAGTCCCGGTACTCTTCCAGACCAGCCGCCTACAGCTCAACCTCCCGCTCCACGGAGGAAAGGCGCGTCACCTCTGCCCTGGATAGCTCCAGCTCTGCCCGAGCTTCATCTAAAAGACGTAAAGTCTCCTCCGCAGCTGTATTCTCGGACCTGTGCACAGCTTTGGCGTCCTCCAGCTCGCACCGCAGCTCGGACCCAATCTACCTAAGTCGCGCAATATCGCGCTCTCGTCACCCCTTCAGAACCGAAAGGGCACTCCTCTCCTCCCCGAGCTCACCCTGAAGGGCCATATAGCCGTCCTTCAAGCTCACGAAGTGGTCATTCCACGTAAGCGTAATATTCATCTGAGTCTTCATCTGCAAAAGAAAAGGGACAAGTCAGAAGAGCTTTCCTCAAAAGCCACTACTCAAAAGTTGAGATCATACATACCGCATGGTTCATCGCTTCCAAGGAAGAGGAGACCCTCTTTCCTTTCACCACCTGCCGCACCGCAGCCCGTGCTTGGGAGGCCTGGGGGGCAGAGGACCCCAGGACCTCAAGATTCGCGTCATCCGGCTCGCCTCCAACTCTAGAGCCGCAAGGGGCATCCCCCCCCCCGAAAGAACATCCTGTCGCGGCAAAAGGCTAGGACCCGCCTCCTCAGCTCCACAACCTACAAACACTAGCTTCCTCTTCCTGTCACGAGAGAGAGGAATTGCGGCAGCATGTCCCGAATCAACAGACAACCTGCATAGCAGCAGGCGCTTCTCATCGACGAAAGTAGAAAAGCTGAACAAGATATTTACCAGCACTCGGGGCTCCACAAAACCAAGGACGGGAGTGAACTCCCGATCGTGTCCTGTAGAACGCCGGTAACGGTCTGGAAGCACGTTCCACACCTCTAGCAATCCACATGGATTCCTGACATATCCAAACAAGGTATTCCCATGGCGATGATCTGCCCAGATTTTAAACTCCAGCTGTTGAAGCCAAAAATAACCCCAACGGATGTTCACGAACCAAAGTGCAGCCGACGCCTACTTCTCTCTTATCTCGACCCTTGACTGGCCGCTAAGGTAAAAAGACTGACCCAAAGCCTCAGCTGGGAGGTCCCACCACACACCCGGAAGATCTCTGAGAGCTTCCCCTCCAAAGCCAAATGCTGGGCTGGGAGCTCCTCAGAAGGCACTAGAGTGGGAGAATAATGAAAGCCTGCCTTCCAAAGAGCCCCTATGGGTCTTTTTATAGTCTTCCTTTGACCTGAAAATACTGAAATACCCCTGAGGGGTCTGCCAATAGCCAAATCCCGCTGTTCTCCTAAGGACGTTTGGGTAATTTTACCTCGGGATAATAATAAAATAATCCTCTCTGGACTCCGGGTCCTACCCCGTGGGCCCACTTGGCGAGACCTCCAGCCTAGAAGGCTCTCGCTGGGTCCCCTCTAGGCCCGCCTTGGCGAGAACCCCTGCCAGGAAGGTTCTCGCGCTTGGTAGTCATGATGTTAATGCGAAAGAAGGTTCACCTAAGGCCTTCTCGCCTGTCCTGGGCGGGAGCTTCCGCAGTCAGGCTCTCTGCTTCGGTCGGTCGACGATCTCTCCTGCCGGGAGCTCGACTATCTGCCCTGGTCGGTCGACGATCTCTCCTGCCGAGAGCTCGACCATCTGCCCTAGTCGGTCGACGATCTCTCCTGCAGAGAGCTCGACCATCTGCCTTGGTTTCCTCAGCTTTGGCCTGCCCTTGGCGAGAGCTCCTACAGGACGAGAACTCCCCAAGTATGCCTTAGGGTTAACCCGAGGCTAGCCTGAGACTAGCCCAATCCTGACCATTGAAGCCTTTGGGTCCCTCCCAGCGAATATGGGGTTGTACACAATCCCCGCTCTTTTCGAGCTAGCCCTGCGCTCGACAAGACAAGTCCAACCCCCGAAATATTCGTTGGACACGTGCCAACTAACCAGGGGAATCTTTTGGTGGGTCCTACTGCGGCTATAAATATGCACCGATAGGCGACCCTATGCCTCGCCCTTGAAATACTGTTTTTACGACTGAGCTCTCGCCCCTCGGGACCTTTGCGCGAGCTTACCATGCATCCCAAACGTGCTGCCAAACCGCTTCCGCAAGACCTCCAAGACCGGTTAGCCGCTGCCCAAGCGCGGGCCTTGGCTAACTGTGCGGCGGTGGCTCCATGGTTAGCGAAAAAGACTTCCACCGCCGGGCCGTCCGAGCTGAAGAAGAAGGAAAAGAAAAGGGCGAAGGCGGTCCGGCGGGACCTTTCTCGCGAGAACCGGGATCCTCCTTCCCCCACTCCCAATCCTGCGGGGGATCCTTCTCCGCAGAAGGTAAGCCCTTCAACCGTTCCTATCGATCTGATTGCGCACTGGATCCGACAGTTAACGTAAGCTTTCGCAGGAAGCCGCTCCTAATGATGGCGACGAGATCCCGCCAAGTTCTTCGAACCTGCCCGCTCATTCACCCAAGGGCCAAACGCGGGTCTTGGAGAGGATTCCTCCGGCCGAAACCGGAACGATAGGTACATTTTCCCTTGTCAGTATTTCGACCCGACCTTTTCTTTTCTGAACCGTCTTCTCGCAGTGCCAACTCCCGCCGACCCGGGTCTAACCACCCGGACAGATGAAGCGAGAACCGTTGAAGTGCCTCCTGCGGCAGCCAATCCTATCCTGTAGGCGGGAGGGGCGGCTTCTGAACCTTCCGCTACTCTCAAGGATGCTGATCGTCCCCTGAGAAAAGACAACTCCCCTCCTGCTTCCGGCCAGGCTGGGATCATCGCGCGCGAGCCCTTCCGCCCGGGGCTGGGCAAGCCTCTTCACCTTCTTTATGGGACCAACGGAGGGGCCGGGCCTTCTCGTCCAACTTTGGTTGACGGTTCTCGCCCAACCGCAGGTATGCGAGACCTTTTAAAACCGTTAATCGCCATGCTTTAACCAAAATTCTCGCACGTTCCTTTCGCAGATGATCCTGGCTTGCGGTCGGGAGTCAACGAGGAAGGGGAAGAAGAGGAAGAAGAAGACGAGGAAGAAGAGGATGAAGAGTCCCCTCTCCCTTCGTCTGGCGAGATAGAGGAAACCCTGAACAGCGCCGGGAGCGCGAAGGGGAGACGGAGGAAGATCTCGGTCATCCTGGCCAAGCTTATCCGGCGAGACCGTGCCCATACTGCTGCGGCGAAAGCATTCCGCGAATCTGTGAAGCAAAGGCTGGAGGCTCTGGAGCGGGATTTCTTCTTGGGCGAGACTGATTGCCCGCGTGGGCCTTCCGCCGAGTCTTCGCCAGGGAGGTGCATCTCACAGATCCGGGATTACGCCAAGCGGATCAACCTTGGGTGTACCACGCTATCGTCTTACTTCAACCCGTCGGCGCCCCCAAGAACTAGGCGGCGAGAACGAGGACGATGGAGCTTGAAGCCCTACTAGCCTTCACGCTCTGAATCTCGATGTATCTCTGTTTTTTCTTCAATGTATCTATAATAAACATTATTACCAATTAAGTTTTATCCAGCTTGCGCTAGCGAGAATCTCACTTCTACTCCTGTCTCTCTTTTCCTTTTTCTTTTTATTGCTCTGCGAGGCTTTTTAATTAAGACGCTTACACCAATCTAGGATGCTTGCGCCAATCTAGGAGGTTTGCGCCAATCCAGGAGGCTTGCGCCAATCCAGGAGGCTTGCGCCAATCCAGGTAGTCGCGTCGAAACCCGAAACGACCGTTGACCGCTGCCATCCCGAGGGGGAGAACCGAGGCGCCGTTAGCCCGGACTCTGACAGCTGTACTCCGCTGTCACTTTCTCTCTCTGTCGGATGAATTCATGATGATTACGTTTCCTATAAATAGAGAAGTCTACCAACTGCATTTACTTCTTCGATCCGGAACCTCAGCCTTCCCTCCGTGCTCTCGCGTTCCTGCTTCCGCTTCGACCCCCCTCCAGCTCTCGCTCTTACTCACGAACCAGCCATGCCTGGCGAGAACAAGGGTCGCGCCCATTGCGCGGAAGCCTTCCAGAAACACCTCTTCCCTTCCTGCAAGCTCACCCTCGACGAATACAACATGATCGTCGACCGCTACATCCCTGCCGGCTTTTCGGCGTGAAACCCGGGGAATCACGATAGGGTGAATACCCCGGGGGCGGGAGAGCTTGCCATCCCCCTCGAGCACTTCGAGGTGGGCTTCCGCCTCCCCCTTTGGCCGGAGGTTCGGCTAGCTCTTCGCTATTATGGGGTGGTTCCCGCCCAGCTAATCCCGAACTCGGTCGCGATACTTATAGCATTCATATGCTATATGCGATCCGAGAGGATCGAGTTTAGTCTGCCCATCTTCCGGAAGCTATTCAACTTCCGCGCCAGGGGGGGGTTGTTTTCTTCTCCGGGCAACTGCTCGAGGTTACCGGTCTCGCCAACAAGCACCACCACTGGGGCGAGAAGTTCGTTTATGTCAGCGGGGACTTCAGCAACGTCCCGCTTCAGCCCGTCCAGTATGAGGACGCTGCCTACAAGCCGCCTGCTCTGGGATCGCGCGAGAGCGCAATCCTGGAATTCTTCGGGACCAAGGAGTTCGACGTCCCCTATCTTCGGCGGGACGTCGACTCCCTCCCCCTCGTTCACTCGGGCGAAGGTACGGTCTCGCCTCAGATTCCCTCTTTCGTCAAAGGTTTCCTAGCGCTGAAACGCTGTCTTTGCAGGAGAACGGGAGGTCCCTCTGCGCCAGCCCTTTGCTGAAGGCCGGGGTGTCGAGGGCCTGGCTGCGAGAGGCTCCCTTGCGCTTGCGGAAGCTAGCGCCAGCGCCTGCCGAAAAGATCCAGCCCCTTCCATGCCGCCACCGGCCAAGAAGCGGAAGGCCACCCTTCCTCCTCTCCGCGCGCTGAAGAGGCCCAAGCCTTCTGCCGCCGACAAGGGGAAATCGTTGGCGGTCTCGCCCGTCCAACCTCCTCCCGAGGGCAGGTCCTTTGAAGCGATCCTTCAGATGGCCAGCGAGATGGATGCCGCCGCCAAGAGCCGTGCCGAGGCTTCCGCCAGGAACACATCGGCCGCAAGCGAGGCTGGGGGAGAAGTGGTCGCCGCCGAAACCTCCGCCAGCGTCCCGCCCCAGGAGGTGCCGAGAGGGCACCGGAACTTTGGTTTCGGCATTAGGTACGCCGACTCGGAGGGGAAGCCTCAGATGGAATGGGACCCTGAGTCAAACTCGATCAGGGTTTCGACCCTCCTTCCCAGATGGGCGGAGGGGGAAAATGTGACCGGCGAGGCCTTCTCGCTTGGATATGGTCTCTACAGCCGGGAGGATGCCGGCGTGTTTGACCAGATGTCCACCCGCCTCCTAGCCTTCGACGCCACCCGGGCCATATTGCGCACGTTCGAGCTTACGCATATGTGTGCGCGTCGAAGCATCACCATTGACAAGAACTTCACCGATATGCGCAAGGCGAGGGAGGACGCGATGGCTCGCGCGCACGCTGCGGAAGAAGAACTCGTGAGAGCTCAACAGGAGCTCGCGGATGCTCGACTGGCGCTGTCTCTGCGCCCCGCGACCGAGGTAGGCGAGATCCTCCTGAACCCTTGCCCCCGTTTCCCTGAAGTTACCACTGTGTAATGTGTCTAGACTGAATTCTTTTAATCCTTTTGCAGGATTCTGCCCAAGTCAGGGAGCTTCGCGCAGAGCTGGCCAACGCGCGCTGCGAGAGCGTCCTCCTGAGGGAACAGCTCCGCGCAGAGCTGGCGAAGGTCCCGCCTCCGGAGCTAGATGCGAGGCTGCGGAGTCGTTACCTCTCGGAGTATGACGTGGACAAGCTGCTTCAAGCCAACGCTCAGGCGACCGTCAAGCTGACGCTCGAGACGCTGCGAGACGTCGAGCTGCTCCGGGAGGACGGCGCGACCATCGACGCTCGCCAACTTCTCCCTTGGCTCTACGATCCAGTTCCCAAACCCCCGGGCGCGCCGGACTCGCCTCTCTCAGACGTCCCGAGGTCCTCTACCGCCGTTGGCGAGACATCCGAAGAGGGCTCTGGCGATGACTCAAGCGAGAGCACCAGTGGGGATTACAGCGCGTCCCCTTAAGGTGTCTTGTATTTTGAATACCCTTTTGTAATGATCGAGAAACTCCTCACTTCTGTAATTAACTTTATAAAGTAATGTTTCATTTTTCACTGTCATTGTGTGTTTTAAATGTATATTACTCTGCCGAACGGCTTCCGCGCGAGCTCCCGCTGAGACCCTTAGTCTCTTTAGGGTGTCCTTCCTTAGATATCAGTTAGGCGGGAACCTCGCGCCGTCGATTAAGTCGTCCTGCCCAGGTCCGCCGGGAGCCTCCTTTTGCGAGAACCCCCCCTTTAACCGAGACCTTTACTGGCCGCGACCTTTGAGCCGAGACCCTTACTGGCCGAGACCTTTGGGGCGAGACCCTTACTGGCCGAGGCCTTTTAGGGCCTTGCCTTCAGTCTAGGTCAGGGCCCTACCCACCTATTTTTCCAACCAATCAAACCCCTACCCCGCCGGCGAGCCGTCGGACCTGCTAGCTTATTGAGGGCCTGCGCAACGGGTCTACCCGGGGCCGAGTCGAGTTCGTTGTAACGTAGAAGTGGCCAAGAACAAAGTATCGCAAGAGCCAACCTATCCCCCGCAGGCGAGCCTTCGGACCTGCCAGCTTGATGAGAGCCTGCGCAGCGAGTCTACCTGGGGCCGAGCCGAGCTCGGGGTGTTGATGAAGGTAACCAAACCTCTCCCCCACAGGCGAGCCTTCGGACCTGCCAGCTAGATGAGAGCCTGCGCAGCGGGTCTACCTGGGGCCGAGCCGAGCTCGGGGTGTTGATGAAGATAACCAAACCTCTCCCCCACAGGCGAGCCTTCGGACCTGCCAGCTAGATGAGAGCCTGCGCAGCGGGTCTACCTGGGGCTGAGCCGAGCTCGGGGTGTTGATGAAGATAACCAAACCTCTCCCCCACAGGCGAGCCTTCGGACCTGTCAGCTAGATGAGAGCCTGCGCAGCGGGTCTACCTGGGGCCGAGCCGAGCTCGGGGTGTTGATGAAGATAACCAAACCTCTCCCCCACAGGCGAGCCTTCGGACCTGCTAGCTAGATGAGAGCCTGCGCTGCGGGTCTACCTGGGGCCGAGCCGAGCTCGGGGTGTTGATGAAGATAACCAAACCTCTCCCCCACAGGCGAGCCTTCGGACCTGCCAGCTAGATGAGAGCCTGCGCAGCGGGTCTACCTGGGGCCGAGCCGAGCTCGGGGTGTTGATGAAGATAACCAAACCTCTCCCCACAGGCGAGCCTTTGGACCTGCCAGCTAGATGAGAGCCTGCGCAGCGGGTCTACCTGGGGCCGAGCCGAGCTCGGGGTGTTGATGAAGATAACCAAACCTCTCCCCCACAGGCGAGCCTTCGGACCTGCCAGCTAGATGGGAGCCTGCGCAGCGGGTCTACCTGGGGCCGAGCCGAGCTCGGGGTGTTGATGAAGATAACCAAACCTCTCCCCCACAGGCGAGCCTTCGGACCTGCCAGCTAGATGAGAGCCTGCGCAGCGGGTCTACCTGGGGCCGAGCCGAGCTCGGGGTGTTGATGAAGATAACCAAACCTCTCCCCCACAGGCGAGCCTTCGGACCTGCCAGCTAGATGAGAGCCTGCGCAGCGGGTCTACCTGGGGCCGAGCCGAGCTCGGGGTGTTGATGAAGATAACCAAACCTCTCCCCCACAGGCGAGCCTTCGGACCTGCCAGCTAGATGAGAGCCTGCGCAGCGGGTCTACCTGGGGCCGAGCCGAGCTCGGGGTGTTGATGAAGATAACCAAACCTCTCCCCCACAGGCGAGCCTTCGGACCTGCCAGCTAGATGAGAGCCTGCGCAGCGGGTCTACCTGGGGCCGAGCCGAGCTCGGGGTGTTGATGAAGATAACCAAACCTCTCCCCCACAGGCGAGCCTTCGGACCTGCCAGCTAGATGAGAGCCTGCGCAGCGGGTCTACCTGGGGCCGAGCCGAGCTCGGGGTGTTGATGAAGATAACCAAACCTCTCCCCCACAGGCGAGCCTTCGGAGCCACTAGATGAGAGCTGCCAGCTACCTGGGGCCGAGCCGAGCTCCAAACCTCTCCCCCACAGCGAGCCTTCAGCCTGCGCACGGGTCTACCTGGGGCCGAGCCGAGCTCGGGGTGTTGATGAAGGTTCCTTTCACCAGGCCTATTCTATCACTGAGACGAGGAGCCATAGTCAGTTAAAACAAAAACATAAAGATAGCACACTCAGCGATAGTCAACATTCTGAAATAACTTATTGAAAATGCAATAGTTGTTTACAACATTACAATCCTTCTTTCCCTCTTACGGGTAGAAGCGCTTCAGGTCATCACCATTCCAGGTGTGACTCAAGGTCCTTCCCTCCGCATCCTGGAGATAATAGCCTCTGTTAACCAGAGCCTTCTCTACTATATAAGGCCCTTCCCAGCTAGGGTTGAGCCTACCGACCGCGGCCGACCTTCCCGCGGCATCGACCTTTTTCAGTACTAGATCCCCCTCGGCGAATTGCTTGACTCTGATGTGCTTATCGAAGTACCGGGCCATTCGTCATTTTATTTCTTCTTGCCTGATGGCGGCAACATCCCGCAGCTCTTCCACCATATCTAATGAGAGGCGCAACCCTTTCTCATTCTCCATCCTCCAAGCTTCGCTTCCCTCAGCTGCGGCCGCGACCCTCGGGGACCGAACCTCGAACTCCACCGGGAGGACAGCCTCACACCCATGAGAGAACTTGAAGGGGGTCTCTCCTGTGGCCGTGTTCGGAGTTGTTCGCAAGGCCCACAGGACGGAAGGGAGCTGTTCCACCCAGCTACCCTTCAGGTTTTCCACCTTCTTTTTAAGCAAGTTGACAATGACTTTGTTTGCCGCCTCCACCTGGCCATTGCTCCGTGGATGATGGACAGAGGCGAACCTGAGGTCAATTCCCAATTGGGTGCAGAAACTAATGAATTCTTCGCTGGCAAACTGAGGGCCGTTGTCCGTCACTATCGCTTGGGGCAATCCGTGTCTGCAAATGATTTCCCCCCAAACAAAGTTTCTGATGACCTGGGAGGTTACCTTGGCTAACGGCTTGATCTCCAGCCATTTGGAGAAGTAATCAATCATAACTAGGAGGAACCTCCTCTGCCCGCTAGCTGGAGGAAAGGGTCCAACTAGATCCATTCCCCAAATGGCGAAGGGCCATGGCGCCGTGATGCTTCGAAGCCTTTGGGCGGGCAAGAGCTGGAGAGGAGCATGTACCTGGCACTTCCGACACCTCCTTGCGAATTCAGCTGTATCCTTTCTTAAGGTCCGCCAGAAATATCCTTGCCTTATCACCCTCGCTTCCAATGTCCTTCCTCCTGAATGACTGCCGCATTCTCCAGAATGCACCTCTTCCAGGATCCTCGGGACTTCCTCCTCGGTTACGCATCTCGCGAGGAGCCCTGACAACATCTTCCGATGTAAGCTCCCTTCCAGCATCAGGTAGTGAGCCACCTTGTGCCTAAAGCTCTTTGCATCCTTGACTTCTTCCGACAGTTCTCCTGTGGTCAGGAAAGTCACCAACGGATCCACCCATGAGGACCGCCGATTCACTTCCATCAACTCCCCCTCTTCAATGGCTGGTCGGAACAGTTCGGTTAGGGTACCTCCTCCCTGAGGCCCGAACTTCGCTAGTCGATCAGCTACCGCGCTTTCCTCCCTGGGGACATGTTGAATAGAGAATGAACGAAAACCCCCAATGAGGGCTCTTACCTTAGATAGATACCTCGCGAGAGTCGGCTCCCGGGCCTCAAACTCGCCTCGGATCTGTGATGCTACCACCATTGAGTCGGTGAAGGCCTCCACATCCTGGATTTCCAGCTCCTTTGCCAAGCGAAGGCCAGCGATCACAGCCTCATACTCTGCTTGGTTGTTGGTTACAGGGAAGTGGAAAGTCACTGCTTGCTCTATGGTAACTCCCTGAGGGCTTACCAACACCACGCCTCCTCCCAGGGAGTGCCTTCCTGAGGCCCCGTCGACCACCATCTTCCACGCTTCTTGCGGCCTTGGTTCTTCAGTCTCGGCCTCGGTAACATAGTCTGCCAGAAAATCCGCTACGGCCTAGGCTTTGATGGAGAGCCTCGGGACGAAAGAGATGTCAAACTCGCTTAGCTCGATGGACCACTTCGCCAACCTTCCTGAATGTTCCACCCCCTCCAAGACCTTGCGAAGGGGATGGTCGGTTACCACCCTAATCGAGTGTGCTTGAAAGTAAGGGCGAAGCTTCCTAGCTGAGATGACCAAGGCATACGCTAGCTTCTCCAGGATGGGGTATCGGAGCTCCGCCTTTTTTAAGATTCGGCTGACATAATAGACGGGTAACTGCTTCTTCCCCTCTTCCCTAACCAAGACGGAGCTCACTGCCTCTCCCCCCACTCCGAGATACAAGGCTAGGTCCTCCCCTTCCTTCGGGCTTTGAAGTAACGGAGCTTGGGAGAGTTGTCTCTTCAGCCCCTGAAATGCCTCTTCGCACTCGACCGTCCATTCGAATGCTTGGTTGCCACGAAGTACTTTGAAGAAAGAGGAACATCTATCCCCTGACCGAGAGAGAAACCTGCTTAGCCCGGCCAACTTCCCGGTCAAGCGCTGGACCTCCTTGGCACTGCGAGGCGATTCCAGGTCTAGGATAGCCTTAACCTTATCGGGGTTAGGCTCTACCCCCGCGGGAGTCAAGAGGTGTCCGAGGAATTTCCCGCGACTAGCCCCGAAGACACACTTCAAGGGGTTCAACCTCATCTTGAATCTTCGTAGGGTGGCAAATGTCTCCTCCAAGTCTCGTAGGTGGGAATCAACACACTTGCTCTTGACCATGAGGTCATCCACATAGACCTCCAGGTTCCTCCCCCTTTGATCTCGAAAGATTCGATCCATCATACGTTGGTACATCGCCCCTGCGTTCTTCAATCCGAAGGGCATCATCTTATAGCTGAAGCATCCCTCTCTCGTGATGAAGGAAACATCCTTGACATCAGGAGGGTGCATCCGGATCTGGTGATAACCTGAAAATGCATCTAAAAAACTCATAAGAGAAAAACCAACGGCTGAGTCAACCAGCGCGTCGATTCGAGGCAAGGGGTAGCAATCCTTGGGACATGATTTATTTAATAAAGAAAAATCAACACACATGCGCCATTTTCCTCCTCCCTTCTTTACCATTACCACATTGGAGATCCAGCCTGGATACTGGATCTCTGAGATGAAGCCTGCGTCCAGGAGCTTTTGGACCTCCTCTCGGATGGGGGCTTCTAGCTTGGTGGCGATGGCCCTCATCTTTTGGCGTATGGGGCGGGCTCTGGGATCCAGGTTCAAGCGATGACAGGCCACGTCCGCGTCGATGCCCGGCATGTCTGCCGCGCTCCAAGCGAAGATGTCGACGTTGTTTTGGATGCAGGCTCGCATCCGCTCCTGATCCTCGAGGCTCAAGCCTCCGCTGATCCGAATCCTTTGCGCCTCCCCCGCTCTTGTAAGCACCTCCATCTCCACCACTTCTTCGGCCGGCTCCAGCCCCGACCGCTCCCAACTTACCCTTGTCTCTTCCTGCTCAAACTCGAGCTCCTCTCCCCCAACTTCATCGACTTCCATCGCCTCCTCCAGACTCTCCTCCTGCCTCTGCTCTTCTTCATCCATCACTCCTCTCGCCTCTTCTAGGCTGATCTCCTCCACCTCTGCCAACTCCTCAACAACCTCCATCGCCTCTCCCAGGCTTATCTCCCCTTTCTCAACCCCTTCCTGCTCAGCCATCTCCTTCTCCAACTCCTCTGCCTCCGCCATCCATGACACGGTATTAACCGCCGTCACATAGCATTGCCTTGCCATCTTCGGATCCCCCTGATCCTAACCTGCACCCCTCCATTGTTGAACTTGAGGCATTGGTGGTATGAGGAGGGTACACAGCGAAAGGCGCTGATGAGGGGGCGTCCAAAGATGGCATTGTAACTACTCGGGGCGTCCACGATCACGAACCGACAGTTCCGTGAGACGCCCCCAAGCCTCACATGCAGGCCTACTCCTCCTTCCACTTCTTTCCTTTCTCCGGAGAAGCCAAAAAGCGGTCCGTCGGAAGCCAGGACCCTTTTTCCTTCCACCCTCATCTCATCGAAGGCCTTCTTGAAGATCACATTCACCGAGCTCCCATTGTCCACCAGTATCCGGGAGACGGTGTAATTCTCCACCGCTGTCTGGATCACAAGCGCGTCGCAGAACGGGTCCTCGTAGTCTGGCATATCCGCGGATGAGAAAGTGATCTTCTCCTCTGGGGGGGAGCCTGGGAGGTCGAGGCGACCCCTCAGCGGAACATGGTTTGAAGGCTCCCCTTGCGGGTTGCCTCGATCCCCACTCCCTCGTGGATCACTCTGATCCCTCCTCGGGTCCCCACGTCAATCCTGTCTTCACATCTGTCCTCAACCTCTTCCCGCTGTACTTCAACGATCCTTACAGGCGGATCCTGCCTTCCGACCCCTCTGGCCCCTCTAATCTCCAGAAACTCTGGGCAGGTGGCCGTTGCGTGACCTTCCTCCTGATGGAAGTCACAATAAGGCAACGCCACCCTGCCCCCTCTTCCTTCTCCTCCTCCCCTTCTTCCGGCTCCCCGAAATCTTCTTCCTCTTCCCCTTCCCACCTCCATAGCCTCCTGCGGCGGTGGAAAATGACCCCTTGGTCCTTGTCGCCATCCTCCCTGCTCCAGCCTTCTTTGTTCCCGGAAGTTATCTCTTCCCTGAAGTCCTCCTTGGCCCTGGGGGCGGCCCTCCTGAGGCCTCCAACCCAGTCGGTTGTTCGGCTCCCTGGCCCCCCCATGCTGCTGTCCCTGCCCTCGGGGCTCTTCTCTTCTCCTATCTTCCCTCGGCTCCCTCTGCTCTCTCTGCTCTCTCTGCCTTCCCACTACCGGCTCCTTCACATCATTCTCGGCCAACCTGGCCAGCTTCCTTGCAAACGCAGGGTTTGCCCTCTCGAAGTCTATCTCCTTTGCCGCCCTCTCCATGAGCTCCTCAAAGGAGAGAGGGGGCACTCTCTTCAACTCCATGCTGAAAAACCCTGGCCTCAGCCCCAGGGTGAAGGCAAGAATCAGCGCATACCCCGGGACCTCCTGGACCAGGAGAACCTCCTCTTGGAACCGGTCGACATAGTGACCCAACGTCTCCTCCGGCCCTTGCCTCACTGCAAACAGGCATTCAGCCTCCTTCTTCCTTTTCTTCGAAGTTGAGAATCTCAACAGAAAACCCCTCCGCAGATCCTCAAAGCTGTAGATGGAACGCGCCGGCAACTGGTGGAACCAGTCCCTGGCCTTCTCTTTCAGAGTGATGGCAAAAAGCCTACACTTGAAGGCATCCGACATTTGTCTGATGGACACCACGTCCTCGAACCATTGCACGTGCTGGACCGGGTCATCCTTCCCGGTGTAGTAGGTCATGTCCGGCTCCCGGAACCCCTCCGGCACTGGAGCCGAGACAATGAGCTCACTAAAGGGGGTCTCGCCTCCCGCCTGGCGAGAAGGCCCGTCTTGCGACCTCGGTTGGCTGGACCGATCCGCGAGACCATGCCCGGGGAAGAGTTCCCGCACCGTCGCCTCCTTCTCGCCCAGATCCGCCGGAAGCTCCTTCTCGGGACGCTGGCCTGGAAAAAGCTCCCGCGCGGCTACGTCCCTCTCGCCTGCCTCCACCGGGACCTCCTTCCCGGGGCGCTGCCCTGGAGCGTTCTCGCCTAACAGCGGAACCACCTCCACCGGAACCTGCGGCGTCTCCCACTCATTCCTTGCCGAGAAGGCCAAGCTGATCGTCTGCATGACTTCTCGCCTGAAGTCCTCGAACATCTTCTTCGTCGCATCGTCCACCCGGGTGGGGGATCCTCCTGCGCCTGATCCTTCACCTTCGCCTCCAGTCATGGGACTTAACTCGAGATTTTCTTACACCGACTGCTTCCACGCTCACCGCACCAGAACTGTTGAAGCCAAAAATGACCCCAACGGATGTTCACGAACCAAAGTGCAGCCGACGCCTACTTCTCTCTTATCTCGACCCTTGACTGGCCGCTAAGGTCAAAAGACTGACCCAAAGCCTCAGCTGGGAGGTCCCACCACACACCCGGAAGATCTCTGAGATCTTCCCCTCCAAAGCCAAATGCTGGGCTGGGAGCTCCTCAGAAGGCACTAGAGTGGGAGAATAATGAAAGCCTGCCTTCCAAAGAGCCCCTATGGGTCTTTTTATAGTCTTCCTTTGACCAGAAAATACTGAAATACCCCTGAGGGGTCTGCCAATAGCCAAATCCCGTTGTTCTCCTAAGGACGTTTGGGTAATTTTACCTCGGGATAATAATAAAATAATCCTCTCTGGACTCCGGGTCCTACCCCGTGGGCCCACTTGGCGAGACCTCCGGCCTAGAAGGCTCTCGCTGAGTCCCCTCTAGGCCCGCCTTGGCGAGAACCCCTGCCAGGAAGGTTCTCGCGCTTGGTAGTCATGATGTTAATGAGAAAGAAGGTTCACCTAAGGCCTTCTCGCCTGTCCTGGGCGGGAGCTTCCGCAGTCAGGCTCTCTGCTTCGGTCGGTCGACGATCTCTCCTGCCGGGAGCTCGACTATCTGCCCTGGTCGGTCGACGATCTCTCCTGCCGAGAGCTCGACCATCTGCCCTAGTCGGTCGACGATCTCTCCTGCCGAGAGCTCGACCATCTGCCTTGGTTTCCTCAGCTTTGGCCTGCCCTTGGCGAGAGCTCCTACAGGACGAGAACTCCCCAAGTATGCCTTAGGGTTAACCCGAGGCTAGCCTGAGACTAGCCCAATCCTGACCATTGAAGCCTTTGGGTCCCTCCCAGCGAATATGGGGTTGTACACCAGCCACCGCTTATTGCTGAAGACATCCACGCGGCCCCCACCGTCGACACGCACCTCACACCAATCCTTGAAAGTATCCAAGGAAAACCTCAATCTGCGCTCACGAAAAAACACGATCAACCCCATGATCTGCGTCATCCCAAGAGGCGTAAACTGCGACATAGGAATGCCGCAGAACTTCAGAATCTCGACAACTTCCTCACAGGCCGGAAGGCGAAAGCTGCATCGAAGAGATGACTCACAAAGGGTCATCCAGCCTCGCGGAGGGTTTTGTACTCGCTCTTCAGGACTAGGGATCCGCACCTCCAAATCGGGGGGCAGGTTTAAGCGCCTCCTCCAAATATCTACGTGCTCGAGGGAGAGACTCGAGCGCATCCGCATAGGACGGATTTGCACGCACCGCTTGGAAACCTGAAAAAATAGAAAAATAAGGTCAGAAAAGCAAGTCCGAGCACACATTGCGCCCACGCACTCGAGCCACACACGTGCATGAAGCACGCACGGAATTAGACCGCGCGAGCAAGCGACCGTGTTGGAACACCCTATTACTAATTTGGGCAAGGATCACAATGTTTTTAGGAAATTGGTTTGACCTAGTGGTATAGTTGAAAAGGTCAAATTAGAATGAGTCTAAGGGTTAGAACTTAGGTTTAAAGCTGCCCCCAAGACCATTTAAAGTTCAGGATTCAGTGCTGAGACAAAGACAATTTTCGTCGAGCTCAGGTCGACGAAACGTCAAACTCAGTTCGACGTTCTCTGAGCTCAATTCTGCAAGACGTCGAACTCCGGTCGACGATCTTCGAGCTCAGATCGACGTTCTGTCTTCAGCTATTTTCCAAGTCGCTGAGGTCAAGTCGACGATCGTAGAGTTCAGGTCGACGTTTTCTGTCTCGAGTATAAATCCAATATCTTATCTCAGGTCGACGATAGCTGAGCTCAGGTCGACGATTTCTGTGAGAGATCGACGCTTTTAGAATTCAAATTCAAGAACAGTTATGGAATTCATTCAGATTTATTTCCTGCATTTATTGCAAAAGATTTTGTAGTCGTTTCAAGCAATTTGGAGCAAGTTTCAAGGAAGGCTAAAAGGAATGTTACTTAAGACTTTCCCTAGAGACAGTTGTTATTTATGGAAGTCATTTATGACTGAGTAACGGCAATCTGAGTTAGAATCCGATATACTCCTACAGAATATGTTTTTTTAATAAGGAGATAACAGATCAATACAATAAGATAGACAAGAGATATACAGGATTATCAGATTGAGAAAAAGAGTTACAGAAGAGAGATCAAAATATACTCTGATCAAGAACTCATCTTCTGGAATAAACAGATTCACTGAGTCAAAATCTTCAAGAACACAAGGAACTTTTCTGTGGAGGAGATCATCTGCTATTCTACTCCTCCAAATCCTCAAGTGTTCAAAAGCTTCAACATCAAGGACTTCATACATCACACATTTCAGCATCTGCTGAAATCATCTTTTGCTGGAGATCTGAAGCAACTGAAGACTTATCACCCTAGCAAAGCTCACCTTCCTGAAACCTTACAGTTCTCAGGGGGAGCTTTAGTAACATCTTCCACTTGTCTTCTCTCAGACTGTTGATAGAGAAGAACAACTCAACTCTTTCTTTCTTTTTTTCTTTCCCTCCTATAAAAGGGTTTTTCAAAACTCCCTTCAAAAGTTCTGAAACTGGTTTCTGAGACCTTGTCAAAACTCGGTGGTGGCAAGACACCTTATCAAAAAATCTAGTTCTGTTTTTTGAGCACCTTATCAAAAGCTCATTGGTGTCAAGGACACCCTATCAACTATTCCTGCAGTGGATTCCTACCTAGGGTGGTAGAAGAGTGGATGTACCCAGGTTGTTTGGGAACCACTATAGCTCCTTATGTCATCTGGTTGCTGTGTGTTTGACTTTGTTGTGTGCTGTGTGATTTCTTATTTCTTGCTTTAGTTTTTATTTCACTGCAAGAACCTTACACATATACATAAATTAAGTCTTCTACTGCTTTACAGTTTTTGAATTGTAAATTATTTTAAAATACTCTACTCACCCCCCCCCCCCCCTCTATGGTTAAGGTAGATCTTTCACTCACCTTCAATTGGTATCAGAGGGAGGTTGGTTATTCAACATCTGAATTTTCAACAAATTGGTTGAACTGGCTAACACCTGAATCAAAAGATCCATGATAAGATAAACCTTCTATAGAGGATAGTTATTACTTTTTATATTATATTTATTTTCATACAAAACCATGGCACAGAACAAAGATTATGCTAGAACCAGACCTCCAGTGTGCAACCTTTCTAAGTTTGCACTTTGGAAGGCAAGAATTAAGCTTTACCTGAATTCTATTGATGAGGACATTTTTAATTCTGTATTGACAGTTTGTCCAAGACCCCCAGTAATCACAAACACAAGTGTTGTTCCACCTCCTTCAGGAACAGATGCAGAAATAAAGAAATGGAAAGTTGTAGATGCAAATGCTATGAATATCCTTGCGGAGACCATGTCTGATGAGATATTCCAAAAGGTGGCTGAATGCAGTTCAGCAAAAGAAATATGGGACAAGTTATCTGAAATTGTCTCAGGATCTGCTGATGAAAGGAAGGACAGGAGATCCCATCCCATAAGCCAATATGAGAACTTCAAGAAAGGAGAAACTGAATCAGTGGCTGACATGTACAACAGGCTCAGCCTAATAGTCAGTGAATTAAAAACACTGGACAAGGAGATCTCTCTAACTGAACTAAATGACAAGATCCTAATGTGCTTCCCTAGCACTTGGGACTCAAGGATCTGGCCAATCAAGGATGCCGGAAGCCTAACTAAGATTACTACTGAAGCTTTGTTGGGCAAGCTCAAGTCTTATGAGCTACTCATCAAGAACAGAGAGGAAGAACAAAAGGCTGCTTCTCCTGCCATCAGAAAGGAGAAGACCATAACATTCAAAGCTACAGAAGATCTGCCTAAAGACAAGGTCACAGGCAATGAAGAATTGATGAGTTTTCTGTCCAAAAGATTCTATAAGATGGCCAGGAAAAATTTCAGAAAGAGGTCATCTAGAGGGGATGAGAAGCCATGGTATGACAAGTCAAATAATAAAGAAATAATTTGTTTTGGATGTAGGAAACAAGGCCATATTGTGTCTGACTGTCCAGAAAATCAGAATAAGGACAAGAAGGACAGGAAAGATAGGAGAAAAGACAAGGACTCCAGGGGAAACAAAAGCAACAAATCCTCCTCCAACAAAAATAAACATACAAGGAAGGGGTTTGTAGCTAAAAGCTGGAGTGATTGTGAAGAGGAATCAGAAGCCTCATCAAGCTCAAGTGATGATGAGGATAATGCTGAAGAAAAGGAATTCTGCATGATGGCTATCAATGCCTCTCAACAAAATTTTGATGCAGAACAAGAATCAGATTTAGAATCTGAAACTCAAACTGAAGAAGACAGGAAATAGACTCCTTTGATTTTGATTCAAAGGACTTTAGATCTGAATTTAAGGAACTTTGTTTAGACCTGTTAAAGTCTGAGAAAGAGATTATCTCTCTCAAAAATCAATTGTCTGAACATAGCACCCTAAAATAATACAACCTTAAACTCTTTGAGGAGTTAGAATGCTGTAGGGAGGAGATAGCTTCACTGAAAAGTGAGCTATCCCAGGCAAAGAAGTTTGAAGAATCCCTTAACGGGAGAAGCGTCAGACTGATGGACATCACAAGCACAGTGAACTCAAGATTCAACAGTACACTGGGCTTGGGTGCTTCATCCAGCCAACCTATAGTATTAACAACCCCAATTAAATTTATTTCTGATAAAGGAAAGGGTGTTGTAGAGGTAGCTAGGAAGAATCATGATTTACCTAAGGAAAATACAGTTCAACAGAAACGTCGAACAGAGGTCGACGATCGTCGAACAGAGCTCGGCGATCTCAGGCTGGATTGTCGAACTCAGATCGACGACTTCTGAACTCTGAACTCTGGTATAGTCGATCTTCGAACGAAGCTCGACGATCTGACCCAAGATCGTCGAACTCAAGTCGACGATCGTCGAACTCAAGTCGACGATCGTCGAACGGAGCTCAGAGCTTTGAACATTCTTTCAGAGGTAAATCTAAAATCAATCCTAGAAGTCCCTCATCCCAAAGCTTCAACCCTTATACTGAATGGATAGTGCCTCCTAGGAGATACCATCCTGAAGGATATAAGAGTCAGCCAGGGATGTCTTTTATTTCTGAGTTTAAAGGTTATCAACCTAGACCCAAGGTAAAATGGGTCAAAAACATATAAATTGTTTATGTGCAGGTGAAGACCTATCCAGTAATGAACCAACAATGGTATCTGGATAGTGGGTGCTCAAAGCACATTTCAGGGAGCAAGGAGAATCTCACATCCTTCAAAGCCATACTTGGACCCAAAGTGATTTTTGGTGATTCAAACTTTGGTCAAACAAAAGGATATGGTGATGTTCAGATTGGCTCAGTCACATTCAAGAAGGTGGCTTATGTGGAAGGACTGAAGCACAACCTAATCAGCATCAGTCAACTCTGTGATGAAGGATATCAAATGACATTCAACAAATCCTTATGCAAGATCAAGTCAGAGGATAACACAACAGTGTTAACAGGTAAAAGGAAAGGTAACATTTATCTTGTAGATTTCCTTTCAACCAACATAGATATCTACTTATTTAATTCAGTCTGCAAACCAAATGATTTATGGCATAAGAGACTAGGACACTTAAACCTTAGAACCATTGCTAGGCTGTCCAAGGACAACCTTGTTAGAGGACTACCTTCTGGCCCCTACAAGAAGGAAGGACTCTGCAGGGCTTGTCAATTAGGCAAGCAAACAAAAAATAGTTTTAAGTCACTTAATAAGAGTGATTCACCTAGGATTTTGTATCTGTTACACATGGATCTTTTTGGACCCATTACAGTACAAAGCTTAGGAGGGAAATCTTACACATTAGTGATTGTAGATGACTTCTCTAGATTCACATGGGTATTCTTCCTGAGGAAGAAGTCTGATAACTTTAAGTGTTTGACAGATTTTCTCAAATGCATACAGATTGAGTTCAATACTCACATTGCCCTGATTAGAAGTGATCATGGGACAGAGTTTGATTCTCTTCTTATGCAAGAGTTCTGTCAGAGTGAAGGGATCAGGCATACTTTCTCAGCTCCTAGAACTCCTCAACAAAATGGGGTAGCTAAAAGGAAAAATAGAACCCTAATTGAATCTGCTACTATATTGTTGACAAATGCTCACCTTCCTCTAGCTTTTTGGGAAGAGGCAGTGAACACCTCCAACCATGTGTTGAACAGAAGTTTGATACATAAACTGAAGGGCAAGACTCCCTATGAATTGCTCAAAGGGAAGAAACCTAAAGTAGACTATTTCAAAATTTTTGGTTGAATTTGTTATATTCACAATAATGACAAGAAGTATTTAGACAAATTCCAAGCTAAAGCTGATGAAGGAGTGTTTCTGGGATACTCCATGATCAGTAAAGCTTATAGGGTTTATAATAAAACTTCTCTTAAAATTGAAGAATCTATTCATGTATCTTTTGATGAGACTAACATGTGTTACAAGGAGAAGTCTACTTCTACCATAGAACCATTGCAGGTACACTCTCTTTCAGAAAATTTGGACAGGTTACACATTGTAGAAAAGGATCCAGTACATTCACCTATCCAACAAAGAGCTGAAATCAGTGAAGATGAAGAGGATACTCAACATCTTGATGTTCAACATCTTGGATAAAACCATTTTGAAGAGCCAGTTGTTGTTCTACAAGAGGAAACAACAACACAGGTTGGTGAACAATCAACACCCCCTGTTGATTTAGTAACAACAAGAGATCACCCAATCTCCCAAGTGATTGGAAACATCTCAGCTGGTGTGCAAACCAGAAATCAGGTCAACCAGAACCTGATGCACACCTGCTTTCTATCTCAAGTTGAGCCTCAATCCATTGAAGATGCAGAACAAAATCCACACTGGATCATTACTATGCAAGAGGAACTACATCAATTTGAGAGAAACAAAGTTTGGGAACTAGTACCAAGGCCTAAGGATCACTCCATTGTTGGAATAAAGTGGGTGTTCAAAAACAAGTTGGATGATCAAGGAGTTATTGTAAGGAACAAGACAATGCTAGTTGCTCAAGGTTATTCTCAAGAAGAAGGGATAGACTATGACCAGACCTTTGCACCAGTGGCAAGGTTAGAGGCCATAAGAATATTCCTAGCTTATGCAACTCACAAAGGTTTCAAGGTCTACCAAATGGATGTGAAGAGTGCATTTCTCAATGGATACATCAAAGAGGAAGTCTATGTTAGACAACCTCCAGGTTTTATCTCTTCAACTTATCATGACCATGTTTTCAAATTGCATAAAGCATTATATGGTCTCAAGCAAGCTCCTAGAGCATGGTATGAGTCATTAGCATGCTTTCTTCTGAAAAATGATTTTATAAGGGGTAGAGTAGATCAAACTCTTTTCATTAGAACCCATAAGTCTCATACCCTACTAGTACAAATATATGTAGATGATATCATATTTGGATCTACTGATTCAAATTTGTGCAAAAGATTTGATAGTTTAACTTTCAAGGCAGCCTAAACACCTAGAGGGGGGGGTGAATAGGTTCTGCTTCTCTTTCTAAAACTTCTAGGCAGAATTCAATTTAATAATTAATACAATAAACACAGCAATCACAGAAAACAAAACATCACAGATTGCACTATGTTTTATAGTGGTTCCCCAAGGTCTGGGTACATCCACTTTCCCCCTTCACCTATCTAGCAGTATGCTAGATTCGGCCAAACTTCCACTTATCTCAGATCAATAGATCTTACAACTCAGAACCCAACTGGTTCCTACAACTCAGGCACAACTGCCCTACCTCAGCCTTGCCCCAAGGCCTACAACTCAGAGAATATCCTTCTCCTACACTCAGGCAAACAGCCCTACCACTCAGAGTTCAACACTCTTACACTCAGCCTTTATAACATAGGCTTACAACTCAGATCTGTATAAACAAATCCTACAGAAATATAGAAAATATTGTTTTAATTGTCTTGCCAAAGTTGAGAGAGAAAAGGCAATGACAATTCTTGATCAGCTGATGCAATCAACTGTTTCTTAGCCTTCTTCAAAGCTTCTTGAAAATGTACTTAGCTGAGTTGATTCCAAACAGCTTCTTGAGAATCCACTGGTGGATTCTTTCTTCTTCTTCAAATTCTGACTTGATCTCTCTCTACCCAGAACTTTGAATGATTCTTCTGAATTCTGATTAGAACTCTTCTTAGATCTATCCTTAGATAGTCTTCTTAGATCTCCCGGAGAAGATCTTCTTAAGTGCCTAGCACTTTCTTGAAATGAGTAGAATTGTAATCCTTCTCCACTTTCTGATCCAATGTATTTCAAAAGGTCAGTTCTATATGTTGTTGATTGATTCTCTCCTTCTGAATCTGTCTATTTATAGACATTCTTCATGGTAACCGGCTGATCCGGTTTCCAACCGTTTTCTGACAAGTCTGACAACTTCAGTTAACCGGTGATAACCCACAGCTGTCAAGTCTTCAAACAAGTCCTGTGCCTTAGTCTTGAATCACAAGTTGTTGAAACAGTCTGTCAGAAAGTGTCGAGACAATCTGTCTATTTGTGTCGACATAATTGACTTTGGTGTCGACACAGTCTTCAGTGATGTCGACTAAGTTTCCTTTGAGTCGACACAGCTTCTTCTGCAAATAACTTGATCTTGACTCTTCAGTGTGTCGACACAAGTCCTGTGTGTCGACACAATTGTTGTAGAATCATAACTTTAGTAAGTGTCGACTTAGCCTTCAGGTGTCGACACATTCATTTTTTAACTCTGCTATTATGTGTCGACTTAACCACAATGTGTCGACACATTCTGCTGGTGTCGACTAACTTGAGGTCGACTATTTTCTTCTGTGTCGACACATTCAGATGATGTCGACAATCTTGAGATCGACTATATTCTTCTGTGTCGACACATTCTCCCAATGTTTGAGGTCGACGCTTTTCTTCTGTGTCGACACAATTTCCCAGTATTGTGTCGACTCTTTTCTTCTGTGTCGACACAATTTCCCAGTGTTGTGTCGACTCTTTTTCTGTGTCGACACAAATTCCCAGTGTTGTGTCGACTTACTTCTTTTGTGTCGACACTTTTTCCCAGTGTAGTTGTAGACTAACTGCTATGTGTCGACACTGCTTCCCAGTGTTGTGTCGACTATTTTCTTCTATGTGTCGACACTGCTTCCTTTGTGTCGACACTTGGACTTAGAACTTTTTTGCATACTTTAACAATTCTCCACCTGCACATGTCAACTTAAAATAACATCAAATACACCTTGATGTATATCATTGAGCTAAGTTGGGCTTCTTCAAATCAGGTACACATTCTCCAATGTACCCAACAATCTCCCCCTATTTGGAGAAGTCATAACCCCTATAGCCAATGATATACACCATTTATAAACAGTACTAAATGATGATTAATGACATAGCAGGAATACTTTAAATATAAACAAAACATAGCATAGAATAATTCATCACAGAATGCACATTATAATATGCCAAACAACATTTTGTTTATAACAGGGTAATGTTTGATTACAAAGTTTTACATTTGATGAGTACATCACAACATTACAAAATATTTAAAACAAAATCAGGATTGATCAGGCTCTCTAATCATAATCCCTTTGCCAGACTGAATTGTAGCTGTCACAGGAGCTTCTGATTCTTCAGCTAACTTCTTTCCTTTAAGATCAGCCTTCTTCTGAGCTTCTTCCTTGATCCTTTGCCTTTCAAAATAATGAAAAGGCTTTGGGAAGTATTTGCTTGGCTCCTTAGCATCTGATGGCAGTCTTCCCAGCTTGGCTTTCCTTCTGAATTGTACAATTGCCTCTTGCCTTGCCTCATACTTCTGCCATTCAATTTCATTGTACCACTTTCCTCTTTCATGAACTTTATCTTGTACAGCTTTCCATGCAGTGAGTATGATGTTCCTTGAGATAGGACTCCACTGCTCATAATCTGGCTTCAGTACAGCCTGCTCTCTGAATTTCTTCTTTGCCAATAGAGCATCCTGCTGTTCTTTCAGAATAGCCTCAGGCTTATCAACTTTTCCAAAGACAATATTAGTAACCTCCTTTGGAGGACTATACATTCCTTGAACTTTCTGATCAATCAAGTCAAAATCTGGAGGGGGGTATATGACTTGGGCAACCTCAGGTTGATTGCCTTCAAGTAGATTAGATTGTATTCCTGACTCAGCTACCATAGCATCATCACACAATGGGGGATATCCCAAAGTGGCTCGTATGCTATTGGTCACCCACTTGGTGTGCTCAGAGCCTGCATGAATTAGCATCCTCTCCCCCTTTATGGCTTCTCTTGAGACATGATCTCTAAGATCATCTTTTTGAAATCGAATTTGGCCATCCAAATAATTCACTCCCTCCTTGAAAAATGGTCTTAACTTTTGAAGCTTTTCAGATATGTCCTTTTGAGAGGTTGTGATGGCAGTCTTAACAGATGCAATAGCAGCCTGAAAATTCTTATCAAATTCTTCCATTTCTTTGGCTCTATCTGCAGGCATCCCTGGAACAATCTTCTTCACCTCTTGAATGATCTCATTATGAGATTCAGTTAAATTGTCATTCATTCTTATTTGATTTTCCAGAACATAACTTTGCTTCAAAGCAATATCATCCACCTTTGTAGAGATAGCCTCCTGTTGTTTAGCCAGATAAACTACAGCATTGCCACCCTTGTGGAAGCAATCTGTCATTTCAGTTTTATGCAAGTTTACTTGAAATTGGATGGACTTGATATCCTGAGCTAAGTCAAACTGAACTGACTTGCTATTTTCATCAACATACTTCTCCAGAGCCATCCTTTGGTCATCCAATTTTACTTGAAGATCTACCATAAATTTATTGTAATCAAAGGCTAGAGAAACTTGTGGAGTTGTTGTCTGCAATGCCTGCTTATAGTTCTTGCTTTTTCTCTTAAAGACAACAAGTTTTCTTTTCTTTGCCACTCTAGCTTCTTCAGTTTCTGTTTCAGAGGAAGTATCTACATGAATTCTTTCTTGTGGATGATGAATTGTATCTGTTCCAGGGAGTTGTTGCTCAGCTTCAACATCCACAGGCTCATCCTCAACCTGTGTTTCCACAGCAGCTTCCTGATCAATGTCCATTCCTATGGACTTCTCAATATCTGGTCCACCTCCTTCTTTATCAGCAGCAGTATCAACATCTGGGAATAACTCCTCCATAGTAAATTCCAGTTGAGTGGTCACTTCTGCAGCAGTTAAATCTTGAGAAATGTTTAACTATGCTTCCTCTTGGACTTGCACCTCAATATTTGTAGTGGCAGGAGTAGGTGTGGACACTAGCTCCCCCTGAACCTGTGTAGTAATAAGAATATGAGCAATGTCTTTTTAAAGTAAATACATTAGCTCCCCCTATACCTAAGCAGGAGTAGATACCTTTGGAGCAGAAGTGGAAACTGGCTCCCCCTGCATCTGTGCAGGTGTTGGTACTTCCTGGACCACAGTTGAGTCAAGCTGTGTCCCTTCTTGTACTTGTTCAGATTCTTGATTTGGTGTAGGGGATTGCACAGGGGTGTCTGGCCTGCTCTCTTCAAGCACATCCTTTGACAGCACCCTATCCCACCTGGAGAATAGTCTCATATCCATTCTTCTCATATGGTTAATCTTACTCCCTTGCAGCTGCTGCATCACATCAGGAATCACCCCAGTGAAGTACAGGCTCATGATCCTAGCCATGTTAGGCTTCTTAATTCCCTCTTTGATCTTGTCAAAGAGCACTCCTGACCAATCAGTAGGAATAGTAAAAACTATCCTGGTCATCAGGCTGAACATATAGGCAGAAATCCTATCATGTCCACCTGTCTTGCAGAGGATTACCTTTCCAACAACTTCAGACAAGAACTTCCCTTGCTGATTCATTCCCTTTCTGTTGAATGCAGCTCCAATCTTCAATCCTGAATCCAGGCCACACCATTGAAGGGCTTCCCTTGTCTTAGATATAGGATGTCCTCTTCATTCTCAACCACTTGCAGTTGGAAGATCTTTCTTAAACTTCTTTGATTAATCTTTACCTTCGTCCCTTGAACAGTGGACTTAATCTTGAGGCCAGTAGAATGGACTGATGCAGAGATAAAGAACTCGTGCACCTCCTTCTTCCAGATCTTAGTTGGTTCTGAAATGAGAAATTCTAACCCTGATGCAGAGAGAAGGGTGATAACTCCTTGAACATCAGGCGGCGCCTCTGCAAAGGCCTGGCGCACTAACTCATATCCTTCATTGATGTTATCTTCAATCCTTGGCGCCATCGTTGTGTCGAGAAAGCTTGAGAGAAGAGAGAAAGAAAGACTGTCGACACAGGGTTTGAGTCTCGAAAACCTTGAAAGCGTGTCGACACAAAGAGCTTTTGACCTATTTATAGCTTCTATTGAAAGAAGTTCAAAAGGCGCCAAAAACAGTCTAAATGTGTCGACACAGACGGAATGTGTCGACACAAGCTTCTATTAACTCGACATTTCTACAGCCTACTATGTGTCGACACCAATTTGTGGTTATGTCGACACCTTGGATACATAGTAGAAAGACAGAAATTCTGTGTCGACACTAAAGACAAGTGTCGACACATATTCTGTAAGTGTCGACACCATAATTCTGGTTGAGTCGACATTACATTTCTGGTTAAGTCGACAATAAAACTCTTAAGTGTCGACACATATTCTCTGTGTCGACACAATATTTCTGACTTGTCGACATAATTTCTCTGAGTCGACACATTATTACTGAATGTGTCGACACATTCTTACTTAGCCAATTTCTGTAACTTCAATGTGTCCTTTTTTTTTTAACACTTGATTATGTTGTTACTACTTTTACTTACTTATAAACCATTTCAATAGCATTGTTAATGATTTTGTTTAATACATTAATCAATGGTTAACATACCTAATTCAATTTTGAATTTATTGAATTTGGTTTCATCTAAAGGCTTAGTAAATACATCTGCTATTTGATAATCTGTTTTTACAAATTCCAATGAGATGTCACCTTTTTCTACATGTTCTCTAAGAAAATGATATTTGATTTCTATATGCTTAGTTCTACTATGAGAAACTGGATTATTAGCAATAGAAATAGCACTCTTAGAATCACATAAAAGGGGTGTTCTACTTACCTGAATACCATAATCTTTAAGCTGATGCTGCATCCATAATAGCTGTGCACAGCAGCTTCCTGCAGCAATATACTCTGACTCAGCTGTGGAAATTGCCACACTAGTCTGTTTTTTACTACTCCAAGATATTAGTCTTCCTCCCAGGAATTGACAAGTACCTGTAGTACTCTTTCTATCCTCTCTACATCCTGCAAAATCTGCATCTGAATAGCCTGTTAGTTGAAAATCTCTATTCCTAGGGTACCAAAGACCTAGAGTAGGAGTGCCCTTTAGATATCTCAGAATCCTTTTGACTGCAGTATAATGAGATTCTTTAGGGCAGGCTTGGTACCTAGCACAGACATATGTTGCATACATAATGTCAGGTCTACTAGCAGTGAGATATAGTAGAGACCCAACTATTCCTCTATACAATGATTCATCAACAGGTTTACCTGCCTCATCTTTGCATATTGGCATACTTGTGCCCATAGGAGTTCTCATGGAGGAGGATGACTCCATACCATATTTTTTAATTAATTCCTTGGTGAACTTAGACTGGGATATGGACAATCCATCATCAGTCTGTCTTACTTGGAGTCCCAAGAAGAACTTAAGTTCTCCCATACTGCTCATCTCAAACTTCCCTTGCATAAGTTTGGCAAACTTTTTACAAAGGTTGTTTTCAGTAGATCCAAAGATTATGTCATCAACATAGATCTGGACTAAGATGATTTTTCCTTTGGATTCCCTAAGGAATAGAGTTTTGTCTATCTTTCCTCTTGAGAATTTATTCTCAATGAGGAAGGTAGACAGGGTTTCATACCAAGCCCTTGGAGCTTGTTTTAACCCATACAAAGCTTTCCTAAGCTTATACACAGAATCAGGTTTAAGAGGATCTACAAAACCTGATGGCTGCTCTACATATACTTCTTCTTTAAGATCACCATTCAGAAATGCTGACTTCACATCCATCTGGTATACTTTGAAGTCTTGGTAGGCTGCATAGGCAAGGAACATTCTGATTGCCTCCAGCCTTGCTACTGGAGCAAAGGTTTGATCAAAGTCAATCCCTTCTTCCTGCCTGTATCCTTTTGCAACCAATCTTGCTTTATTCTTTACTATTATTCCACTTTCATCTAGCTTGTTCCTATAGATCCACTTAGTTCCAATTATGTTGTGGCCTCTTGGTTTAGGAACAAGCTCCCAGACTTTGCACCTTCTAAATTGATTCAGCTCCTCTTGCATAGCATCAATCCAGTGCTGGTCTTGGATAGCTTCTTCAAATTTCTTAGGTTCCATTTGGGACAAGAAACTAGAATGCAAAACTGTGCTTTGATTTCTGCTTCTAGTTTGCACTCCTTGTCTTGGATCACCAATTATCTGATCAGTAGGATGATCTCTTAGATATCTTATAGCTGGAGGTAGATTCCCTTCTGGTTGTGCATCTCCAGCTTCTTCATTCTGCTGTTCCTCTTGGTTTTCATCAGCTTCCATTATCTCTTGTACTCCCCCTAGACAGCAGCCTTCATTTTCCAATGCTCCCTCTTCCTTTGAAGCTTCAGCAATGGAGAGCTTGTCCATTTTCTTGCTTATACCTGTTGAGTCATTTGATCTACAAGACAACTCACAATTGATTAATCTTGTTTCATCAAAAACAACATGCACAGATTCTTCAACAACTTGAGTAGTTAAGTTGAAGACTCTATAGGCCTTACTATTTGTGCTGTACCCAACAAATATCCCATCCTGGGATTTGGCAGCAAACTTAGTCAAATATGACTTGCCATTGTTAAGTATATAGCATTTGCAACCAAAGATCCTAAAATAGGATAGGTTTGGTTTTCTGCCTTTCACAATCTCATAGGGAGTCTTTCTGTGGCCTTTGGTGATAGAAGCCCTATTGATGACATGACAAGCAGTGTTAACTGCCTCAGCCCAAAAATATTCTGGGAGAGAGGTGTCACTCAATAGAGTTCTACCAGCTTCAATTAATGTTCTATTCTTTCTTTCAGCAATACCATTTTGCTGAGGTGTTCTAGGTGAGGAGAACTCTTGGAAAATCCCAAAGTCTATACACAAGTTTGTTATGCTTTCAGATTGAAACTCAGTACCATGGTCACTTCTAATTTTGACCACTGTACTATTCAGTTCATTCTGAATTTGCTTTACAAAATTAAATAATACACTTGGAGTTTCAGATTTTTGTCTCAGAAAGAACACCCATGTAAATCTAGAATAGTCATCTACAACCACCAGAGTGTAGACCTTCCTACCTAGACTGTGAACTGGCATAGGACCAAAAAGATCCATATGCAAGAGGTATAAGCACCTCACAGAATCCTTGTTTTCAAGGGTTTGAAATGAGGTTTTTGTCTGCTTGCCCTTTTGACAAGCTGAGCATACCCCTTCCTTTATACACTTAACTTGAGGCCCATTCCTCACTAGTTCTTTACTAAAGAGTTGGCCAACTGTCTTGTAGTTTAGATGAGCCAATCTCTTGTGCCACTTAACACAATGAGAAGCATTGTCATCAGCTACAAGACAAATGGGGGATGCCTTATTCTCACATTCAAAATTAAGGCAATACACATTTCTCTTCCTATACCCAGTCAATATGACCTCTTGATCACTTGACCTTTTGATATGACATCCATCCTTACCAAATGAAATGTCATATCCTAGATCACTCAGCTGGCTTATGCTTATTAGATTATGTTTCAAACCTTTTACATAGGCCACTTGGGTGATAGTAATTAGGTTTGAAAAGATGTTACCAAATCCTTTGATGACTCCTTTTTCAGATCCACCAAAGATCACTTTATGTCCATCTTTGACAGATGAATACTCCTTCAGCAGCCCCTTTGTTCCAGTCATGTGTCTGGAACAACCACTATCCAAGTACCATATAGGGGCATGGTAACTTGGATTCACCTGCAATACAGAATTACTTACCCTTAGAACCCAAGTAAGTCTTGGGTCCTTGGTTCAGGTTAGCCTTAATAAAGTTATCATAACCTCTTCTAACAGGTAGACTTTTATTCTTTATAACACTTGTGTTATACCAGCAGTCCAATGCAAAATGACCCCTCTTGCCACAGCACCAACATTCAAACTTATTGTATCTAGATCTAGATACATCCTTGTCAGAAGCATTTCTGTTCATTGCTGGTGCTGTTGCAACTTCACCTACTGATTTCTTAAAACCATAGGGTTTATGACCATAGGTAGGCCTGCTTGCCTTAACACCCTTGTTCTTCAGAACATTTGTCTTAATATGATCCTGAATGTCTTCATGATCATATATGTTAGAAGGCACTTTCTCCTTACCAAACCTTATGGGGACTGAAAGGTTTAGTGGCTGAATAGGGGCTTTGCCTTTCCTCTTGAATCTGCCAGCCCTGGAGTTACCCTTAAATCCTAATCCAGCCTTACCCTTCTGAGTGACAAATTCATCTATCAAGGGTAAGACAGATTTTGGCTTAGAGTAACTAGCCACTAAATCCCTTTCAATTCTAAGTCTGTCCTCCAGACTCTTTACTTGATCATTAGTATAATTAATTGTGCCCATCTGAATAATAGTTATATTCTTCAGCTTGGCAATTTCAGCTAACTTTTGATCAAGGACTTTTTCTAACTCAGTTATTGCAACCCTTAGATCAGCAATTTCCTGAGCCTGTGATTTAACCAGGTTCTTGCTTTTCTTAAGGGCCTGCAACAGGTCCCCATACTTGTCTATCAATTGATAGACATCTCCTTCAGATCCAGATACATCTTCATCACTTGATGCAGATGTAGCTGATTCTTCACTTGTATTACAAACAGATGTACAAGAAGGACAGTTTACCTCATTAGAACCAGACTGATTCTGGCATAGGTCCTCTTCTGATCTAGTCATCAAACCCATGCATTGATGTTCATTGATGGAGTCTAGCAACTGCATAAACTCCTCTTCCTCAGATGCAGCATATAATCCAATATATGCTTCAGCTTCAGATCCTGATTCTGAAGTTGACTGGTCTGACAGACTTTTATCTTTCTTTGCTACAAAGGATTTCTCCTTCTTGCCTTTCTGATAAGTCTTCTTCTTTTCTGAAGATTCCTTCCTTTTGTCAGGACAATCAGCCACTACATGTCCAGGCCTATTGCAACAATAGCAGACAATCTTTGAAGTAGTGGCTTTGCTGGGCTTTGACCTGCTTTTCTCTTTCCTTGATGACCTTCTTTTCTGATAATAGTCATCTACTTGCTGTGATGAGGAAGGCCTAGACTTCCATTGCTTCTTTTTCAAGAACCTTTGAAATTGCCTAGTGAATGCAGCAAAGTCTGCATCTGAATCACTGCTGACTGAACCCTTATCTGAATTTTCAGAACTACCTTCTTCAACTTCCTTAGGAGGAGATGGTGATTTCCTCCTATTCTTTCTGGTGGCTTCAGCATTAAATGCCACAGTCTTTTCTCTATGCTCTCCTCTTGAGTTTCTTTCCTCCTCCTTCCTTACCATAAGTTGCATTTCATAGGATAGCAACTTTCCAAACAGAGTTGGAGGAGATATCTCTGCCAATTTTGCCACTTCTCTTATGGCACAGATCTTTGTATCCCAATCCTTTGATAAGGATCTTAAGAATTTGTCATTCAGTTCATAGGTACTGAAGACTCTTCCATAGGAAATTAGCTCATTCACAATTCTATAGAATTTCTTATAGCACTCAGTTATGCTATCAGATTTTCCTTGTCTAAAACTTTCATACTCCTGATTTAGCATAGATTTTCTGTCTAGCCTTACTTCTTCTGATCCCTCCATGTAGACAATCAATGTGTCCCACATCTCCTTGGAGGTCTTGCAGTGAATCAGATTCTGAAATGTTGAATCATCTATGGCACTGACAATGATGTTCTGTGCCCTTTTGTCCATGGTTGCCAAGATGATTTCATCCTTGGTCATTTCAGAATAAGTCTTTGGTGTTTGGATATTTGCATCAAGAACAGATATCTTCATTGGTATGAAGGGGCCTTCCTGTACTGTGATGTAAATCCTTGGGTCAGATGCTTCCATAAACAATCTGACTCTTTCTTTCCAGATCCCAAAGATTTCCTTCTTGCATATGGGTAATTTCATTGACCCTAGCTCCTTATGATTCTCTCCAGAACCCATCTTCTTGATTCTTGAATCTGCCTATCAGATCTACCTCAGACTGTTAAGTCCTTTTTGAGGAACCTCCCTCTGATACCACTTGATAGTTTAACTTTCAAGGCAGCCTAAACACCTAGAGGGGGGGGTGAATAGGTTCTGTTTCTCTTTCTAAAACTTCTAGGCAGAATTCAATTTAATAATTAATACAATAAACACAGCAATCACAGAAAACAAAACATCACAGATTGCACTATGTTTTATAGTGGTTCCCCAAGGTCTGGGTACATCCACTTTCCCCCTTCACCTATCTAGCAGTATGCTAGATTCGGCCAAACTTCCACTTATCTCAGATCAATAGATCTTACAACTCAGAACCCAACTGGTTCCTACAACTCAGGCACAACTGCCCTACCTCAGCCTTGCCCCAAGGCCTACAACTCAGAGAATATCCTTCTCCTACACTCAGGCAAACAGCCCTACCACTCAGAGTTCAACACTCTTACACTCAGCCTTTATAACATAGGCTTACAACTCAGATCTGTATAAACAAATCTTACAGAAATATAGAAAAGATTGTTTTAATTGTCTTGCCAAAGTTGAGAGAGAAAAGGCAATGACAATTCTTGATCAGCTGATGCAATCAACTGTTTCTTAGCCTTCTTCAAAGCTTCTTGAAAATGTACTTAGCTGAGTTGATTCCAAACAGCTTCTTGAGAATCCACTGGTGGATTCTTTCTTCTTCTTCAAATTCTGACTTGATCTCTCTCTACCCAGAACTTTGAATGATTCTTCTGAATTCTGATTAGAACTCTTCTTAGATCTATCCTTAGATAGTCTTCTTAGATCTCCCGGAGAAGATCTTCTTAAGTGCCTAGCACTTTCTTGAAATGAGTAGAATTGTAATCCTTCTCCACTTTCTGATCCAATGTATTTCAAAAGGTCAGTTCTATATGTTGTTGATTGATTCTCTCCTTCTGAATCTGTCTATTTATAGACATTCTTCATGGTAACCGGCTGATCCGGTTTCCAACCGTTTTCTGACAAGTCTGACAACTTCAGTTAACCGGTGATAACCCACAGCTGTCAAGTCTTCAAACAAGTCCTGTGCCTTAGTCTTGAATCACAAGTTGTTGAAACAGTCTGTCAGAAAGTGTCGAGACAATCTGTCTATTTGTGTCGACATAATTGACTTTGGTGTCGACACAGTCTTCAGTGATGTCGACTAAGTTTCCTTTGAGTCGACACAGCTTCTTCTGCAAATAACTTGATCTTGACTCTTCAGTGTGTCGACACAAGTCCTGTGTGTCGACACAATTGTTGTAGAATCATAACTTTAGTAAGTGTCGACTTAGCCTTCAGGTGTCGACACATTCATTTTTTAACTCTGCTATTATGTGTCGACTTAACCACAATGTGTCGACACATTCTGCTGGTGTCGACTAACTTGAGGTCGACTATTTTCTTCTGTGTCGACACATTCAGATGATGTCGACAATCTTGAGATCGACTATATTCTTCTGTGTCGACACATTCTCCCAATGTTTGAGGTCGACGCTTTTCTTCTGTGTCGACACAATTTCCCAGTATTGTGTCGACTCTTTTCTTCTGTGTCGACACAATTTCCCAGTGTTGTGTCGACTCTTTTTCTGTGTCGACACAAATTCCCAGTGTTGTGTCGACTTACTTCTTTTGTGTCGACACTTTTTCCCAGTGTAGTTGTAGACTAACTGCTATGTGTCGACACTGCTTCCCAGTGTTGTGTCGACTATTTTCTTCTATGTGTCGACACTGCTTCCTTTGTGTCGACACTTGGACTTAGAACTTTTTTGCATACTTTAACAATTCTCCACCTGCACATGTCAACTTAAAATAACATCAAATACACCTTGATGTATATCATTGAGCTAAGTTGGGCTTCTTCAAATCAGGTACACATTCTCCAATGTACCCAACAAGATTTTCAAATTTGATGCATTCTAAATTTGAAATGAGTAGCATGGGTGAGCTTTCCTTCTTTCTAGGATTGCAAGTCAAACAACATGCAGAAGGCATACTCATTTCTAAAACCAAGTATGCAAAAGAACTGGTTAAGAAATTTTGTATGTCTGAAGCATCTTGTATGAAAACACCAATGCCTACTAATGCTGTATTAGATGCCTATGAACATGGAAAACATGTTGATCAGACAACATATAGAGCATTGATTGGCTCTCTATTGTACCTTACAGCTAGTAGACCTGATATAATGTTTGCTACATGTATATGTGCTAGATTCCAAGTAAGCTCTAGAGAGTCACACCAAACATTAGTTAAGAGGATTCTTAAGTATGTAAAAAGTTGTCCAAATCTAGGCCTCTGGTATTCAAAAGACTCAGGATTTAAATTAACTGGATTTTCAGATGTTGATTATGCTGGATGTAGAGTAGACAGGAAAAGCACCAGTGGAACCTGCCAGTTCCTTGGTGACAGACTTGTCTCCTGGTTCTGTAAGAAACAAACATCTGTGTCCACTTCAACTGCTGAAGCTGAATATATGGCAGCAGGAATTTGTTGCTCACAGATCTTGTGGATTCAAAACAAGCTCCTAGACTATGGATACAACTTAAAAGGGTAAAAAATATTTTGTGATAACACCAGTACTATTTCTATAGCACAAAATCCAGTCCTCCATAGTAAGACAAAACATATAGAGATTAGGCATCACTTTCTAAGGGATAATGTTGAGAAAAATAAAATTAAACTTCAGTATATTCCAACTGATTTGCAAAGAGGAGATATTTTCACCAAACCTTTGGATGAAAAGAAACATACCTTCTTCCTAAATATATTAGGAATGTTAGATGGAGGAAGTTTAAAATAAATCCCAAGATTTTAAAACTCTAAAAACAGACCAAGACTAGGCTAAAAACTTGTTTTCTTCTAGTGTCTGTAGGCTGTTTTCTGTCTCTGAACTGCGCTCTATGTTTTCCCCAACAATCGTCGAACGCAGATCGACGCTTTCCAATAGCGTCGACCAGAGTTCAGCGTTTTCCAGTCAACTCCAAGCTATCTTCTTCTGGTCGATCGGAGATCGACGCTCTCCAATATCGTCAAACGGAGATCGACGATATTGAAGACTCTTCTGATTCCATTAGAAGCTCAGATCATCGAACGGAGTTCAACGATCTATCCTTTCCGGCGTCGAACCCTAATATAAAATCATTCTTTCGGTCGTTGTTCTTCTCTTGTGCTTTCATACTCTCTGCAAACTTTTTTCTTTCCCTCCAAACTCTACTGCACTTGGTTGTGTTTGTTACTCTTTGCAGGTATACAATGGCCGTGAATGTTGCCGCTCTCGCCAAGATGAAATTTGATATAGGATTTGACAAAGATATGGATTCATTTGACGGCAGCGATCAGGTTTTCAAAGACATTCTGGAACTCTTAAGAGAACAACAGTTAGTGCATATAATGTCAACCAGGATGAAGATCGCCGCAGATGAAATTAAGGAATGGGTATTTACAGCACATAATCTGGATCAGAATACCCTTGTTGGTACTATCAGCGGGACTCGGGTATCATTATCACCTACCCTCCTGACTGAAGTATTTCATTTGAGTACTGGAGATGATTCTGTTGAACTTTCGAGAGAGGAATCTGCTTCAATGTTAGACAGAATGGGTCACTCTACAGAAAACCCTAACAAATTATTGAAAAAGAACTTATCTATTGAATTTAGATTTCTTGCTGATGTTGTGGGGAAAGTGCTACTGGCAAAGCACTCAGCACACGATACCATATCCAGGTATCAGTTCTGTTTGATGGGAGCCCTAGTGGATAAGAAACACCTGAACTAGGGAGAAATTTTCTTTGATTTGATAAAGAAGAAAATAAACAAAAGTTCTGTGAACTTTGGGAGGATCTTAGGGGTATTCCTGCACTCCAGGTGCCTTGAACTGCTAGTCTCAAATGGGATGCACATCAATGCATCAAAAAGGCTAACCTGTGCCATGTTTGAAAAATGGGACAGGCAGATAATCAAGCCAACCGGGACTACTCCTGCTTCAGGCACAAGGACTATTGCAGTCTCTTCCGCTCAGGCCCCTGCCCTCATTGAGGAATTGCCTGCCTCCACCTCTTCTCCTCCTTCTCCACCTCCTGCTGTTTCTACCTCCACCTCCTCAACAACCATCTCCACATCCATCTCCTCCCCCATTACCATTTCATCACCAATTTCACCTCCAGCCACCTCAGAACAATTCCATCCACTCCACTACTATCCACCTCTTGACATTCCATCCTTCAACATTTTGGAAGATTCCTTCATGGATGCTTCCCCTTCCTCACCTGCTGAGCTTCCCTCTACCTCTTCATATCAACAACTCCTGCATGATATTCTTACCAAACCATCCTTCACACCATCCATCTCCACTCCCATACCATCTATCTCCACCATCCCAATCTCTCAACCAACCATCCACAATACCATCTCCCACAGTCCATCCATCACCAGCCCAAATCTTTCCATCCTCCACCTCTACTCAAGTCACACATGAGCAAGTGGATCTATCAGCTTTGGCAGATAAGCTATATAGGATACTGGCCCCCAAGCTAGTAAGCCTGCTGGAGACCTCCATGGCTCCACTCCTGAAATCAATAAAGGAGTTATTTGACAGGCTATCCTCTCTCTCTTCTCCTCAGGCAATCCCTTCTATGGGGTGCCTTGATCCAGTTATCACTGAATCAAGGCAGGGGGAGATGCCCTATGAAGCTGAGGTAGTTCTTGCTGCTCCTGAGGAATTGCTGCTGCCAGAGATTTCTACTCCAGCTCGAGTACCAATACTCACAGTGGACCTCAAGTCACTGTTGTCTGCATTTGCGCTTCTTCACAGAAGCTGCTTATCAACTCAGGGAGTTGAAGACCTTACTAAGGCCATTGTGCCTACTATTGTCTGTGATCCCAGCCTGATTATCTCTTATATCAATTCTCTTAAGACTGAGGAAGTTTCTGCTTATGTTGCTGCTGAAGTTGCTGAATCTAGTGACATTGATATGCTATCTGCTGTTGATGTTGCTGCTGTTGTTGAACTTGATGTTTACCTAGAAGAACCTATTGTTTTTGAGGTTCCTGCTGTTCCTGCGCCCCCGCGCGCGGGTTCAGCCCCGCGCGCGGGTTCAGCCCCGCGCGCGGGTTCAGCCCCGCGCGCGGGTTCAGCCCCGCGCGCGGGTTCAGCCCCGCGCGCGGGTTCAGCCCCGCGCGCGGGTTCAGCCCCGCGCGCGGGTTCAGCCCCGCGCGCGGGTTCAGCCCCGCGCGCGGGTTCAGCCCCGCGCGCGGGTTCAGCCCCGCGCGCGGGTTCAGCCCCGCGCGCGGGTTCAGCCCCGCGCGCGGGTTCAGCCCCGCCCGCGCCGCGCGCGCGCCCCGCCCGCGCCGCGCGCGCGCCCCGCCCGCGCCGCGCGCGCGCCCCGCGCGCGCGCCGCGCGCCCCGCGCGCGCCCCGCGCGCGCCCCGCGCGCGCCCCGCGCGCGCCCCGCGCGCGCCCCGCGCGCGCCCCGCGCGCGCCCCGCGCGCGCCCCGCGCGCGCCCCGCGCGCGCCCCGCGCGCGCCCCGCGCGCGCCCCGCGCGCGCCCCCGCCTACGTGCGTGCGGCGCGAGGGACCTCCTCCCCTTCGGCGTCGTCCGGTGCCCGGACCATTCCCTTGGTCAGAGACACACCTTAGCACTGTCGCCATCGCCGCCCATCTCAGTGTTAGAACCCGTTCCGGCCATCGTCGCCAAGCCCCGTGGCAAAGAAGAAAATTCTTGCGCTTTCCGTTCTCTCCAAGACGATGGAATTTTGGGGGGCAAACGATGGGTACCCCCTAATTTATAGCTCAGGAGAGGTACGAGAAGAACGCCAATCGGCGTAGGTCTGCCTTGGAGTTTTCTGTGGGGGACCTTGTATTTCTTAAGGTTTCCCCGATGGTGGGTGTAAAGAGGTTTGGTAAGAATCGGAAATTGGACCCGAGGTATGTGGGCCCGTTTAAGATGTTGGAACGAATTGGCGTGTCAGCTTACAGGTTGGATTTGCTAGCAAACTTCCCAGGTGTTCATAATGTTTTCCATGTTAGCCAATTGCGGAAGTGCGTGAACAGCAGTGGGCAAGTCTTGGACGTTGTGCCCCAGTTGGAGCCCAACCTCTCTTTTGTTGAAGTGCCGGTCCGTATTTTGGATACTCAGGAACGGGTGCTGTGAAAGAAGTCTATTCCGATGGTGAAAGTTCTTTGGAGGAATCAGGATTTGGAGAGCGCGACTTGGGAGTTAGAGTCGGCTATGAGGGAGGCTTACCCTCAGCTGTTTCCCTGATTAGTTTGGTTTGTTTTTCTTCTTGTAATGTTTGGACTATTACTTTCCTTCTTTAGTAGAAGTGTTGTGCGTAAAGTTTCGGGATGAAACTTTCTTTTAGGGGGAGTGACTGTAACGCCCCCGATTTTTTCTGCGATTATTTAATTCTCGTTTGGCATTACGATGACGCGTTTTCGTGGCTTGTGCCATTTGTGGAGTGTGGTTTAACTCCTTAGAACTGAGTGTCCTATTCTGTAGCCTGTTGGCAATATCTCCCTAGCAAGCCGAGTCGTTTTGGGTGACCCGGTGTGGCCTCTCGGGGGAATGTTTGTGTTTGGATTTATTTGGGTATAACTCAAGTTCTGTTCGTCGAAAGTTAATTTCAACTTCGCCGTTGTGTTCGTAGCGTGGATATTTAGCTACGGTGCGAATTTCGTCGAATTCCGAGGTGGTTCGGTTTTCGAGTCGTTTTGGGTGTGTTATTAGTAAAAACAAATTAGAAACTTTTTTAGATTATGTGAACCGGCAGTTTAGGCAGCGGTTAGGGCCGAATAGGCGTGTCCTTTTATTATAAAGCCTTGTTAAGAAGTGGAGGACCCACTTCTCCTTCCTCCTTCCCGAGACCAGACCGAACCGTCGCCTGTGCTGTTCGCGGAAAACAGAGGAGAAAACCGCCGGCCTGCTTCCCCTTCGGACGGTGATTCCGGGCTTGTTCGTGGACGGATTTCGATTCCGAAAGCGGCGTTGTCTTGCACTCGCTCAGATCTTCATTTCGACGGTAAGATATTTGATTTTCGTGGAGTTTTAGGAGACTTGGATTTCCGGTTCTTGTGGTTTTCCGCCATTAATGTACGGTTTGCTTGTAAGGTGCTTCTCCTTCTTGTGCAGAACGAAGAGGAGGGAAAGCCGACCAAGCTTCGCCGGAAATCGAGGCAATTGGTATTCTTGCCCTTGCCATTATTGTTCTTTTTAATTTTGGAATGTTTCCCGGTTAGCCCTAGGGTAGAAACCATGCTTATTCTTTTATTATCTTGCTAAGTTTTAGGGCTTAGATTCTCCTATGAGCCCCCTCCTTAGGCTGTTTGCTCCTCGTGCTAGTTGTGTTCACCATTTAGACTCCAGATTTGTAGTTCTAGTTGGGTGCTTTTGCGGGTGGAGCCGAGAGAGAGAGAGTGAGGGAGGTTGTTGTGGTAGGGCTCTGGTTAGAACTAGTCTTGGTAGACTCTCGAGTTTTGGTGTTGAGTGTGGTGCACACACTCAAAGCCAAAAGCCGCCCGGACTTGGCGTTGAGTGTGGTGGACACACTCAAAGCCATAGTTCGGTTTGTTCTTTGCGGCTGAGCGGTGGGGTGATTGAGTGAAAATTTTCGTCTAATTCAAAATCGACGGGAATCACCAACTGATTCCCGCCGATTTCGACGTGTATCGTCAGTGATTCCCACCGATCGGCGAGGATCATCCTTGATTCCCGCTGATTCGGCGAGAATCATTTTGGATTCCCGCCGGTCGTCGAGAATTATCCTGCATTCTCGCCGATTCGGCGAGAATCGTCCTGCATTCTCGCCGATTCGGCGAGAATCGTCCTGTATTCCCGCCGATTCGGCGAGAATCAGTCGGCATTCCCGCCGACCTTCTCTTGTTGGCGTTGGCTTAGGGTTCCCCTG